>CM031239.1:772899047-774099047 GCA_018340775.1 Taxus wallichiana var. yunnanensis | reverse complement strand
GTAGTGAATTTTCAGTGCAGGCAAGGTCTATGAATTTAGGTGCACTTTTTTGTAAGGCAGTAGGGATGGAATGTACCTTCCAATTGTGGTTAATGTCAAAGTCACGAAGGCCTATCATGTCTACATCATCAATTATTGTATTGAGTGTTGGGTGCATGCATGCTATATGCTCCCATTCAAATAGTTCTACATGTAGGGGATTAGATCCCTGCGAGTTATTGTCGTCACTACTTGTTCCAAACAGTTTCTTCTAGAGTAGTGGCTCTATGTACATGTAAAGGGATGTAGGAGTTTTTCAATTTTCCCCATTGGTTAGTTATTTCAGATGTAGAGATGCCAATGTCTGTTTGGATATGTCGAAAGGGTTTATAAAGCGTAAGCTCATTCAAGAAAATCCTCATAGTGTATCACATCTGGGGTAGGGACATCACCGTAGATCGGGGAATACGCGAACAACAACAAGGGTTCTTTTTGAGCCACCGAGTAACTTTCCTTTGGCTGTCACAGGACTAGGAACAAGCAGCCTCAACAAAGAGGGAGGTGTTCTCCAATTGTAAAGGGCGTTTTATGTATGCATCTATGAATGAAGGGAATTGTAATGTGTTTCCTACATCTGTGAGGACATGTTTGAATACCTGTTTACCGATGGATAGGGTAATAAATGTATGACTACAACTAGGAGAGGGGGAGTTTTAGTAACATGTGGCATGTCTCTTGTGCACCAATGTCCCGATCAACAATAGTTTCTGAAAGGAATTTTCTGTAGGTGGCCTTTGTAGGGTGATCGACGCTAACTTCATTAGATATCCGTGTCAGCATGTGATGGTAGCTTTATGATTTCTTCTCTACCTTGGCTACATATTTTTCAATGTATCGTAAGACTGCATGTCATGACACAATGGGCTAACAAATAACGTTGGCTCGCCACGGTGCTTAGCATGATGTCCGAGTTGTCTATGTTGACCAGTGCATCATTGCATGTAGGGGTGTACTTTTTTACCTATTTCATCTAAGCCCAAACTCGAATACTCTTGGAGTGGCCAAGGGGCTTTATATCTACATTGAAGTGTCCCATTTTTTTGCAAGCAGGTTTCCTCACTACATTTTGTGTGGCGTTGCACACGGTTCAACAAGTTTTCATAGTCAGCTACAGGGTTATCTGTAAGTATCCCGTATGTGTCTAACAAGCATGGGTCATCTTCTTGCGAATGATGTATCCCAGATTTTCCACTCTCAGGGCCCCTTGGATTCCATGCAGTTACTAATTGGTCGAAGAAATTCTTTTCCACATCAAGTTGAAGGGGGTCATCCCAGTCTAGGACCTCCATGTTTGGTGCATTTGGAAGCCATATAAACCTATGGATATGAGCCGAGCCTTTGTGTTTCCATTCGTACCTGTATTTTCACAAAGAGGATCCATGTTGGAAAATGGGGTAGGGGTGGTATTGTATGAAAATCTAAGTGGTAGTGAGCTCACCTGTACCAGTAGTCGGTGCAATGTAGTTTTTTTAAGCACCTCCTCACAAAATATTGTAAATATTTTTTCCATGTATGCAGAGACGATATGGGGGTGCATGTTCAAGTTCATGTTTCTCCATTGTTGGCCAGTTGTTGTGGGTGGTGTAGGGGCTCCTAGAATTTCTCTATGTAAATCTGCCATTTAGTATCTGCTGCACTTAAAGTGAAGAAAAGCGTAGGGCTTTCTAGTTGGGTTATCATATCTGTGAGTTCATGTCTGCAGCTTGCACCAAAATGATTTAGTTCCTCGCAAATTAGACCCAAAGCACATTAGTTTCTCTGCAATGTGGGCATCTGGGTAGTGTGCAAGTTGCTGGCGTAACATCGAAAACCATGGTAGGAAAGTTGTCCCCTATATTTTTTTGTGAAAACAATAGATGTTGATTGGCTTCTGTGGTGCAACATAATGTTGAGAATGAAGTAGCGAAAGCGCGGATGGATTCCAAATATGTTATCATGGTAACGCATTAGGTGCAATGTGTATTCATGCATGTGAACCATTTTGATCCGTGTTTGGTGGAACAATGCAATCCCTGTAGGGAACAATGTTGGAAAAGCCATAGAGAGCAAACCCTTAGTGTTGTATTCATTGACTGTGGATGAACCAATGTGTGGCCACTCAATTGACTGTAGTGGAGTTTGGTTTTTGCCTTCAATGAAATTTGTTATTTGGTCAACTTCCGAAGTGGTTGGAGGGAGGGAGGACACAAAAGATGATGGTTGTCGCTCATGGGTATGTGGTGGGGAACATGGGAGAAGGTCTACTTCTGATTCTACTTCAACATTGTCTGGGATAGTTGAATTGAAGTGTGGTAGGGAAGTAGATATATCAGTACTGTGAGGTGGTAGGGAATGCAATGCATTGTGGTCTAGGACAACATCCTTGTAGTAAGGGTCATGAGCTATTTTGAATTGTAATGCAGCTAAAACACGAGATCTACTTACAAAGCATTCGTAAGCTTTATTTGTTGCTCCAATTCTTCTGATAATTAAGATGTCCAAGTCTACAACGCACCAAGGCAAGTGTTTAGTTATGGATGAAACATCTTGGGGGAAGCATATGGTGTGGCCCCTATATTTGTATTGACCACCTATAGCGTGAGTCACCTGCAATATTGGGTTAACCCTTGCTATCAACATTTCCTCAACTTGTGTAAGTGAGGATAAAACCTTAGGTTACGGGCCCGGGTCCATGTTATTCCAACTTGAGAAGCGGCGATCATCTTTTTCAACAATGCATCTGCAATAGGTATTGGCACCTTTGTAAAGCCTTATACATAGCCCAACATATAATTCATTACAACATGAACATGCGTTTGGAGGTGGGAGGTGATCTAATCTTTGGCAAAATTGGCGTTGTGTATCTTGGAGTGAATGCCTATTTGGAGTGTGTTCTTCAAGAAGGTTGACATGGGTGGCTACATAGGTTGGTGCCTGTGTGTTCAGATTTTGTCATTTCATGCAAGCTATATGACGACGATGTTCATTTAGGTTGTTTTTGTTGACTACATACCTCAATCGAGCCTTTGCATTTTTCTCAGTTCGTGTCAGGCTTGTGCAAAATGAGAAAAAATGGTAATAGTAATTAGGTATAGAAGATAGTTAATGCATGCAAAAAGTAGTACTTTTGTTTGTTTGATGTGAAGTGCAACACTGTATATCAAAACATCATTTTTTGTTTAATAATGTCGATGGTGTTTGCATTATTATTATAGAGTGACTTTTTTATGTGCAAGACATGTGCAACAAGAAAATGTGCATGCAACAAATAGAACCAAACTTACGAATGCAAAAACCTATATGTGGAGTAGGTGGTATGGTAAGTATGTATTGGAAAGTTCCTAACATTGTGTGTGTACAGTATAATATGTTTTTGAGATAGTGTAGGATTTTTTCATCAATACATAGTTAAGGGGATGCGAGGAATGCATCTAGTGGGGATTCATGCATGTTGAAAGTCATGTCCTTAACTACAGTGACAACAGTGCACTGGGCTTTCTCTTGTGACTTGTAGACCTCTAGCTTCGTGGATATTTTGAACATGTAGCGGTGGAATAGAATTGGCTTAACAACAGCCAAAACATGTCGGGTGTTGGTGCAAGAAGTTGTAGCTCCTATGTTGATATACCCATGATCGATGTAGCAACTTCATCAAAAGTAGTTACCCATGTTGTTGCTATGCCATCCTCAATGATGAAGTGTAATGCATATTTGTAGTCACAATTAGAGACATCATGCTTACATTTTTGGCAATACCAAGAGGAGTTTGCAGTTAGCTCAAGTTTTTTCTTGCATTGGTTGTTGTTAACAATTGATGTGCAAGATGGATAGCTAAATGAGGACATATTCATGTGTATAATTGTTGTTGTGGTGGAGAAGGTGAGTGTTTTACCTAGTTGCAAGGAGGATTTTATGCCCGCGATATCGGTTTCCTCAATTTTTTCAATACTCACTGAAGGGTATGCAGTTGTTGAGTCGAAAAAGTAAACCATGCATGCAAAGTGCATGAGCCTCAGTTATATCAGATCAATGAAGATTTGTGTATTAGGGCCCGTGGCTAATGTTGTTCCTTTGAAAGATGTAATTTTTCTCTCTTAATTGCAAGAACTGGTCTTACTGGTGTCTGTGAAGCACATAGTTCACTTAGAAGTTTTCCCTCATTATCACTGAAAGCACCCCATAATGTTTCCTCAATACATAGTGTCGAGTTATCACTAAGTAGGACTGTGCGTTTGTGGTTGAAAGTACTATCACTTTTCCTTATAGTGGAGGGGGCAGTAATGGATAGTGCAATAGCGAGGAGGTCAATGGTGGATTTGGCGGGGAGGAGTTGATTTTTGCTATTGTTTTGAAATGGAAAAGATATTGAGGTATGTCCATGGATTGATTTGTACTGAGCTTTACAGAGGAGTCCAAGTCTAGGATGATGTCCCAAGGAGTTGTGGAATCATTGTAATCTTTTTTTGTAGTCCGCAAGGTGCCTCCTTTGATTGTGTATGTTTTACCTAGTTGTATTTGGTTGTAGTAAGAAGTTGCAACTTGGTCAAAAGAAGTCACCACTATATCTGAACTGCTTTTGTCAATAATGTCAAAGCTAAATACCTTCCCTGTGTGTTTTTCTATGCTATATTTGTTTAGGTAGCCTTTTTTGATGACCCTGCTTTAATAGTCCAAAGGCTTTGGTAAGGATTTAACAATTTTATTGGCGTGAGTTGCATGTAGTCTACAGGGCATCCTTCATGAGTAGTTGGTGCCAAAGTATCAGTGTGGGATGTTGGCATGTGTATGGCTAGTTGGGAGGCACAA
The DNA here is from genome assembly GCA_018340775.1 of Taxus wallichiana var. yunnanensis. Classification (NCBI taxonomy): domain Eukaryota; kingdom Viridiplantae; phylum Streptophyta; class Pinopsida; order Cupressales; family Taxaceae; genus Taxus; species Taxus wallichiana. The sequence continues at coordinate 774,094,223 of CM031239.1, read as the reverse complement.
CGTTGGAGGCAATGGAGCCTGTGATGGTGGTGGTTCCTAAACAATAAAATACAACGTAAATGAATTAGCAAACGAGTTAACGTAAAGTATGAGGGGGTACGTGCTAAACCATAAAGTCTGGTAACCAATTTATTGTCCACATAAAGTGTTTTTAAGGACATAAGCACGTAAACATATGTACAATGGGGAAGATGTTCATATAACACAACAATTTTCATGCTCATTCAAAGTAAAGTAGGAAACATATGTACGAAACTACAATGTATATCTCATGAAAGGCACTTTACAAAACTTCTATATGGGGTTATAAAATGGAACAAGTACAACATATTTATGTAAACATAGGTTTTTCAAGTCACTCCTTCAAAAAGGTTTATATGGGTTAGTATAAAAGAGGTGGGCATATGTATGAGCATTGCAAAGTTGTAGTAGGGGTGAGGTAGGTGCTAAAATTATAGGGACGCAAGGTAAGCATTGAATGCATCTCTAATGTATTGTTCCTCGCCACCAGAGTAGTACTTGGTCATATCTTAATGCACGAAGGAAAGTGTACAATGCTTCAAGGCGAAGGTACGTTGCATCTACCTTGTGCATCATGTCTAACACAATGGTTAAATCACTATCAATAACCATCGCTGATGGGATTAGAGACTCTGATATCCTACTAGAAATGGTTGAGCATGTAGTTGCAATAAAGTAGCCAAAGAATGCACAAAGTTTGCAAGCAAAGGGTTGGACACTTTGTATTAAGCTCGTTAGTGGTTTCGGGTCAGCATACGACTAAGGGGACCCATTTGAAGCTACCAGATCAATAGGAGGGCTCTCAACAATGGCACCAGAGGTATCATCAGATATCGTGATAATGGATGGACTTCCATTTGGAGTGGCCATAGTACCTGAAAATAGCAAGCAACTTTGTTTAATATAAAACATTTTTCTACTGACAGTACATAAATACATATACATATATATGTTACGAATTTCAATAATTTGTGTAGCATTGAAGGTGGAAAAAGAGATATTGCAGAATAATTTATTTTGGATGTGATAACAAGACATCTTGAGCCTGCATACTCCAAATCCTAGACATTTCATCTATAACATTCGTTTATTCGGAGATTGTATCTCTAGAACATGCAGTATAAGTCCCCATCATGTATACCCACAAGTAAGAAAACAAATTGAGGCCAATTGTATCTTTGATTGACCAGGTAACAATCTATCGTTAAGGGCAATTAATCTACCAGTGCAAATAAGCTAAAAAATATTATCAGTCATTCAAATTCTTGGTATATTTGGGGTGTCTGATTTAAAAAGACTTTGCACCCTGTAATCAAATATAAATATGTCCAGTCAAATGGGATGAACTCACCAATAGTAAGGCAACCCATGTCTCTAGCAGACATGTCACAACAACATAATGTAACAATAATGGAGCTTTTTATAGTCTTATTATTATTGTCTTCGGCGTTATTCATGTATAAATCTACAGCAGAAATTTTACAGGAAAAGCACTCATAATGGTTAGTCCAAAGACATGACCATGATATTTAGTGAATGCCATGCAATTGAGATGGAGATGTAGTAAAAACAACATTTAAACAGGAAAAATGCTCTGTACATTCTTTTTAGTCAAAGAACTGCTCAAGAATTCAAAACATTGCAAAAAACATTGGCTCAATGAAACTGAAATTGCAAAGCCAATTACTGTCTGATTATCCAATTTGAGGTAACATAATATACATGAGATGTCATTATCAATAATACTGCAATAGCATACACTATTAGAAAGTTGTGGTTTACAGTCATTTAAAGGTAGATTACGACACTTTTTGTGGAGGAAGATTTGTGATTACCAGAAAATGAGCAGGAGAAAAGAAATACGATCTATGGAGACATGAAAATCCAAATCAAAGGTGAAAATATTGTTGATAGTTGTGAATTCAAGGTCATGAATAGAAGAAAATTTCTAGACACGGGGACTAAACTCGCAATTTACATTCTAATAAAAGTGTGCGTGGGCATAGGACAGTGAGACTAGAGGAGTCCCTGAAGACAGGGAAAAATAATGCAAGTTAAATTTAAGAAAAATATTCCCCCATGAGTTGCAAAGGATTTTGAGCCTCCAAAAGATAAATATGTGAAAGAATAGAACCAACAAATTGGTGATTTTTGACCTGTAGAGTTTGAAATGACAGTGCAAAATTCATGAGTTTCTACTTTTTAGCCGTAGGGCATTACATGCATTTCTTGCAATCGAATGACATGTTTGACTCGAGTTGTCCTCTCATCCTTTATATGCTATGGCATATGCCAAGACAGGGTAGTTGCCTACTCTTTGTGTAGTGCCCACTTCCCTTTGACACTTTTAGATACGATTTTGATTCTATTGATCATATTATGGACATCATTATGTTTGTTTTAGTATGATGGTTAGATGTTAGATCATGGATTATTATTGATCTAGATTCTGTTATTATGCTTGATGATATACTTTTGACATGGATATATTATGGATGTTGATTTGGACTTATGATACTCGGATATTTTGAGTAGATCTCGGCATGGTAGATTTTGATAATATAATTGATTGATTTAATTAAAAATAATAATGTTGAAATTATTGATATTGTTGTGATCTGTGTGTTTGGATGATTTTGAGATATTGTTTATATCATTTTGGATGTTCTGATATGGCCACGAGGCCGAAGGAGGTATTTGCATTTTGTAGGTTAAAAATCACAACAATGTCGGGGACTGGAGACTAACCATATTGAAATTCCAGGTGAATTCAACAAGGTCACCATGGCAACTGTATTGTTTGTGTGTGTTGTGTTTTGCTAGGAATTCCCATGGGGGATTTCCATTATATGTGACCATGGGATATGTGTTTTATTTATGTGTTCCTTTTTATTATTGTTGTATGTATTTTATTTGTAATGTGTTCCTTCTTTTAATTAATTTAAATGTGATAGATTAATGTGAGAGTCATATAGTTAAACTTTATTTAAATTTAATTGGGACATGGAATGTAATTAATAAAGTTGTTGAGTTTAAATAATAATGTTGGAAGAGTGTGTAAGTTAATTTGTAAGGATGTGTAAGAAATATGTAAGAGTATGTAAGGCTGATTTTGGAAGGTCAAACACTCCATCTTTTATGAAATTCGAATTTGACCTTGGAGGCCAAATTTGGAGGCTTGTGGGACAAGTTAAACTTGTCCCACACCTCTTAAAATTATCCACCAACCATACCTATGGTTTTGGAGTCAAAATTAGACTTTTTAATTGTATTTTGAAATGACTATTTGTAAGTTTTAATTGCACTTCCCTTACATATTTTTAATGTGGTCCTTTTTGGAGTATGGGTTGATTTGGAGTATGTAAGTGATTTTGTCATGTTTAATTTATTGTGATTTATTTTTTGATGTTGATTTCCTCTTGGGGATGAGGAAAAATGATGTGGCATCCCACTTGGATCCACATCATCCTCTCTCTTTCCTTTCCTATAAAAGTGAAGCTTCTTGCTCATTTGGAGGTTGTTGAAACTTTGTTATTTCCTCTTGGGGTGCATTTTTCTACTGTTTTCTTTTGGAGCTTGTTTGAGGAAGAGCTTGGAGTCTTTTTGCTTGCTTATACTTGTTGGTTTTGGACTGCACTTTGACATTTTGGAAAGCTTGTGAGCTTGGAACAAACTTCAGTATGGAGAGGTAGGATCTGGAGTTGTATTTAATTGTCTTTCCTTCTCTTGCATGCATGCTTAAATGGTGTTTGTGTTTGCATTCTTGGCTGGTTGGGTAGAATGCTTAGGGCATGGTGTAGGAGAAGGCTGTGGGGATTTCATATGGGGGCATAAGGGATTTCCAATGGCACAATTTTATTGTGGAGGGAGTTTTGGTTTGGGATCCACCTTGGAAAATAAATTGCTTGCATTTCTTACTATGGGGGCATAAGGGATAAAATTTGGGGGCATAAGGAGGGGTTGGGAGATATAAGGTTTATGGGGTTGATATGATTATTGGCGGTATGCATTTTGGTGGATGCCCAATTCCAAATTGGGAGGCATAAGGAGTTCCCCATAGTCCTTGCTCTTGTTGGCTTGCTTGATCAAGCCTATGTGTTGTATGAATTGTTTCAAATGTAGTTGGGAATTGCTGTCTTATTTTGAACTATGTTTTTTGTTGATTGTATGCAATGTGAATGTTGCTTGTATGTGATAGAAGCCTTGTTGCCATGTGTTGATATTCATGCTCCATTTCAATATGGTTGGGGCTCGGGGGCCAATGGGGAAAGATGGCTTCTCCTTTCCCATTGGATGTCTTGGTTGGGTGGAGAGCATTGCCTTTCCCCCTTCCTTGTTGTGATCAAGTTGAAAAGAAGAAGAAATAAGCATGCTGCTATTTGGAGAAGAAATTACAGTTTGACAGTCTTTTCCCTTTGAGTAAAATTCAATGTAACCTTTCCCACTTCGAGTGGATGAGTGTATAAATGTTGTAATGTGAAGTTATTGTATTGATAGTAGAAGTTTGAATTTGAATTGAGAAATGTAGAGAGTTGTATCCAATCTCTGTTTTGTAAAGAAATGAGAAGAATGTATATGTATCTTGTAAACTGTATTTTGAATTCAAATTGGAAAGGAGATCAATTGTAAAGTTATTTGAATTATCAATAAAGGATGGCATTGGTTCTTTTAAATTTGTATGGTAATGTATACTGAATTGTATTTTTGTCCAAGAATGAGATTCTGTTTGAATGAGAAATAAGAAAACAGTGTTGTTATTGTATGCATTGTATTTGAAAACAAATGAACAATGAAAGATTTCATTCCTTCTCAAAAGTGTACTACACATTAGATTTGAATTATTGTTGAAATTTAATTTCTGATTGAAAAGAAAAGAAAGAAGGAATTGCATGGGAAAGAAAGACAGTGTGATAAGCTTGTAAAATGTATATTAAAATTGATATCAGAAATGCATCTTAATTTTAGAATTGAATGGATGTTTTACCAAACAAATGAATTAGATGAATTTAGAAAACTATGAATGCATCTATTAATCAAATGGTTACTCAAATTAAAAGAGACAAACTTCACTGTTTTAAAAACTCAAATCTGGCAATGCACATTTTAATAAAAATGAGCAGTTTGACCTTACACTCAACAATAAGTTATGAAACTTGAAATTTATACTTAGGAAGACTTAAGGAACCCAAATTCACTAAAACAAAAAGAATGAATCTCTAAAACTCAAGGAATTTCAAACGGGAACTTGCACAGTCATTTTTCCGTCTATTGCTAAAAATGCAACCTCGAACAAATTGGACAATTTGACTTCACTAAAATACTCTAAACCCTCCCTAGACTGATCCTCCATGTTTGTTTGACATGTTGAGTGAAGGAGGAGTTCTAATTTTATCAAAATTATAAGTTGAAAAACTGTCAGTTCACATATTAAAAGCTTGCAGATCGATTTCATAAAATTGACCCTTTAAACTTCATCAAATTTTAAAATTTATGACTCTTGTGCAAATAGGGCATCGAGAGATTTCTGAAAAGTCCTCGTTTTCCCAAATCTGACATTTCTATCAAAATTTATGGCCATTTGAAGTTTTACTTCAAAATGGCCATCCAAAAATTAATCTAACTATATAAAAATCAAAATTTAACCTTTGGAAAAATTTCCCCAAAACATCCGCAACCCTGCAACCCCTGCAGCCAATCACATGCTGCCACATGGCACGGTGGAAGATCAAACTTCTTTTGAATTTTGAAACTCATGCTTTTGAAAAAAATCATTTTCCTCCGCCGGCCCATGACCAATCGTAGGGTGCCATGTGTCCCCCTGTGGCTACGGTGGAGGCATGTTTCCTTTTAGACTTAACTCTTCAAAAAAAATTTGGAACAAATTTTTGTTTTGGCCCCCCGCCCGTGGCCAATGGGGGCATGCCACGTGGCACTTAGGGGTGGAGGGGGTGGCTCACTTACCTGCCTCCCTATCGGACCCTATCCCTTCGTGGGTGCGCAGACATGGGTACCTTATTCCCCCTTTTTCCCCTTCATTTGGCGTAAAGCACCAAAACCACCCGCCACCCCGCCTTTCCCTTCTCCCTTCTCTCGCTTAGCGCCAGGGCCTCGACACGTGTCCTCCCGGGGACCCACAGGGGCACGGAAGGTTTTTATCCCTTAAGCCATGCGCTAGGAAATTTTCTCAATGCCACCCCGTGACCTGCAAAACCGCCCAGGGCACTTTTCCCCTCCTCTTGACACGTGTCCCTCTAGGGAAAAATTTCCCTAGAAACTCCGCCCACCCATAACTTGAGTTTTATAAGGAGTTAGGAGGACTTATTTATATGGTTGGAAAGGTGAGGAAATTTCCTATCCAATGGGCATGATTTAGGAAAGTTTTGATGAATCTAATTGTGTGAAAAATCAAGTTGAACCCTGTAAGCCTGTTAGAGCAGAGATGAGTGAGAATTCACTCTCCTAACCTAAGTGATGAATTTAACTCTCTTGTTTTGACCTTGTGCTTGTTGTTAATGGTTGCTAGAGAAATTTGTGCAAGTCAGTCTTGATTGTTAATCTAAATCTAGTTTGTGCTAACTATGATCTTGTAACCCTCTTGTAAACACTCTTAATAAAAAAAAATTATTCCATAATTTTCCTAGCTAATCCTAGTTTGTTTCTTGGTCTCAAGTGGTAGTTTGAAGCGGGCATTATACTTTGAAATTGTTCTAGTTATGTGATATCAAAAAGCAAAAAAAAGCAGACAGTGACTTAATTATACAAAGGGAGCATAATAGAAAGGCCACAATGGCATAGCAACAAAAATATAATTTGCAAACCTCTTATATTTCTGAGCTGTGGTGTATATGAGGAGAGAAGGGTGTCAGAGGTGCATTGAGAAAACCAATCCGGTGGAGGTGGTGCAGGATGGAAACTTAAAAATGCAGGGGTGTATTTATAGGCAGGGGTATTTTAAGCAGTCGTGTGAGAGAAGGACAACAACTACAAGAAAACAAACACATAAAGGCAACTACAATAGATCCACTATTGTTTCAACAACTAACAGTTATGACAGGAACAATTTTAGAGTCATTGATTGGATATGCATGTAGGAGGGAAATCTTGCAGATTACAGAGTTATAATAGCGGCTATATGTCCCCTACAAATCTTTGAACGTAATATCCAAAAATAAAAGGAAAAATATAATTGAGAGGGTATTTATGCACTGTGTTGCATACATAGTATGTGAGATAGATGGGACGATGGAGTAGGCGGTTGGGAGGGTGGGTGGAGTAGCGGCAGCTGGCACGATTACTGTCCATTGTTTTTTGAAAGGTTGAAACTTGTATAGTCTGCATTGGTATTCGGTTCAGACCTCCTCCCTCCTCTGATAATATCTAATCCCACCGTAAAATTTTATATGCAGTGTGTTGCTGTAAATTGACACTTTCCAGCAATGCCTTCTTCAAAGTAAATTCCTTCTAGTGAAATATACAACTAATAGAATGCTCTTTTCAATCACAACAAGGGTCTAATAAAGAAAAATTAATTAAACAATGAAACTAGCAATTACACATGAGTTACTAATTGTGTTGGAGAGAATAAATATTAAGTTTGTTGGAGTATGGCTCTTGAGGATGACCATGTCTTTTGTAAGTTGTAGTTATGAGATTCCATGAAAAGCTATCACACTTTGTCATTTGGTCAAATACTTGGCGTCCATCTACTAAAGCTCACATTTTGGCATTTAAATGTTTCCAAGGCCTTTTCAACAACCCCATTTTTTGAATATCCTACAATCATTGCATTCCATGTGATGACATATCGCTAGGGAATTTTGTCAAATAGCTAAAATTCCCTATGTATGTTTCCACATTTGACATACATATCAAATAGGGAACCTACTATTGCATCATCCTGAAAAAAAACACTTCATATTACGCCTTAATGGATGTTTGTTTATTACATTTGATGAAAGCATTTTAATGGATCCTACTAGGAATTTAGTCAAGCAATTTGCATGATCGCAACAAGGCTTCCCATTGCTTCCGACAATTGTGGCTCGGAGAGGGCATTGGTGTGATAAAGCATGCAATTTCGGCTATAAAAAATGTTGATTCCATTAATTTGACAAAGCAGACATGGCAAAAAAATTCCATATCCTAAATCTCCCATTTTTAACAAGGATATTGAGGTAAAACTATTAGAAATAATTTCCTTCATTCGACTCATTATTGTACATTTTAAAATCTCAATCATATGACACTTATCCATTATATTAAAAGTAAAAATACAATATGAGGTGACCCTAAGGATGACACATCATTGGTATCATTTGTGTGTAAGGAAAACATAGCCACGATGAGTACTAGATCTAATAGATGTATGATATTAAATGTGTGTTGATAAAACCTTTGTTGCATGCACAACATAGAAAGGGTAATTACGACTATTATAGATTGTGTGTGTGTGTGTGTGTGTGTGTGTGTGTGTGTGTGTGTGTGTGTGTGTGTGTGTATCACAACATTTATTCTCCTTTTTAAAGCCTAGGACCAAACAAAAAAAGTTAGAAAATCATTATTTTCTTGTGTGATAGATTTTATAAATGTTATTTGACAGTCCCATGAGTGTGAATTGACATTTTGAACATAGTGCATCAACATACTTGGAGAGTATTGATGGGTATGGAAAAATGCTCAAGTTTATGCGACTTGTTTACGTTTGCATTGTATGATAGTAAAATATCTCAATTCTAATGTATGTTTGTGATGGTTGACTACAAATTCTTCTATCAATTGCTAAGCTATTAATAAATTTGTAATTAAATTTGATTCTATTTTTAAGTGTAATTTTAATCATACATTACATGTGTATAGGTAAACATATTTCACTTTAATGTAACTCAAATTTCCCATATATATGTATTGTGATCCTTATATCAATAAGGGTGACACCAAAATGTAAGTGGCATGCTAACTAACACAAAGTGGTTCATTGGTCATGAAATGAGTAAGTTTCCTTGTGAAAAATTCCTCTATCCTCCTATATAAATTTATAATAAAAATATCCCAAGAAATTCCCTCTAAATGCATGCCTTACTACTTGAAGATGGATATGCCTCTTTACCGAATCTTGAAATTGCATCTACAACTCTAAAATTCTTCATTCAATCAAAAGTATTAATCTCACATTAGTTTTATAGGTTTGGTCTGCAACAACATAAAGACCCCAATATACCACAATACCTATGCAAATAAGGGCAATGGAAATGCCATAGTGGAAGTGGTCCTCTTCCTAGCATAATGGTTGATTGATTGCATTACAAATATGTAGATATGTGTCTATGCCTTGGAATTTCCTCTACTACTATAAAAATATCCATTCATAAAACATTATTAAATATCCATTAATTTGGGCACCCTTTTTGCTTCTTTCTCCACACTTCATTCTATATCATCTATCACACTCCTCTTGCATCTATTCCCCGTCATTTTTAAATACTTGTTCTTTCATATTTTTCTCACAACACACCTATACTTACTCTTATTGCTTCACTTTTCTTGGGGTGTTCTTCCAACACCTTTTTTCCTCCATCCTCATGTATTCAGAACCCTTCTTATTGTCATATCTTCTTTCATTCACATCATCTATCATGACCACACAACCATTAATATTCCACACTTTCCTCACAAGTATCCTCCACATCCACTTACACTTTCACATAATTCCTATTTTATTCCATGCTCTCATTCGCTTGACATCCACTTATACACACCCCTATTTTTCCACATAATCATCCTCTTATCACACCCATTCATCATAGGACTACATCATTGGATCTCATGATTCCTCTGGACATCAATATGTTTTATACTCCTTGTCTACCCGATTCCATTTCTAGCACGTCACTTTGTTTATCTCTATCATACGCCACATATAATTTTACATGTCCTCACCCACCGACATTATCTCACATTCACCGCACTTTTCACTTATATGATTTTATTCACTAGTCATCCATATCATTCTTGATCCAATCCAATTTTCTACTTCATCTACCACCTTCTTATATACATCATGTCCCTCATTCATCTAGTCCTTGCAAGGACTAAGGGACATTCATGTGTGTCCATTATCTCACTCTTCCTATTGAGTACACTTTGTTTCTCTTCATCTGACCTAGATTTGAAACATGTCTTGATTATTCACATATTTTTTTCCCATCATCATCAAAAAAAAATGTGCACACATCTACACGTATCTAAACATATTTTAAAATCACAAAATATCCATATATCCCAAAAATTCAATAAGCAACACTTGCTCATGGATGTTCTTTCATAATTGCTCCATTCATTCACATTTCATTCTAATTCTTGGTTCACTACTACATACTTTACTTACAGTTCATTCACATTCCATGACATGGATTGTTTCATATAATTTCATGAACTCTTGATTATCTTCTTGTCATGTTTTGGAAGGCAATAGTCTTTATTGTCATTTCTTGAACTTGGTCTCTCATTGTACTTTGTGAATAAAGAATGATTTTCCTCCTAGGGATCCACACACTCAACAACTTGTTATGAAGGTTCTAGGGTATTAGTTTTTACACTCACCAAAGTTGTCTCTATAATCACTTACACTCCCTCCATCAAGCCATTAGTGATTCTAAAACCCTTTCAAAAAAATTGAGAGATTTAAATATCCTATCAAAAGCAAATAGAAATAAAAAAATCACAAGTAAATTCAAATTTCCAAAAAAATCGATATCAAACACTCTCTCTTAGGGGTCTTTCTAGTATCTCCATTAGGTTTATGGATATAGATCAATGTTGTGACTAGATTCAAATGTATCTCCATAGGGGATATAGACATCTAGCTAGCAACATTTAATAATGCACTGCTTAAAATTTCCCTCCATCCCATCAATCACCAATAACTTATTTCACTCATACCAACACATACTAGGTTTCCACATACTTTCTTATGAGTTTTTACTTCAAGTAGTAATTATATTTCAAGTGCATGCATAGGATCTCATTGAAACATAGGGATAGTATGTTGCCGGATGATATTTAAACCTTCTTTAATCTCCTTTTTAGCACACTTTGTGTATCATGATTCATGTCTTCCAAGATCATCATGCTTTCACTACCAATGTTGTTCTAAACCATGTCAATATCATCCACCATAACTATTTCATTCCATCATTTCACATGTCATTTGCACACTTTCATTGAATTACTCTTGTACTAAACATATATGGGAAATCAATTCCTTTTGAACACTTTTGTATAACCACCACTTCTAGTGTCATTTACCTTACAATCATTTTTAATCACCGCTATTGGGTTAGGGAAACACTTTTCTCCCACTCTCTAACTTGCATCCACTCATCATTTCACTCATCTTTCCTTCCTACACATGGTTGGGGCAACACTTCCCTTCCTTCCACTCATCATGTCTTTACTAAGGTTCATTTTCTATCATTTATCGATAGCCACTTTTTATCCCACATTATGTTAGGGAAACCTATGGCTCAAAAAACCATCACTTGAGAGGATATATCACACAAAACCTTCTCATCAATCTTATGACATTCAATCATCACATATCTTAGTCAATTAACCAAATAGTATCTATCTCATGATATTAATCTATTGATCCCTTCATAGAATCTACCTAAAGTGTCCCTTCGATCACATTTCCATGTTCTTGTCTATTCATTCAACCATCTAAGTTTACATGCATGGAAACCATCACCATAAGGCTGGAAGAGCCTCATCTCGTCTTCATTTTTTAGGTTGCATCCTACTTTCTAAGAAATGTAGCCTAAAAGGGAAATTAGATACTAGAAAAGGCATCTTGCACATAAGGTCTCTAAGCTAAAAATATAAAAAATAATACAAAAACATAATCATCCCTAAAAATCAATAGTTTCCACAAAACACCTAAAAAGGTAAAAAATAAGGTTAAATTAAGACATGCCACCCTCACTTATCCTTACCCACTCTTAATTAATGGTATGAACTCCCTATATACACCCCACCTACTCATTTACATCTCCAATGCACATTGGACCCTTATCATCTCAAAATTACACCCATATTTATAATTATCTTCTATGCGCCCAAACTTATAAAATAACACTCACCTCTTTCATTCATCCTTCTTAGTTGCTTTCATAATTTTGGCCTTAGCTTGCACATGCTTTGTTTAAATGTTTTAGCAAAGGAGAAAGGAATACATCTTAGACATCCAAAGCTTGTTGTGTAATCATATTTTGGATTTTTGACAATGCTTCTAGTCATACCTATAAATGGCTACCGATTGTTGTGTAATTTTGAAGAAATGCACCCTTAACTAAACTTTGATTATGACAAGCTCTAAAATCATCCAAGAAATCATCAACAATCAACAATAATCCATAATAAAACCATGCACCATGGCTTGGTCCCCTCGGAACCTTGAACGTGTATATCATTTAATTTTTCCTTTGCATGTCTTACATGTTCTTATTATCAACCTTAAAATGGATATGGATCTAAATGAGGTAGGCCCCTAGCTAATAAAAATAAAATAATTTTTTTATAAGTATATTTTATTATAGATTTAGATTCAGAATTGGATATTTCAACCCACTTTATTAAGCAAAATAACCTATGATGTCCCTCTCTTATTCAATGGTGGCATTGTAATCTCATTTTATTTAGTTGTGTTGATTCGATATTTGATAATATGTCATCTAACACAGCTTGCATGGTGATCTAAATCTAGGTATACATTATGCACAATAAAATATACCTCCATTTACTTCAAAATTTATCTAGTAATTATGCATCTACATATCCCTTACATTTTTAATATCAACCTTAGTTTCAACTTTGAAAGTAGCATGTTCATATGTTACCATATTCTTTCCATTATCTTAGGTTGTTACTCTTCTTCCTCACACGTTTCCATAAATTCTTCATCGTGACTCTCTCTTTCTCCTATGCTAAGATTCTTGGCTAGATCTCAAACCACTTCAACCACGAATTCTTTCCTATTAAATGTGCACTTATTCTAGTCTAAGATCTCTTTTTATGCCTCACCATTATTTTTATGGTGGTCTTTAGTACTTTAACTCTATCATCCAATTCTTCTTCTCTTTCCATTTATCTTTTCCTTCGATTCCACTATCTTGTAGATATTTTCATATTCTGCAATGTAGTAAATATTCACCTTGTGACTTTGTTATTTTCATGCAAACCAAACAATAAAAAATTTCCATAGTCCCCGAGAATATATAATTAGCTCTATTACTGTAACCATTTGTAAACTCTACTTAGAAAAACTCACACACAATTGTATCCAAAAACTTCATCTTAATTATGTACTAATTCAACTTATGCTACAAATAACACTCATTTACTCTTAGTGAATGGCATTATTAGTGCTCAAATTATTTGCAAAACAATATTATGAACTAAATTAAACACACATGGCAATATGAAATAGAATTCAGACTATAACATAAGATATGATCCTGAAAACCTCAAGATGAGGGAAAACTAGCATGGAAGGAAAATTTATCTTTCTTTTGAAGCTGCTAGTACAAATTAACACAATGAAATCTCGTATTATGATATTCAAAATGAATAAGATACATATATAATCTTAACTCTCTACATACTTAGGAGATTTGATATTACCAAAGTAACCACAATTATCTCCTAATAGCTATATTCACGAGTTGATGTAAACAAACTCTCTAATAAATAATAAATTAATCAACCACTTAATATTCTAATGTACACACTAAACAATTAATCCCTAACATCCCCCTCTTAGTATGAACATGGGGAAAGGAATACCCAAAAACAAAATCATATGTCAATGCATACTTTTAGGTTTGCATATTGTTTTTCTCGGATTTTTTCTCCAAATCTTGTTGCACATGATCATTTGCTTCACCTCAATGAATTATAACTAGCTGAATACACTTCCAAGAAGTACAAAATCGGAGGATCTATGGATTCATAGGATATCTACAGTATTTACCCTCCTATACAATCTGTTTTAACATTTTTCACCTTCCATGCCATATCACAACACTTTCAAGAGAAAATAATAGAACTAAACTCATGTGAACATGAAATAGATTTTGTTCTTAATCACACACACACACACACACACAACTAAAATATGTGCAGCCCTATTGTTAGCGGTTGATGAGAGGTTGTTGAATGAACTCCTTACTCTGTTTCCTCCATCATCCGGTGAATTTTGTTGCTTACTTAGCTGATGAAGACATGAAGCTCATTGGTTTCTACATTGCGATTATTCTTTTGTTCCCCCTCACAATGTGAATTACTTTATTTTGCACAGGACATCAAGTAACACCAAAAAATCCATGAGGAAATTTTTTTAATTTATTTTTACAATAACTCGACTTGAACTTGACTCAATTTTAATCAAATACATTATACATATGACCTTGAAAATTTGGATTGACAAGAAAAAAATAAATGAAAAATGACTCTAATGATACAATAAGACTAGTTTTGCCTAAGGAGGTTATGGGTGGTGGTGGGTCCGATGATGACATCACTTTGGTGGAGTTTTTACCAAGATGCGCACAAGTAAGAGTCCCCAAAATAGAGACGGGGGAGGCGAGCCCACAAACTAGGGTTTTATAGACTAATGGAAATGAAGGGCCTTCTAAGGGGAAAGGTAAAGTCTATGAGGAAGAGGGCCATAATTATGATCATCTTAATAGTAGAATGCAACATTTGGAGATGATTGTGCAAAAGATGGAAGAAGCTAACTCGGACATGAGGGATGGGATGATGGACTACATTGGAACATCCAAAAATATCTCGCATGTTACGTAAAAAAAATGAGGGGATGTCTATCAATGCATGGTGTTGAGTCCCACTTTTTGTCCCAAAAATGCGAGTGAGGAGTGAGTTTGGGTGGTAAAAAGAAATGGTTCACGCGAACACCCCCTTTGCGTGAATGTGGTTCACACGAACTGACACGTTGGCTATTTTTTTCCCACGTGTAGCGTTAAATAGGGTTCGCGCGAAAGGTGTATTTGCATGAACTCCTTTGTGCGAAGGGTGTTCGCGCAAACACCCCCATTTATATATTAGAGGCGCTGCAGAGGAAATCACTTTCCTCTACCCCACCTCCTTCACGTGAAGTTAACCTGCACCGAGCCACAGCCTGAGCTCACGGACCAGAGCCCACCGAGCCGCTACCTGCTTGAAGAAGACCAGATCGAGCCCACAACGTAGACTAGGTTGAGCCCACAAGTGCCCATCGTGCCCAACGAGCCCACTGAGGAGTGAGGAGGCCATTGAATTGTACCGGGTATGCATTTTGTTGTTTTTTTGGTGAAAATGGAGGATCTTAGCAAATTGCAAAAAAATGAAACCCTAGTTTTTATTTGCAAAACCCTAGCAAATTGCAGACGTTTTTTGTGTAATCGTTTTTAATAGAGCTCTATTTTTTT
This sequence comes from Taxus wallichiana var. yunnanensis, assembly GCA_018340775.1. Classification (NCBI taxonomy): domain Eukaryota; kingdom Viridiplantae; phylum Streptophyta; class Pinopsida; order Cupressales; family Taxaceae; genus Taxus; species Taxus wallichiana. The sequence goes on along the minus strand of CM031239.1, from coordinate 774,078,720 downwards.
CATTGATCTACCTCTACATTGGCACATTTGCTCATTTTTTGCAATTTGATCTACATGAGGTTTTAGTTAATTTTTGAAATCCAAAAAAGAGTTTTATACAATTACATATTGCTATCTAATTTTTCATTAAATAATTTTTTTTCTTCTTGGTCACGTGTTTTTCATTTTTTCCCTATTAGAGGTTGGTTTGGACAACAATAAAGTCTTATTTTGAATTCAATTTGAGTATACAAACACATACATTCTAGTTCATTTGGATATCTAAGAATCACGAAGTAATCAGAAGCACAATGGGCATTCTGTAGATAAATTATTGAGCTCTTGTAATCGTTCTCGAAGAAATCAAGCAATCATTAGAGCCTTAATTGAATACCACAAATTTTTGATTAAACACACCACAATACGAGTTTACATGCTATTGGAGATACTATAATAATTGAGGTTTAGTGTTTTCAATATTGTAATTATTTAGGGGCCGGAAAAATATCATGGTAATTACATTATTCTCTAGTTTACACATGCCCAATTTTTTTAAATTTTCCCAAAGGTTTAAAACATTTTAACCCAAATGTATTATTATAAGGGTAAAAGGAGGGTTTTTGAAAGGGCCCTAACCCTTGTACATCCATAAAAACATATAATAAGACATTACACGATTCAAAGTAGGACAAAAAGTATGAAATGGGTATAATGATATCCCATGCAGAAAAAGGCTTACTACCAACAACAAATATACAACAAAGTTACAACTATTTTGCAAATAAATCATAATAAAGAAATACCATGTTCCATTCTTCGTTGAAGAATTTCAAGTGATCCTCCAACATTTGCATGTCTATCTCTTGGTTTTTTTATTCTTTCCTCACCCTTGTGTTTGATTCTCTTCTTTGAACCTCTCTCTTCACCCATCTCTTTTCTCTTCTTAATACTTTCCTTCATTATGAAAATATTGGTAGTACTATTTTTGATAGTTGTTCTACTCAAGTCTACCACCTTATTAAGGGTCTCTTTGTAGCTTCTTTTCTCCCACCCCAGCATCTCTAACCTCTCCTTGAACCTCCTAATCTCCATAACCACATCCCTACATCACCCACCCATCATACTCTTTTCATTTCCCTCGGGCATTTGTGTAGACACATGTTGACATATCAATTTGAGATTCACATTTTCCATCATTAAGCATTTCATGATATTGTGTTAAATTTTTTTATTCACCTCTAAAGCCTCAATTCTCTTTTTAAGATGCTCCACATTACCCTCCTTCTCCTTATGCTTTTAATCATCCTTGTTTCTTTCCAATCTTGTGTCGAGTGCAATGTAGCATTTTCACCTAGTAAGGGAAAGAAGTTTTTTTACATGTGATTGGAGTGAAAGCGCACAAATTTGAATGAGGTTTTTAAATTACAATTGACTAAATTCATAATATTACCAAACAATCGTATGGTCTTGGGATGATCCTATTGGTGATCGATTAATCTCATTGTTGAAAATATTATTAAGCAATTGCAAAATCAAAAACGTTGTAAGTGTGGAAAAATTCAAAATGAAACATCTTTTTAAATTTTTTGTTTTTAAAGACGAATTAAAAATCACAAACATTCAAACCATGGAAAAATTCTTATAAAACACATTTTGTAGAAGCCCATGTGAAAACTTCATGTTTAGCTAGTTTTTATTTAGGTCAATCTTAAAAAAAAGACATTTCATGTAGACACCACACACATTTATTAGTAATTAAAGTGTATAATTTTAGCATAGTTATATATTTGATTATTGTTTTGAAATATGTTTTATTGGCACTTTTTCGATGTTGAGTGGTCTCTAACCGTACTCTCAACCCCTTTAGCTACCCTCTTTTCTCTCTACCAATCATCTCTCATCATGACCCCTTTTTTTGAAATGTTCATACACTCCTAGGGCTTATCTAAAACATTTGAACATTCAATAAATGGTGTAATATATATATGCCTCTAATTTTCATTATTTTTTAATTTTTAGATTCTTATGACATGTTCCAAGAAAATTTAATCCGAATAAAACTTCAATAATTTATTTTCTTTATAAATTTTCTCCCTGGAAATTAATCAAGAAATTAAAATAACTTCACCAAAAAAATTCAAGAAAATTCTTCACAACTTCATGTAAATCTTTGTAGCTTCACGTCTCTTCTATTTTTCTCCTTCCTCATGTATCATGAGAAACCATTGGGTTGTGATACCATTGGTACTAATATTTGCACAACTAATATGGAAGAAATGTATTAAATCAAGAATATATTACAACTTTAATAAATACTCCATTACATTTAATTTCCTTCATACTCAAGCTTAAATAATCTTATGAAAGAGTGTTTTGTATATATAAGTAAGTTAGAAAATAAAACAAACAAAAACACAATGTAAACTTAGGATCACATGTTCCAACACATGTACTATGATGTTTTTATTGATCAATACATGACCTACACTTAAGAATCCCCTTGATGGGATTATAGGTCATCTTTTCCAACCTATCTTCATATGGTAGCTTAGATACATTTGAAGTGAAATAATTAAAAATTTATTTTAGGATCTAATATCCCTTATGACATTACTAATATCAGTAGTCCTTACTATTTCATAGTAGTCATCCATTCATCTTGATAAGTGAGGAATTCAATGAGAGTAGTAAAATGGAAGGGAAATGTTGTAATTCTTGAGAACTCCATTTGAATTTATGGAGTTCATAATTTGATAGAAATCTCTCTTACAACGATACTAGATAGACAACTAGTAATTCTAGGCATGACTCAATGAACACTAATTTCATATATAGTATATTTAATATCTACTTTTCAATCCATTCCATAATAATTACCTACATTTGGTATAATAGCCTTTATTCAATAATTTTTAAAATCATGGTTTGAGTGAATTTTAGTTCAATGAGTATTACCATCTTTAAAAGAGCCAACTTTGAGTATGAGAGAAATTGATTGAAGAGTATTATTGTTTTATTTTATTGTAACAAATAAAACCCATCCATGAAAGAAGAAATATTATGCCTAACATTGAAATTAAAAATCATATTAGTATAGGGAAAGATGACATCATCAATGGGGCATACTTTATTAATATCTCAAAAAATTGTATATATCTTAATGCCCCTAGTTGACTTACCATTTGGGACAATGTGGGAAATCTATCAAAGTTATCAATAGGTTTAACAAAATCATAATTGAAATAAAAATTTGGATTTCTTATTAGGCAACTTTAGGATGTATCTTTTTACTTTGTGTGTTTGACATCACGATTCACAACAATATTATGCACCACGATAAAAGTAGGCATATTAAACATATATGCACATAACCACGTAACAATATCTTGATATTTTATTAATAACCCAATATAAACTTTTTTCTCTATGAGAGTCGATGAGACACCTAACTCAACATTTTGGATGCCTCACCAATGCCAATTTTAATATCATATTTCATTTAATAATATTGATACATTCCCCACAAGGAATCCAAAAGGTCCAATATAATCTCTTCATCACTATACAATGACTCACTTTCCCCAAATAAGCATGATATCTCTCAATGTAAAAGGGAATTTATTCTTACATGATGATATGTAGGTGAATCCACATTAGTTCCAAAATATTTTTTATGGTTTCATTATTGCAAAGAGTGTCAAAATATACTCTCTCATATGGTGAATCAAAATGGTTTAACTTAAGACAACCAAGTACAATTTGTAATTTTTCTTTTGATAATTAATTCCTCCTTCAAAGCCCAACTCCCCTATTTAACATGTTTGGAATGTTCTCATGTGCACTGAAGAACCTCGTGAGTCATTTGATTGGAATAATCATCATGTTTCGGTTGTTACTAACCTTTTTCCCCGTATGGGTGAAATAACTGTGTGTATATATATAAAAACTAGCAATTTTACATCCACAACTATACATAAAGTTGTGGTTTCCGTCACTTTGCATAAAGCATTGATTTGTCGACCAACCTAGATTTTCCTTTTTATCGAGTCCTTGACCTTGTAGCATCTCTTTTTAATGTTTGGATGATAATCCCTATAAATAACTTCCATGTAACCTATCAATATTTAAACCCCAATGAGCTTAAACCTCTATTTTTATTTGTACTAGCATGTGGGTTTGACACAATACTTCTTAATTAAATCAAAGTATGGGTTATAAAATCATCTCTTAATGTGTCCACATAATGTTATGCACCCCATCATTAAACTCCTTTGTCTTTACTACACATACGGGGGGAAATTAACATTTCCTATCTTCCCAATTTTCTATAGGAGTTTTCCATTTCATTGTTTTAAATAAGGGATCATGTGAGCTACTCATTTCGATTGTTATCATGTTTATATTCCATTTAATTTTTAACTTTTGATAAGAATTTTGGTTGTGTCCAATTGTAGGCATCATGTCAAATAACATTCTTCTAAACTTTTTTGTGTCCTTAATTTTAAGAGGTTGTGGGTGGAGGTTGTATATCTTAAATGTGGTTACTAGCTACTTTACAATGATATTAAGTTTTATATAGACATTTGAAATCATAAATTAGTACCAAAAAACTCTAAATGAAAACATTTAAATAAAGTCACGAACTTTTATTATAAATATTTATAATGGTGGAAACAATCTTTGTACAAAGTATATCAACATTGATAGAAGCTACAAACCAACTTAGCCTCAAGGACATAAATAGTCATTATCAATTATATAGAAATATTTGTGTTAATATCATACGTATCTTACCATGATTATTATCTACACATTTATAACATGCATTCTTTTTTATAAGAATTGTAATTGATCACAACTAAATATTTACAAGTTACTTTTATAAAGAACCCTTTTGTAAGCCACATATAATACAATGCATCACACTCAAATTGATAGTAAAACGAAAAATGTACAAAAAAAAGGTCTTGGCGCGATGTATTCTCAAATAGCATAGTGAATAAAACTAACTATTGCACCTCAAGGGTACAATGAAAACATTGACAAAGGTTGTGAGTCATAGACAGTAACAATCTAAAGAGAAATGAAAGGCGATTATTTGTTAATAAGAAACCTACTTATAATGTCTTGGTTTATTACATTTGATGATAATGTTAGTTCAATTGTGCTTTATATTCGATTATTTGTTAATAAGAAATGTATATTTATAATGTCTTGGTTTATTTGTTAATAATAAACCTATTAATAAGAAACCTAAAATATAATGTCTTGGTATCCTAATTACGTGCACCAAAATTTATTGTGTGATGTTGCATGTAGGAACTCAACGATATGTGCAATATGTTTCTTGCATTTGATTAGATTCTAAAAAAACTGCATGTTACATTCTAGATAATTCCTCCTTTAGTTCCATTAAATCTATGCGATCCATACACTCATGCATGACTGACTTATAAGATATATGTAATTTCTTATTTTCTAAATTATTTGCATTGAAGCTTGAAAATCATGTTTCTATTTTCATTAAAATAGGAGAATATCTTAGGAATTTTTTTAATTAAAAGTACTATTAATTGAATTTTACTTTCATTTTTTTACAGTCATGGCTTCTTCCGCTCCTAATTTGTTTGAGAGGACCGATTTAGAGATTGCAAAATTGCAATCTATTCTCCAAAATCCAACTACAGTTGGGCAGTATAAAGCCCATTGTGAAAAAATATTGGTTGATCTTCGTAGAATAGAGACAAGTTTGAAAACATATAACCCATTTGATTATGAGTTAATAAAAAAATTATGGATTCATTAAAATCAAGTGTCTCAGAGATGTAGGTTATAATGAGATTACATCACAACTTTCCGATAAGGAAGTCATTAAGAGGTCTTGTTGGAGTTTTTATGCAGACAAAAGGAAAATAAGAGCATATTATGTAAACAAATGTTCATCTCCCTATGTGCCCCTTTGATTTATCCTAGATTTGTGGCCTCTCAAGTCCAATTTCTGAATAATGACCAATTACCATTATACTTCATAATGATGCTACATGCTAAGGTTCACTTAAACCTAAAGGTGAACTATTTAGACATCCCTAGTTATTTGGGTAGGGGTGTGGCTGAATTAGCCACAGGGAGGCATATAGAAAGGAGGGAGATCCTGCAGTTGTTGACGCATGTGCAGCTTATACCAAGGCCACAACCATTCTTATCAGGCTTTCAGGATGTCGCAACACCTATCGTTATGACTGCACATGAGGCTGCTATCGAGGGTCTTGCTGGAATTTCTCACGAGACCCAATTGATATCTTCTGACCGTGTGGGTTAGTACCTTCAGAGACGCGATACTAGCAGTGGAGGTGCTAGTAGTAGTAGTGATGCATGCAATGAGGTATACGCTTGTGCATCTTTGATTTCCCTAGATGACTTTGAGCTAGTTACAGATCCCGCTCAGCACGTCGGCTAGGACGCATCATGGTGCTGACTTGTTGCATGCATATGAGGTGATTTCATGGCATTGCAACATTCCACTATCGGGGGTTTTAGATTTTATAGAGCAGAGTGGGAGTGTATCTTCTAGTCAGGGTACTACTGCCGCTACTATAGATAGACTTCTTGTTGTTGGGATCGTCACACCTGATGTTCAACACATTTTTGTTCCGTGTGAAAATTAAACACCCAATATAATTAAAATTTATTTTATTTCATCATTACTTTACAATTTATTAATATTAAAATTAAACATGTACTTTTGTGTTTAGGCTTCTGCTCCAATGTGTGGAGCTTCACAGCCCACACCATCTACCCATGTGACATACACACAACTCTTGATGGAGCACAACATGGATCTTGATGTTCCGGCCCGAGTCATCTTGGCTCACTTGGTGACATATTTGTTGGTGTTGAGGTCGTGGGTGGCAATCCCATAGATTTGGAGACATGTTCCACAGAGGTATAGATATATGTGTTTTAATAGAATTAATATTTAATCTAAATTTAAATGTTATAAATTAATAAACATTATTCAAAAAACTTATTTATCAACTTCTTACATTTTATTTATTTTGTTTCACAGGGATCTACGGACAAGAGATCTACACATAGTGTAGATACTCCCAACATCTGCCCAAGGACAAATACTGAGGTAATCAATTATACATATCTGTTATATGATGTATTGAATTAATCAAAAAATTGTTGTAGAATTTTACTTATATATTTTAATATATGGTACATACTATATATAGTTTATGACATGTATATTCCTTTTTTAACATACGGGGTGTGCAGCAGCGTAGTGAGGGGTCTGACACTCACCCTAGTGCACGGAAGAGACTTCAGTGATATTTTATAGATTTTAGACATGTATATACTCATTAGACATGATTTTTGATATTTTAGACATATGTAGTGCCCACATTTTTATAGCTCGATTACTTGTTGCTCATTCACTCATAGACATGTTTCGGCAGGGACCATGTTATATTTTGGATATTTGATCTTATTAGACATGTATGGAGATTTAGGCGTATAGCACTAATTTAGCTTGATTACTATGTTGTCACATTATCTTATGATGTCATGGATACTAATTGATATGATGTTGTTTTGGACCATAATTATATTGATGGATACTCAGTTAGTTGCATGTTGGGATTCTATGGATATATGTCACTTTATCATTATGTCTAACTTATGGTGAATTGTGTATAATTGTGCACGTTGTCACATTTCTTGATTCCAGAGAGATGATATGCTAGTTTAGAACTCATTGATATCTTACTGAGTAGTTGATTCATATTTTATCGAGATAGTGTGTTTAATGTGTGCAATGAGTGTGCAGGTGACAGGTCACAGGAGAACGTGGGATTCAAGCCAGCTACACAATTTTGCACAAGCAGCCCATGGGGCTAAGTCCTAGCCGTGTTTATTGCATGAGGCCTTAGCATTAGAATTATTGTTTTGGGCACCATGGGTGACCCTCATTTGTAATGTAATATGTCTTGTATTATTAATCTTGCTTAGGGTGTTTAGTTTGTGTTGTAAACTTGTTTTGGGGAATTAATGGCCCCACTTACATTAAGTTTTGAATTTGTTTAATGATGTACTTAATCAAAGGGTTTAGGGTCACATGTGAACCCTTGGGTGGGCCCCACACCCTCTACCCTTGTGCCAAATGTGCCAAACCCGAAATTGGGTTATTTTAGGCATTTTTAGGGACCCCTTTTTAGTTTGGGAGTTCCCTTAGCATGAAAATGGGCCCTTGGACCCTACCTAATAGGTAGGGGGCTTAATTCCAAGGCATAGAGGAGTTTCCTCCCATTTTTCCTCCCTTTTGGTCACATCCATGTAAGGGGTATGGATAAGTGTGCTTTGTTAAAAGTTGCACAAGATTGTTTTGTTATCATTTTGGGTAATTTGGGAGAAGAGGGCTAAAAGTCATTTTATCCTTTCTCTCTTTTATCTTTGGCATCTTTGACCTTGAAGGAAGAGAGGGGTGACACATGTCACCCCCTCATTTGTGAGGATTTTTGCTTGCTCCTCTTCAAATTCTCCCTCATGGGAAAAGAAGAGAACTTTTTTTTTGGAGCTTTTGCTTGGAGGCTTGTGGATTTGGAGCTAGAGTTTGCTTGGGTCAAGAAGTGGAAGAGATTGATTTTGGAGAGATTTTTTTGAGGTAGGCTTCTTGAGCTTTATTTGTGTTTTATATCATGCTAGATATTAGTTTTGTTTACTTGGAAATGTTTGTTGTTGCATGTGATTTTATTTGTTGTTTACTTGATTTTTCTCCCTCCATCATATGGCATGATGGAGTTTTGGAGTTTGGGGGAAGAGAGAGGGATTTTCCCTCTCAATCCTCATAGGCTTGATGGGCAAGCCTTGTAGGATTTAGTTACTCCCCTCAAATGGTTTGAGGTGGGGAAGGTGGGTCATTTGGCTTGAACCTCCTTCCCCATTCTTGGTGAGGAAACCCCTTTGGGGTTTGAAAATCCTTCCAAGAAGGATTGGTGAAAGGGTGGAGAAATAAGGAGGGCTTGAATGAATTTGGAGAAATAAGGAGGGTATGAAGATCTTGTTTTTGTGCAACTAATGATGGTTACAACTTTTGGAGAACTTTCTTCTCTTCCCCATTTTAGAGGTAGAACATGGTTTCTCCTCTTTTTCATCTTTGTAAAATTTGGAGTCTTGTTTTAATATTTGTCTTGTTTTTGTGTGGATGTAATGTTGTTTGTTCACCCTCACTCTTGTGCATAGTTGTGGATAGTAGTCCTCTTTCCCATGGGCTTGGGGGAGGCTAGCATGCATCCCAACCTTGGGAAAGGCATGTAATGATGCCTATGGTTGGGTGGTAAAACAAGCTTCTTCTCCTTGTTTGGATTCCTTGAAGGCATTTGAAGTTGGATCTCAAGATGGAAGTTGGGTGATAGTTGGAGTTTCTTTGTCATCTTCATTCTTCTTTGTGGACATTACCTCATTGTAACCTCTTAGGATAGGCTTGTGGAAACTTCCTTTTATTGTAAAAGTCCTCTTCCTTTTTGTATTTGAAAATCACTTGTAAATTGAGTATTCCATTTATTTGAAACCAATCTCTTTTTCAATCTTGGAAGAAGTTTGTAATTAATAGCATTTTATTTTGAAATATGATGTTTGAAAATTTTGTATTGAAAAGTCTTGTAAAATATTATATTTCTTTATCATGCATTGATTTGAATATATTTTGATTCCTTTAAAAGATTATTATTTTGAAAAAAAATGTTTTACAAAAGAAATAATATTACTTTGTTGAAAGTCATACTTGTTTAAAAATCTTTGAAATAATATCTAGCATTACATTGAAAAGAAAGTATCTTCTCTTTATTTTGTTGTAATATTATTGAATGGAATTAGTTTTTACTTCCTTCCCATGTGATTTTTAACAAATGATTGTAGTAGGAAAATCAAATGTTAATCGACTTCTCCTTCACTAAGTTGTGAACTTAATTCCAAGTCTCTTTTATCATTTAAATAGCTTGTTACACATATTCTTATCTCTATTAAAAAATGATAAATCATCTTAATATATTAATATTTTTAAAAAAAAAGAACTTTGAAATTTATATTTTCCACATCCATGCTTAAACAAAATCTATTTATTCTATTGAATTAGTTTTAAGAATTGTTTGTATTTTATGTATATTATATTTATATATATATCATATATTATATTGGATAATATAATTAGTTTATTTTACAATAATTTTCTCATTAAACTATATACTAATGAAGTTAATATTTTACAATAAGATATAATAATATATATATTATCATATTTATATATATATATATATATATATATATATATATATATATATATATATATATTATATATGTATATATATGTTATATATAAAATAAAAAGTATATATATAAATATAAAAAAAAAAAAAAAATTTAAAAAAAAAAAAAAAAAAAAAAGAAAAGGGCCGTTTTTCCCCCCCTGCCTTTTACTTTTGCCCAGGGCCGAACCCTCCCCCCCTTCCCCCCCCCCCACCGCTACCCCCCACCGTATCCCTCCTCCCCCCTCCCTCCACCCTCCCCCCCTCCCCCCCCCTCCTCCCCCCTCCCCCTCCCCCTCCTCCCGCCTTCCCCTCCTCCCCTCCACAACCCTCCCCAAACCCTCACCCCACTAATGAACCCATAAAATTTGACATTTGGGTTTGTCTTTCCCCTCATTTTAACCTTATCCTCCACCCTCACACACCACCTCTTTTTTCAAATCACACCCTTCTTCAAAAAAAAATAAATTTTATAAAAAAACCTACCTCCAAATTTAAATATAAAATATATAAAAAAAAAAAAAAGAAAATATTACATAAATAAATAAACAATTGTATGGAACTTCCATCAAAAAAACCTATATGGAAATAAAACTCCATATAGCTCCTCCAACCTCGCACATCCAAAAGACAAAGCCAAAACAAAATGAGAAAAAGAATGAAAAGAAAGAGAAGAAAAAAGAATGAAATTCAAATGAAAAGAAAGGAAAAGATAAGGATGTTAGGGCAAACTTTAGGGTAAACTCAAAATCTAGGGTCAATATTAGATCTATCCTAGGGCTCCCATTTATTCCTACACACTTAAAGTCATGGGCCTTTTTATGGGATGGGGAAATAAATTTTAAAAGGGTGTGTGTGGGGTAAATAAAATAAAAAGGGGAAAATCCATTTAAATTTAAAAGAGAGGTAGTCTTTTCCTAGGTTGTCTTTAGTAAATTAATAGAAACTAAATAAATAAAATTAATTAGAGTTAGTGTTTTAGCAATCGGGTAAATTAGATTAATATAAATTAATTATTTAATGGGAAATGGTTAGGCGAAACATTATTATTCTCACTAAAAAAAATTATCCCAAATTTTACCAACTTATTGGTCTTTTTCGGTGTCCCGAGGCGGGGCATACATTTGGTATCAGAGCGAGGTTCACACACGCACACTCTGGGTAATCAATCAACTAGTTAACAATATTTGTAATAACATTAAAGTAAATAAATAAATAAAATAATTAAAAATTTTCCGCAACCATTTAATCATAATTTAATAACCTCTTCGCTCACCTCGTGCACAGGATGGCACCCATGAGACGATGCTTGGTTAGGGGTTTGGGATGTGGTTCACCTACGCCCAAACCACCGGCACCCGAAGTTAGGGCCTCAGATCTTAGAGGCTCTCCAGCAGTTGATCGGCGTTGTGCAGCAACGTCTCCACCACCACAAGAGGCGAGAGAGGAGGACATTCAGTTGGGAGATGAGGAGCCGATAGGGTGAGGACGTGCATTCAGAGCCACCAGAGCACGATACACCAAGGTGGGAGAGGTCACGTAGCCCTTCCGTTCATCACGAGAGGGTAGCCTCATACCATCGTAGCCAGCTCACATAGTCTCGAGGGACCATTTGGGGATAGGTGACCCCTTTCACCTATTGGACTACATCGCCAGGATCGAGATATAGGTAGTGTGATCAGAGATCTTCTTCACTTGTAGCCACCTACCTACACCGGCTCTACAGATGGCTTTGGGGCTGAGTCATGGCTCCTTAGCTTGGATAGTTGCTTTGGCTTGCACTCTTACGAGAGCAATGTCAAGGCAAAGGTTCACCATACACCTCCTCCGAGACGCAAGGAGTTTGGTGGAGGAATGAGGAGTGGAAGCTCCATCTGACTCGAGAGACAGTGACCTGGGAGATGTTTGAGGAGTGATTCAGGGCTCGTTATATGTCAGAGCATTTCATGCAGAAGAGGATCGATGAGTTTCATGACTTACAATAGGGATCTAGCATAATAGCTCAGTATGAGAGCAGGTTCTGGATCTTCTACAGTATGTGGACTACCTACAAGATGAGAAATTATAGGTTAATAGGTTTATTCGAGGCCTTAATGTAGATATAGCAGGAGCAGTTAGGATGTTATCTCCTCCCACACTTGAGAAGGCCATTGAGAAGGCCTACTTAGCTGAGGAGAACAGACCAAGGCACAGGAGCACCGAGATAGAAAAAAGAGCAAGTTTCAGGAGAGGATATAGGCCTTTCAGAGTCAGAGGTCATGGGGTACAGCACCACCCCCTAGAGGAGGATTCTAGCCTCCACCAGTAGCCACGAGGGCTCCACCACACCCACAATAGTAGACACAACATCATGGCCACCAACAACAGAGGGCTAGACAGACTCAGAGCTTTTAGAGAGGTGGTACTAGAGGAGGTTTTGGTGGAGCTAGGGATAGGAGGTAGGGTACTTAGCAGGTACAACCAGCTCACACACAGTAGTCTGCTAGGGTTGGACCGGCAGGATCAATGCACCAGAGTACAGAGGGACCCCATCTCAGAGGGGTACAGGAGGATGTTTTATTTGTGGGTCTCTTGATCACTATGTGCGTATGTGCCCACACAAACCCAATACCATGGATACATAGAGAGCCTCTAGATCCGAGCAGATGGTGGGTGATGTAGGACGCACTCATCGTGTATATGCATGGTTGACAACCGCCAGGCATCGAGCATCAGGCCACAATCATTGAGATGATAGGTACTATCAGGGGTATTTCTATCTCAATACTTTTTGATTCAGGTGCTTCATATTCTTTTATATCACCTTCTATAGTGGACCAGTGTGGGCTAGTGGTGGCTAGGCAACCAGATAGTTGGCAGGTTGAGTTGGCCTCTGGGCCAAACTCACCATGGACTCATATGTGGAGAGTTACGTACTTGATTTAGGAGCCTTCTCCACTACACTTGACCTCCGAGTTATTCCTCTAGGATCCTATCAAGTAGTGTTGGGTATGGATTGGCTCGAGGCTCATCGAGCTAAGGTGGATTACAGAAATAAGGTCATTGAGTGTCAGGATGATCTTGGGAGTGCAGTTGTGATATCAAGGATGCAGAGGCCTATCTCCTTGCGCATGATCTCGGCTAAGAACTCAAGCAAGCATGTGTAAGGGATGTCAGTTGTTTGTTATCACCATCAATGATCGATCAGAGAGCACTCTAGAGCATTCACCCTTAGATGATCATGCGATTTTTGAGGGAGTATGCAGATGTGTTTTCTAGGTGAGCTTCCAGGGTTACCACCCCGCAGAGAGGTGGATTTCACCATTGATTTAGTACCTGATCTGCACCAGTTTCTAGGGCACCCTATCGGATGACGACTCCAGAGCTTCATGAGCTCAAGATTCAGTTAGAGGAGTTGTTAGATAAGGGTCTCATTCACCCTAGTGTATCTCCTTGGGGAGCACCAGTCATATTTGTGAAGAAGAAGGATGGTTCTCTCAGACTTTGTGTAGACTTTAGACAAAGCTCAACAAAGTCACAATAAAGAACCGTTATCCACTCCCTAGGATTGATGACTTGTTTGATCAGATGCAGGGAGTGAGTATTCTCCAAAATCGATCTCAAGTCAGGGTACCATCAGTTGCATTTCAGATGCAGACATTCATAAGACAACATTTCACACACATTATGGGCATTATGAGTTCACAATTGTTCCATTTGGTTTGACTAATGCCCCAACTGTCTTCATGAGCCTCATGAATGGAGTATTCAGACTTTCTGGATCACTTTGTTTTAGTGTTCCTTGATGACATATTGATATATTCTCATTCCAGGAGGAACATGAGGAGCATTTGAGGTAGGTACTTTAGGTTTTGAGAGAGCAGAAGTTGTATGGGAACTTGGAAAAATGTAGCTTCTTTCAGACAGAGATTCAGTACTTGGGTCATATCATATCAGGAGAGGGTATCTCAGTAGATCCCTCTAAGATACAAGTTATTATGGACTGGCCAAAGCACCCACATCAGTTACTGAGGTGAGGAGTTTTATGGGTTTAGCAGGTTATTACCGTAGGTTTGTACAGACTTTTCTAGGATTGCTCACCCTATTACTTCTCTTCAGAGAAAAGGGAAGAAGTTTGATTGGTCAAAAAAGTGTGAGCAGCCTTTCAGTTTGCTTAAGGAAAGGTTAACCATGGCACCCATCTTAGCAGTTCTAGACCCTACGGAGGATTTTTTTGTTTGTACTGATGCATCACTAGAGGGTTTGGGAGTAGTTCTTATGCAGAGAGCATCGGGTTATTACCTTTGAGTCTCGTAAGCTCAAGGACTACGAGCTTAATTACCCTACTCATGACTTGGAGCTTGTAGTAGTTGTTCATGCACTTGTGCATTGGTGACATTTCCTTTTGGGTAGACCTTTCATTTTGAGGACAGATCATCATAGCTTATAGCATATCTTCTCACAGCCAAACCTCAACACTCATCAATGGCGTTGGATGGAGTTCCTATGTGAGTATGACATGGAGGTATAGTATATCAAAGGAAAGGAAAATGTTGTTGCAGATGCACTTAGTAGATGATGACATGTGCTTGCTTCATTGACACACTTGAATCAGATTTGAGAGGTAGGATTCTTGAGCATCTTCCAGAGGACAGTTTTATGAGGGAGCTAGATAGATGTTGGAGTCACAGGGTTCATTAGAGGGCAGATATTTAGGGTGTATTTTAGAGACAGATGGTTTACTTTGGTTCCATAGGCACATCTACGTGCCTAAGTCAGTGATCTGCGTAGCTTCATCCTCACATAGAGCTCATCGAGCCCCATATGCACATCTAGGAGTGAAGAAAATGCATGCTGATCTGAGGGAGTTATATTATTGGCCGGTCTTTGATGGACATAGCAGATTTTGTTACATGTTGCCTTGAGTGCCAGAGGGTCAAGGTAGAGCATTCTCATCCCACAAGACTCTTACATCCTCATGATATTCCCGAGTGGAAATGGGATGTGATCTCCATGGATTTCATAGTCGGACTCCCTATGTCTTCTTATCATCATGATGCCATTATGGTCACCATGTGGATAAGTTGACCAAGGTTGCACACTTTCTCACCAACCAAGGTCACCTATAATGCATAGGCCATCACCAAAGTATTTATGGAGGACATTGTTAGGTTGCATGGGATTCAAGACCATCATCAATGACAGGGATACCATCTACACTTTAGTTTTCTGGACTTCCTTTCAGACCGCTCTGGGTACTTAGATTAATTTCAGCTCAACATATCATCCAGAGATAGATGGATAGATAGAGAGAGGGTTAATCAGTGTTGGAGGACATGTTGAGGATGTATGTGATGGACCAACGAAGAAATGGGAAGATTATTTGCATTTAGTTGAGTTTTCCTACAACAACAACTATCATAGTTCCATTGGTATGGCTCCTTACCAGGCTTTGTATGGATGACCTTGCAGGACACCTTTGAGTTGGGACAGACTAGATGACAGGATTATTCTAGGACCAACTTATCTACAAGGATTTAGAGTAATAGCAGTTGTTCTGATTAGACAACATCTTGAGCAGGCTAGAGCATGCCAGAAGGTGTATGCAGACACCAAGAGGATTGATCATCACTTCTCAGTGGGTGATAAAGTCTTCTTGAGAGTTCATCCGCATAAGAGCCCAATCCACTATGGAAAGGGTTCTAAGCTATCGCCTCATTTTGTGGGGCCTTTTGATATTTTAGAGGTCATCGGTCCAGTTTCCTACTGCCTAGCTTTTCCACCACGCCTTGCATGGGCCCACGATGTTTTCATGTTTCTGTACTACGTAGATATGTACCAGATGTTTCTCATGTTTTGGATTGGTCGGCATTATAGGTAGAGGATGGAGGACAGTGGAGACTGGAGCCCGTACATGCATACTTTGGAGCACCAGAGGTTGGCCCTTCGGGTCGAGACTTGGACCAGGTTAGAGTGCAGTGGGACCGATACGATGAGACAAATAGCTACCTGGGAGGATGCGACACCTTTGAGGGCTAGATATCCCTATCTCTTTCAGTGACTTCCAGGAGGAAGTCTAATTTTAGTAGAGGGGGATGTAGTGCCCACATTTTTATAGCTCAGTTACTTGTTGTTCCTTTACTCATAGACATGTTTTGGTAGGGATTTGATTATATTTTGGACATTACATTAGGAGATTTGATCTTATTAGACATGTATGGAGATTTAGGCGTATAGCACCAATTTAGCTTGATTACTATGTTGTCATTATCTTATGATGTCATGGATACTAATTGATATGATGTTGTTTTGGAACGTAATTATATTGATGGATACTCAGTTAGTTGCATGTTGGGATTCTATGGATATATGTCACTTTATCATTATGTCTAACTTATGGTGAATTGTGTATAATTGTGCACGTTGTCACATTTTTGATTCCAGAAAGATGATATGCTAGTTTAGAATTCATTGATATCTTATTTAGTAGTTGATTCACATTTTATCGACAGTGCGTTTAATGTGTGCAATGAGTGTGCAGGTGACAGGTCACAGAGAACGTGGGATTCAGGCCAGCTACACAATTTTGCACAAGCAAGCCCATGGGGCTAAGTCCTAGCCATGTTTATTACATGAGGCCTTAGCATTAGAATTATTGTTTTGGGCACCATGGGTGACCCTCATTTGTAATGTAATATGTCTTGTATTATTAATCTTTGCTTAGGGTGTTTAGTTTGTGTTGTAAACTTGTTTTGGGGAATTAATGGCCCCACTTACATTAAGTTTTGAATTTGTTTAATGATGTACTTAATCAAAAGGGTTTAGGGTCACATGTGAACCCTTGGGTGGGCCCCACACCCTCTACCCTTGTGCCAAATTTGCCAAACCCGAAATTGGGTTATTTTAGGCATTTTTAGGGACCCCTTTTTAGTTTGGGAGTTCCCTTAACATGAAAATGGGCCCTTGGACCCTACCTAATAGGTAGGGGGCTTAATTCCAAGGCATAGAGGGAGTTTTCCCTCCCATTTTGCCTCCCCTTTGGTCACATCCATGTAAGGGGTATGGATAAGTGTGCTTTGTTAAAAGTTACACAAGATTGTTTTGTTATCATTTTGGGTAATTTGGGAGAAGAGGGCTAAAAGTCATTTTATCCTTTCTCTCTTTTATCTTTGGCATCTTTGACCTTGAAGGAAGAGAGGGGTGACACATGTCACCCCCTCATTTGTGAGGATTTTTTCTTGCTCCTCTTCAAATTCTCCCTCATGGGAAAAGAAGAGAACTTTTTTTGAGCTTTTGCTTGGAGGCTTGTGGATTTGGAGCTAGAGTTTGCTTGGGTCAAGAAGTGGAAGAGATTGAATTTGGAGAGCTTTTCTTTGAGGTAGGCTTCTTGAGCTTTATTGTGTTTTTATATATCTAGATATTTAGTTTTTTACTTGGAAATGTTTGTTGTTGCATGTGATTTTGTTTATTGTTTACTTGATTTTGCTCCCTCCATCATATGGCATGATGGAGTTTTGGAGTTTGTGGGGGAAGAGAGAGGGATTTTCCCTCTCAATCCTCATAGGCTTGATGGGCAAGCCTTGTAGGATTTAGTTACTCCCCTCAAATGGTTTGAGGTGGGGAAGGTGGGTCATTTGGCTTGAACCTCCTTCCCCATTCTTGGTGAGGAAACCCCTTTGGGGTTTGAAAATCCTTCCAAGAAGGATTGGTGAAAGGGTGGAGAAATAAGGAGGGCTTGAATGAATTTGGAGAAATAAGGAGGGTATGAGATCTTGTTTTTGTGTAACTAATGATGGTTACAACTTTTGGAAAACTTTCTTCTCTTCCCCATTTTAGAGGTAGAACTTGGTTTCTCCTCTTTTTCATCTTTGTAAAATTTGGAGTCTTGTTTTAATCTTTGCCTTGTTTTTGTGTGGATGTAATGTTGTTTGTTCACCCTCACTCTTGTGCATAGTTGTGGATAGTAGTCCTCTTTCCCATGGGCTTGGGGGAGGCTAGCATGCATCCCAACCTTGGGAAAGGCATGTAATGATGCCTATGGTTGGGTGGTAAAACAAGCTTCTTCTCCTTGTTTGGATTCCTTGAAGGCATTTGAAGTTGGATCTCAAGATGGAAGTTGGTGATAGTTGGAGCTTCTTTTGTCATCTTCTTTTCTTTGTGAACATTACTCATTATATCTCTTTTGGATATGGCTTTGTGGAAACTTCCTTTTATTGTAAATCCTCTTCTTTTTGTATTTGAAAATTACTTGTAAATTAGTATTCCTTGAGTATTTAAAACTTTTCCAATCTTGGAAGGAATTTTTGGGTTTTTATCCTTGTAAAGAAGGCTTGTAAAATTTGAATCCCTTTAAAATATTGAGTACTTCTTTAAAATATATAGTATATTAGTATTTCCTTTAATATGCATTGATTTGAATATCATTTTGAAAAGAAAGATTATGTATTGGAAAAGTGTTTTTACAAAAGAAATAATATTACTTTTGAAAGTTATTCCTTTTAAAAAAAGGCTGAAATAATCATCTAGTATTAGCATTGGAAAAGAAAGTATCTCCTCTTTATTTTGTTGAATATTATTGAATGGAATTAGTTTTTTCTTCCCTTCCCATGTGATTTTAAGTAAATGATTGTATAGGGAAAAAAATGTTAATCTTACTTCTCCTTCACTTTGTGAACTTAGTTCCAAGTCTCTTTTATCATTGAAATAGCTTGTTACAATATTCTTATCTCATTAAATGATAAATCATCTTAATATAGGCATATTAAAAAAAAAATAAGAACTTTGAAATTTATATTTTCCACAACCATGCTTAAACAAAATCTATTGATTCTACAACTTGAATTAGTTTTAAGATTGTTTGTATTATATATATATATATATATATATATATATATATATATATATATATATATATATATATATATATTATTTATTTTACAAAATTTTTTAATTATAATATATACTAAAATTTCCAAGTTAATATTTTACAATAAGATATAATATATATATATTATATATTTTTAATGAATATATATATATATTCAATATAAATATATATATATATATATATATATATATATATATATATATATATATATATATAATATATATATATATATATATTTTATATAAATTTATATATTATAAAAAAAATTAAAATTTTTTTTATAAATTTGGGGGAATTAAAAAATTGTTTCCCTCCCCCTACCCTAGTTATTGGGCCCACCCCCCCCCCCCCCATGCCCCCTGCCACCCCTGCCCTCCGCCCCCTCCCCGCCCCTGCCATGTCCCCCCATCGCCCCCCCCCACACTCCCTCCTCCCTCCCCTCCCCCACTCCTCTCTCTCCCCTACCATCCACCACCCACTCCCTTCAAAACCTGCCCCATTTTACCCCATTGGGTTTGTCAATGGTTTTTTTAAATGTGTGTGTGTGTGAACTTCCCCATGTGTCCCACCACCACATCCTGCACCTCTTCCTAAAAGAAAATCTTTGCCCTTTACTTCCCCTTCAAAAAAAAAATTATTATATATAAAAAAATACACCATATATATATATATAAGCTTTAAAAAAAGAATAAATATATATTGTAATTGGTGATAATTCTAAAATAAAATAGTAAATAATGGAACTTCTTCAAAAAAAAAAAATGGAAGCTCTCTCCATAGCTCTCAACTAACCTGCACATCCAAAAGACAAAGCCAAAACAAAATGAGAAAAAAAATGAAAAGAAAGAGAAGAAAACAAGAATGAAATTCAAATGAAAAGAAAGGAAAGGATAAGGATGTTAGGGCAAAAAGAGGGTAAACTTTTCAAAATCTAAGGGTCAAGATTAGATCTATCCAGGGCTCCCATTTAACCCTACACACTTTTAAAGTCATGGGCCTTTTTAAATGGGAATGGGAAATAAAGTTTAAAAGGGGGTGTGTGAGTAAATAAAATAAAAAAGGGAAAATCCATTTAAATTTAAAAGAGAGGTAGTCTTTTCCTAGGTTGTCTTTAGTAAATTAATAGAAACTAAATAAATAAAATTAATTAGAGTTAGTATTTTAGAAATCGGGTAAATTAGATTGATATAAATTAATTATGCACTTGTCAAATCTTTTCAAAATACATTGTTAGTATTAAACTATCTCTCTAAAACTATATAGTAACTTAAAATCTTGTGAAAATAATAGATTCCCTCTCTTTATCTATCCTCTCTCTTAAACTCGGGAAATATAAACTCATGTGTTGTTACAAGTGTGTGAAATGATGGAAAATGAAGTAAATGTAATGAAATACATTTCCATGATTTATACTATTTTAATGTAATTGTAAATTTGAATTTATTTGGAGATTTGTACTATTAAAACACCTAATGTTGAAATGTGATCTCATATATGATGAAATTCTTTGGAGATACATTACTAACATAAAATGCCATCCTACCTTATTTAAAGAGTAATAAGTCTTCATCTGCATTTGTAATATGTTCACTCACATTTCTACCACCATTTGTAATATTATTAACCTTGAGTCATAATATCTTTCAATACAAGTAATAAATGTATTTTGCATCTTTTATTAATTATATGTATGTGTATTGAATGTTTAGTTTACACATTAATTTATATCAAAACTCTTTATTACTTTTAATATCAATCATATTATTTTTTTGGATTAGTTAAATTGAATTGATAATAATAATTTAAGGTCCTTACGAATTAGGTTTATCAAACCCTATGAAGTGGCTAAATAATCTGATCGACTAATCCACAAAATTCCATAGAGGAAATGGAAGACCAAAGATTGTCCAAATGTGGATTTTGAGCTTAGCTTTCTCAATGATGACAAAATACCATTTCTAATGGGAAAAATCATAATTATGTTTCAAATAAACCAAGGTCCATTAGCTATGATATCTCTACAATGGTCAACATTGTTATAGTTAGAACAAAAAGAAACACTTGATTAAGATTTTATTTCCGTAAAGCTTGACACCGTGAGGCATAATCCATGCATCATGAACCCATGATTTGAAGGTTCTCTCAAAGGGGACTCAACTAAAATAATATGCAACTAAAGTAAGTTGCTCCAAATAATTGCATAATTTATTGAATTTAAGGAAATGTAAAACATCAAGAATATTTTTAGGGCTATGATCACTAGCTCATGAAAATATTTTGGCATGGAATTTTTTTGTCTCTTCGGTGCCTTTGAACTCCAAAATTCCATTAATTTCTCTTACAAAAATGACTACAAGAGTTGAGGAGGGAACATTATAAATGGCTTACCTTCCCAAAGGGTATTTGATTAATGCAAAACAATAATTAGCCAAAATAATAAAATTTCTAATAAGTGTTAATGGCGGTGTGACATAGACCCTATTAGGTATGTTAATATTTAGTTTAATGATGTACATGTACCTGAGTTGTCTTAAGGTATGTGGACTCACATAACATCCAAATCATGCAAACAATTGTTAGCAGAATGTAGGACCCAAAATTTGGACCTAAGGAACTTGGAAATAATTATTTGGCATCTACCCCAACATATTCCCATTTACACATAAATTGACTTAATTGTAAAAACACCCCGCTCAATTCCTATGTTATGATTCCATCAAATCAACACTTTTCATTGAGTTTAGCACTTTAGGAACCAATTTACCTTACAATGAACACATCTACACTCTCATATCCACTCAACACATGTATGAGATTAGGTCCCAAGTTAAACCTGGGTAGAATCGAGTGACAAGGGTAGAAATGACCAATGTTTTTGACCCAGGTTGAAAATTTTGACCCATGCACTTACAATGGTCACATTTTCAAATACACACCTTACACCAATCATCTTACGGTCAATTGAGTGGGAAATATTTCACACAAGTTGTGTATATAAACACATACATGTTATTTATTAAGGGAATCTCTTAACTCCTTAGACATCTAAAGGATTTCATTCTAAAGAACTCTAAGGACTTTAGGCCCTAATAATTAAAATATCACATAATCACATCCTTAGAGCACGCCAACAAGTTACAAGTCTACATAAATCCCATGTTGTTTCCCTAGAACATTATCATGCACTATAACTAAATTCAAGGATTGTTACCAAGTGTTGGAGGCCTTATTGGGGTCTTATCATAACCATTATTTATGCATATATGCACACACATCTAGTGGGAGGGATAACCACATAGGTGTGAGGAATTTTCATATTATAGATATGTAGGTGATGCTTGTCTCAGAGGGGGTTGAGGAATCTTAAGCCAATTGGACTAAACTCTTTTTTAGGTTATAACCTGGTAAGGATCTAGGGTTTTGTAATATCCAAACTAGGATTTTATTCTACTTAAGATATATATTATGTGCAAAGATGATATATGAATCATAATTGATATAAAGATCTTATAAACATGTAATGATTATATTTGGATAAATACAAGCTCTAGAAAATTTATTAATACAAGAGTCATGTAGTTCTTTATTGTCTATATCAAAATTTAATTGTCTATCATTTTGCTCACATGAAATTTTAAATGATTCAAGTTAGATTTATTGACACTAAGAGTTCTTGTTTCAAATTGTTATAAAAGATGCTGGAAAAGAGAAACTAAAATGAGGAAAAAATAATATATAAATTAATATCCATTGCTTTACATCCATCCACGAGTGAAGAAATCATCAACTCAATTTTTGAAAAATGGCGATTAATGTCATTTTACATGTACACAATATCTAAAAACACCATCAATACAAGACATGTTGGGTAGACCTAACACTAAGTTTTTAAAACTCATTTGTTATATATAGATATAAATGGAAATAATATTATTGGAGATACTAGGGAACAAAATTACATCATTAATGAACCCATCCTTAATATCATAGCAAGAAAGTTGTCAAATATGTATGCCAAATGACAAATAAAATATTTTAAATTTTAAATTCCTGGAAGACATGAATATATAATATTCCATGTCCTTCTATATAATACCAAGTGGCTCTGCTCGTTGTTCAATGACCTATAAAAATTTCATGGTCTTCTACATCTAGTCTCCATTTTTTACGTTGACTAGTTTTAGTCTTCACTTGCTGCAATTGTAACCCTGTAGCAATTATGTGATGGGTGTAATGATACACCTTTTTGTCTAGTTTGTAATCAACAAAGTGAATCCCACTTTGGAGGGCTTTCACTTGTTGTAAGTATGTTCCTTGCACTACAACCGAGCTAGTATAAAATGTTGTCTCTTCACTTGTTATTTCACATGTTAGCTTTGTTCTCTCTTTTGTGCAATGCAACAAGTAGTACTCCACTTTCTCAACATTGTCTTCTTCAAAATGACTACAAATACATCACCTACAACAAAATGCAAATAAACATTCAATGATCCATGTATAGTATAGTATAAATATTATCAAATTATACAATCCTTTTAAATAAAACATACCTTGTTTAACCAGTCCAGATATGTGGTCATAATCAGTTGAAATTAATGGCACATCTTCAAAAATATCATCATGATCTGATCCATATGTGTCATCCACAACTAAAGGAACTTGCTTCCACTCACCTACATACCCATGTTTTTTACTATTGCACTCTAAATATGATTTGTTCATGTATTCATAACAAATACAAGAATAATCTCTTGTATAGATTGTCCAATTATTACTATCCATAGTCATCAAAGAGTGCAAAGACCTAGAATTGGGAATCCTTTCACATCCATAATTTGTCCTTCGATCAATACCTTCATTTAATCATGCTCAAAAGATCAATAAATTTTAAAACAAACATCAAAATTTAGAATAAAAAAATTTAAAGTTAGTAACTTGTAGAACTTAATAAATCACATCAAGATCTACATATCTATGTTTTAAATGTGCATGTACATGTTATCTCCCAAAACACTCTATGTGGGGTTGAAGCCTTTGGGGTTGAAGCGTGTGACGTTGAAGCCTGTGAGGTTGAAACCTGAACTGCAAAATGTTTCTTACACCATTCAACAACGATGTGGGCATCAATCAATCGATCTCCCTCATAATCAAAGCTTTTTTCTTTAGAGCACATTTGATGCATGCACCCGCACCATCGTGTTCTCCCTTCCCATGACCACTCTAAAAAAAATCTAGTTTGACACTTTGGACATCCAGTGTGATTGCACAACATTGAATCTTTTCCCCAAGTGTGGGACTTGTAAAAATGGGAAAAGAATCTCCAGATTAGAGGCTGGTTCCTCAACTCCTCTGATCAGGTGTATTACTTACAAGTTGCAGAGGTTTTGAATTCAAGATCCTACTCTAAATTCCAAGGGGACAGAGATAGAGAATGTAAAAAAAAAA
This sequence comes from Taxus wallichiana var. yunnanensis, assembly GCA_018340775.1. NCBI lineage: Eukaryota > Viridiplantae > Streptophyta > Pinopsida > Cupressales > Taxaceae > Taxus > Taxus wallichiana. The sequence goes on along the minus strand of CM031239.1, from coordinate 774,054,123 downwards.
CTAAAACTAATGCTAATAAGGTGATGCACCAAAGGAGTGGTGAACATTTTTACTTCTACAAAAATAGACACGAGTCATAGAAATGCAACAAAACATCATGCACAAACTAATAAAATGTAATGAAAGGTCAGAAATGAAGCAAACAACACAAACAGAGGATTGAAAACTCATTCACAGAGCTTGCATTGTCATTTCCAATATCAAAAACACATGCATTACAACATCTGAGAGGTAAAAATAGGTTGTAGTCTTGGAAGAGGTCTGATATTCCACAAAATCACTTTTCAAGGTGAAAAGGGAGCCTGCAATACATGAAAAATGTTCAACCCTTCAAAAAATGAGCCAAATCTAGCTTTTACAATGCAAAAACCAAGCCCAGGAGAGAGAAACATGGGAAAACATGGGAGAGCTTCAACCACCAACCAAAAATGCAATAAAACAACATGGGCATCCTTACAGGTCCATTCCCTGACATTTTCACCATCTTTGGGAGAGAATGCGAGCCATTCTTCATTAAAAATGGTGGTTGAAATGTCATTTTTGTTCATTACCACGTGCCCGAGGCATTTTTCAATTTTCTCTCTCAAAATCCATCAAAATACAAAATTGACCTAGAATCTTGTAGATAATTTCACCAGATTTCCATTGATATAAAGAATGAAAAAACCGAGCTCTGGATCGAAAGTTATGGCCATTTGAAAATTTAGGGCAAAACAGGGCCAAAACGGGTTGGCGGGCCAAAAATTTGAAATTTTCCCACTTTTTGCATTTGGGAAAATTTCCCAAAAATCCCCATGCCCCACCACTCCTGGTGCCACGTGGCATGATTCCATTGGATGCGGGCCTTGTGCACTTCATTTTCCACCATTTTGGCCATTGGAAAATTTTCCAAAAATTCTCCGTGGGCTGATGACCTGAGGACACGTGGCAAGATGTGATTTCACGGGGCATTTCCTCTTAAATTTTCCATCACTTTTGACCATTTTTTGACTTGGACATGTGGCAAAACCCCATTTGGACACGTGGCTTTCTCCTTCCCTTTTTCCCTGGGCCTTTCTTCTTTTTTTTTGCCACCACGTGGACACGTGGCAAGATCCCATTGGCTCGCGTTTGGGGGGTGGACTTTTCCTTTTGAAATTTCCTTTGATTTTGCTTTGGGAAAATTTCCCAAATTTCCCCACCCTCTCACTGATCTCCGTGCCACATGGTGGCTGAGCTCCATTGGGAAAAATGGGCCTTTTGGGGAAAAATTTTCTTTTTGCTTTAACCTTTGGGAAAAATTCCCAATCTCCTCCACCTGGTTCCGAAGCTCCGATGGCCCCAGGGACACGTGGCATCATCTGATTTGTTGCGGGGCTCTTGGGCCAAAAAATTTCCTTTCCTCCCTCAAAAACACTTTGCCAAATTTTCAATTTTCCTCCACCCTCCCACTCCACTCCTTTGGCTTGGCCTAGGACACACGTGGCATGATGTGATTGGGCACGGGCATTCTCGGGAGATTTTTCCATGGCACCAACACACTTAGGAAATTTTCCTAATTTCTTCCCCTTGGACACGTGGCATGATCCAATTCATCGGCGGGGCCTTCGGGGTGAAATATTCCTTTTGAAATTTTTCCAAACACTTGGTAAAAATTCCAAGTTTACCTCCACCTCCGCCCTCCCGAGGACACGTGGCCTCATCTTATTGGTGCGGGCCTTTCAGGGGAAAATTTCCCACAAAAACTCCACCGAGCCATAACTTCAAAAATACATGGAGTTAGGAGGAAAACTTTACCTTTCTGGAAAGATGAGAAAAATCTCTATCCAATGGTGCCATTTCCAGAAGGTCTTGAGTGCTAAAAGCAAAAAAAATTATGACTGAGGCACAAGAGAGGGAAGAATGAAGGGAGTTAGCCACAAAATGTGCAAGGGGAACATTTTGGATAACAATTTTGGTGACTCAGAGGGGTCATCTACCTGCTGGATGAAGTTACCGTTTCTGAAAAACAATCCATTGGGCATGGAGTCATCAAATTCTCTGCTTGGTACCCCAGCTGATTAGAACACTATGAGGAGGAAGATGGAAGGTAGAACACCATCTGATTGGAGCAAGGCCTACAAAACACATTTCTGGAACAAAGCTTGTGCCAAAGCACTTAGGGAAAGCAAAGCTAATCTACAACAAAACAATGTGCATAAGCACTTGGAGGAATGAAAACCTAAGCTAATATGTACAAGGTGGAGAATTTCCTTCAGTAGTAATGCTTTAGATGGATTCCATTGACTGGAATCTACAATTCTTCACCATCCAATGAAGACAATTGGAAAGCATTGTTGTCCTTACACTTTGTGACCATGTATGGGCCACTCCAAATGGCATCAAATTTTGAATGCCTCCCGGTTTTTCTGTCTGCATCCCATTTTAACACTAGATCTCCAACTTGGAAAGATCTATCCTTGGCCTTCTATCAAAGGTCTTCTTGATCAAAGCTTGATCCTTCTCCATTGCTTGGGATGCCTGATTTCTGATTTCTTGGAGCTCCATCAATTCTGCATATCTAACCTCCATGGGCCCAAACTCCAACAACTCCAACTATTTCATGAGTTCCAATGTTGGCAACTCAAGTGACATGGGCAAAAATTGCCTCTCTTCCATAAACAAGCTTGAATGGAGAATTACCTGTAGATCTCTTGGGAGTTATCCTATCAGCCCATAAGGCTGATTTCAATTTGGTATGCCAAGACCTCTGATTTTCATCAAGAGTCCTCCTAATGATCCTTAACAAGTTCTTGTTTGTAGATTCAGCTTGGCCATTACCCTGAGGGTAATAATTTGATGAAGTGCTTAGGTAGATCCCATTCTTGACAGCCCATTCAGTTACCTTGGACCCAATGAATGCCAATGCATTATCTGATATTATTGTAGCAGGTATGCCAAATCTGGTTGTTATTCCCTCATAGAAGTCCAGATGCTAGATTCATTTGCTTCCTTGAGTGCTCTTTGCTTGATCCACTTGGTGAAGTAATCTGTTGTTGTTAGAATCCATTTGTGTCCTTGGCTTGAATTTGGATTAATGACTCCAATGAAGTCCAAACCCCATTGCATGAATGGCTGGTCAACTGAAATTGGATGCAATGGAAGGGCAGCTAGCCTCTCCTTACCCATGAAGAATGCACAATTCTTGCACCTCTTGATCCATGCATAACAATCACTGAAAATCTTGGGCCAATAATAGCCAGCCCTCATGATCTTTAGAGCTGTCACTCTTGGTGCAAAATGACCACCAGCTGATCCACCATGGAACTCTTCCAACACCCTGTGAATCTGATTTGTACCAATGCATCTCAACAGCACTCCATTCACATCCCTTTTGAACAAAACACCATCAACAAGGGCATATGGGACAGCCTGCAATCTGAAGTGTCTTCTTTTGGTCTTGTTCATCTCTGGAGGGCATAGACCTATGTTTAGGAAGTGCATTATGTCTTGGGTCCAGCAAGGAGTGAGGACACCATTATTTTCCTCTTGAGTGCTTCCTTGCTCATGGTTGTCTTGCAACACCAAAACAACCTCCTTCTCATTGCATGCTTCCTTGTGTTTATTCAAGACCAGCTGCTCACACAATCCTTTTCCTCTGACCAACTTGGTGACTTTGATCTCAATGTCATACTCCATGACACGAGTAATCCAACCTGCTCTCTTTTCATTCAGGTCTTTGTTGAGGAGGAAGTCTTTAACTCCCACATGAGAAACCAACAATTGAACCTTGTTGTTTGAAACTAGATGCTTGAATTTCTTCAAGCTCTTGATTACTACAAGAACATGCTTCTCAATGAAAGAATACCTCACCTCATAGTCCTCCAGCTTTGGCTGAAGAAAGCAATTGGCTGCTCATCATTGTCTTTGTTCTGTTGTACCAAAATTGCAGAAATAGTATCATCACCCCCAAATGCATAGAGGATGAAATCCTTGGAGAAATCGGGTTAATGAGAGTTGGGGCTTGAGAGATGGCTTCTTTGATTGCTTCAAAACTTTCCTTGCCTTCTGCTTGTCCATTTGAAAGCCATGCTTTTCTTTAACATCTTGGTGATAGGCTTGACTAGGGCTGCAAAATTTGGGACAAACCTCCAGAACAAAATTTATTCTCCCAAGAAACTTTGAAGGGCCTTCTTGTGGCTTGGCAATGGTAGTGCTCTTATGGCTTCAACTCTTTCTGGATCAATTGCTAATCCTTCTTTGGAGACAATGTGGCCAAGGAGCTTTCCTTCATGGGCTAGAAAAATACACTTTTTAGGATTCAAGGATACTCCAAATCTTCTGCACCTTTGGAACACTTGTCTCAAATGAAAGAGATGGTCTGCTGCATTTTTGAAAAAATAGTGATATCATCAAGATATATCAGCACCATGTTGTTAATCAAATCCTTGAACACCATGTCCATTGCTCTTTGGAAAGTAGCTCCAGCGTTGGACAGCCCAAATGGCATTTTCTTGTATGCATAAGTTCCCCATTTGGTTGTAAAGGTTGTCTTGAACTGATCCTCTTCTTTCACCATAATCTGATTGTACCCTGAATAGCCATCAAGTAATGAAAACCTCTCAAAGCCGGCAACAACTTGTAAAATCTGCTCCATAGAAGGAAGTGGATAATGATCCTTGAGAGATGCTCTATTCAAATCTCTGAAGTCAACACACAATCTGATTTCCCCACTCTTCTTTCTAACTGGAACCAAGTTGGCCACCCAACTAGAATGCTTGATAGGGAATATGATTCTTGACTCTATCAACTTATTCAATTCTTTTCTCATGAGAGGCTCCATGTGTGGATTGACTGGCCTTTGTTTTTTCTGATGGGTTTAGTACTTGGATCCAATTCAATGGTGTGTTGAGCTAACTCGGGATTGAAACCTTTCAAATCTTCATAGCTCCAAGCAAACACATCAGGGAATTCTTGACAAAGTTGTATGAACTCATACCTTTCTTGCTCAGTTGTCACTTTACCAACTTGGAGTGATTTGCCTTCTTCCACCAAGATGGACACTGAATCTTCTCCCTTGACTTGGATGTTTGCTTTCTCCTTCCTAAACTGATCATTAGGATTGAAAATGGACTCCAAAGTAATAAGTCCCTTTGGTAGTTTGTTGGTTCTCAGCTGTACCACTTGGTCACCATACTGCTGCTCCAACTTTTCCTGATTTTTAGCTGAGAACTCAGCCTCTTCTTACAAGAAATGGATGATTTGTTGATCATTTTCAAACACTTGCCAACTTACATTGTTGTTTCAGCACTGAAGGCCTTACAATCACATGGATGTTTGGTTGTACCTTGTCTTTTTGATGCTTTCAACAACATCAAAGGCTGCTCCAACTGTACTGCAAGCCTATCAGCAGCTTGGTTCTCTTTTCTAGGAATGGATTTGATGCCAAAGCCCTCAAAATCTTCAATGAGGTCCCACACCCTATTTTTGTAGCACTTGAGTAGATCATTCTTGACAGCATGCTGCCCCTTAACTTGGTTGACAATCAACTCACTTTGTCACCAAAGACTTGCAAGTTCTTTATTCCTCTCTTGATTGACCAATGCAATCCTTGTATCAAAGCTTCATATTCAGCAGTGTTATTAGAGCATGCAAACTGAAATCTAAAAGCTGAATAATACTTAACTCCTTGAGGTGAAACAAGCATAGCTCCCCCTCCTGCACCTTGTCTACTCCTTGATCCATCAAAAAACAACTTGCCATACCTCATTGTCATCCTTGTGGTTTGGCTTGGTGATGCTAGGGATAGGCTGATTTTCTTCATGCATGCAATAGACTCCTAGCTCAGATTCTTCTATTTCTTGATAAGGATCAAAAGCATGCACCTTGTTTTCCCATTCATCAAGAGTCAGATCTGGGATACTTCCAACCTTGGTGTCAGCTTCATCAGTGCTTGGATAATCTTCTTGATCAAACGTTGAACAATTGGTATTGATTTGGCTTGGAGTGTGAGGCTCAATGTGAAAGTTTGCAATAGGCTCAGATCTGATTGTGGCTTTAGTTCCATATCTTGTTCTAAACAACATGTGTGACCAATCAATAGATAAGTAACCTCCAATCTTGGCTGTGAAATCCCTTGACAAACATAGGGCAAAGAGTGGTGGAAGATCTATTACTGAGACATCTTGCAAAACAACAACGTTGGGGCATGCATGCAAAGTAAGACTCAAGTTTTTATCACTCCAACTATTGTTACTTGTTGTCCCATCCAATTGCACTACCCCTTTGGATATGACTTCATATTGAATTCCCAACTGATCAGCTATTTGCTTGGGCATTACTGAACTACTTGCTCCGAATCAATCATGCAATTGTGTACTAAATGGTTTCCAATGATCAATGAAACATAGAATGGAGGGGGCTTCAACATTTTACCTTGTTGTCCTCCATGATTCCCCTTAGGCTGGGCAGCATTTGTGAGTACCTTCTCTTGCATTTGGACTTGCTGATTTGAAGTTGACCAGTCCTTCATGGCAGCTTGTAGCAAATCTCTTTGGCCTAGGATGGATAGTGATTCCCACATTGATATGTTTACATTTGTCTTCTTCATCTGATCAATGATGTTGAATGGAGATGAAGCATCTCTCTGTTGTCCCTTGGCCTACACATTCATTCCTTGCACATGGGCAGCAACAACTAGCATTTGAGTTGGCCTAGGAGTTGTTTTAGGCAGTCCTTGCGTGTTTGGAACTGCATTTTGTTTGCCAATAATTTGTGGAGTGATAGAAGGTTGTGGATTACTTGGAGCCAATGGTTGTTCTTCACCCAAATTTCTCCTTTTTGACCTTGTGTTGGCTGCAACACTTTGGGAGATTGTTTGATTCATGCCACAAAAATCTTCTACCTGCTAGTTTACAAGTGTGGTATCATTTGGAGCTGATTGTTGCTAGGGAATGTTTCTTGTTGTTGGTTATTTCCTTGACTCCCTTCACCCTCCACACCAGTTGTTGTCACCATTAATGCTTGATTTAAGGCACCGTTGAAACACATAGACTAGTTGTGAGGTTCATTGCATGGGAAACACCAATCATACTCTTGAGCTATGTTGTTTTGCACTGGCACTATTGCTTTAGAGGCAGATGTAACATTGGGATTATAGGGCTGAAATGGTCTGTTGGCAGGAGGTCTTGTTTGATTTTGATTTGCAACTGGATTGGGTGGTCTTTGAGGCTGGTATGGCTACCTGTTAGGCTGAGCTTGAGGCTGGAAAGAAGGTCTAAAACCTTGGGCTTGCTGCCTCTTGAGTGTAACCAGCTCATTACCTAAATTTTGCAATTGCTTCATGACTTCTTGAAGTTCATTTGAGGCACTAGAAGATGAAGTAGAAGCTTCACTTGAATTCTGATTTCTAGGAGTGGGAATAGGAGCTAAAATAGGCACTTGACTAGTACTTGGGCTCTCTAAACTTGGATACTAATGGCATTGGAGGCCTAGGAGCTAGCTTTCCAGCTTGAATCAAACAATTTTCAGCTCTAATGGCAATGTTATAAGCAACAAGGATAGTTGTGCCTCCCATGGATTGAATTAACATAGAAATATCAGAATTTAAAGCTTTAAGGTAATATAGAAAAGCACCTTCTTTGTTGGCCTTACTGCCACTGGAATTCTCTCCCAAGTCATTTGAAACCTGAAGTTGAAGTCAGTCAGTTGCTCATTGGGAGCTCTCTTGATGGTTGTCAAATTGTTCCAAAAGGGACAAGTTATCTCCCTTTTCTCCAAACTACTCATGGAGGGCTATACATAGCTGGTTCCAATTTTGGATAGAACTTGAGGCAAGACTCCTGAACCATTGCAAAGCTTTCCCTTTGAATGAAGATGCCAACAGTTTGACAACAACTTGCATCTCATTAATCTCATGGATTGCACAAATATTAGCAATATCCTTAACATGATCACCAGGAGTGGTCTGATTCTCTCCAGTAAAGTATGGAATGTTCTTCAATGCTGCAACAACTGGGATTGGATTTTGTGCATTGAGAGCAAGTGGGCTGCTGCCAGTGAAATTGACATAGGGGTTGTGTTGTGCCATTCTGATTGGCCTTAGAACCCTTGTTGATTGAATGAAAGGCCTACCAGTGGAGGAGTTGATAGAGTTACTGTTTGGTGGAGATGGAGACCTTTGAATTCTCCTCCCTCTTTGCCTTCTTCTTGGAGATAACTACGTAGATACTCAAACAACACCTCTTCTTCTCCAACTCTTGACCTTGTGGTGATTCTTCTCATGAGTTTTTAGGTCTGCACTGCTAAAACCAACTGATTCTTCTTCCTTGGAGTCACCAGATGTGTAATTTAGGGCTCTTTTAAGCAAGAAACTTGCAAAAAATGCACATCAATTTTGTTGCAATGAAGATGAAGACCTCTAAGGTCCCACCGGGTGCCAAAACTATTGGTGCAAATCAGCAGCACCCCTGGATGTTGATCAGATTTCTAGTTTGACACTTTGGACATCCAGTGTGATTGCACAACATTGAATCTTTTCCCCAAGTGTGGGACTTGTAAAAATGGGAAAAGAATCTCCAGGATTAGAGGTTGGTTCCTCAACTCCTCTGATCAGGTGTATTACTTGCAAGTTGCAGAGGTTTTGAATTCAAGATCCTACTCTAAATTCCAAGGGGACAGAGATAGAGAATGCAAAAAAACTGAAACTAATGCTAATAAGGTGATGCACCAAAGGAATGGTGAACATTTTTTACTTCTACAAATAGACACAGGTCATAGAAATGCAACAAAACATCATGCAAAAACTGATAAAATGTAATGAAAGGTCATAAATGAAGCAAACAACACAAACAGAGGATTGAAAACTCATTCACAGAGCTTGCATTGTCATTTCCAATATCAAAACACATGCATTACAACATCTGAGAGGTAGAAAATAGGTTGCAGTCTTGGAAGAGGTCTGATATTCCACAAAATCACTTTTCAAGGTGAAAAGGGAGCCTGCAATACATGAAAAATGTCCAACCCTTCAAAAATGAGCCAAATCTAGCTTTTACATGCAAAAACCAAGACCCGGAGAGAAACATGGGAAAACATGGAGAGCTTCAACCACCGACCAAAAATGCAATAAAACAGCATGGGCATCCTTACAGGTCCATTCCTAACATTTTTCACCATCTTTGGGAGAGAATGCGAGCCATTCTTCATTAAAAATGGTGGTTGAAATGTCATTTCTGTTCATTACCACGTGCCCGAGGATTTTTTTCAATTTTATCTCTCCAAAATCCATCAAAATACAAAATTGACCCATAATCTTGTAGATAATTTCACCATCTTTCCATTGATATAAAGAACGTGAAAAAATGAGCTCTGGATCGAAAGTTATGGCCATTTGAAAATTTAGGGCAAAATAGGGCCAAAATCGGGTTGGCGGGCCAAAAATTTGAAATTTTCCCACTTTTTGCATTTGGGAAAATTTCCCAAAAATCCCCATGCTCCACCACTCCAGGTGCCATGTGGCATGATTCCATTGGATGCGGGCCTTGTGCTTCATTTTCCACCATTTTTGGCCATTGGAAAATTTTCCAAAAATTCTCCATCAGGCCGATGACCTGAGGACACGTGGCAAGATGTGATTCACCACGGGCATTTCCTCTTAAATTTTCCATCGTTTTTGACCATTTTTTTAACTTGGACACATGGCAAAACCCCATTGGACATGGGGCTTTCCCTTCCCTTTTTTTCCCTGTGGGCCTTTCTTGCATTTTTTGCACCACCACGTGGACACGTGGCAAGATCCCATTGGCTCGCGTTTGGGGGCGGACTTTTCCTTTTGTTATTTCCTTCGATTTTGCTTTGGGAAAATTTCCCAAATTTCCCCCCTCCACTTTGCGATCCTGGGACATGTGGCGTGAGCTCCCATTTGTTGTGGGCCTTGGGGGCGAAAATTTCTCTTTGCATTTAACCTTTGGGAAAAATTCCCAATCTCTCCCCGCGTCCCTGAAGCTCATGGCCCCTTGAGACACGTGGCGAGATATGATTTGTCGGGGCCTTTCCAGGGAAAAAAATTTTCCTCCTTTTCCTCTCACACTTTTTCCAAATTTCCAATCTTTCCTCCACCCTCTGCCACTCCTTGGCCTAAGGACACGTGGCATGACGTGATTGGGCGCGGGCATTCTCGGGAGATTTTTCCATGCTGCCAACACTTAGGAAATTTTTCTAATTTCTTCCCCCTTGGACACGTGGCACGATCCAATTCACCGGCGGGCCTTCGGGGTGAAATATTCCTTTTGAAAACTTTGCCAAACACTTGGTAAAAATTCCAAGTCTACCTCCACCTCCCCTCCCGAGGACACGTGGCCTCATCTTATTGGCTGCGGGCCTTTCAGGGGAAAATTTCCCACAAAATCTCCATCGAGCCATAACTTCAAAAATACATGGAGTTAGGAGGAAAACTTTACCTTTCTGGAAAGCTGAGAAAAAAGCTCTATCCAATGGTGCCATTTCTAGAAGGTCTTGAGTGCCTGAAAAGAAAAAAATTATGACTGAGGCACAAGAGAGGGAAGAATGAAGGGAGTTGGTGAGAAGTTTGTAGCCCACCCAAGGTTTATAGTTTCAAGGGGGTGGCAGAGGGCCATGCCAATCAAACCACCACGGCGCCAGCGTAGTAACACCAATTTTATGAAAACAATCACCGTGTATGAGATCTTGAATGAAAGAAATGGCTTGTTTTTCGTTGTCATTTAGAGCAAATTTAGCTTTTAGGCTATCCCATGGAAACCAATCCCTGGTGATGGGTCAAAAAAGGTCCTGAATATATTGAATCCCTTTTTTGAAAAGACGCAAACCCTTGAGCTGCAAGGAAAGAGCAAGGGGTTCATCATGAAATTGAAGCACCAGATTCCACCACAAACTAAGAGAATTAAGAGAGCCCATTTCGGAAACCACCACCCTGCCAAAGCAGATGGGGTTTGAGAAGTTCCCAAGCTTTCCATATGCTTTTTTCCACAAAAGAGCCACCTATTTTAACAAAGATGCAGGACATAAAAGTGAGTAGTAGTTCAAACCCTGCCATGCCTTTCGATTAAGCGGAGACCCTTGAGATATACAATTTCTGAGAAGAATTTTCCAAGATTCCTCACCTTCAAGACTACGAAGAATCCATTTGGTAGTGAGAGCAAACCCCTTCATATGAAGGCCAAGACCACCAATGTCCTTAGGTGTACAACATATGTCCTAAGCAACTCTGTGAAAACCATGGTTCCCTTCGGAGTTGGCCCACAGGAAATCATGCAAAATTTTCTCTAGCCTTGTGGTAAGCGGCTTTAGAGGGTACTCAAAGATGATGAGTAATAGACATGAGTGGCAGCGGAACCTTGGAGCAGACTTGGAATTTTCCAGCAAGAGACAGATGCTTGGTAATCCAAAAGAGATTTTTGCTCAACTCGTTGAATCACATAATTCCAAAGGTCAGCAGGGGATGCCATAAAGGCAAAGGGAATGCCTAAAAATTTGAATTAAACACCAGGTTCAATCCAAAGCCATTAGAATCCCTCTAGCCAAGGAGGTTTGGGACCCACCACCGTCTCGTAACATTGGGTTTTCTTCCATTGGATAAAGCGTAACTAGAAGCAAGACAAAAATATCAAGGCATTTCATGGCATTAGTGACATATGCCTTAGTTTCAAATAAAGTGAGAAAAGAGTCATCTCGCAAAGTGGCCATTAATCAATCAAGCTTAGGAGAGGAAGGTAGTTGAATACCTTTAACTAAACCAACATTGGCAGCATTAGCAAGTAAGTAGCTCAGACCTTTAGCAACAATGACATAAAGAGAAGGAGCAAGAGGGCAACCTTGCCGGATGGAACGATGAAGAGAGAATCTCTCAGACTGTTGACCATTGATAGTAATATAGGCACCTGCATTTTGAAAGAGCATATTGACAGAGCGGATGAATTTGGATCCAAAACCAATAGTCCATCGCATGGCCGAATGAAAGGCCACTCAACTCTGTTATAGGCTTTTTCAAAATAAATTTTAACAAACAAAGTTGGTTGAGAAGTATGATGGGCATATTCCATGCCCTCCCAAACTGCAATAATGTTGTCCAAAATATATCTATTCTTGATAAAGCTGGTTTTCTCGCTCCTGATGATCAGGGGCAGTAGATTAGTGAGGTTGATAGCAAGGGCTTTGGCAATAATTTTGTATGATACATTGAGCAGAGTTATTGGTCGCCAACTGGTGATAAGCTCGGGATCCCCAGACTTGGGAATGAATTTGATGTTGCCTTGGTTGATTAGATCACCTAGGGTGTTGGAGGACATCGCTTCTAGATAGACCTGATGCAGATCCGGACCAACAGTCATCCATAGAGACTGGTAGAACTCACAGGGAAAACCATCAACATCGGGGCTTTATCAGAAGCCATCTGCATAACAACTTCCTTCAAGTCATCAAGAGTGAGGGGTCTATCACAGGTGATGCGCTAACTTTCAGAGAGCTTGCAAGGAACAACGTCAATGCATTGGAGGAGAGCAGCCTCATGAGCCGGAGTAGCAGGTTGAGTAGCAAAAACAACATGATAGTGATGCACAAAAGCTTGCAGAATGTCAGGTAAGAGAGTAAGCCTTTGATTGCCATCCTTGATTGCTTTGATTTTGGTGAGAGTTTGATTAGTTTTAAGGGAAGCAAAAAACTCCTTAGTAACTCTGTCACCAATGCGAAGCCAGTGTAGACGGGCTCGAACTTGGGCTCCTCTAGCCTTATAGTGCTCCTCAATTTGAAGCTTATGTTTCCAGTGAGCAGCTTGCACTTGCAGTTGAGTGTTGAAAGGAGATAGATTAATCTCTTGAATAGCCCTTGAATATTCAACATGAGAGGCTTCATGAGCATTCTTGTGAAAAAGAGCAGCTTGTTTCCCATAGAGCCGAAGGAAAGAAGTGGTACGAGCGATGGCATGAGACCACCACCAATCCCATCAACAGTCTCGGATCAAGATTCCAAATACATCTTATATAATCCAATGTCTTGGGATGAGAAAGGTGGGACGTATTTAAATAGAACTGGGTGGACTTGGGCTTGGGGCACTGAAAGTTCCATTGAATCCCAAAGAAAATAGGCTTATGGTCAGAAACCAAAGCATTGTCCACCACCGAGACCAGGAGGTCAGATGAAGAGTCAAAGGAAAACCATTGCTGCTCTAAAAGAAAAGCTTTATCATGAAACTTATAAACTCACATCGCCAAATTTCTAAAATTAGACCAAGTGAACCAAGGAGTGGTAGCAGAAGAGTGCTTGTAGTGGTTGGGATCAAAAAGACAAAGCTTATTGCGTAAATAAAACCAGCTTCACGTTCGCCAGTACACCAACGCATTGGAAGCCGACCCAATTTGTCTTCGGGGGATTTAACCATGTTGAAATCTCCACAAAAATCTAGGTATCGAGGGGCAAATGATCAGCCAACCATCGCCAAAAAGAAGAACGTTCGATGATGCATTGTTGAAGCATAAATATTGGCCAACCCAAGAATGTGGCCGCAAAATCAAAAAGGGTCCACACTACCCGATGAGTGGGGTCGTAACCGTAAGATATGATATTGAGCCGAGGTCGGGGCTTAAAAGAGTGACCACACCCCCTCGACCATTATCATGAGCCGACATCTTACAGAGAGAACCGTGCTAGATGGTATGCATAGCAACGAAAAGATGGAAGCCGAGATTTTGACTTCTGCAGACACAACACCCGAAACTTTGCAAAATTCTCAGCAACTCTCCTCACAAGATATCTACGATTCGATCATTAAGCCCCCTAACATTCCATGAGTAAACTAACATGGAGAACTATCAAGGTGCATGTTTTCCTTCTTGAGGTCTGGCTAACGCTCCAAAGCGGTTAGAGAAAGCGACTTTCCGAGCATTCCCATGAATAAAATCGCCGAGCTCGAACTGTTGGCGGGGTATCTGTGAGAAATCTTCCTTGGAAGGAGGGGAAGGACTTTGGGAATGGCGTAAGGCAGCCCTTCTATCTGTCTGAGTAGCCATACCATGTGCAATTGTATAGCCTGTAATTTTTATGTATAGCTTTTGTATCATAGTATTGGTAGAAAAATAGGACGTAATGGTCAATCATAAAATAAGGGGTAATATTTGGAATCCCATGATAACAAATGTTTTGAACATTTATTACCAAGTGACCCACCCACGACATTAATGCACTTCAATCCAATTTCAAATATTTCTAAGGGCAAGTTCAAGAAACTTAGAGAAATAAGGAAAATTGGTTTTAAGTAGAATCACTATATAATATACCATATATTGGTACTTAGGGTTATAATCAAAGAAGAAAAACCAAATACGTGTAAGGTTTATTGTTGTTTTGTTGATCATTGTTGGAAGGAATTTAACAATATGAATTCCCAAATAGATTCTAATCCAACATCTTTGAGATCTACATATTCCAAGGCATTTGAGTATTCTTCTGATGACACTTGATGAGAAGGTGGTTGGATAGGTCCAAACTCATACTGGTTTTACACAAGATATCAATATCATCATTAGTATTAAACATGGTTGTCCAATTTCTCCTACTTTGTCTATTCTCTACATAGACAAATTAGAGGATGCCATTATAAGTTTAAAGGAAACATATGATGATTGCACGTTCTCTATGATATAACCATTACTATTTTTTTAGTTGTTTTTGACATCATTCTTATGTCAAATGATTTTATTTTCACATGTATTATTTCTATTGTTTTAGGTTATGGGATCCTATCAAAACCCTTGCCTTTACCCAATCTAAAAAACATATTATCATATTTAAACCTTAGAACTAAAAAAATTTATGATCTATCAAGGGTTTCTATACATATGTACCAATTTTTGCAGCCTTCTCTCTCTCTCTCTCTCTCTCTCTCTCTCTCTCTCTCTCTCTCTCTCTCTCTCTCTCTCTTGTGCCTTCCTACGAACAAATCTTCTAGCATTCTTCTCTACATTCTCTTCCTCGGTATATTTTCGTTTCTCATTCTTTGCATTTCCCATTATTCATCCACTTCAATAATTTTCACCTGCACACATAAATCATGATAGATCTGAATGTCTAAGAGTAAACTCGATACAAAACTATATGTGCATGCAACTCTATTTATATACAAATCTCAATAGAAATTAGGTTATTTTTAATTTTAGTTTTTTATAACTTTAAAACAACTTTTCTAATTTTAATAGAATTTATATTTAATATGTAAAACAACTTTTCTAATTTAATATTACATATTTTTGGTTAAAAACAATTAAAAAAACAAACTTAGTTTAAAACAAAAAATATGTAAAAAACTAAATTTAAAACATTAAAAATGAACAATATTAAGTTACTTATAAAAAAGTAACTTGCAAAACATTAAATTTAGAAGGAGACATAATTGTAAAACATTAAATTTAGAAGGAGACATTTTGGCGGTGCTTTGGTGGCGCAGTGAGGGTTCACGTGAACCATGTTTGCACGAACCCCCATTCGCGTGAACCCCTCTCGAGTGGCACTAACGTAGCGCCTGGGTGGCACATTTTGGCTCTAAATCCTTTTGGGGGATAATTGTGAGCCAAAATCTGCCACTTAGGTGCCACGTAATTAGGGTAAATCAACTAGTTAAATTACAAATTTTGACACAAATTTGAGATTTTTATTAGCTTTCTAAAAATGTAATTTTCATTTTTTTAAATCATTTTTGTTATTTATTTTTTAATTTTTACTAACATATGGTATTTTAGGACAATCAATAGTACACAATCAACCAAATTTGAAAAATAGTAGAATATATAAAAAAATTGAAAAAAATAAAATTACTATTTATTGAAGTCTTCTTCGTACCTGTGAAAAAAAACCTCAATTTTGATATAAATCTTAAATTTTATTGGCATAGACATATGTACACTATTTATTTGAAAATATTTTTACTAAATAATTAATTTAAAAATATGAAAATTTGACAGAATCTCAAAATTCAAATCTTAAAAATACATCTAAAATTTCATGGTCAAAAAATAAATTTTCATATAAATAAACCACCCGAGGACAGTCATTACTCTTTTATAACATAAGAAACAACGTATGAAAAAAATTAAGAAAAAGACCATATTTTTTACCAATTTTATTTTTAAAAAATATACATGTATTCTAAACTCTAAACACAACATTTCGTTAGTTTGTGGAATTTCATGAATGTGTACGGTTTTGTGGCTATTACCTTTAGAAAATCAATGAAATTGAAAATTCATGTTTATAAAGGTACAAAACATACCAAAAAGTGGGACATTTTATTGTGCTTTGGAGTTGGAGAAATTGGTTAAGGACATGAGGGAGATCACTGCCATGTGGAATCGGAGTCGGAAGAAAAGAAAATTCCAACTCAACATCGGCGAAATGCGAGGATGATGAAGGTGGGAGGGGGTCGCAGAAGATCTCGGAGTGCGAGTAGCAACAGAAGATCCCACCAACACTCTCAACAACCCTCTTAATTGTCATAAGATAATGTAATTCTATTTCTGTTGGTCTAGAATTTTTGTAGAATTCTTGTGAATCGTGTCTCATGCTTTTGTAGACTTTTTGTTTTGATCCCTCTTGTAGTTAGTTTTTGTTGGACCTTCGTTCTCTGGAGTTAAGTCTGTTTAACTTTATCTGGTCATGTCTCTCTTTTTGCTTGTACTTGGATGATTTCACGATGTATCTTCTCTTGTAAGGCCTCTGGGAGCCGATCCCTTTTCTTACCTAATCTAATAAAAAAATACAATAAGACTAATTTTGATAAAAGTCGACTCAATTGCGAATGACAAAACTAAAGATTTAAAAACTAATATTTAATTACTTTTAAGATTATGACTAACAATAACAATACTTTAATTGATAATAAGCTTGACTCAAAATGACCTATATGACATGCCGACATACAACAACAATATAACTTTTGGAATTAGACTCTCAACATTATGACTTATCATGCGAAAGCCTCTTATTAATCGCTACTACACTTTACAAGGATTTAACATATTGTTGTTTAGACAACAATAAAAACTATAAAAAGAATGTACTAGTTACATGAAAATAACAAAATATAAACTAAACCTAAACCTCTTTAACTTAAAACCATGAATTCGATAAAACCCAAAACAACTAAAAAAAAATACCACATATTTGAAACGACTGAGCAGTTTGCATGTGAAGAACACAAGAGTCAAGAGATATGGGGTGATCTGCATGAGGATGTGGAGTAGAAGAGTGGCCAACGATACAACAAGAAATATTAATCTTAATCTTTAAATCATGAAATATGTGGTATACAAAAAATCGGATGCGATCTCGACGAGATTAGGATGCACTTTGTATCTTTCAACATTTCCAAAACTTGATCATTCCACATAGAGTCCAAAGAAATGAGATCTGTAATTAATGTTTTGTATGAATGAATACATGGGAATTATTCATACTAGCACAATTCTGCTCAAATGGTAGATACAAAGCAACAACCAACATGTTTAAGAAGATGGTCTTTGATACTTCAATTGCCAAGTAGTTTCTTTTACCAAATAATGGAGTTCATATGGATCTACCCCTTGTCACGCTTATTGAACAAGCATTCTATGCACAATTATTGAGTACAGATTAACACAATAAAATCTAGGATTACGAGATTCAACTCAAGAATATATATATATAGTCAAATCTCCACATATGAAAGAGATTTAATATTACCAAAGTAACCACAATTATCTCATATAGTTATATTCGTGAGTTGTTGTAAAAACAACCTCAATAACAAATTACAAATTACAAATTAATCAACCACTTAATATTTTGATGTACTTACTAAACAATTAATTCCTAACATCTTTCCCGAATTCTTATTGCCCAAAGAAGGAGAAATACATACCTATACAATGAAGTTTTAGAGCGAGTACAAAATGTTGTGCCACTCCTAATACATCTTACTGCAACTATTAGGTACGCTCTATCCTTTGCTTCTAAAATAAATACATTAAAAGTCCTCTCATACATTGGAGAATTAAAATATTAATGCTAGGAAGAGACAAGATGTTCTACCTACAATGTGGCGGAATTGCTTTTGGTATAATTGTGGCGGCTTACACAAGCATTGGGACGGTTGTGCAAACTTCTACCTTGTGTAAGCGGGATTTTGAAACCTTCTTATTGAATTCTCGTTTTTTTTATCTCTTATCTTTCTCATTTTTCTTCCTAGGTAATGTGTTTATTTTATGTAGCGTTTTTTTTTTTTGTTTTTTTAATGTTTTTCTGGTTCCTCTTCCTAATACAAAACTATATCATATAGTATGGTATAAAAGAAATTTAAACACACTCATAAATATTCTAAGAGAAAAATTACGAGGAAAGCTACAAAAATATGAAACACCGTAAGTTTAGCCAAGACATTCCAAGTCAAGTCAATCTATCAATATAAAGTGTTTAAAAATATGAATTTGTAGTTATATCAACACAATTGCACTTCTAATAGGTGGATAACTACGTGGATTTGATGCCTCTTTGAACTAGTGCTACGTAGGTAGTATGGGGGTGATACAACCCAAACTACTAACCATTTTTACATGCCATTTCAAGATATCTAAGGTTTAGTGGAAATAAGTCTGATTCCAAGGACTTCGCACATCTTCTCGAACTCGCGATTCATATAGGGGCATACATTTATCTATTTTACAAGCTCCCATTGTCAAATTTACGAAATCATCAGTACATAATCAGTAAATTTTGGACTTTACCATCATGCTTTAGTGTCCAAAACTTATCGCTAATGCCCCTAGGGTTTGGAAAATCCATTTTAGAGACAAAGCATTTCCAAACTTTCTCCATCCTATTCCAACTTGTTTCAAATCCAAATAATTCCGTAAAGCATCAAAAATCTATGTGGATCTCTCTTATTTTATTTTATTATATTTAACATGTGCTTATTTGATGAAATATTTCTCCATAATTTACTTGTATGTGAATGTTTAATTTATCAATCGGATATACATCATTTGTAGATCCCGATCCTAACTTAGGTTCTAATCCACACTTCTAACTTATAAGATTAAATCACTTATTTACTTACATGCTTTCACAATGATATCTTACTTGTAATGCTTAATTTTTATATCTTATTCAAGATATGTGTAACCCCTTTCTTTTGAGATATTTGATTTAAAGTATTATCTCAAAATTCAAAGAAGGTCATATATTCCTCTACTTTCCCTCCATGTTATAGGCCTCCATGGCACTCGCTTGCTTCCACAAATGAAAGAAATCACATGGTATTGTAGCTAAGGAGCACACATCATAATCAACTTGGTCTCATCTCGAGACACACACATATATATTCAAATTCATATGGATTCTAAGATTTAGATTTCATAAGGGTATCTTCACACTTTTCTGACAGATCCAAATGTATTCGTTCATATATATATATATATATATATATATATATATATATATATATATATATATAAGAAATTCATTGAATATGGATTTAAATAGAGACTTATTCACTCAAACATGTTTCCCATATATTTGAAGAAGCATATATTTCCATATCACACACAAAGGATTGTGGATGTTAGCTCTACTAGAATCTTCCTAGTCCACCATAGAAATTTTAAATGAATCCCTCTCTTTTTGACTTTTAGCTTACTATCATTCATTTACTGAGACTTGGAGAAATCTCAACTACTTTCCGTACGATTGAGGCAATTTATTTTGTGTTTACTTTTTTATTTTACATTAATATGTACATACACATGCTCATATATATTAAAGTGGGTTTTATGTAGACAACCAATTTTGGTGCGAGATTAGTTATTTTCTATGATGCTAGTCTATTTGTGTGTTTATAGTTTATTGGTATTTATTAGGATCTTGTTAGTGTGTGTTCCTCATTTTATTTGACTTTCAAAATGTTCCACATTATTATTCTCTTTATCTTCTCACTATTTATATATATTTACTCATGTTTCCTTCTCTTCATCGTGTTTTCTCTCTTTGTTCGTTGGTTTTCTTTCTCTTCCCTTTGCTCTACTGATTTTAGGGTTTTTACCATAACAATATAAGTATAGTGTTGGTCAACTTTTATGGGCCCTTATGACCTTTATATTGGGTCTCACGGGGCTTTTGGCTCTTATTCGTTAGCTTTTCCCCTTGTTGGGTCCCTACATGTGTACCACGGAGATCTAACTTGAATTCATGAAGTTTATCAATACATAAGTACATTAGGGAATTTAGGACAATAAGCAAAATGAATTGTAAAGTTGTATGAGCAAGGAATTCGTTTATTAGAGAAGCTTCACTTTGCCAAAATCATATGTCAATCATTTTCATAAGAACATACAACATCTACTTGTTCCATTGATTAGAGCATTCAAAGTGATAAGGGTTGAGACACTTACATCATACTAGACTATTTGTTGAATTGCATTATACCTAATGTGTTGTTTTATAAACTATTCAAAACACTAGGGGCTCTATAATAATGGAGGAATAACAAAAGCCCCCATTTATTTCTATTTTGTATGTGTTTGCATGAGGTGTTGCAATCATATTAGGGTTCTCATGCAAAAACCTATTTCCTAGTGACTCGAGTGAATTCTAATAAACCAAGAAGTAAATGAAAAGTGTCAAATCAATTTCACCCTATTTAATAATTTCCAAATTGTATCAATATGGTTCTAACCTTGCCACTAGAAGATTGTTATGGTTTTGATCACGATTATGTATTTAAGTTCAACTTTCTAGATCTACTTCAAATCGATGTTTCAATCTATTTTGCATTGTTTATTTTTTAGAATCTCCTAAACTACATGATTTTTTTACTACATTTCAATTATCCTAAATTTATAAAATATTACTTTGTACAATTACATTTGATTTATTAAATTATATTCATGGTAATCTTATCATAATGTATTACCACTTGCACTGAACCCACTTTTATGATGAGTTTTGTCTAAACAATATAATGTACATACATTTAAAATATTTTATATTAACACATTATTACACCCAAATAAAAATTAAATATGTTATGGTGTGATGTGAATGATGTTCGTGTGTTAAATTATTTTCTTTCGCTAGAAATTGACTTGAAAGCGTCCACTTGATCGTGTTCGTGTTTAATCATTGCACGGAAGGCACTGCGGAGACGTTCGGAGTTGCCTCTTGTGGGGCCGCCCTTCCCTTAGTATTTTTTCCATTATTAAGGAACTAAACATTTTTGAATTTGAGATCGAGGCAAACTTGCAACCACATTAGGAATTGTTAACGCTTTCTAATGGATACTTAATTGATTTGATATTAGACCGTTGGTCTCCTACTACCACTTGGTCTTGTATGGGGTATTATGACCCTTTATTAATTTTTAATCATTGTTTATGGGAAAGTGATTTTACATCAATAATGTGTTATATCTAGTCAATCAACATTGCAATTAAATTTTACATCAATAATTGGGTTGGTGATGGCTTCCGAACTGGTCTTTTCTTCAATGATCATAATATATGGTGGTATCCTATTTTTTCCGATAACTTGACGTTGGCGGAATTGCTGTTATCAAGGTTGTGAGGTCATTGCGAGAAGGGAATATTTACCATAAGGGATTTGGTCTCCAAAAAGATTGGCTTCCGTGGCCTGAGCTAAAACAGAAATTCCAGTTAGCCAATTCGGACTTGCCTTCTATCCTGAGAATTCAATCTCTTATGCCAGATGTCATGTTGCACAAGCTTGGGCTTCAACCACCTCTTGCCTAGTGGAAAGATTGGAGATGGAATGTGGATATTCCCTTCTTGAAATATGATTATGGAGTCATATATTCTTTGATTTCTCCTACTTCGCTTGCTTTGGATAAGCTCAACTCTAGATGGAACTTGCACTCCTCCCCCTCCACCTGGCTTCGGCGTCTCCATCGGGCATGGAACCCTTTGTTTGATCCCAAGTTGAATTTTTTTCTCTAGTGTCTGATTTACCAAGGCCTTCTGCTGGGGGAACGGTTAAGCCACATTGACATTCCTAACCCCAAATGTCCTTGTTGTGGTCGCCTCTGAGTCTTTTAAACATGTTTTCTAGTTTTTCCCCATGCTCAAAGTGTTTGGTGTTGGATCCATTCTCTTTTCCAGCCTTATCACCCTGATTTTTTGATTGGAAAATTGCCTTTTTGGGGATTATGCTAACTGGCCTTCTTACATTGCTTCTCTTTGGCATTTTTTCCATTATGTTATTCTCTTCCAGCTTTGGAAAGCTAGGAATAATGCTTTGTTTCAACACTTGAACTCACTATGGAGATATCTATTAATGAAAAGGTGGCAATTATGTCTTTTGTGTGCTTGCATATCCAGCCCAAGCTTAGAAAGTGGCGTTGAATTTTCTTATCTCCAACAACCGCTTGACCATTGGGGAAACACACCTTGTACCATGAGCCAGTCCCCTAGATGATGATCGATGCCCACCGCCGCCACCCAAACGCCACGACCATTCGCATATCCACTCTAGGAGTGATCAACCTTCTCCACCGCTGGCTCGCCCTGGCCCTTCTTCCTCTGGGCCTGGTTGGAGCCCTCATGCACGTGGTAAAGCGGTTGCTAGTTCTTTGAACTGGGGGTCTCTAACCGGGAGCTTCTCAATTTGGTGGGTCACCTCTACCTGGTTGGGGGATCATGGTGCCACTTAGTGTTCAGATGTCAAACTAGGATGGCTGGATGATCAACCCCCTTCTGACGAGCCTTGCACACTTGGCTTCTTTCCACCAAGGGATGATCCACCTCTGCCTTTATGTGTTGTTGCTCTGTGTGCATAATGGTGCCTTGATATAGTTTGTTTTGCGTTGCCCTCATGACCGCCTCTCTACCGTAGCCTTTGTGGATTTTTTTGGTTACCTTTGTGGCATTTTTTAATTTTTCCCTTTAGGCTTCGACTCTTTTGAGGTCGTGTGCTCTACTGTCACCCCTTACTATGTAACACTTTGTATTATTTTGTTTATAATATAAAGGCGGTTCCAATAGTAAAATATAGTTGTGTTAAATACACAAGATGGTGTTTTAAAAATAACAATTGATTTTGTGCAAATTAACAAAAAAATTCTAGGATAGATATCTAAATCAATCAAGGTTTCCACACGTTAAACATAAAGAACACAAAAAGACTTCTATTGAATAGAGCACTTCGTTATAATTGTTATTACTTTTTTGGGACCATCAACACTTTTATGAGACCATCAATATATTGCTTTAGATTTTATTATGTGCGGAAAATATGATTTAACAACTACATTCATCAAATCTAAGGCCATAAAAACATTCATACATTTGTGAAATTCCTCACATATATGTGGGAAAGTGACCGCATTCCTCCAAACCTTAATAAGGCAACTAATTATACAAAATGGTGAGGAATAACTTTGTTGTGTGTCATGTGTTGAATCAAATGAGTATAATTCCTATATTTTTAGGCCCCTCAAAATGTCCAATATCAAAAATAAGACACCAAGTATAAATGCAATATTTCATCCGAGAAATCCAATGTAATGTAATTTCTACTCTATATGACTTTTCATCACTGGAATGAATTCTTGATAAAGAAAAAAATGCTTCGTATCTACTCCTACTCTAAATGTTTGGATTCACATTGAGGCTCTATCTCTTGGTGTCATGATTTTTATGTCACATAATTTCCTAACTGCATTAATGCACATGCATATTTATAGATTACTTATTTCAAATTAGGACCATATTGGTGTGAGAGCCGACACACAACAAGCGAGAAAAATCAAGAAAAAGACCCAAACTCCTAGGGGACTCAATGAAGGGTCGAAGGGTCATACAAAAAAATCATCTAGGGCCATATAGTTACGGTTATAGGTCCCATGACCATATAAATATATAGTCATATGAGACCCAAAACTATAATTGTATAGTTGTGGGGAAAAGGCAATACACATGCAAACAAACTAGGGAAAAGAGAGAGAGGAGAGAGAAAACAAGGGGAACATAATTGGATACAAAAAAAGACCTATAAAACACTCTTATACCAAAATTAGGTGTCTACGTAATGTCTCACTTTGATGTATGTGCATAAGCATCAAAATAAAATGGATAAGTCAAGGTATAGAAATATATGTTAGGAATTAGTCCTAACATGGTTATATTATTTAGTTTTATTATTATAAGTGATTTGGTTGTGCAAATCACTTAACATGAAATAATATAGGATATTGGTTGTTAGAACAACCAATCCTAAATTAGTGTTAAGGTTGTTTGTTAGTTGTTAGTTGTTAACAACTAGCCTATTGTTAGAAGCATTTTCTTATATATTGTAATATCTCGATTAATATAGTTATGTTGTTGTGATCGACCAATTTCGTGCTTCTGCACATTTGAGCTTCACCTCCTCCATGCATTATGGGATAAAACCAATCAGTGGTATCAAAGCATGTTCCTTGGACATCTCTTTTGTTTTCCATTCGTTTGTCTTGCATCCAAACTGTTCACATAGTATTAATGCAGAGTGGACCTTGTGCAAATGCCATTATTGACTGTTCACCTCATGCTTGCATGCTGTCAACAAACCGCAGTGAAGACCACATGCACATTTGTTGACTCCACCATTCACTAGCATTTTTCCTTTTCCTTTCCACTCTATTCATCCCTTTTCGCAGTATGAAAACTCCATTTTGTCCCCTATTTTCATATGAAAGTTAGAAAAATAAAAAAAATAGTTCTGATTTTATTTTATCTCTGTGTATCTTTTTGAACTAATTTTATGGAGAAGAGAAGAACTAATGAAGAAAATTCATCTAATGGGCATGAATCCACTAGTGCATATCTTGAGAATTTATTTTGAAAAAATTTTCAAAAAAACAGTTTGATACAATTCACAAAAATAATCATATATTTTTTGTTTCAAAACGAAATTGGGCGATTCAAATTGTATTAGAAAGCTGAATATAAGGAAAAAAATCCATAAATTGTTTGAAAAATTCTGCATATCCAAGGATCTATTTGCAGTGGAAAAGAGGCATTTAAGTTTTGTTTTTAGGGTGTGACGTCCCTGTTATCTTCATCTAACTAGCTTGCTTAGGCTTTAATTTAATATTTTGATTTTTGTGTAAAAGCATAACCATATATTAATAATGAAGTACAATGCTAATCATACAAAATCGGGTGGAAAAGATCACACCCCATAAGCAGGATCAAAGTAGCCATAAAGGCTACGAGTAGCAAAGTGTCATGTCAATAGCGCATTTTCAATCAAAAAAGCTTAAAACAGAAAAGCCGAGAACCAGAGAAACTCCAAACATGGAGCTAGGCAGCAACAACAAACATGGAGGAAGGTGGCGGTGGATGGTGGGCTCTTTGGATGGTCACCCCAACCACCAAGAGTAGTATCGGGGCATCATCAAGCTGCTCCCAGCCATCAATCTGTTGTTGTTCCTCCTCATTTCCCTGCACGGGAGGCGAAATAGCAAGAGAAAGCCACAGAAACTTTGACTGGTCGGGCGCCTGCCTCCCGGAGCCACCACTGCCAGAGCCCAGCTGACCAAAAACCCTGGAAGCAGGCGGAGTCCAAGAAGGAGGTGGAGAGACCCGTCCGGTGAGGAGAGGCGCTATGCCGCCCACGAGCCGGACCCTGGTCGAAGTTGCGCCACCCATGGGATGAGCGGCGGCCTTGCGAGCGGGAGCGGCGGTGAGGGAATCGGGTGGGAAATGACTAATAGCACAAGGGCACTCCCCCAATGGTCCAGCAGAGTTTGCAAATGTTCAACCTCAATGCGGACTTTCTCTACTTTGCACTGATCTAAAGAGAAACATTGGAGATGACAACAAGCTTGTTAGAAATAGCAAAAATTCTATCCACTGTCTCTTTATTAAAAATAACAGCATTTCTAGATTTCCAAATGTGATATAAAATAGCCACTCTGAAAAGAATGCCAAATGTTGTAAAATTTTGCAGGAATAAAGGTTGATCCCCAAAAGAACCATTTTCCATGTGAAGAAGGTGGGCAAAAAGGTTGAAAAAGGGTATGAATCCAACACCAGGCAGACTGAGCATGAGGGTAGAACCAAAAGAGATGAAGAAGAGTCTCAATGTGGTTGCAAAATGGGCAGCGCGGTGGGGAGCTCCCAGAAGAACAAGGTGCTTACCCACAGGAAGCCCTTGATGAAGAATGCTCCAGAGAAAGTGTGCAACTTTGGGCTCTATAGGAATGGCCCAAACGACATTGAAGCACTGCTTCCACCCAAAATGAGTGGAATGCAGGCTCCATCAAGCATTTAAATTTTGGAGAGGAAGCTGCTTCTAGGTGAGAAGCTTGTAGCCCAAGGGTTTATAGTTTACGAAGGGTGCGCAGAGGGCGGTGCAATCAAACCACCACGGGCGCTGCGTAGTAACACCAATTTTATGCAAACAATCACCAGGTATGAGATCTTGAATGATAGAAATGGCTTGTTTGTCATTGTCATTTAGAGAAAAATTAGCTTTTAGGCTATCCCATGGAAGCCAATCCCTAGTGATGGGACAAAAAAGGTCCTGAATATACTGAATCCCTTTTTTGAAAAGACGTAAACCCTTGAGCTGCAAGGAAAGAGCAAGGGGTTTGTCATGAAATTGAAGCACCAGATTCCACCACAAACTAAGAGAATTAAGAGAGCCCATTTCGGAAACCACCACCCTGCCAGAGCAGATGGGGTTTGAGAAGTTCCCAAGCTTTCCATATGCTTTTTGCCACAAAAGAGCCACCTATTTTAACAGTAGTAGGGCATAGAAGTAAGGAGTAGTAGTTCAAACCCTGTCATGCCTTTCGATTAAGCGGAGACCCTTGAGATATACAATTTCTGAGAAGAATTTTCCAAGATTCCTCACCTTCAAGGCTATGAAATAATCCATTTGGTAGTGAGAGCAAACCCCTGCATATGAATGTTGATTAGGCCAAGACCACCAATGTCCTTGGGTGTACAACATATGTCCCAAGCAACTCTGTGAAAACCATGGTTCCCTTCGGAGTTGGCCCATAGGAAATCATGCAGAATTTTCTCCAGCCTGTGGTAAGCGGCTTTAGAGGGTGCCCAACATGATGAGTAATAGACATGAGTGGCGGCCAGAACCTTGGAGCAGACTTGGAATTTTCCAGCAAGAGACAGATGCTTGGTAATCCAAAAAGAGATTTTTTGCTCAACTCATTGAATCACATAATTCCAAAGGTCAGTAGGGGATGCCATAAAGGCAAAGGGAATGCCTAAAAATTTGAATTGAACACTAGGTTCAATCCAAAGCCATTAGAATCCCTCTAGCCAAGGAGGTTTGGGACCCACCACCTATCTGTAACATTGGGTTTTCTTCCATTGGATAGCAGAACTAGAAGCAAGACAAAAAATATCAAGGCATTTCATGGCATTAGTGACAGAGGCCTCCAGTTTCAGCCAAAGTGAGAAAAGAGTCATCTGCAAAGTGACCATTAATCAACTGCTTAGGAGAGGAAGGTAGTTGAATACCTTTAACTAAACCAACATTGGCAGCATTAGCAAGTAAGTAGCTCAGACCTTCAAGCAACAATGACATAAAGAGAAGGAGCAAGAGGGCAACCTTGCCGGATGGAACGATGAAGAGAGAATCTCTCAGACTATTGACCATTGATAGTAATATAGGCACCTTGCATTTTGAAAGAGCATATTGATAGAGCGGATGAATCTGGGTCCAAAACCAATAGCCTGCAGCATGGCCAGAATGAAAGGCCACTCAACTCTATCATAGGCTTTTTCAAAATCAATTTTAACAAACAGAGTTGGTTGAGAAGTCTGACGGGCATATTCCATGCCCTCCCAAACTACAATAATGTTGTCCAAAATATATCTGTTCTTGATAAAGCTGGTTTTCTCGCTCCTGATGATCAGGGGTAGTAGATTAGTGAGCCTGATAGCAAGGGCTTTGGCAATAATTTTGTATGAGACATTGAGCAGAGTTATTGGCGCCAACTGGTGATAAGCTCGGGATCCCCAGACTTGGGAATGAATTTGATGTTGCCTTGGTTGATCAGATCACCCAGGGTGTTGGAGGACATCGCTTCCAGATAGACTGATGCAGATCCGGACCAATAGTCATCCATAGAGACTGGTAGAACTCACAGGGAAAACCATCAACACCGGGGGCTTTATCAGAGGCCATCTGCATAACAGCTTCCTTCAGTCATCAAGAGTGAGAGGTCTATCACAGGTGATGCGCTAACTTTCAGAGAGCTTGCAAGGAACAACGTCAATGCATTGGAGGAGAGCAACCTCACGAGCCGGAGTAGCAGGTTGAGTAGCAAAAACAACATGATAGTGATGCACAAAAGCTTGCAGAATGTCAGGTAAGAGAGTAAGCCTTTGATTGCCATCCTTGATTGCTTTGATTTTGGTGAGAGTTTGATTAGTTTTAAGGAAGCAAAAAAACTCCTTAGTAACTCTGTCACCAATGCGAAGCCAGTGTAGACGGGCTCGAACTTGGGCTCCTCTAGCCTTATAGTGCTCCTCAATTTGAAGCTTATGTTTCCAGTGAGCAGCTTGCACTTGCAGGTGGGTGTTGAAAGGAGATAGATTAAGCTCTTGAATAGCCCTCGAATATTCAACATGAGAGGCTTCATGAGCATTCTTGTGAAAAAGAGCAGCTTGTTTCCCATAGAGCCGAAGGAAAGAAGTGGTACGAGCGATGGCATGAGACCACCAGTCAATCCAGCCAATCCCATCAACAGGTCTCGGATCAAGATTCCAAATACGTCTTATATAATCCAATGTCTTGGGATGAGAAAGGTGGGATGTATTTAAATAGAACTGGGTGGACTTGGGCTTGGGGCACTGAAAGTTCCATTGAATCCCAAAGAAAATAGGCTTATGGTCAGAAACCAAAGCATTGTCCACCACCGAGACCGGGAGGTTGTATGAAGAGTCAAAGGAAAACCATTGCTTGCTCTAAAAGCAGAGCTCTATCAAGACACTTATAAACTCTGTCATCACCAACTCTAAAATTAGACCAAGTGAACCAAGGAGTGGTAGCAGAAAGAGTGCTTGTGGTGGTTGGGATAAAAAGACAAAGCTTATTGCGTAAATAAAACCAGGCTTCACGTTCGCCAGTACACCAACGCATTGGAAGCCAGCCCAATTTGTCTTTAGGGGATTCAACCATGTTGAAATCTCCACAAAAAATCCAGGTAGCAAAGGGCAAATGATCAGCCAACCACCCAAAAAGAAGAACGTTCAGAGGCATCGTTGGAAGCATAAATATTGGCCAACCCAAGAATGTGGCCATCAAAATCAAAAAGGGTCCACACCACCCGATGAGTGGGGTCAGAACCCCAAGATATGATATTGGAGCTGAGGTCGGGGCTTAAAAGAGTGACAACACCCCCTCGACCATTATCATGAGCTGACATCTTGGCAGAGAGAACCAGGCCAGATGGTATGCATAGCAGAAAAGATGGAAGCCAGAGATTTTGACTTCCTACAGACACAACACCTGAAACTTTGCAAAATGCTTGCAACTGTCTCTGACAAGATATCTACGAGTCAGATCAGTAAGCCCCCTAACATTCCATGAGTAAACTAACATGGAGAACTATCAAGGTGCATGTTTTCCTCCTCGAGGCCAGCTAACGCTCCAAAGCGGTTAGAGAAAGTGACTTGCCGCATTCCCATGAATAAAATCACCGAGCTCGAACTGCCGGCGGGGTCTCTGTGAGAAATCTTCCTCGGAAGGAGGGGAAGGACTTTGGGAATGGCGTAAGGCAGCCTTTCTATCTGTCTGAGTAGCCAAACCACCGGCCGTGAGATCCAGAAAGCTTGAGGTCTCGGGAAATGAGGGGTGTGAAAGAGCGGAGCTGAGGGGTGAGGGCTGATGACAACTGCAACTTGCGAGACCGAGAGATGGTGGGTGTGGGCTTGGGAGGGTCAGTAACAGACGGCTTCAAAGGAGTAGAAGTAGGGGTGACCACCGGTTTGTAAGTAGCCTGTTGGTGCTTATTTTGGGTCGAGGTGGAAGGTTTTCTGCCATTGATAGTAGTCCATCCATCAGAGGAGGAGTGTTGGATTTAGGGTCTATCGGGGTTTTCTCCGAAACTAGCGGTGGGTTTGGATTCATGAGAGGACAATCCTTGATCATATGGTCAATGAAATTGGCACCAAAAAACAAGTGTTGGGCAGATTGATGTATAGAACTTTCTGCGAAAAGCGTGTGTCTCCAACCTGGATATCAAGGGTATCTTTGAGGTCTTTTGAGAGATCAATTTCTACATAGACCCATTTTTGGGGTCGAGCCGAGTAGAACTTATTTTGCTCGTGGCAGATGAGGTGACCCAAGGGTTTGATAAGTTGATCAATGAATCCCCACAGAGGCAAAGGGAGGCCTGGAAATTCGACCCAAATAGGAATTTTGAGTTTGGCTTGCTCAGAGACTTGAAAATCTCGAGTCCAGTGGGAGAAAACCACAAGGGTATTGCGAATAAACCAAGGACCATGGTTAACAATGGCTTTGCAATGTTCAACATTGGTAAAGCGAAACAAAAAAACCCTTGGTCATGTTTTGGACTCCCTCTACCTTGACTCCATGAGGTTGCCAATGATTATGAATCCATTGGCGGAGGATACCTTCAGGGGGAACTCGGCCCACAAAATAAGCAACAAGAGAAAAAGATTCAAACCAGTTGCAAGCTTTGTCAAAAGCTGGTAAATCAAGAACAATATCCGGGAAGGAGTATCAGTATCCTTACCTTGTCAAATACCTTCGGGATGAACTTCCTCACTTGTTTGGTGCATTGTCCGAGCTCTACGATAAGACCAACATCAATAGATGCATGGCCCGAGGAGGTGGTCATTTTATAAGCCACCGCCCAAGGGGCGACTGGTAATCAATACAAAATTAATGCAGATAATCCCGCCTAGATCTACAGATCGGCGGTGTGATGTGATGGCGGCGTATGGCAAGGCCGAGCATTCACTGTGAAAATAACTCACGAGCTTAACCCTACTAGAGCCAAGAACTTAAACAATGCAATTTCATTTTTGTGTATTTTTTATATATTGTTTGATTTATTTTTAAAAGTTGTAGTTTTTATAATTTGTTGTATAAATTTCGTAAGTTTATTATTTTTAATAATATTTGTTTTATTTTTCAAGTATGTGTGGTGTATAGTCATCACTATTTATAACAAGCCATATATCTTGTGTCAGTAGTTTTATATAGTTGATTTTTTTATGTCGTAAGTCTTTTGTCTTCATAGTCTGCGTGATTTATAGTCTCGAGTCTTCTTTAGTATTTTGTCGAGTCCAATAAAATGTGTTTTTCTTATCTAAGTCTAGAGTTGTTTGTGAGTCAAGTCCTTTAAAAAAATATTTCAAGTCATCAAATAAGCCTTGAAAGGCAACTATCAATAAAATGGGTTTTTAATGTAAAACAAAATCACATGTTTGTAATCAAATGCATTATCGGTTGAAACCAACATTCAAGTTTCTCGCCCCATGTTAGAACTAAGGGGGGAATGTTAGGAATTAGTCCTAACATGGATATATTATTTAGTTTTATTATTATAAGTGATTTGGTTGTGTAAATCACGTAGCATGAAATAATATAGGATATTGGTTGTTAGAACAACCAATCCTAAATTAGTGTTAAGGTTGTTTGTTAGTTGTTAGTTGTTAACAACTAACCTATTGTTAGAAGTGTTGTTAGAAGCATTTTCTTATATATTGTAATGTCTCGATTAATATAGTTATGTTGTTGTGATCGACAAATTTCGTGCTTAGCCGCACATTTGAATTTCACCCTAAAATAATGTATTTTTATAACCTATAAAACACTCTTATACCAAAATTAGGTGTCTACATAATGCCCCACTTTGATGTATGTGCATACACATCTAAATAAAATGGATAAGTGAGTATAGAATTATATGATCATGAATAAACTCTAATATATCTACAAAATATACAAGGAACATGCCCATGTGATACGTGCCTAATCACCAATAATCAACTAAAATCCAAAAATATTTAAGTAGAAAGAATACACATGGTTTTAGGTTGGGTTTTGGTGGTGATACCCACAAATTTCCTTGTAAAGTTGCCAAGAATAAATTTATGCGTATAAATTTGACAACAATAACATATTGAAATATAAGAAAACTAATTGGGAATGATGGATTTGATTTTTTGAAAAATTTGACGATGTTTTTGGAAATCCTAGCCTTAATAACCATGTTAAATCCTATATGCATTTTTAGTACAATTTTTAGTGACATGTTGGCGAAATAATTTTTGCGAAGGAAAAATTAGTGAATCTTCACTAACGCTCCATGACTAAGTCCCTCTTCTTGGTAATGGGGTGGCTCCCATTTATTAAATGCAAAAAAATAAAATATCTGGTGACCATGAATTCGGGATCACACAAGAATACTCCACTAGACATGTGGAAAATTGCTTACACTTAGTGTAAGGGAGGAATTTTCTTAGTCTAAGGGGGTAAAGGGGAGTAAGAATTTGGCAAAGGAGGGTTAAGTTTGTGGATAAACACTTACATATTTTCACAACATCAACAAGAATAGTTCTACACTCAATTAGAAGAATTCAACTTCAAGAACAAGATAAGACTAATAAATCATAGACAAAAATTTCTATTGATTCATTTATCAAAGGTACCAACACCTTTCTTGGTTTTACAATATCATCATGTCTACAAAGTTGATCATGCAAGGGAATGGAGGAAACATAAACAAAGAAGAAAATAAAAGAATGCAATCTCTTGCTTGTATCTTAGTAGTGCAAAGCTATCTACTAGAAACTCACAATTGACAACCCCTTGGAATGAAGAGGTCATCCAAATTTATAGCCTTACAAAAGAGTCCTTTCATATCCCCCACATGATTTTCACCTTCCTCATCACTTGTGACCTTTCATGATTTTACGAAATAAAATGAGTCATTTTATTGTACTTTGAAAAGAACTTTTACAACATTTAAACTAAAGGTCACTTAAGTGAATAAGATGAAATAGTGAAAATTACCTCCTTAACAAATAATTATAACATGAGAAAGAGAAAGGAGGAAAGAATAAGAGAGGAGTGATCAATGCAATGGAGAAGAAGAATCATCTCACAATGAAGAACAAGCTCTTCGAGGAACCTTATGGGAATGCTTATGGAAATAGTTCCTCACCTTTGAATTCCTTATCTTGAATGAGCCATAACATGTGCCACTTTACTTGCTTGTGGAACATGAATGAATCTCGGAAGAATTGATCCAGTCTCAATAATGTTGTTGATGGTCTTGTATTGGTTGAAAAAAATTGATGATCCCTCACATGCTTGAAATGGAGCCTCCGATCTTTGTAAGAAACTCCAAGGTGTCTTCATTAAAGGAGAAGGGGTCTCCTGCTTCTTGTTTGACTAACACTTGAAAGGATTCTAAGAGATATTCTATTGCTGAATTTTGGTCAAGTGGGGTGATCCAAGCTTATGTACACTATTGCTAATACTTTCCAGAGTTTGAGATGTTTTTTCTTCACAAAAATCAAGCTCATTGATAGCATCGTTCAACATTTCGTACTGAGAACTCAATGTGCGAGACCAAATAGGAGACATGTTGTCATCCACGGAAGCAAACACATTTTTACTTACCAAGGAGTGGGAATCAATTTTTCTCATTTTAGACACCAATGAAAACATGGGATCCCACCGAAGTTTCCTCCATCTTAATCTCTTCCTTGGCCATCTTCACCTTGGAATCTGTGGCGAGAGAAAACTTGAATAATGAGAAGATATCTGCAATAGTTTCTTCCCTTTCTTGAGAATTTTCTCAACTCATCTATCATTAGCCCTTCCTCACATTGTGTGACCTTGATCCTTCTTGATTGTTATAGGGTCAAAGCTACCGATAGGAGTGACGGGCTTGGCAGAAGAGATGTACTGTACCGGGATCCAAAATGATTACACCTAAGTAGAGAGAGTTCTCGCATGCTCCTCCAACTTCTCTATTGTCTATTTGTCTCCTCATTATGGGAAATTATGTGTGTGGTAGATTCTTTAAACAAATTTGCATCACCTTCATGTGTAGTTTGGCCTAAATAGATTCATGTAATTTCATAATCTTCTTGATTCATCTCCTCCACAAGTTGCACAAATTTTGAACAAACAACCTCTATGTAATAATTACCAAAATCTCCACTAAAGAAATAGTAAGTTACATGTGCCTTCTTTCTCCATTTGGTCTTCATGATCCTTAAGATAGCTTCAAATCCGATGCCAATGCATGTTCACTATTCTTGATCACTCCCCATAAAAGCTTGGATCTAAGGGAAAAAAATTCAGTGGGCTCAACATTGGGCATGAGAACACTTTTAAGTTCATTACGAGGATCAACTCTTATACTTGATGATATGACTTAGTCTGCTTAAGAAAGAAACAATCAAGAATCGATATAGAACTGGAAGTTTGCTCAAGATATTTAACAAGATCCTCAGTGACTTTAGATTTCTTATGGATCTTATTGGGGTAAGATCCTTCAGTGTGTTCTTCCTCCACATTATTTCTCTTCGAGGGCTTCTCTAAGTAAATGGAGATTACGGTTTTCTCGGATGCCTTTAAGGATGAAATGTGAGATTTCTTGAGAGAGTTAGGAGGCCACTGAGAATTGATGAGGTAAATTCTCTTTTTCCTAATTCACTCCCTTTATCTTTGAATCATTGTTGTAGTCCTTTCATTAATGTCACCTGACTCTCTTATGTTCCATGAGATAGGTGGAAGAGGTGTAGATTTTACTACTTGATATTTTGGTTCAAAAAATTTGATCCATCATCTCCAACTCCTTCAATGAACTAATTGAAGTTGAAACTCCTCATTTGATCAACTGTCATCCTCATATGGTCCCTCTTTCTCACTTCAAATTCATCAAGGAAATTGGCCCAATAATCCTCAATTTGAGGACTATGATGCAATCTAGGGAAATTGAAAGTTTCAGGATTTCTCTTGATATCAAAATCGGGCCTAGATACATAGGAATAGAGGCTGAGGGAAGAAAAGGAGGCTTCAATATTTGATGCATTTGCAAAAATATTACATGAATATATCCCCAAAGATATGGGAAAATATACCCCCTTCGTTTTTTTATTCCTACACCTATTATGAACACGAGCAAACTGCCTACATAATTCAAACATTACCATTTTATCACTAGGGCACTGGAAGTATGGGAGGAGCAGATCAATCCCAAAACCCGAGATGGAGGTGAAGTTTGAGAACCGAGTAAAGTAGCTCCCATATTTCTTGATTAGTGTAGTTGCTTGAGAGGATATCCTTAGCTTTGGGTTTCCTTCTAGAAGTCGATGATGAACATGGCAATGCATCATTCACCCTATAAAATTGATAATTACTCACCTTGTGCATGATTTGTAGATACTTCTCATAGGCCGGTGATTTTGAGACACATTGAGAGCTGCAATCAGGCCCTTAAATATCTTATGTAGGCAAGAGTATATACCAAATAAGAAGTCATGGTGAACTTCCTAATGGAGGGAAAGTAAAGCTATGGTCAATAGATTTTATCACTAATTATCTATCCCCAATATACTATCTAGTTCCCTTAAGTGGAAACAAGGATGAATTAAGCCATACAGTCCTGAAACTCTTTCATTGTTTCCTCACCCATCACCCTGCTCCGTATGATAATAACATCTAAATACCCTTCATGGAATTCACTCTTGGACAAGATTTTAGGAATGTGAGAGGGTTTTCTTCCTTTCTTGAGCCATGACTTGAGTACAAGGCCTTATAAATAGGAGTCTTATTTACCCATTCTTGTGATGCAAAATCTTTGGTGATGATTACCATATTACTATTGGTGGGAATCTGTAAACACTTAGAGATACCCTTAGGAGTGAGGACTACGAGAATTGAGTTGTCTACTTCTCACACTATCTGGAATTAGGTTCATATTATTTGTACATACCAAGACTAATTTAGTGCTTTGAATGGATAAAGGATGAACCCCTGCTAAGAATAGTATGCTTGAAAAGAGTTTCTCTTCCAGTGGCTCCTAGGGTCCTCCAAACATTCTATTTTTCAAGTCTTTGAGATCCATGTGAGTGACATCATTGTCCCCCATACCTAGATACTCGGTGATTAGGGTTGAAATGGGCTCAATACCTAAGTATTTGAACTTCATTTTACCAAAAATCACCGAGATGAGCAAAACAGGAGTCACTACAAATGTTTTGCACTCAAATATGAAACTTCCTATTTTTGGCGGTAGGGTCCATGACTACTATTTTTAGTAAGTTTCAATATATTTTCTATTTGATGCCCCTATCTCATTTGGATTATTGCAACTATTGAAGGTTTACTATTTTTAAACCTACTATTTTTAGATGCCCACTACCCTAGATACTACTATTTTTTAAAAGTTTCTTGAATTCCCCTTTTATGATGTTTCTTAATTATTCTGGATATTGCAAATGCTAGGAATTCACTATTTTGAGAAAATTACAAGTTTTAGCTACTTATTGTTTTGAATGCTTACTATTTTTAGAAATTGCACTTACTAGTATTGGGTTGCAACGAAATCACTGTCAAAATCTTCTATTTTACACTAAGACCTTCTACTCCAAATTTCATGATTTTTTCATCCACCGGATCTCTACAAAATTGAAAAAATGTGTTTTAGGGTTTGATATTTAAGTTTTCTTCTATAAAAAATTCAGGGCATCACCTATTTTTGTTTAAAATTCTTCCCAAAGGCATTTTGGAGAGGGGTATTCTACTAAATTTTCAAGGTAATTAGGTTTCAAATGAAAATTTATGATCGAATCTCTCTTTTGGTGGCCATAGATATTAGGGATAATTTTGGTAGAATATCTAGGTGAAAATGGTGTTTGTAGGATGTTACTACAACAATCTTCATGAAAAATGGTTAAATATTAGGTGAATGAGGTGTTAATGGAGTTTTGTTATGTTTTTTAACTCACCTGCTAATTACATAGCTTGATCGAGGTTAGAATGGAGTGACTGAGGGTTTAAAAATGGTGCAAGAGGGACAAAGGGGACACTAGGGACACTAAATTTTTACTTGCACTAGATGGTGACAAGTGGCATCTTTTGGTGTGTGGTGGATGGGATGAGGAGGCTGGGAAATGGAACAAGTGGAGCTAAGTGTGGTCACATGGTGGGTCTAGGGGATATAAGATTGAGTCTTTGTCCCCCTTGTCACCTTAGGGGTAGAAGGGATAGAGGAGACACTAGTGACACCAATGTATGATCTAGGAGAAGGAGTAAGGTTACACTTTGGTGTCCCCCTTGCACCATGGGGATAAAGGAAAAATGGGGACACCTAGGATACATGGGTGTCCAAAGTGTGAGTTGAGGGGAGGATGAGGTCAAATTTTGGTTTCACCCTTGTCCCTTTGTCCCTGGGGGACTAAAGGGACACAAGAGTGTCTAAAGTGCCTTTTTCACCTCATAGGCTTAAAATATTTTTTGGGGTCAAATATTATATGATATTGAATCAAAAACACATTCTAAGATCAATGGAACCATTATCTAGACTTGTTTCTACCTTACAAACTCAAAATTTATAGTATTTATTTTCCAAAACTAAGAGGGTAGCTACAATTTTTTGAATGATATTAAGAAAGCTTTATGCCTTGGAGAGTTTCATGTTCCCACCTTGTAGATGATTCCAATATATTTCCGATGCCTACTATTTTTCTTCCTAAATCCTTAAGGAACTCCCATAATCATCCGAAGAATTTAGTTTTCACCATTAAGATGTTCATTCCCTACACCTATAAAACTCAATGTTGAAAAAATTGTTCTTGAATGATATTTTCTTTCTTAAATTGCCTCAAACACCTTCAACACTCTTTAACACCACCCTTAGATTTTTTATATTTTCCCTAAATGTTCCCAGAGGGTGTATACTAGTTGTAGAATGACCAAAATTGGCCTTTTTAGGCTTAGGAGGACTTGTATTTCACATAACCTTACTAAATGCAACCATAATCTTAATTACCCCTCCTTGCATCGAGGAATTAATTAATTGAAATATGGTATTTAAAATTTAATCTAGATAGTAACAAAAATGAAATAACCAATATAAAATGAGATATAGATGTTAACTAATTTTATTTGATATTCAAATGAAATGATTAACTAAAAATGGAAAATATGAAATAGTTAATCTAATCTACAACAACATGTAAATGCAGATAAATGTAGTGAATAAATACATAAAATTACCCAAGCAATTAAAATAATGAAAATGTGAAACCCCATTGAAAAGTAGGGTTTGAAGGAGCTTAGCCGATTCAAAGGCGATTTGAATTATGTCATACAAGT
Organism: Taxus wallichiana var. yunnanensis; assembly: GCA_018340775.1. NCBI lineage: Eukaryota > Viridiplantae > Streptophyta > Pinopsida > Cupressales > Taxaceae > Taxus > Taxus wallichiana. Next base: position 774,015,774 of record CM031239.1, on the reverse strand, counting down.
GATTAGAGAAACATGAAAAAAGGGCGATTGTGTAGAAGCTCCCAAAAAGGATGGATCTGAGCTATCTAGCTAGATTGGAGTGTATGGAGAGGGATTGGGGCACTTGTGGGTGCTCTGGTCTACAAAATGGGCACCTTGGTCTATGCAAAAGATCCAGTGAGTTTCACGGAGTGCGGAAGGTGGTTCAAAAACTCATTGTGTATCGCATCAAATACCATACATTAATGCCAAATGTCATTGATAATCCAAGATAAATAGAAGACCTGTAAAATACTAAAAGAAGTATCAAAACCCTAAAAATGAAGAATGCAAATGAATGGGTCGATGACCTTAGCGCCACAACGATGGGCTTACTAACTAAGTGATGCACTTTGCATTTTAGACCCAAATGTAGTTCTAGTGAGTGTGTTCATAATGTGACCTAGTTGCTCTTGTGTTAGTCGCAATTTGTGAAGTAGCGAGAAATAACTAGATGTAGAAAATTTAATAGAATGTGTGCATGGATGTTGATAAGAGAAAACACTTAGTTGAACTTGCACATAGAGTCTGCGTGGAAGAACAACATAGGAGCAAAGGCACAAAGGTATAGGAAGGCATCACGCACGGAGGTGTAAAGTCAAACTCTCATAACTTAGCCGATTTTGGAGATCAGGTCTATTCTTAGAGATTGGCGTGCGGAGTAGATAAAGCGATGCCGAGACTTGCGTGCCACTCTTCATGGAGATTTTTGAAGAACATGTCAACTCACTCTTGCATGGGCATGAGATAGGAATAGATCCACTTTAAGTTAGCGATCTATAGATAGCATACTTGCATGTATGGCTATAGTTGTAAAAGGCGCGTGGTTGTTATTAGCATGTGACCTATTTCTAGTAGAGTTAAGTGATGAAGGGCTAGTTCCCCAACCTTATATATATGTAATGAATTACTTAGTAGAGACACACATGAGTACATGAGACTGGATAATTGTAACAAATCCATGCACGCATGTCTGGTATTGTATGAAGCTTTTGTACTGTTGGTGTGATGAATATATAAAGAATATTGGCCAAACAATAGTTTTGATATGTTTTGTCAATGTATATTGTTGTTATCATGATGATTTACATTTAAGTGCTTATAGATCTAGTTCAGTATAATGATGAATAGATGGATTAGCTACTAAAAATATATGTTTACTACTTTATCATGCCACCATTCTGCTACAACAACTCTTAAGAGGGACCCAGTACCTTTGCGTGCTTCGGGTGAGCGCTCAGCCTAGGCTGAGTGATGTGCCAACGCGACTAGGTGTTAACTAAGAATTCTAGGCTGCATCATTGGTTCCATTCTGGGACCTCTTTTTCATTGTTTTCAGAATGGTTTAGCGATGAAGACATACCGGCTAACTTTGGCGAGCGTTGAAGAATGGATTCATGATCTGGAGGAAGAATACACATGGAGGTTTGACACTAGATCCGGATTTAGCGCACGTACTTGGGTAGAGCAGAATCTGTATGATAGTTTGTATGAAAGCTTCTTTGCTATCTTTCCAGTAGAATTATACGAATGGTTGACTGCATATGCATCTAAGTGGAATTGGAGGTATCGCACACTTGTTTGGACATAGGAGGAATTTCAAACACTATACGATGTTGACTTAAGTGGAATCACGCGGTAGATACCTGGTTTCACGGTGTCCTAAACAGCTATATTTTGGAGTATTCAATTTAAACTTATTCGGTCCCGGAGGTAGTGGAGTTCCATTCTTACGGTATCCTGAGGGAAGTATTTGTAAGGTATTCACTGGCTATCAAAATACTAAAAGTAACGTTGAACTTGGAAGCTAAACCCATGGAAAGCTAAAAGAATCTCCACGTGCGGGGTAGAATAGGATTGGTGAAAGATGGCAGACCTAGTGGTAGCATGGCAAAGGGAAGAGAGGCAGCTAAAGTATGATGAGGTGCGCGAGAGGAATTATGTAAGAGACAACAAATTACAGAACCGATGGTGTTGTGGAGAGAGATGGCTCGTGAAGGATTTGAGGCTCATGGGGAAGAAGAAGAGCCGAGCATCAATAACTCCCCATCTAGGAAATCATGTCGAGAACCCTCTTCGGCCTCACATGGAAGCGCGCTTCAGAGATATGACCCGGGCCATGGGCACGCATCTAAGACAACTTTCTAACCTAGCCCTTATGCTTGGTTTTCCAAAGATATCTAGTCAACAATGTAAAAATAGTTTTAATTTAGGAAGTGAAAGCATAGAAATAGGTCAAACAACAAGTACATCAATGGCAACACAGACAACTTTGTTATTCTTTGGGGGTACATTTTCAGGCTCATCATTTGCATAGAATATGAGCATGCCGAGTGTGGGATTCACCTCTGGAACTAGGACTACTTCACAGACTGTAGGGGTCCAGTATAGTACCACTTGTTGGGGCACAAGGGAGTGCATCCATGGGCCCTATTCCAAATCTTGGAGGAGGATCGGGTGGTATGGGTAGTTCTAGTTCCGGTGGTTCGGGTGGTTTTGGAGGAAGAGGAAACCAAGGAGGTTTTGGGTCGGGTGGTCAAGGCCCACAGCAACCCCATAACATTTATATGGAGATGTCCCTTCATCTCCTGAATACAGAGGTATTGAGGATGCTACTGAACATGTTCATATGTGTGAAATATTGTGGCGCACAAAGGTATTACGGCCTCTGAGCGCAAGGCAAGTCAATTTGCTACTACATTACAGGTGTGCGTGCACAACTGGTATAGGAAGTTTGATCCCAATCAAACTTGTATTGACTATGTAGCATTGAAAGATGCTTTCTTAAAAGAGTTCCATATCCCAGAGTTTGAGCAAAAGAGTATAAGTGCACTCAAGGATATAAAGCAAGGTACTACTTGAAAGTGTATGTGAGTATGATGCGTGTTTTAAAACACTTCTATCCAAACTCTCTTATGACATTCATGCAAGTCAGCATGCACAATGGTTTTTAGGGGATTGATTACCCCATTTCAAAGAGCACTGTCGCATAAGACTTATACCGATCCACGTGAAGCATTAGAAGCTGCTTTACATGCTGAAGTAGTTGGGAGTATTGACACTAGAGTTAGTCCATTTTGGAAGCTCAGATAGCAGCTATGACAAAATAGTTGGAAAAATTATCGGCAAACTCACTGAAAACGTGCTCGAATCGTGTACGATTGTGAAGTGGAAGGCCACACCAAGGATAGTTTCCCCACTAGAACTGCTCGTTCATTGTTGTTGGGTGTGAGATTTTCCATTTGAATCATGATGCTAGTCACTTTGCCCCTACTACAACACGCGATTAGAAATAATGTATCCTCCTTTTGTAAAATTTGTAGGTCCACGACCCATGATACGAGGACTATAGATTGATTGGCCAAATCCATGATGCCATTGATATTGGGATCGGACAAAGTAGTGTGGTGATAATTCTAAAGGGAAGAATGAGCATCGGGATAGGGATTATAATAAAACACTATGATAGGAATGACGGAAGGTTTGAAGGGGTTCGTGAAAGGGGACGAGGATACCGAGGCAGCTATGGAGGATGAGGCCGAGGTGGAGGAAGGAGTGAATTTCCTCGAGGAACTTTCTATACATGCGGTTCACCTGACCATTATAGGCGCGAATGCCCGCAGAATATTTACTTGTTCATTTTGTGGAAAGGGGCATAGTTATGAAGAGTGTCCGGACTTGTATGAGCATCTCAATAAGTAGCACAAGCAAGAAAACAAGGGTGCGGGGATGGTTAGAATCTAGTGCACGATAGAGAATCAATGGATGCCCAAGTTAACACTAGAACTTGAGGCAGTAACAATCAAGATAACCACACGAGCTAAGGCGGCACGCATAAGAGAGGTGTTGCAACAGAAACCGACAATCACTAGGGAGGAGGTTTTGCATGCTAGGTATCCAGATCCAGCTCATCAGAAAGAAGTCTATTAGGAAATGATGGAGGTCCTTAGAAGCCTCCAAGGTGAGATACAAGGTTTAAAAGAGTAGTCTCGGAAATTGGAGCACAAGGATACAGAATAGGCCCCATTGGATATTGACGACATCAGAGAGGTATGTAGAATGTTGCACCAGGAGAATATTATTCCTTTATTAGGAAATTGGTTGAAAGGGAATACTCCACATGTAGGAACTGAGACTAAAATAAAAATACTTCATGTGAATCTTCCCCCCGATAGCATTGATTACGACAAGGAGATCACGTTGAATGTTGTTGTGGATGGGTGGTTGTTGAGCAATATTTTGATTGATACAGGTGCAGAAGTAAATGTACTTACATTGGATGCGTGGGAACAAATGGGGAGACCCCATTGCAGCCATCATCTAATGTATTATTCATGGCAAACAAAATGAAAGCTACTCCCATAGGAGTTTTGAAGGATGCATCTATCACTATACAAGGGGCCAAGTTCATAGGAGACTTTGAAGTGCTAGCGCTTGTGGAAGTAGATAGCTTCCCATCTTTTCTTGGGTGCCCTTGGTGTTATGCAAACAATGCTGATTTGAGGTTTAACAAGGGGTATATCAGCTTTGAGAACAAGGAGGAAAGGGTTATAATACCATTGACTGATGGGAAATCCATGCCATACGTGGAACCTTTAAGCGAAGAGGACTTGAACAAAATTTATATACGTACTATTCGGGACCCAGAGGTCTAGGATCCATCTAAGGAAGGAATCCTTCATTGGGAAGATTCTCAGTCAATCAATGATACTACCAGTGTTGCTTGTGATAATTGGGCTCATGGAACTTATGAATTAGTAGGGCATGAAGTTAAGTGCGCGTCGCTTACAAAAAGGGTTTTCATTCTATTCGATGTATAGGTCGCTCAGTAACCCGCTATATTGGATCCAAAGATTTGGCTGGGTTCTTACATGCCATGGAAACAAATTGGGTGACCAGCTTAAACAACGCACTATGTTGTTATATACTTTGGCGTGGATACGCACCGCAGTGCCGGTGGGTGGTCCATAGGGATAATCTCTTAGAATGGGGAATGATTGGGACCACCTTATCAACCAGGTTTTCAAGAAGTAATGCACCTACAAATATTTTCCCTTATCATGGTGCTCAACCTACTCATCATATCCAACAGTGTGAGAGACTCTGGATAGTAGGACAGGAAGCATTACCGCCCTCACTTTGGGTGCATTGGTTTTATTCTACTCTACAAGGTTGCGTGCGTGCTTGGTATGTATACGTTGAATTACATCGCGACATTGGCAATTGGCAGACTTTAACTACAAGGATGATCCAAACTTTTGACTTTTTTCATCTATACCACCAAAGAACACAACTTTAAGCTTTATCAAGTGCTTAACCATAGGAGACAAGTGGGAAAGTGGAAGAAATTATTCGGGAATTATTTGGAGAGACAAAGAGGCAGGGGCACGTTTTACGGATGAAGAAGATGATGTCATACTACTTGAGTGCATTTCCCTGGAAAAGATATGGGGAAGATGGTTTACATAATTGATGAGGAGGAAGTTGAGCACTTGGACGTGGATCATTCAGATGGGACATGTGAAGTGTTATCCAGTGTGGATGTAGATGTGCACACATATCACGAACCTATGAAGACAAAAAAGGTCAATATAGGCATGGAAGCTAAACCTAAGGAGGTGATAATTGGGGATTATTGGTCAGAACCCGAGAGGTAACAAAGATCATAGAGTTACTTCGAGACTATGAGGACTTATTCCCAAGAGGATACCATGAACTTAAAGGCGTGCATATATCACTAAGAGAAATGAAGATAAAGCTCAAGGAAGGTGCACGCCCTGTTAGGAAGCGACCATATCGGATGAATCCCAATTTGCACGAGAAGGTAAAAGAGGAGATTGATAAGATGTTGAAATCCAGGATCATTCGACCATTGGATGAATCAGAATGGGTCAGTCCTATGGTAATAAGCATAAAAAGGATGGTAGGATTCAGATTTGTGTTGATTATAGAGAGTTGAATGCAGCATGTGTTACAGATCCCTTTCCTACGCCATTCACGGAGGAAATATTAGGAGTGGCTAGGCACAAGATATATTCATTTACAGATGGGTTTTTAGGGTATCATCAGGTTAGGATTTCCTCGGAAGATCAAGAGAAGACCACCTTCACTATTTAGAATGGGAAGCTTTGCCTATATTGTGATGCCCTTTGGATTGAAGAATGCACCTGTTGTATTTTCAAGGATAGTGGTACAAGCCTTCAAGGATTTTATTCATAAATTTTTACAGGCCTATCTTGATGATTGGACCATTTATGGGCTAATTAAGGACCATTGTGACAATCTGCACTTAATGTTTGAAAGATGTCGACAGTTGAGTATCTCATTGAACATCAAGAAGTGCATCTTTACTACTCCCTTTGGCACACTTTTAGGACACATTATCTACAAGGAAGGGTTGTTAGTTGACCCAGCTAAAGTTGCAGTCATGATAGGCTTGAAAGCGCCCAATAGTCAACGCGAAGGTGCGGATTTTTGGGTCATACAGGGTATTACAGAAGTTTATAAAAGGGTATGCAAAAGTTTCACACCCTTGGAGGAATTTCTTAGGGGAAAAGGTACATTCTACTTGGGGAGAGTCACAATAGCGTGCGTTTGAGATATTGAAGGAGAAACTTACTATCGCGCCTATCTTGTGCTTTCCTTCATGGGATAAACCTTTTCATGTTCATGTGGACGCCTCTGGCATAGCCATTGGTGCCGTCTTAGCTCAACCAGAGAAGGTATTGTGGATCATCCCATTTGCTTTGCTAGTAGGAAGTTGACCCCTACAGAACAGAATTATACCACTACAGAGCGCGAGGCCTTGTCCATGATCTATGCCTTGCACAAATTTTGTCAGTATTTGTTGGCTACACCATTTTTGTTTTATACAGATCACATGGCATTAAATTATTTGGTGAACAAGCCCATCTTACAAGGGTGCATATGCCGATGGATACTCTTATTTCAAGAGTTTGACTTTACAGTTGTGGTAAAACTAGGCAAAAGCAATTCTAGACCGGATCACTTGTCTAGAATTCAATCAGAAGAAGAGGTAAAAACAATAGAAGATACCATGCCTGATGCACAACTGTATAGGCTATAACACGTGCCATCGAATTAGAGGACATTGTTGTCCTTTCTCAAGACTAGTATGGCACTGAAGGCATGAAAGCTTTAGAGAAGAAACAACTTGCTATTCGCGCAACACCATTCATGTTAATCAGTGGTGATTTGTACAAGTTAGGCAGAGATGAGGTGTTATGCCGTTGTGTATTGGAGCATGAATGAAAATATATAATGGAAGAAGCACATGGTGGTATTGCAGTGGCTACTTCTCTATGCGGGTGATGCAATATAGTGCGTAAGATCCTCCTTGTTGGTTTGTGGTGGGAAACATTATACACGGATTATAAAGAGTATTGTAAGACCTGTGACCATTGTCAATGCCTCGATTGACTAGGACAAAGGGATGAGATGCCTCTATGCCCAATTACAAGTGCAGAACCCTTTGAGAAATGGGCAATTGACTTTGTTGGGCCTATTTCACCAGTCACACGTAGGACTAGATCATGCTATATCATCACTGTACATATTATCTTACCCAATGGGTAGAAGTAGCACCTATAAAGGACTTTGTACAATGGCTACAGTAGTAAGGTTCTTATGGGAGAATGTTCTTACAAGGTATGGTTGTCCTTTAAGTTTAACAAGTGATAGGGGCACACATTTTTAAATGAGACAATACGAATTCTTTTAGATGAGTTTATGGTTGCCCACCATAAAACTACACCCTATCACCCTCAGGAAAATGGGACTGCTGAGGCTTTTAATAAGATTTTGAGCCACACATTGACCAAGATTTGTGATGTTGGAAGGAAAGATTGGGATGATAAAGTATTTTCTATTCTTTGGGCTTATAGAACAACATACAAAAGATTGAACAAAGCCACACCTTTTCAATTGGTGTTTGGCGCGGAAGCTATTCTTCCTATAGAATTTATGTTACCTTCTTTGCGCATTACATGCGCTGGAGGTCTCACTGATGAGAAAGCCTTGGAAGAATGGATCGAGAAAATGGTTCAACTAGATGAGCGCCGAGCCATCACACGCTGGAGTCAGAAATAGGAGAAAGCGTGCCAAAAGGCATGGCATGATCGCCACATCAGAGATAAGAAACTTGCGGTGGGACAAATGGTACTTCTGTATGACTCCAAGTTTTTGTGCCATCCAGAAAGCTCAAGGTACATTGGTTGGGGCCATATGTTATCACTCATATACTTGAGTCAGGTGCTTTCCAGTTAGAAACAATTGATGGCACCAGGTTGCTCAGTTACTTTAACGGTAGTAGGTTGAAGCCCTACTATAAATAAGTCTTCTTGGTGTTTGTAATAAGGCAGTATTTCCAGATAAATTAGGTTTCCCTTTATGCATTTCCTTAATGTATTTATTTCATCGTCGCTATGCTTTGTCAATTTTAGCTCTTGTTTGTGTAATAAGCGCGCTTGCACGCATGAAGCTAACTACAATATGAAGCATGTTGATGCGCAGAGGACTGCACATCCTTTTCATGTGGGGTGGATTGTTGGTGAATCTCAGGTATATGCTACGAAGATGTCATGTTATGGGTGTTGAGAAAGAAGGTTACTAAGGGTAATTGACAAAAGATTGCTTCTCAAGATAAGAAAGGATGAAGATGGATGAGCAAAATGTATAACGTGAGGTAAGCGGCGGCCATGGTAATTACCAGGAGATGGTGCAGTGACGAGGTACTCGGGTGCTAGAGCACACGCTGAAGAGAAGTTTGTGACAGAGGGTAAAAAGGTGTGCTAGAAGGTTATAGCTTTTGGCGCGAAGATATACCACGTGGAAATGATAAAAATGGGTAATAAATGAGGATAATTTGGTAGGTGGAGGAGCAATTAATGCAACAAAAAGTGGAAATCTATATAAGGAGGGGATGCGATTTCATTTTTACCCTTGCGACTACAAAAATTCGACAAAGAACTACACGTGAAGAGATAAGTAAAGAGATTTAAGGTATGAAGCAAGCAACCAGGCACGAAGAGAGATTTGTTTATTAGAAGGGCTTGAATCCCTATGAAATTTTTGTGACGAAGCAAAGTAACAAAATGGAGCTAGGGTGCGTAAGTTTGTGATTGCAAATTAGGGCACGGTTGGATCAAGTAGGGTTTGAAGCAAACCATGAAAAACTTACAAAGCATAAAAATATAGAAATCAAAACCTTGAAAGAAGAATGGCACCAAAGAAGAAAGCATACACCAGTAAAGGAGAAAAAGAAGGTGGTGGTGGAAGAAGAAGAAGAGATGGCCCCGGAAAGTAATTTTTCCAAAATGCAGTATCCTGAGGAAGTTATTGTGGGCCAGGAATGGGAGACCCACATCCGACAGAGTAAGATATGTGAATATAATCACCAGACCAATGAAAACCAGAAGAAATTAGATGACCTGCTCACTTCTCAAACAAACATGCGCATTGAGGATGACATGCCGATATATGATGATGCTCGGGAAAAGCTACTAAAAGGAAATGGTGTCTACCAGGCTTTATGAGATTCCATACTTATGAAAGTACGCACCCTTGTATAGATGGCTGATGAGCTAAGGCCATGAGGACTTCTTCTACTTTGCAAGATGGAGGGTGAGATTGAAACCCATCCTTATTGCCATAGGTCTTCGGATTACGGAAATGGGTGAAGATATTAAGACCAACTTAGGTCTTTTGACAAAAGCACCATCTTGGAGACACGTAAAGGTCTTTGGGCTATCGAAAGTACACGCATGACGAATGGACATTGACAAGCTGAAAAATTGTCCAGTAGTACAAGTAACAACACACTTGGTCACAAAATTGAATGACCAAGAACGTTGGTCCCAAGTTAATTCTATGTGGTTGCATGTGGCCAAGTGCATGTCATTGCATGTGAAAAGTTATCATTTTATCCAATCCATTGAGAACCACTTATAACATTCTCACTTCATTGCGAGAGCGGATAGTAGAGGAAGCGCGCGAAGGGAATAAGATAAGTTTTGGTTGTGTCCTACTAAGTTTGGTCTTCATGGAGATTGGGGTACCAAATGGCCCAAAAGAGAACATATGGGAATACCCCATGAACCATAAGTCTCCAGCTGAATGATTCAACAAGTATCTTTGTAAGGGGTCAATGAAAGAGGAGGTGAAGGAGTGCGTAGAGATGTGGTATGATAGGCTCCGCGTGGCGTTTGGAGAAGAATGGCGTATACCCAAGGACTTGCCTTCGGTCCTAGGGAAACATGTATAGTTTGCAGTCTACCAACACTTCTATATTGCATGCTTTCTAATGATAGATGGGTCATGGAGCCCCAGGTGCAACCGCCATATACATTTCCCACGTAATACTTCCAGTCAGAGGGGTTTGCAGAGTTCATCGGTTCACCAACACACGAAGGTTGGTGTTTAATGCATAATGTGGATTGTGAATATCAGGAGGGGCTCAAAGAGAGAAAACGCCTCACCTGCGGAAGACATATGGATATCTAGGGAGGAATGTATACAACAAGAATAACATCTTAGAGATCTTGAGCATTAAGCCGAAACACTTGGCCATTACGGATATCGGGGCGCTAATATATCTCCATTTTCCAGCCCAAAATGGAGAATAACAAGTATGTGGAGAATGAGTTCGCGCTTCCAGGGCCACCGAAGGGGAAGCATACTATGGAGAACATTCTGACACCTAGGCCCTCTACACCCAAACAAGATGATGAGGAAGAGGATGAAGAACACGAAGATAGTGGTGGCTTGGTGTGAAGGAGGAAGCAACCATCTAGCCAGGAGGAGGAGCGTCAAGACATAACTTACAACTCCCCAGGAGAAGGAGTTACAGGGGAGGAGCAGGGTGACCAAAGATTTAAAAGGTATTTAAGTGCACAAGGGCACAAGGAGGAACCCCACAGGTGAAGGAGCCAGAGGAGAAGAAATGAAGAAAAATCAGGCTAAGGGAGGAGGCGGAGGAGAACAGATGAGGAGAAGGCACCTTCATCTCTAGCTGAAGAAGAGCCTCAACACAAGGAGGAGAGAATGGAAGGAGAAGAAGGGGATCAATCAGAGGCTACACATGACAAGGGTGGGGATACATCTAGTATTCCTAACCTTGATGCAGCCATTCCTAGAGGACCCCGATCTCGTCAAACAGGGGAGGACGCTTGAGGCACATACCATGGGGCACATAGAAGACCCAAAGCTAATTGTTCACGCTCGGTTCAGAGCACCATCGAGCGAGAAGGATTTATTCCATTGGTCACTCATGGAAGAGGACTAGGTAACTCTATGCACAAAGGAAACAACTTTCATGATCAATGCACACCCATATGGATGAGCCTAATTTTGATATCGTGAAGAATCATGCACATCAAGACAGCTTAAAGAAGGCCCTTGAAAACACGCCACATGACGATTAAGCCAACAATGATGATAGACGAACAGGTGTGAACAATGCTTTGGTAAAGGTATCCTCTGAAGTAAGCAAGAAGAAACAGATAAATCTACTACCATCAAGGCTCAAGGAGAAATTGAAAGCCGGGGATGTGGAGATAGCGCACCTTGTACAGGGGAAAGGATTTTATTAAGAGGAAATATGAAAATTTTGTTAATATGGTAGAGGAAATTGGGATGATGTCCTCAAAGTATGCTTGCATTTGGAATCCCAAGTGCCAAAAAATTTCCTTCTCATGAATGCACTATGTGAAAACAATGATAACATTTTGTTGGAGGATGAAAAGGTGCATGTATCCTCACACCCAAGGACTCCAGGGAAAGGTAGAAAAAGTGGAGGCTATAGTAGCAAGGAAGATTGCTACGTATGAAGGCCTACTGCAAGCCACCCGCGATGAATTAAAGAAATCCAATCATGCGCTAACAATATGCACAACCCCAGATGCGCTTATCACGGTGAAGACATTGGAGGAGAAAATGAGGTCCACAAGGCTATGAAGGATGTTTCCCTTGGCCATGCTGAATGATTGGTTCTGGTGAAGCAAAAGCGTGAGGCACTAGTTGCGGCACATGAACCACATAAGGAGAGGTTAGAGGAGCTTGGAAAGCTCATTGCTCAGAAGATGGATGTACTGGTAGGGGTGAAACCTCTATGTCAAGCGTAATGCTTGTGATACAAAATGAGCAAGGGAAACTCACTATGGAAGAGTTGTAGTCTATCATTGCAGACGTGCCTAAGGTGGCAGGAGTGGTGTTGATGGCATGGGAGAACCTAGAAGTTGATATCAAAGAATAATATCCAGAGTTGCTGCTTCAGGATGAAATGGAGGGGCTGAGCCTTGAACAGTTTTGTTAGTTATGTATACCTTATTCAAAATTTATCCATTCTTTATTTATTCAACCATTCTTTATTTATCCATTCTTTGTGTAAGTTTTAGACATCGCCATTGTCGGGGTGACAATGAGATTAGTGTGGGGTAATGTTGATCAGAGAAAACACTTAGCTGAACTTGCACACAGAGTCCGCGCGGAAGAACAACATAGGAGAAAAGGCGTGAAGGTATAGGAAGGCGTCACGCGCGGAGGTGTAAAGTCAAACTTTTAGAACTTATCCAATTTTGGAGATCAGGTCTATTCTTAGAGATTGGCGTGTGGAGCACACAAAGCAATGTCGAGACTTGCGCGCCACTCTTCGTGGAGATTTTGAAGAACATGTCAACTCACTCTTGCATGGGCATAAGCTAAGAATAGATCCACCACTTTAATTTAATCATCAACAATCTTTAGATAGCATACTTGCATGTATGGCTATAGTTGTAAAAGCCACGTGGTTGTTATTAGCATGCAACCTATTTTTGGTAGAGTTAAGTGGTGAAGGGCTAGTTCCCCACCCTATATATATGTAATGAATTACTTAGTAGAGACACACGAGTATATGAGATCGATAATTATAACAAAACCATGCATGCATATACAGTATTGATGAATCTTTTGTAATGTTGGTGCGATGAATATATAAATAATATTAGCCAAACAACAATGTCTGATATGTTTTGTCAATGTATATTGTTGTTATCATGATGATTTACATTTAAGCGCTTACAGATCTAGTTTAGTATAATGATGAATAGATGGATTAGCTACTAAAAATATATGTGTACTATTTTATCATGCCACCATTATGCTATAGCAACTCTTAAGAGGGACTCGATACCTTTGTGCGCTTGGTGGGCACTCAACCTAGGTTGAGTGATGTGCCAGCGTGACTAGGTGTTAACTAAGAATTCTAGGCTACATCAATGGAATAGAATAGAATCCCTCCCCCTATGCTTGTGTGATGTAGATGAACCAACCTTGTCCTTGTGATGGAGCTAATGGATGTAAATGATCTCCAAATATATGCAACTATAGGTGGATGATAATAGTGGCTAGTGCTTGGTCCCTCATTATGGTCTCATAACTTTATATTTATAGGGTTCTCTTGATCTAATTTTGTAATTAACCCCAAAATGGTCGACCACCAAAAAGATAAAGACCTCAAACGGCTAGAAAGAGCCCAAAAAGTGGTGGGAAAGTTCAAAAAGGATCGAGGTGCCCATGGTGGGACCAAGGCACCCATGGGTGCCCTAGTACTATCTTGGGTGCCCTAGTCGAGGCTAAAATAATGAAAAGTGAAGAAAGTGATCGACATGTGGGTGTTAACGGTCGGGAATAATGAAATACAATAAGAGAAGATGGCCAAAATATGGGGGTTAATTAGTAATTTCTTCACTCAAAACTTCTAAATAGTAATATAAAACCAGGAGTAAATAATATCTAAAGTGCATGATTTTTTGTTTACATTTGCCCCCACTTTATGTTGGTGAGTGGAAAGCTCGGTAACATAAAGTAGATAGAGATGTGTACCTGATGGCCATGAATATTGTAGTAGAAAATATGTTAAAGAAGTAGACAAAGTGTGGAATGAAAAAAAGATGATGACAAAGCATGGAATCTATAGATGAAAAAGCGTAAAAAAAGTGATGAGAGTGAACCTATGGCGAAACACGTGTGTAGTTATTGATGTGTGTGATGTACGTGCATGGTTAGCATTGTGTGTGTTACCTCAAAGTGTTGTTGTTGATGTTGTTTTTTTTTTTTTCCATTTGACTACTTGTTTCTCATACAACCAAACCTGATCCATGTCGAGAAAGAGAGTGTAGAGGGATATCTTGTACTTCCGGGGTTTTTTGGGTGATCTGACGCCATAGGCCGAAGAAGTACATGCAAGAATTCCAATATATCCTCTAACCTTTAACTGCTTCCCTAAATGTGTGTGAAGAGATCTCTGTATGTCATGGTTATTTAGGCAATCCGACACCACTGGTCAAAGTAGTATAGGGAGGCACACCCACTGTAACCTCCTCACCTGTAACTACTTCCCATAATGTTAAGGACACCATGTCATGTAAAATTTGTTGTGTACGGGGTTTGTAGACTAGTCTGAACCCACTCGTTATATGTAACCCACAATGCTAAGGGTGTAAAGTGTACACTGAACTAAACCAATGTAGAAGCGTTGTGTAGTATGTAAAACCCCAAATGATGTCCCCCTCTTTTGAGGTGCATGCAATGTCACTGATATGAGAATGCAACACCAAAAGAGGATCAACTTCATATACTATAAAATTCTACCCGGTAGGGGAAGGGAATGCGTTTGGTAGAGACCAAGGCACACACAAACAATAAGTCTAGCCAAAGATAAGTGTTACTAGAACAAGCATGCATATAGAAAATAGTGTAAAAGCTATGCAAATAGTGTGTAAGCTACAAAGAAAAGTAATGTAAACACAAAAGAAGACAAGTAAGTCGCTTAAAGCGGGTTCAGTAAAACTGTTAAAAATCACTAGCACTAAGAGGGGGTGAATCAGTGCTGATTAAAATTCCAAGCACATCTAACCAATTTTAACTTGAATATGAGAAATATATGTAACAACAACACCCCATAAACCATATGCAAGAAAAAGAGAACTCAAGAGCTAGAATTTACTGTGGGAAACCCATGAAGGGACAAAAACCCACTTTCAAACCAAAGTTTTATTAGGAACACCAATTCCTATGTTTAAAAAAACTTGGCTCTGTTGAGCACCCACCCAACTACTTGAAGCACCTACTCTAGATTCTCTAAGCATCCACTTGAAGTAAGCTAAGCACCCACTCGTTGATTTAGCAAGCTACAACTTGCAAGGAGAACCCATCCCCTAATATCTAAGCACCCACTCAAATAAATTTTATAATTTGATTAATCATATAGAACAATATATTATGATCACTTCTCTGTTGCATTCAAAAAAAAATCTTCTGTACTGGTATTCGATCACTCTCACGATCTTGTAAAATAGTTCTAACATTGTCTCAGTTTTTTTCATGTATAATTCTCCACTAAATCAGGAACTCGTGTTCATATTTAGGTATAGTTCATGATGATAAATAATAGGTCTCAAAAATCACTTTCTCGAACTCCCTTCTCTCCTTGATCAACGCCTATGATAATCATGAAACCTTGATTAAATAGTAGGCACACTCCAACTTTTTGTTTTTATGTTTTAGTGTATTTTGAGCATGTATTGGGGTTCCTTTGAAAGTATCTATTTTAACACTTCTATCTACTTTAAAACATTGATTTATATCTTTTATTGGATGGAGGATGATCTTCCCTTTTAAAAAAGTTCAACCACGCAAAATTTGATTTCTGGATCTCAAGTTATCTCCATTATATGATCTCCTTTTATAAAAGCAAAAAGCATATGCAAAAAGATATCTCTATTATATGCACCACAAAATTGTAGCACAAAAAAACACAAAAGTTTCGCACCACAAAACTACTATACCATGGAAAAACAACATAAAAATATTAGAGAGCGCATACATTAGCATACCTCAAAAAGACCACAACAGCTTCCTCGGAAAAATGCTATAACTATCTAGACACAATTGAACATAATCAAAACACCATCATATACCTTGAAGACACTGGACTCACACCAAATTTCTCTTGAGATACTTGACCATATGCAAATGAATTTGTTTTATCTCAAGCTATGTCCAATCCACATTTTTCATTTTGTGGCTTTTATTAGCTTTTGTGTCTTTCTCCTTTGTATCACAACTATATGTTGTGTTTCACAACTTTTCTTCATTACCCAAACCTTTTCATTTTTCTTAATCTGCGACTCTTTCTTTTTTCCATCCGTGGCTTTCCTTCATCTCTCACAGCTTTACTAGTTATCCACGACTATCTCTAGTCCTCGGAGGATTTTCTCTTTATCTCGCAACTTCTTCTAGTTTTCCTTACTTCCACGGCTTTTCCTTTCACATCCGTGGCCTCAAATCTTCATCTATGGATTTCACTAAACCTTCGTGGCTTCCTCACAAATTTGGCGGTTATCTTATCATATCTGCGGCTTTCTCAAAAACTTGATTAAGCCCCTTAGAATCATCCTGAATCATCTGAGAGCTGACACTACCAAACAAACTTCATATTTCTCTTGCAAATTA
Source organism: Taxus wallichiana var. yunnanensis (assembly GCA_018340775.1). Lineage (NCBI taxonomy): Eukaryota > Viridiplantae > Streptophyta > Pinopsida > Cupressales > Taxaceae > Taxus > Taxus wallichiana. Next base: position 773,999,244 of record CM031239.1, on the reverse strand, counting down.
TTTCTTAAACTACTTCCTGAAGCTTGTTATAGACTCGTTGACACCTTTTCCATACATGGTTGACCTTGAGACACCGCATAATACCTACACCATACTTTTTGCCATCAATGCCGCTTTATGCCACTTGACATCAATGCCAACAAAAATGATAATGAAAAAGGTCCAACAAACTCCCCCTTTGTCATTGATGGCAACTTTCGAATACCATACATTGAAACCTTGATGGAAAAAACATTTAATCTCTCTCCTTTCTTGTTTCTCTTTACACCGAGCATTGTTTTTAATTTCTCCCCCTTTGACATCATGATAAAGGCTACATAATAAACACCATGACCACACTCTTTGTATCTGTAGGAGCTCCCCCTTGGATGATGTTGTGCCTTTGAATGATGGAACTCTCTCTATTTCCAATGTCCTTTGTCAACAAATATGATCCATAGAACTCCTCCTAGGCTGATACACACCATGGTAGACTACAAATTGGCCATTCAATCCATTCTTCTCCAAGATAGTATCAACACTTTCTTTCCACTTGCAATCCTTTCACCACTTTGTAGGAGATGATTTTTCATGCCAATGCTCCCTTTCCTTGTCTCAACTCTTTCTAGTTGTTGGTGGGATCAGGAATGACCCCCAATTCATTCCTCAAGTGCTCAAATGTTGCTTTTGGCAATGGTTTGGTCATGATATCAGAAATTTCTTCTTTTGTGCTTTGACATATTCCAGATTGATCTTCTTGTCATTTACTTGTTCCCTCAAAAAGTGAAATCTGATTGGAATGTGCTTTGTCTTCGAGTGGAACACAAGATTCTTAGAAACACTAATAGCACTAGTACTGTCACAATACAGAGGAATTGGGCCATCAAATTTTACCTTGTAGTCTTCCAATGTTTGTCTCATCCAAAGAACTTGAGTGCAACACATGGAAGTTATTATATATTCTGCTTCACAAGTTGAGAGTGCTACTGAAGTTTTTTTCTTACTTAACCAAGATACTAGGAAATTTCCAACAAAAAATGCACCACCACTTGTACTCTTTCTATCATTGTTTTCACCTACCCAATCAACATCAGTGTAAGCTTTTATATTAAAATTACTGCTTTTGGGATACCACAGTCCATAGTCAAGTGTTCCCATGAGATATCTCAATATTATTTTTACTTCCTTGAGGTGTGTTTCTCTTGGATATTCTTGAAATATCCCAACCAAGCCCACTTGCTTGCATTATATCAGGTCTAGATGTAGTAGAGTAGAGAAGACTCCCATAATAGATTTGTACAAACTTCTGTCAACTTTTGCTTGAGTTGTCCTCTTTAATCATTTTGCAACCCACTTCCATTGGTGTTCCTATTGGTTTTCATTCTTCCATCTTGAACCTTTTGAGAATTTCTTTGACATATTTGGTTTGGGAAATGAAGATACCTTGGTCTGATTGGCTGATCTATAAGCCCAGGAAGAATGACAGATCCCCAAGCATAGACATTTCAAACTCTTTTCTCATCACATCAGAAAACTCTTGTGTCATCTTATCATGATCTCCTCCAAATATGATATCATCCACATATACAATGAAAATGAGTAGATGATCTCCTTCTTCTTTGATGTAGAGATTGTTGTCTGCAACACCCTTTCAAAACCTTGCTCCATGAGATATGTGTCCAGCCTACTATACCAAGCTCTAGGAGCTTGTTTGAGTCCATATAAAGCCTTCTTCAACTGCATACACAATCTTTGTCATCGGTTAAAGAAAATCCATCAGGTTGTTCAATATATACCTCTTCACTTAGATGCCCATTCAAGAAAGAAGACTTGACATCCATTTGGAAGAATTTTATCTTCTTATAAGTAACATATGCCAAGAATAATCTGATTTCCTCCATCCTTGCCACTAGTGCAAATGTTTCATCAAAATAAATTCCTTCCATTTGTGCATAGCCTTTGCATACTAGTCTTTCCTTGTTTCTTGTTATTTCACCTTTTTCATTCAATTTATTTCTGAACACCCATTTTGTTCCTATCACATTCTTGTTTATAGGTCTTGGTACAAGCTCCCACATTTCATTCTTCTCAATTTGATCAAGTTATTCATTCATGGCATCCACCCAATTCTTGATCCTTGCAAGCTTCAGCTACATTCTTGGGTTCTATCATTGATAAGAGTGCTATGTTTTCATGGTTTTGTTGATCTCTTAGCTTCCTTCTTGTGAGAATACCTCCTTCTTTGTTTCCAATGATCTGAGTTGTTGGATGATCTCTCTTGACTTGTCTAGAAGGTGTCTTAGTGTCTTGTCTTTCTTCTATTTCTTCCACTTCTTCATGTGTACTCTCTACTTCTTCATCATCTTCTTGATTTTAATTGTTATCCTTAGGCTGAGTTTTGGATTTTGGTGGATAAGACTCATCAAACTTCACGTTCATGATTTATACTATATTTTTAGCCTCTTGTTATAGCATCTATAAGCTACACTAATTGTTGAATATCCAAGGAATATGCCTTCATCACATATGGAATCAATTTTCCTAGATTGTCTTCCTCCCTCTTGATATAACACTTACTACCAAAGAATCTTATGTGTTTGACATTGGCTAGCCTATTTTTCCATAGTTCATAAGGTGTCTTGTTGTTATTGACTCTTATTTGAGCTCTGTTTAGAATGTAAATAGTTGTACAAACTACCTCACTCCAATAACTATCAGGAAACTTAGATTCATTCAACATAGTTCTAGCCATCTCCTACATAGTCCTATTCTTTCTTTCAACAACCCCATTTTATTGAGGTGTCCTGAAAGCTGAAAATTGTCTTCGAATCCCATGTTCTTCACAAAAATCATCAAATTCATTTGACCAAAACTCTCCACCTCTGTCTGATCTCAAACACTTGATTTTGGTATTTTTCTCATTCTCCACAAGAGCTTTGAAGGATTTGAATCTATCCAGAGCTTCATATTTTTGCTTTAAACAAGCTACCCATGTCATCCTAGTGAAGTCATATATTATAAGCATGAAATACACATCACCTTGAATACTTTCAGTTCTAGTAGTCCACAAAGATCTATATGGATCAGCTCCAAAGGTTTAGTGGTAGAATATTCTTTGGACTTGAAAGATCTTCTTGTCTATTTACCATGCAAGCAAGCTTTGCACAAAGTGTCTGATGGTTTTACAATCTTTGGCATATGTTTAACACCATCATTAGCACTTAGTTTCACAAGATTCTCAAATCTCATATGTCCCAATCTCTTGTGCCATAACCAATTGTCATCAATTTTACTTGCAAAACATTTCTCTTTGTTTATTTCCTTGAGAACATACATGTTATTCTTGGTTCTCTTAGCTTTAGCTACTTTCTTTCCTGACTTACCATCAACAATTTCACATCCTTTGTCATGAAAAATCAAATTTTATCCTTTCTTACACATTTGACTCACACTCAATAGATTGTGCTTGAGACCTTCAACATACAAAACATTTTCAATGATTGTTTTGCCATTGTCAAGACTCAGAGTTCCTTTTCCCACAATTTTTGCTGAGTTATTGTCACCAAACCTGACATCTCCTGAAGCATTATTTGACAAGGAGATAAAATTTATTTTTTCACCTATCATATGACTAGAACAACCACTGTCTAAATACCAAATCTTGTCTTCATCTAGTATATGAAAATTGGTTTGCACAATCATACCTGATTCTTTCTCTTTATTGGATTCTTCCTTCACAACATATATCCATTTATTTTGTTTAGGAGGTTCTTGCTTATTCTTCAGAGAAGTGTTACCATTCTTGTGATATTTTTAGCTGACAACATTATAATTCATCCTAGTGTATGATGAACTATAGTTCTTTCCATAGCCTCTAGCATACCTTCTACATTTAGCAGACTTTATGTCCAAACTGGTTACATGAATAAAAATAACCATAGAAAGAATGTGAGTACCTCATAGCATAGGTGATTTTGGGAGCATTTGTATTCCTCTTAGTAGTGTTGGTGACTTCCTTATTTGTAGCATGAGAAGTGCTTGGTGTTGATGTAGTTTTGTTCTCCTTCTTCTCTAGTTCAACTTCTTTGCTTTCTTCCTTGAAGCCTATTCCAGTTTTGTCACTAGTGTCCCTTTGAGAGAAAAGTATACTAATCAAGACATTTGAACTCTTCTCCATCTTCTCATACATTGTGAGATTACTTTTCAGTTGTTCTAATTCAGTCTTTAGGATCTCTAAATCAGATTTCAGTTTCAAGCATTCATCTTCCTTTGTCTTGTAGGATTGAGTGATCTTTTCTAGCTGAGATTCAAGTTCTTTGAGTTCATTAGATTCTTCCTCTTCCTTTAGGATTTGTTTCTTCTCAAATATTTGAATTTTTTCTTCATAGTCTTTCAAGGTGCATCTCAACTTCTGATTCTTTCTCCTACACAATTTTAGTTCTTCAAGAGCACAAACAAGTTCATCTTCTAAGTTCACATTAGCATCTTCTTCATCAGAATCATCATAAATAACTGTATTCTTTCCTTTGGTGTTTCTTTCCTCATGGATATCCATGGCCATAAATAAAGATTCAGAGTGAATTTCATCATTCTCATGATCAAAGTTGCTTGAGTTACTTGATCCATAGAATCACTTGATTTCTCCTTGGAGTAGAAGTTTCTCTTGTTCTTGAAAAATATCTTCTTACCATCCTTATTTTTGTAATTCTGATTTGGCTTGTTATTTTTGTGACCTTCTCTAGTTTGAGCTTCCTTATTCTTATTCGGACATTTGGTAGCAAAATGACCTACTTGACCACAATCAAAAAACTTGAATGGAAGTTTGTCTTTGTACTTACTTGAGCCTCTGCTGAGTCTTCTTACAAACATTTCTTCAATATTCTCATCATATTCTTCATCCTCCATATCTGAATCTTATTTTTCTTTCTTGGATTGAGTCTCTTTCTTAGCTTTGAAATCTACTTCCTTCTTTGTAGACTTGGTTCCCATAGTCCTCATTTCATATGCTGACAGGATGCTTTGAAGTTCATCAAGTGTTAAATTTTTCATATCTTTAGCTTCTTCAATAGTTGAAACCTTTGCATCATACTTAGGAGTAAGAGATCTTAGTACCTTTTGGACTATAACAGATTCTTCTTGCTTTTCACCTAAACCTCTGATCATATTGATCACTTCATCAACCCTTTGCATGTAGGTTGCAACATTCTCATCTTCTTTCATCTTTAGGATTTAAAATTGAGCTCTGTAGGTCTACACTTTAGCTAGCTTAACCTTGTCATCTCCTTCATAAATACTCTGAAGTTTAGTCCAAATTTATTTGGCAGTGGTACAATGCATTACCTTTACAAATTCAGTTTATGTCATCCCACAAAGAATAACATTCATAGCTCTTGAATTTCTTTCATATTCTAAATTTTTGTTGCAGTATGCTGATTAGAGTAGGTGGAGGAGTATAGCCATGTTCAACACTCTCCCATATATCAAAACCTAGTGATGTCATATAGGTCTTCATTCTTATCTTCCATAATGCATAGTTTGTTCCAGTGAATAGAGGTGATCTTGACATAGATAATCCACCTTGTGCTTGGTTTGATGTCATGCTTATGAAGAGAGGATCTCCTTGAAGATGTTAAGCTTCCACCAAAGGACCTACTCTGATACCAATTGTTAGAAATCACAAGCATTGAGAGGGGGTGAATCAGTGATGAATAAAATTCCAAGCACATCTAACCAATTTTAACTTGAATATGAGAAATATATGTAACAACAACACCCCATAAACCATAAGAAATAAAAAGAACTCAAGAGCCATGATTTACTATGGGAAACCCATGAAGGAAAAAAACCCACTTTCAAACCAAAGTTTTATTAGGAACACCAATTCCTATGTTTACAAAAACTTGGCTCTGTTGAGCACCCACCCAACTACTGAAGTACCTACTCCAGATTCTCCAAGCATCCACTTGAAGTAAGCTAAGCACCCACTCAACTGATTTAACAAGCTACAACTTACAAGGAGCACCCACCCCTAAGATCTAAGCACCCACTCAGATAAATTTTACAATTTGATTGATCATACAGAACAATATTTCTTAATACAATAGATTATGATCACTTTTCTGTTACATTCAAAACAAAATCTTCATGTACTAGTATTCAGATCACTCTCACAGTCTTGTAAAATAGTTCTAGCATTGTCTCAAGTTTTCATGTATAATTCTTCATTAAATCAGGAACTCCAGTGTTCATATTCAGGTGCAGCTCATGATGATAAAAAATAGGTCTCAAAAAATCTCTATCTCATACTCCCCTTCTCTCCTTGATCAACACCTATGATAATCATGAAACCTTGATTAAATAGACACGCTCCAACTTTTTGTTTTTCTGTTTTAGTGTATTTTGAGCATGTATTGGGGTTCCTTTGAAAGTATCCATTTTTAACACTTCTTTGTTATTTAAAACATTGATTTATTTATTTTATTAGATGGAGGATGATCTACCCTTTCCAAAAATTCCACCCTCGTAAAAATCTGATTTCTCGGATCTGAATTTATCTCCATTATATGATATCATTTTATAAAAGCAAAAATGCATCAAAGAGAAAACACCACGAAATCGCTGCACAAAAGCACCACAAAACTTCGCACCATGAAACTACCACACCATGGAAAAACAATAAAAATATCAAAGAGATTGCAGTTGTACCTCAAAAAAACCTCAACAAGACCACAACAGATCCTCGGAAAACCCCAGTAAATATCCAAAGACCATTGAACATAACTGAAAAACCATCATATACCTTGAAGACACCTGATTCACACCATATTTATCTTAAGAGACTTGACCATATGTAAATCAATTTAATTGTTCTTGAGATATGTCCAATCCACATTTGTTTATTACATGGCTATATTTTGTGTTCCGTGACTTTCTTCATTACAAGCGGCCTTTTCGGTCTTTAGCGGATCTTTTCCTTTACCCATGACATTCCTTCTCCATCCGTGACTCATTCTATCCATCCACAGCTTTCCTTCATCTCTTGCGGCTTTACTAGTTATCCATGGCTATCTCTAGTCCTCGGTGGCTTTTTCTCTTTATCCACAACTTCTTCTAGTTTCCCTTACTTCCGTGATTTTCCTTTCACATCTGTGGCTTCAAATTTTCATCTATGGATTTCACTAAAACTCTATGGCTTTCTCATGACTTTTTTTTCTATCTTATCATGTCCTCAACTTTCTCAAAAACTTGATTAAGCCCCTTATAATCATCATGAATCATCTGAGAGTTGACACTACCAAACAACCTTCATATTTCTCTTGCAAATTATTTCTTGAATTGCTTCCTGAAGCTTGTTATAGACTCGTTGACACCTTTTCCATACATGGTTGACCTTGAGACACCTACATAATACCTACACCATAATTTTTTCCATTAATGTCATTTGATGCCGCTTGACATCAATGACAACACAAATGATAATGATAAAGGTCCATCAACAAACATGGGAAATCACTTACGATATCACTAGACACACAAAGGACATCATGGCCACAACAAACAAAACAAGTGTGCACACCAAACAAAGGGTAAGTCTTGAAAATAAGAGAAAACAATATAAAATAATAGAACAAACAAGTATGAAAGAAAATATCCTGCATAACAAATGTCACACAGAAGCACCCATTAACATGTTAGAAAGTTAACTATTATGTTAAAAGTGTGTATAACCAAAGAATGTAAAGTGCTAATTACAAAATGAAATAATAGTACCTATGAGAGATGAATGTGGATGTCCCCAATGACCAAAGTGTAGGAATGGTAGAAGGTGAGCATCTCAGTTGCGTATAAGATACATGTATCTACGATCACGACTAGAAAAAGATGTGAACGCACATGTGTGGAAGATATATATAAATGACATATAAGTAATCGAAGGGATGAAAATGGTGAATGACTTTGAAATGGATGGTAAGAAATGGAAGAAATAACATCCATGTGTACGCAATACCTAATTGCAATGTTTGATCTTTATACCTTTGATTTTTAATGTTTTCTCATTTTTGTATTTTATGCTTTTGGGACCAACAATGTCACTCAACGTGATAAGATCTAACAAAAATGTTGTTGATTTCCTTGATAAGGAGATCAAGCATGTTTTATTATCAAGAGTTATATTATCTCCAATCTCAATGTTCATGTTGATCTCATACTCAAAAATGACTGTGATTTATCATGAAACATGGATTTTGTATACGGGAGCTTGAGTTCCTTATCCAAAGGTTTATGCACTTTGCACCATACTTGATGAGTGCGTTAGTGTGCATTTTGAATTGCGTTTGATTTTTAACTTTAAGATCATTTGATTTTTTAGGAGCCTTAGAGCTCTTGGAATTTTTTATCTTAGCTTGATAATGAAACTGTTTGGGCTTCCTATAAGCTAATACGTGACTTGTTTGATCCTCGATATGTGGAGGAGAAAGTTGACATTTAAAATTGATGGGAGAAATGACAATGGGCTTGCCATAATCATTAATAGAAGGATAATGTGGTGGATGGAAAGGATATGCTATGTACCTTAGGATATGATAATATAATATATATGGGTTGATGGATATGCCGACATGTGGCACACATCCTCTTAGTTATATGTATGGGTTCACATGGGATATGATAATATAATGTATATGGGTTGATGGAGATGCCACATGTGGCACACATCCCCTTATCTTATCATATCATTCATTTATGATTTATTATTCTTAGGTGGTCGGCCTCAGTATTAGCCATAGGTTAGAATGGTATATATAGGGGTTAGAAGGTTGTAGTTAATCATCATATTAAGTATTGGAGTGTTATTGTATGGTTTGGAGGTTACCCCCTCAAAGTGGTATTGAGGTTGCCCCTCAAGTGGCAAAGCTATTATATGAGCATATTGTCATCATTTATATATATTTTGGTGTTCTCTCATGTTATTCTGCTGTATATGTTCTGATTTATACAAGTAATATCCTTACAAGTGGTATCAGAGTAGTGATCCGGGTAATTTGTGGGATGAAACCCTAATGTTGGTGATTCATCTATATCTTGAGATCAACTTGGAATTTTTCAAACTTTTTGTGGGGAGTAGATACATAGTTCACGTGATCTTCCCTCCAAATTTCAGATTTTTGGAGTGTTTTGCAAAAGTTGTTCTGCTTTTAGGGTTAACCCTAATTCTATGGTTTTTTCTATATCTTCTTAATAATGATGAATTAGGAAACAATTTTTTTGGGTTGATGGTAATATATTCAAAGGTGATACCACTAAAATTTTAGAATTTTGGATCTATTTTGTCAGAGTTATTTCATTTTTATTGTTTTTCACTATTTTACTCCACAGGCCACAATTTGAGGAATTTTTCTGAATTTCTTACATTTTTGGAAACCTCTCAAAAATTAAATTGGGGTTTGTGTTCTGTGATTTCTGATTTTTGGCTGAAATTTAGCCGAAAGGGTTAGAAAAAGTTTTGATCAAAAGGGTTTATTCCTAAAACCCTAGTTTTGTGGATCATGGGGATGGTAGCTTTTTTGGAGATGGAAAGATTGATGCTAGAGAATGGTGGAACAAATTTAGGGATAAATTCTCTAAACCATAAATATTTGGTTATTCAAGTTGTGGATTAGTGGCCCCATGCATTTTGGTTTTCTAATTAGAAAATGAAAATTCTAATTGGTCTTTGGAGGAATTGGAACAAGTTTTCATGGACAGATGGGCAACAAAAGAAGAAGAAGATGAAGCAAAAGAAGAAGAAAAAAAAAAAGAAGAAGAAGTAGAAGAAGAAGAAGTAGAAGCAGAAACAACATCAGAAGAAGAAAGAAGAAGAAGAAGATGTTGATGATGAAGCTGCTACACAGGATAGTGCATCTCCAAGGAAGGAAGCTTCAATATTTCAGTTTGAAGGGTGCATTCAAAGAAAAAAGGAATAATCATTATGGATATGCATGGATGCCGAGGAGGAACACATATGGACCAAGATGGAATCAGATGTGCACAATGGAATATGGAATCATGTTTGGAGAAACATCACCCACTAGGATTTCATATGGGTGGTTAGATGATCGAGCATGGCAACAAGTGTGCAATAATTTAAAGCACACTCATTATATAGCTTCTTCTTATGTTTCGGGATGAAACATGTCAAAGAGGGAGGAAATGTTATGTACCTTGGGATATGATAATATAATATATATGGGTTGATGGAGATGCCGACATGTGGCACACATCCCCTTAGTTATATGTATGGGTTCACATGGGATATGATAATATAATGTATATGGGTTATGGAGATGTCGACATGTGGCACACATCCCCTTATCTTATTATATCATTCATTTATGATTTATTATACTTAGGAGGTCGGCCTCGATTGGCCATAGGTTAGAATGATATATATAGGGGTTAGAAGGTTGTAGTTAATCATCATATTGAGTATTGGAGTGTTATTGTATGGTTTGGAGGTTACCCCAAAGTGGTATTGGAGGTTGCCCCTTCAAGTGGAAAAGCTATTATATGAGCATATTGTCATCATTTATATATATATTTATATATATATATATATTGGTGTTCTCTCATGTTATTCTACCGTATATGTTCTGATTTATACAAGTAATATCCTTATAGGATATAATCCAAGAATTGAAGAGGATGGGCTACTGGAGGTGTCCCATAGACTGAAGATGAAGTGATATTAGGATATGGCCCCAAAGATGGAAGATGAAGGACTACCTTAAGGATTCCTATATATAGAAGATTATGGACTACCTAGATGTGGCCTTAGAATAGAAGATGAGGGACTGCTGGGACATGCCCCAAGAATGGATGAAGATGAGCCACCAAGAGGTGAGCTACATATTGGAGATAATGAAGGGCTGCTAGGATGTAGCCCAAGAATAGAGGATAAGGGGATACCTGGAGGATATCCATTAATAGACTATGGAGGGATACTAGGACATGGCCCCAAAATATATGAAGATAGGCTACAAGGAGGTGCACCACATACAAATGATAATGGGCTATTAGGACATGACCCAAGAGAAGATGAAGATGGTGAACTACTCAGCAACGACCCACATATAGAAGAAGATGAAGGGCTACCCTGAGGTGACCCAATGAGAGGTTGTGATTGAGGAATTATTATAGATAACAAAGATTGGGTAATGAGAAGATAAGCCATGGATTAATGCCAACGTGGGAATTTCATTATGCAATGAAGAATGAGAAGATGAAAGAATAAGAGGAGGATCAAGTTCGATGATCCTAGGGTCTTCCTCTATTTTTTGACAAAAGGAATCAATTTCTTCCTCCCAATACATGAGCATATCAAATTTAAATTGAATCCTTGCTCATGATCCTCTAGAGGAGTGTCATCATGTGACCCCATGAATACTTTGACCGCTTATTCATTCTAAAAGAAATCGAATCGGTATGGGTTGTTTGTCTGCAACCATTGTAGGTTGATTAGAAGAAAGGGTTCCACCTAGTGTGGAAGCTCTAGAAGATGTTTGATGATGTAGATGAAGGGAAGGTTTGACCCTATTGTGTCCATAAAGGAATTGGATAGTGCATCGAAAATATATGTTAGCACATTATTTTTATGAATTGTTCTATGTGGACACAAACATCGATCTTTAGAAGATAGATGAATATATAATAAGAAATGATTATTCATCACCATACCATAGCACTTAGTAAAGAAAATATAGAAGGTTCACATGGGAGAGTAGAGCGCATTCAAAGGCATGGAATTATCGGAAAGGATCGCGCGCGAAAGAACAAAAACAAGTTCGGGACTTAGTCATTTTCACAAGAAGGTTCTATTTTTGAGATAGTGTGCGAGCACTCAAATCGATTGAGACTTGTGCGCATCATGCATTGGCTATTTTTGGAGGATTATCTACGAAATTATTTGCATGGAAGTAGGCTAGGAATAGATATGCTATTGTCAGTTAACTAATAGTAGTCTATTGTTAGCGCACTTACATGTGTGGCTATTTTTGTAATAGCGCATGGCTAAGTAATAGCATGCAACCTATTTTGGGATTAGATAAGCGGTGAAGGGAAATTCCCCACCCTTATAAGTATGTAGTAAACTATGTAGTAGAGATATAGAGATAGGTGTGCATACATAGGGAGATTATGTTGCTAAATCTGTTACACACATACTACTGTTATTGTAATGAAGCTTCTGTATACTTACTACATTTAATATAATGGAGGAAATTGGCTGAATCTAAGTGTTAGTTCTATGTGTATCTGAATCTAGTATGTTCTTGATCTCATCATGGTTAATACTTAATTATGTTCTCCCTTAGGTATAGATCTAGTATGCTCTATAGAATGATGTGTTAGTAATGAAACTACATGTGTTAAGTCTTCATCATGCTAACATCTTGCAACAAAAACCCTAAAGAGGACATGATACCTTTGCGCGCTTTGGGTGAGTGCTCGGTTTGGGTTGAGTGATGTGATAGCATGTCTAGGGTCTTATTAGGATTGTATTACAAGTCTAGGATGCATCAATGATCAAAACGACTTAGGGGCCAAAGAGGGATAATATTTTGATTAATAGAATAAGCTAACTCAAGAGATGAAGTAGAGTTAGATTGAGATGTCCCTTGAGTGGGAAAATATTTGGATTTGGAAGAAGATGTGGATTTAGAATTAGTTGGTATTGGTTTGTCTAGAGGGAAACATCGTGGAGGATAAATAAGAGGATTGCATACCCAAAATTTCATAGATCATGATGTAGGATTGAACTTGGAATATTGATTAGAATTAATTTGAGTTACATGAATCTTCAAAGGAGGAAGATGTGGTTTCTAAGGGTCCTGTGAAGAAAGGGAGGACCATGACTTAGGATTCGAATTAGAGGAATCTAAATAATAGTTCAGATCAGAATCATTCAAGAGATTAAGAAGAATCAAAATAATAGTTTGGATCAGAATCATCAAGATCACACCCCCAACTATGAGATGAAGGTGGGGAAAGGGGTAATCGAATGAGTTTTCCAGTGTGAAGAATCAAACAAGGTTTAGTCGATAGGCATATTTTGATGTGAATGCTGAAACCTAGGTTCCTTATTGTTGTAAGTGTCAAGAACCATGTGATCATTAGTCATTGTAGGCATTGTTGGGTCTAAATGCTAAGACCTAGATAGTGTGATTGAACTCCTTCAAATAGAAGGAAGTTCCATGTCAATTCGAGCAACATAATGGTGACCAAGTAGACATTTTTCAAATATGGGGATGTGTCCACAAAGGTTTTGTCAAATGTGATCAAGGATACCACAAAACTAAGTAACAACCTAAAATGTGACGAGTGTAAAAGTCACAAATGAATGTCCAACAATGGTAAAAAGAAAACTGAATGTCTAAAGAGTAAAGAATCCAAGGATCTAACAAGGATTTCCCTAGAAAGATAGATCAATACGATGAACAAACATAAGGCACAATCATGAAAGTTTTGGTAAAACCAATCAATCAACAAGGAACTACTCCCTATGCAAATGCTTTCAAAGATAGTTTTGATGTTAAATGATTAACCCAATGTTAGTACTTATGTCAAGTTCGAAAGGAACAAGGTGTAAGTATTAACAATGGGTTAATGTGATCTCCAAGAAAAGGATACTTATAACGATTTTAGAAACAAGAAATACCCACACCCTAAAAAGAATAGAGATTACATATGTGAGCTATGCGACAACACTACTATGATACGTTACCCAAGATCTACTAGAAAGCGATGTATTAGTATCAAGAATAGTACCGATACGACACAAACAAAGTAATCTACACACTTCCAAGATTGAGGTAATGTTTGAAAGGAAACAACGTCTAAGTATGCTAAGGATTTTCTAAGATGTGGGTAGTGTAACATTACAATATGGACACTTAGATTACATTTACTAGAAACAAGATATAAGTGTCAAATTGTGACAATGTGATGCAAACAACGTAACACTTATAAGGAGGATCAATGGTGAAACAAACCTAACTACAAATGATAATGTGTCTCAATATGAATTTGAGACAAAGGGCCTACTAGAATGTGATGACATACCATTCACACTTTGATGCAGCCTAGAATTAACCAGTAAAAAATCCCAAGCATGCTAGCACATCACTCACCTGATCGAGCACTCACCCCAAGCACGTAAACGTATTAGGCCCCTCTTTAAGGTTGTTGTAGGATGTTAGCATGATGAATACTTGTTGCATTCAGATCCATAACTAATATATCATTCTACAAAGTGAATATTCAATTCTAGATCTAGAGAATAACAGACTTAAAAGATAACCATGATGAAATCAAGCATGTAAGAACCAATTATACTTAGGATTTGATAATCTGATTCAGCCAATACATTCCCATTATATTAAATGCAATAATACAAAAATCTTATTACAATAGATAATACCATAGTTCATGCATGCATAAGATTTGGTAGCATAACTTCATAATAACTCAGTCCTTACATCTTATCTTTGTGTGTATATGCTACACAATTCACTACATATTTATAAGGGTGGGGAATTTCCCTTCACCACTTATCTAATCCCAAAATAGGTCGCATGCTATTATTAGCCACATGTCGTTATAATAATAGCCACACATGCAAGTGCGCTAACAATAGACTTCTTCTAGTTAATTGTTAGTAGTAAATCTATTCTCATCCTATATCCATGCAAAGCACTTCATAGCCGATCCTCCAAAAATAGCCAATGTGTGTCGTGTAAGTCTTTAACCGGTTTGTGTGCTCCACACGCTATCTCCAAAATAGCTCATACTCATGTAAATGGCTAAGTCCCGAATCTACCTCTATCCTCGCTGCATGATTCCTTCCCGATCCTCCCATGATTTTGAATGTGCTCTGCTCTTCCATGTGAACCTTTGGTATGTTTTCCACTAAGTGCCATTTTTTACTTGACAACACACTTTCAACACTTGTATTCCGGCATCAGCAACCAAGTCATGCAAGTAGACTACAAAAGTGGTGGACACAATTATTTCTAGTGATACCCACGCGTGTTGTTCTCTTTTTCCCCAATAATGGACAACAAGATAGCAAAGGTGTAGATCAAATGGGGTTGAAATAGACTTGGTGTCACTTTGGTGAAGTTTTGTCTTACCTTAGGGTAAGAGAGAAACTAAGAAAAGTAAGGCTTCAAATCTCATGATGAATGTCACTTAGTGAAAACTTGAATGGACTCTCCCCTTGTTCGAACAACAAGGTTTTGACTCCAAGAAAGTTTCTTACCTCATGAAATCTCTATGAAACTCATTGGCTTGATACGAAAAAGTGGGCTCCAAGACGATATAGCTTCCTATTGGTTCTCTCAACTAGGTGTCACCAATTACCTCTACGAGCTCAATTTTCCAAGGAAGTCGCACTAACTAAATCTTGAGTACCTCAAATTTACTTTAATCCCATCAAATACAAAGTGAGCATAAATGCATTCAATTCAAATCTCTCTGGGGTCACATGGAGATCATTTTGACTCTAAACTCACAAATGAAAAACTAGTCAAGTGGGTAAGTGGAACACTTCTCATTTTTTCCACAATGTTCCCTCTTACATGGACTACTTTGAGATTCCTAGAACATATCTTTTGTCAGTAGAATAAGGCTTATGCCAAAGAGAATTTTCTTAGTTTAAAGTGAATGGGGCATACCCTTATCCGAACCTATAAATCAAGTGTTTTAAATATGGTGTGTTTTAAATATTCAAACTTAGTGAGGTTTTGTACATCGTTGGCAACCTACAACACATGAGTTATCTTTTTTCTAGATCATGATTATTTTGCGAGCGATTGTGTCCTTTAGAGAAGGGTTATTTATTCTCCAAGGAATTTATAGAAAGAGGATTAGACATTGCTTTTGATTCCTAAGATCATCCTAAGATGTGAAGGAAGAGCATACACAATGTAGAACCCAACTAATTAATAACAATGAAGAAAAACCTACAAATCAACACACAACTCGTTCCTTTTAACAAAATTTTAAATTATTTCCTTTAGAAAAGCCTTTAAGAAGTGTTTTTTAAAAATATAAAAGAGGTGTTAAATCATTTCTAATTCCCAAGATCACCTAAGAAGGTGCAAGGGAAGAGCATACGTGATTTTAACCTTTTAAATGAGAATGCGACTATGAAAACACTTAAAATAACATGTTAGAAAATGAATAGTTTTATAATAAAGGAAACCATAAATTTTCTGTACTTTAATATTCTAATTTTATTTTTCTATTGTGTAGTTCTCAATACCTTTCCCAAAAAAAAAAATGGAGTCGTTTTGAGTTTGGGAGAAAATGTTATGGCCTCCGGAAGATAGGTTATGAATACGATTCAATGTATGTGTGCCCTTGATGACATATGTGTGCCCTTGATGACATATGTATGAATGCATGCCCTTTCAGCATATGCATGTGTGTAGGTTTTTTTTCACACAGAGAGGTGTATGCATGCATTTTCAAGCGTATGCGTGCATTGGGAAATTTTTTGACAAAGGGTAACATGTGTGCACCTGACAAGTGTATACACACCCTTTCAAGTGTATTCATGCCCTTTCAAGCATGTACATGCCCTTTTCTAACACCTATGCATGTACTTGGAACTGCACACAAATGGATGGAAAACTAATTTCTAAAAATTCTAACATGTCAAAACCTGCCATTTAAATCATTTTCTAACATAAACCCATAATATTAGCATGCAAAAGGAATATTTTAAGACATACAAGGTTAGAAAACTCTATTCAATCTTCAAAAATGCATGGAATTGTTAGAAAAAATGATCAAATAAAAAAAAAACTTCTATGGACTATCTTCCAAACTATATTTATGGACTATGGACTATGGACTATGGACTATGGACTAAGTCCCACCGAACGTGCCAAATGTATTAGTGAATAACTTGGAAAACTAATTAACCTATACTAACACGTAGTAGTCTAAAGCTTGAGCCAAATCAATCAATAATCATCAAGATAAGAGCTTAAAAATTAAATTCAATGCATGCAATATGAATGAAACAATCAATGTGATAAGTTTATTTTACTCTTTGTTATTACTAATCTATGTGTGAACCTATTTAGATTATAAAGCAATCAAAGTAGTTTATTGTTTTCTCTAAATGGATGAAGAGATCTCTCTAATATGGCTACAAAACCATGCTTAAATAATCCCTTACTAACCCAATTTAGAGGAAAGATGCAAGATGGAGGAGCTTAAACAATGGAGGATGGCCAAGATCAAATGTCTTATAGCTTAAAGCTAATACAAATGAGGTCTAATGCCTTTCCAAAGTGTTATGATATCAAGATCAAGGTGTAAAATTAAAAGGGAGGCCTTAGCTTTCTATTTATAGATTTTCACTTGGACAAGATTGAAATCCTAGTGCATGTGGGACAAATGGAAGATCCAAAATATAACCTTTTTAGAAGTCAAAACACTTTTTTGACAGATTAGAGCTAACTAAGCTTTCAGGATTAATTAAGGACCCTAAACAAGCTTAGGAAGCTTTCTGAGATTTTTGAAGGAGGTTTGGATAGATTTTGGAAGTTTTAGAAGCATGACTTAGCCAATAAGAAGGTTTATTAGTTAAATGCAAGATATGAGGCTTAATCAACATGTATTTAGATAATTAAGAGGATTATCACTAATCAAAATGTCATAAATTGGCATCCTAAGTGAATTAGAAGCATAGTTAGATAATAAAGTGTCGTTATTGAAAAGAGTGAGAGGGGGTGAAAATAATGCAATTTAGGTATTTAAATTAATTTGATCGAATTCTAGGTGTCTACACCTTCATCCGATGCACATGATGGTGAAAGTGTATGATTATGGTCTAACAATGGTGGTATAGTATACATACGTTGTACTAGGTGAGTGAAGTTATGCACATGTGAGGGATGTATATATGATGAAATTCATGGCATAGTAAAAAAATTTGGTGATGGAGATCTACACGGTGTCAAGTGTGAAGGTGATGAAGACCTGTGTGGAATAAACCAAGGTGGTGACCTATGTGAGATTTAGTAAATGTCCCAAGAATGATCCTATAGCTATGTGTAGGACTAGTGGAATGATGTAGTCATGTATATGATGATCGAGTAGGCGAGCTAGAGTATAATGTGCTTTGAATAACATAAAATGTGATGTTCTACAAGAAGTAGATGATGTGCTAGCTATTGTGTGAAGAGATGGTGACCATGGAGTAGATGAGGGATGTCTTCAATAGAAATGACTTGTTTGTTGTGGATAAATTTAATTCACAAATGATTCATAAAAATAATGGATTGAGAGTGAAGAATCCAATTGAGACTAAGAAGCATGTTACATCTCAATTGTGTTTCCAATGAGGAAAGGCATGAGCAGTGTAATAGGACCAACTATAACATGTAGCTTAACAACACCAAAGGGTTTGTTAAAAGGGTACTCAATTTGCAATGGAGGATAACCAATAACCTTGAGAAGTGAAATAGAGCATGCACTAACAGGCCATGATGGGTCAACCTTGGTGTTATTAATAGAGGTCAAACCAATAGATGCACAGATATGTAAATGATTGGAAGTAAAACTCACATGATAATCATGATTTGAAAAGAAAATTATTGGCAGAGAAACGTCATTATTTGCAACTAAAAATCCAAAGCTCCCGATCCAAGAGGTGGCATTGTGTGATATGTATGATTAGCAGAAGATTCATATGTATTATTGTCACGTTGTTGAGATTCATTGTTAAAGAGCTTGAGTTTACCCTTATCATTGGTTAGGCAAAGCTAGTAGACTCTAGAAACTCTAGTTTGTTGTCATCAATTAGATCTTGGATGATTGTATGGAGTTTGAGACATCTATTTGTAGAATGTCCCACACATTAATGATAATCACAACGAATTTCTCATTGTAGTTCCTACCTTTTGGTCATGATGGGTCTAACTCGAGTGGTGGGGGAAGAGTAATAAGATTTCTTTCGAGAAGTTGTTTCAATATGAGATGTGGAGCCATTGGAAAGTTACTAAACGTGCATCGAGGTTGTTGTGATTGAACCTCTTTAGTAGGAGTGACTACGTTGATGGAAATTTTAGTGTCATTTGGCTTAGTGGTAGATGGTTTGAATGGCATCTTGTTTGGAAAATGAGTGGAGGATGAAGCTTGTTCTGATACTTAAGTTTTCCTATGGATAGGAATTTGTTCTCATGAAGCTTAAGAGTATGAAAAGGTTGATCAAACAAAGGATAGGTGGTAAAAGACTATGAATGAACAAGTCCTGAAGCTCAGAGTCTGCAAAGCACATTTTTCATCTTAGCTAGATTGTTCTTATACCTCAAAACATAATTAGTGAGGTGTTCATTTGATCCTTGTTTAAGTTGTGCTAGTTAAGCATAAGAGATATTAGAGCCAATATTGATGGATAAATGAGTAATAAAAGCATCGGCTAGATGTGTGAAGGAAGTTACTGAGTGGATAGTAGGTTGTAGAACCAACACATCACATAATCATGGAGACTACAAGGAAAGAGTTTAGCTAGAAGAATATGATCATCAACAAAATCAAGACAAGCGACATGAAATGCTCTAAGATGTTCTTGTGGGTCACCATGCCCATTGAAAATGGGAAGCTTAGGGGTGACAAAGCTAGGAGGAAGTAGATAAGTAGAGATGGTAGGTGTGAATGGAGTATGCAATAATAAAGTAGAATCTAAAGATGATGATGCATGCAAGGTGGCTTGTTGCAACTTATGAATTTGAGCTTGAAGGTCGTGATAAAGAGAAGTTAAGTCTTGATTTCCAACAAAGGAAAATTTCCGTATATGATAAAATAAGGGTGGCATAAAATGATTGGTAGGAGTAGTAACAAAAATGGGAATAATAGAAATAGGTGGAAGAGTATAAGTGAGTGGTTGAGTAGCAACAAAAGTGGTTATGGCCAGGAAGCATTGAGTTATGCCAAATTAGTAGCTTCCTCATGAGCCACATGTAAAAGTAAGTCTAGATCTTGTGGATGTGTAACAATATGATCATTAATGGCCTTAAGATGTTCTTTAGTAAAATTAGTATGAGAGTGAGCCATGTGAAAGGAGAATAAACCCTAGAATGATAAAGTATGAATGAAGAATCTAGAAGCATGAATGATCAAGTCGGGTTCACCAAAATGATTAACTAAAATATGGTATTTAAAAGTTAATCTAGATAGTAAAAGAAAATGAAATAACCAATATGAAATGAGATATAAATGTTAACTAATTTTATTTTACATTTAAATGAAATGATTAACTAAAAATGGAAAATAGCAAATAGTTAATCTAAACTAGAACAACATGTAAATGCAATAGATAAATGTAGTGAATAAATATATAAAGTGACCCAAGCAACTAAACTAATGAAAATGTGAAACCCTAATTGACAAGTAGGGTTAGAAGGAGCTTAGTTGATTCATAGCGAGATTTAAATTTTATCGCGTAAGTGACTGGAGAAATAAGAAACACAAATGACAGTGTAGAAGCGCCGAAAAGGATGGATCCAACCTATCTAGCTAGACTGGAGCACTTGGAGAGGGACTGGGGTGCCTCTCGGGAACTCGGGTCTATAGAATGGGTGCCCTGTATGTGCAAAAGATTTGGAATTCAATTTCACATGTTCAACAGGTGGTTCGATGTTAGGAATATTTGCTTTAGTGCTCACATTTGTTAGCATTATATTGTGTAAAATTATTATTAAAATGAGTTAACATAAAATAACTCATTTAATAATAATATAGTAGTTTAGAATAAATTAATACAATCTCATATTGAGTTGTATTTTATTGTTGTACGTGAGTTGTAGTACAACTCACTAGAGATTTTAGGGAACTAGTAGAGATATTATGGGATATTATGAGAGATATATGGGATAGAAATTGAGTGATATGTGGATCATGGAGAGATAAGGGGGATTCATGATGTGAGTTGACTCCTCCTTTATAGGAGATCAAATTTCTATATATTGTAACCTCTCTACAATAATAAATTGAGCCAAATGAATTGAGTTTGTGTGTTAAATCTATGTTTTATTTAGAATGTTATTTAGTGCAATCTAATAAAAAATATATATCTGAAACCCTCGATGTGTCTCGCATCAAATCCACTACACTGCGCCAAATGTTGCTGATAATCCAAGATGTATAGAAGACCTACAAAATACCAAAATAAGTATTAAAACCCTAAAAAATAATAATGTGAATGAATGGGTCGAACGACCTCAACTGCCACAACAATGGGACTTACTAATTGAGTGTTGCACTACATTTCAGACCCAAATGTAGTTCTGGTGAGTGTGTGCATAATGTGCCCTAGGTGCTCTTGTGTCAGTCACACTTTGTGAAGTAGCGAGAAATAACTAGATGTAGAAAATTTAATAAAATGTGTGCATGGAATAGAATAGAATCCCTCCCCCTATGCTTGTATGATGTAGATGAACTAGCCTTGTCCTTGTGATGAGCTAATAGATGTAAATGATCTCTAAATGGATGATAGATAGTGAAAATTCTTGGTCCCTTATTATGGTATCATAACTTTATATTTATAGGGTTCTCTTGATTTAATTTCATAATTAACCTCGAAATGGCTAACCACCAAAAATATGAAGACCCCAAATGGCTAGAAAGATCCCAAAATGTGGTAAGAAAGTTCAAAAGGATCGGGCATCCCCGATGGAACAAGGGCACCCATGGGTGCCCCAAGATATCCTAGGTGCCCTAGTCGAGCTAAAATAACGCAAATTGATGAAATTTGATGGGCATATGGGTGTAAAAGGTTGAATGAGGAAATAAAATAAGAGAATAAGGAAAAAAATATGGTGGTTAATTAGTACTTTTTCACTAAAAACCTTCTAAATAGTAGTATGAGACCGAGACTAAATAATATCTAAAGTGCATGATTTTGTGTCTACAAGAATACTTGAAAACTTCATTGGAACCTTCCTCGAATTGGATTAATGGTTCCACCGAAGACATGTTGGCCATGCGAGGGGCTCAGTGTAATTATGAAGCGAAATTTTGAACTATGGTCTTAGTTGTCATGCTTTAAAGTTTCAATTTTTAGGATAGTCATTTTAGATGACAACAATTAGCTCTAAATCGGGAATTTGGATTATAATGGGAAATATAGAACCTCATACATCTCATGGGTGGGCATATCAATGTTTTTTTACATTGGGAAATATAATCATTTATTACAAGTAATAAACACACATGAGGGAAAATGGACAAAACATACATGATTGAAAGGAAACACACCATAATTTGAAAGGAAAAAACAACCAAAAGGAAATTATTGTACAATATTTAGGGACAACCAACCTCACTACATGTAGAGCTTTATATTTTCCCGTTGCAGGGCAACTTTAGTGTTCTCTCTCCGCAAAAAAATTGATCTTGGAAGGACCAAGCCAGAGTGAATCAAACTTCCTATGGCTTCCTTGGGCTTTCTCCTTTAATCCTAGAAAAGAATAAGATATCGGATTTGGAAGATTTTATCTCATGTTTTCTCGATCGCATATCCTTTTTTTCCTTATATTGTTGTATTCTCAATGTATCAATTGCTATTAACTTGTCTTCATTCAACTTTTCCATGTAGAAAATCCTATTGTCAAGAGCATCTAGAATATTATCCATTTTCTACTACTTTCAACCATTATAAGGTAGGTAACTCCTAAGAAATTTAAATTTGAGCCTCGAGTCCATATAGCATCTGGAAAGGAGATGTGCCAATGGATTTCTTGGGTGTGATTCGGTCATCCCATAAGGCATCATATAATTTCTTATGCCAATCTCTTTGATTGACATCCACTAACTTTCAAACAATAGTGACAATATTTTTGTTACTAGATTCTACTTGGCCATTTCCTTACGGATAGTAATCAACAGAGTGAGACAAGGAAATACCATGATTGTAGCAAAATTCCATCAACTCACCTAAAGAGAAGTAGGTGGAATTTTCAGCTAAATGAAAGATTTTGTCAAAGTCAGTAGATTAAAAATAAAAATAATAATATTTCTATTAATAATTTCCATCTGATCATACAATTTTATTGGAAAAGTATTCTCCTATTTTTAGGAGACTAATAACAACTCAAACTATTTACGAGAGTTGTTAAAACAACTCTCTCTAACAATTAACAACTTAACTATCTACCATGTAGTAATTAATATTTAATCTATGGTAAATCTTATTTCACCCATAGTAAAATAAGGGCACTAATTTCCTAACATCCCCCCTTATTGTGAACATGGGGAAAACTCGCCTTTGTACTTACACCTGCTCGTAATCTAGTGATTTTTATTTCGGATGATCACAAACCCAACATATGGTTTTCAAATGGTTAACCACGAACCGAAAGTGGTGGTTTTATAAGTTGAGTACCACAAACCAAAAATGAAGGTTTTCAAGTGATTTACCTACAACCACATCATATGTGCCAAGTTCTATTATCACCCTAATCAATATCTCAATATAGGGAATAACATAGGAAATTTTGTTGAATTTTTCTCGCTCATACATATATAGAAAACTAGAAATAGAACATTAGAATCATGTTCCCCCCTTAATTTGAAATTTCCACTTATTCAAATAGGAACATTGAAATTTGAAACACACAGAAACTGGAAGCAAAGCATACAAGTGAAACAAATGTGCCACCAAACCTTTGATGCAAATTTCATCATTGGTGACTGGAAAGAGGTCGTTGATTAACCTCCAACATCTTGTGCCTCTTTCCTCTAGTGCAATGTTGCTAACTCAATGAATTTGTCTTTTGAGGATCAATGGTAGCCAAGATTTTGGGTAACATTGAAAATGCGTCCGTAAGGCAATTTGTTTTTTACAATTTTAATTGGATAACTACAAATGACAATTCGACAAGATGTTTTGACTTTAACTCAAATTCTAAATGGAAAAATAATGCCAAACATTTTTAATGACACAATTAAAAATATTTGTAATAATGAATGAAAATATTTGTAATAATGCCAAAATATTTTTAATGACTTTGACTTAAACGTAAAGGTTTGACTAACCATGTGATAATGAATGAAAATCACCACTATATTTGATGATTGTACAACTCAATTCTTAATACTGAACCATGACACAATAAGATGAAGGCTATAATGAGTTCTATATAGATTTAGCTTTTATAGACTCTACACGACACACAAGTAACCACTTTGATAAGAACATAATAACATACTTTAACCTAGAAACTTAAACAATAAAATGTCTAAGAACTAACAAAATGATCTTTTGACCATTTATTAAATAACGAATAAAAAGATTTAGATAAAGACTAAATGAAAATGAACATACTACGTGGAAGATGGACAGAGCAATTAAACTAACCGAACCATGCAATAGACCTTTTTTGTTTCATAAACTGTGGGCTTTCTTTATGGTGAGGAGTTTATGGTAAATTGCAGTCACTTCTCTTAAAGATATCACCTCCAAACTTGATTTATTTCTAGTGGAAATGCACTTAAAATAATCAACAACAAATGATAAGGGTAAGTGGTGTATGGAACGTCCAATGCTTCAAAGGAAATTCGAATGTCGAGATAGATCTGAGAGGAGATAAATTGCATGTCAGGTTCAGGAACCAAGAGGATATGTAGCATAAAGTTCATTAATATTTGATCAGAAGGAGAGAAAGCCACTGCAAGGAGAACTTTCATCAAAGGAGAATCTAAAGAGTTTGATGTTACGATAGAGATCAAATTAATGAAAATGCAGATTGAGCGGTGCAGTCTGAGAGCTATGTAAAAATACGTCCATGCAACGGTTTTTAATGCACTCAACTCTTAGCTATTAAAAATGCAGGGTTGTTCAAAATAAATTGACTGCAACAAATATATAGAGATGTACACCCTTTATATAGATCCCACTTTATTATCTCTCCAACACCAAAGATAACGTGACCAAAGCTGCGTTAGAGAGAATTTATAAAGGTAAAGTCACATTTCAGATCCACGGTCATATCTTGTGCAATTAGACAACATATAAATCTAAGGAAACAAAAAATCTAATAGCTATAAAGAATTGTAAACAAAATCTCTCCATCAACGTGGAGAACATATAAACACGAGGTTGCCCCACGTTTTAAATCAAAGCACCATAGTTGATTAAACCGGGCTTTGATACCAAATGAAATATTTGGTCAGAGTTATAAGATAAAAAAAAAAATAATAATCTCTCTGTTAATCATTTCCATCCAGATCATACAATTTTATAGGAAAAGTATTCTCCTATTTTTAGGAGACTAATAACTATTTACGAGAGTTGTTAAAACAACTCTCCCTAACAATCAACAACTTAATTATCTACTATATAGTAATTAATATTTACTCTCTGGTAAATATTATTTTACCCATAATAAAATGAGAGCACTAATTTCCTAACACTATCTTGTTTGGTACCCTAAATTTGATAATGATGTTTTCCTTTAAGAAGTTGCACATTGTCTCAGAATTGGCATGTTTTTTTGAATGGCTTCTACCCACTTGGTGAAGTAATTTATAGCAGATAAGAAGATACATATTTCCCCGTACTAGGTGCGGGTTCAATACACCAATGAAGTCCAAACCCCACTATTGGAAAGGTTCTTCAATAATCACAAACATGAGGGTTAAAGCATAAATTCTTGCTCTTCCCACAAAATATTGGCATGGATCACATTTTCTGACCCATTTGTATGCATCTCGGAAGAGAGTGGGCCAATAATAGCCACCTCTCGGATCTTGTGAGTTGTAACCATTGTAGAGAAGTGACCCCCACATGCTTGATCATGATATTCTTTGAAATATTCTTTTGTTGTTCTTCTTCCACACACCTTAGGAATGTACCATCCAATCCTTTCTTATATAGCACATTCTCCCATATGACATATTTTTCTACTTTGAGGCAAAGGGTTCTCCTTTTTTTTTATCTATGCTTGGAGGAAAATCCCCATAGGTTAGTAAATAGGCTATATCATCATACCAGGATTGGTGATACTTATAAAGAGCATGAGATGAAGGTATTTAATCAAGCATGCATAAAAATTGGAAAAATATTCCCATTCTTCCCAGGAAATAAGTTCACATAAACCATTGCCTCGTACTCAATTTGGAAGATTTGATTTCAAAATCATATTCTTGCACCTTTGACACCGAATTTCCTCTCCTCACATTGGGGTCTTACTTTGCATCAAAATGGACTTAACTCGGGACTAGGAACCATAACAACAACATGAGAGTTCAAAAGATAAAACCTGAAATTACTTAATACCCTCACCACCGCATAGGCATGTTTTACATGTTATGAGTACTTCAATTCATGTGATTTCATAGGAGCACTCATGAACGCAATGGGTGATTGATTTTATCCTTGTTTTCTTGCAAGAGAATCACAAATAGTATGCTCCAAAGCATAACAATAGATAATTACTTTTTTGTCAAAATATGGGTGCACCAGATCGGGTGCTTTTGTAATGACACCTTTAATAGACTCAATAATTTTTTTCCTTGTTTACTCTACTTAAACGATTTCTTAGGCTTCATCATGTTGATGATATCCTTTGTGAGCTCAACAAAGTCTAGGACAAACCTTCTCAATAAATTAGCCTTGCAAAGAAAGAATGCACGCCTAGTTTAGTAGTGGGTAGAATTAGTCTTTGAAAAAATTCCACTCTTTCAAGATCAATCTTCGTGCCTTCCTTTCTCAAAATGTAACTAAGGATTTTTCCTTTGTTACCCAAATATTGACTTTTTTAGGTTGAGGGACATGTGATGCCTTTTGAAATGGATCAAAACTTGTTCAAGTTGTTGAAAATGTTCATATCTCTTCTTAGAGTATATTATGAGGTCATTTAGATACACCACTATGCTCTCTAAAATGTGGCACCAACATTGATCAATCAAGGGCATACGGTAGTATGTAAAATTTCCCTATGGAGTGGTGAAGTAAATCTTGAACTGATCTTCTTTGGAAAATTCAATTTGATTGTACCCAGAAAATCCATAAAGCATGGAAATCATCTTTGAACCATTCAATTTTTGTAAGATATGATCCATGACTAGAAGTGGATATTTATCCTTTAGAGAATCTTGATTCGAGTTCTAGAAATCCACGTAGATGCATATTTCGCCTCTCTTCTTTTGGACCGATATAGTTTTAGATACCCATTTTGAATGATGGATAGGAAAATGATATAGACATTGAGAAAATTTTCAAGCTCTACCTTGATTCTCTTGGAAATATTTAGATTGTATTGTCTTTGCTTTTCCCATAATGCTTTTTCATTTATTTTTAAAGGGATGGAGTAATGTATTGAGTGAGCTTGAAAGGATTTTAAATCATCATATGAATATGCAAGTACATTGGAATACCTTTCAATAAATCCGAGAAGTTTCTTCGCTCCTCTGGTGAACAACATTTTCATATATTCACCATCCTTGGTTATTCACTTATTTTTATGTTTATCTTGTCATATTCTAATGAAGATATTAGTTGATCCTTGGCCTTACCATGGATGAACTTGTCATGCTTGTCAAATAATTCCTCCAATAACACTAACCCCTTTGTAATCCTATTACCTTTCAATTGAATTACTCCATCTTCATCTGTTTGATCAATTGTGTTGTTGTCACTATTATTTATGGTAAACTACCATGGGAGTGAGTCACTTCCTTTGAAATACATAGACTTGAAATATCCAGTTTATTGTTAGGAAAAAAATTTATTATCATCATTAAATTGTTTCTAGTTTTCTAAATTATCTCAAGCACTTGGGGAAGATCATTTCCACTGAAAAATTTTCTCCTTTGAAATCCGGATGTGGGATCATCGGGGAGGAAGACACTTCTACGGAATCAGCCCTAGAATTTTGGTCTTTAGGAACTGCTCTAATGTTAAATGCATTGAAGGCTTCAAGGAAACCCCAAAATCTATTTCTATATAGTGGCAGAGGTGGGAGCTCTTGGCCTGAAATATATATCTTACTTGTTTCAAAATTAACTCTGCATCTACTTGTATGATGAACTTCTTGATCACCATTTCTTCTTTAGCTTGTAATCCGAGCAACAATGCCTCATATTCAGTAGTGTTTTTGGTGTTTGAAAATTGTAAATTCTATGTTAGGTGGGACAAGTCTCCTTATGGGGATAACAAAATGATGCTTGCATCTGAGATGGTTGAGGAACATCTTCCGTCAAATTCCATGATCCAAATTTCATCAAAAATATGTGTTATCCTTTCCTCAAGAATAGTTATCTCCTTGCCTTGTTCCAAACTCATTAAAGATTCCTCATCACCTCTTTCCTCGAATGGAACTCTTCCCAATTCTTTGAATGAATATTTCCCCAATTCTCTTCTTTGGAAGAGGATGTTTTCCCTTGGATCATCTGAATTTTGAACCATGTATTTCATCTTGGGCTCAGGAAGGAGCTTCTTCATTTCATTCTTGACTAGTATTGAAGCAAAAGACCAGTCCATTTGAATCTCACCTCCCATTTCTCGGTAGAAGCTTCTGCTAAGGAAAATTCCATAGGTAGTTGGCATGTCAGCCACTAGGATAGTTTCTTTCACCTTCTTTTTGAAAATGCTAAAAAACCATCATTACATCTTTAATCCTTCCAACAAGTAGAACCTCCTTAGTCTCCATTGAATAACAATGGATGAATTCCCAAGAAAGGATCAAACCAAGAGCTTGAGCAACCTTAATAGGCATGAAATTTTTAGAGGCACCGAAGTCAATAATATAATTATTCATTTGGTACCCATTGATCAATAGGGAAACATAAAAGGATCAATTTTATCAGAGGATGAAGGGGTAGAAGATAAAAGGTTTTGACTTGGGATTGGCTTAGGTGTGGGAAACATGCATTTGAAAGTGGATGAAAATTTGGATTTGGAACTCCAAACTTTGATGAAATTGACTAACTTCTCAAACTACTCGGGGTGAGTTTGCAAATATTCAGATTTAGAGATCTGAACTTTTTCCTTTTTTACATAATCAATAATTTCAAAGTTTTAGGAATTTTTTTCTAGAGTATGGGAAACGTTATCTTAACTTGATCTAGAAGGAGTACTTGCATATTTTTCATTACTCTTTTGACTTGTAGAAGTAGAAGAATCATTCTTGGAAGGAGAAGAGGTGTTTGACTTACCTTGTTTAAAATATGTCTTGCGATGAGGTGTGGCTTCTAACTTCTTCTTGGGTGATTCCAAATATGGGGGGAGTGGGTATCATCGCTTATTTATTATCTTTCCTGGTATTAGAGTTGTTGATTGAGTATATTCTCTCTCCCTTTATTTTTTCTTGGATGAATTCTACTTTTTAAGGGGTTTTATTGAGTGAAAACAACATAAGATTGATAGTTTATATCGGCCATGGAATCTTCATTATCATCCTTGGAGAAGGATGCATATTCACGTAAACCAACCTCTACAGATCCAACTTCTTTTATCAACAACTCACCTTCTTCTTCCTCATTTTCTAAAGTTTCCTCTTATTCATCTTCATCATTTTATCGAGTTCCACAAGATGCGTTCACGGGTGGAGCTTTAAGGGAAAGTATATGATGTGGAACACCAATTCTTTGTTTGTTTGAGTTCTTACTTGGAATGTATTTGATAGTGTATTTTGGGTAAGTTTCTTCTTGAGCGCAAGCACGTCGTTGGAATTTTTTACTAAAGAGTCTTTAGCCCCAAAACTTGAGCTCTAAGATTTCTCTTTTCTTGGTCCCTTCTTGATTTTTCCAGAAACCGAGAAAATCATCCTCCACATCAACAACAAGTCCTTGCACTTCTTTTAGACTAGCATTTTGAGTTCTTCTCAACATGAAACCAACTTCTTGAATTCTAAGAATTAGTGAATAATATTAAATTATTATCCTCCGTGGGCCTAGAAATTTTTGGGATTTTGTAGAGTAGTTTATTGAAATTAGCTACAAAGTCTCTTATGGGTTCATGAGGATCCTTTTAAGTTGAGACCATTGTCTTTAGGAGGGCATGAGCATCTTCACCAGTGTTTGAATCTAGCCTCAAATTTGGATTTCATGTCTACCCAATTTCTAATTGATCTTCATGGAAAGTGGTAGAACCAATTAGTAGAAACTTCTTGCAATGATTCCAAAATTAGGTAAATTGAAAAATCTTCGTGTTCAACCCCAACACACAAAGTTGTGATGAATGTAGTAAATTGATCATCTAGATGTTTTTTCCCATTTCCTCTAAACTTAGGGAATTTATTTCTAGTTCCTTTTGGAAAATCATGCAATAGAGGAGCCAAGGCCAATGGGCATGTATCCTATCCCCATATAATGGGCACATCCATCCTCTTTTCTTATTCCTCTAATACTTCTTATTCTTATTCTTCCTGAGGAATGAGGTTTAGTAGTTCTAAAACTAGTTCTTGAATATGACCTTTGAGAGGAAAGTTAGAATCAAATTCATGGAATTATTTTTGACTAGTTTGACTTGCTATTTGAACAACGGTAAGCTTGAAATTAGCTTGTTATTGTGCTTCAAAAAATGGGTCAACTATGCCACTAGCTCAATTATACCTCATATATCTTATGTCCTGTCGGTTTGCAAGATTTATGTGCATCTCAAGAAATATTTCCTTACACTCTTCTTTACTAATTTTGAACTTGTCTCACAAGTTGAAAATATTGGGCATGTTATTATTCTAAATCTCGAACTCTTGAACTGACTTGTATTAGTGCTTATCATGCTCATTTCATATGAGTGACTCGTATTAACAATTTTACGAGATGGATTTCATAAAAGATGAAAGGAGAAAGACATATAGAAAGTTACATCTGTTTTACTAAAGAAATTGTCTCTTTATTATGATGATTATGTAGTGACATTACTTGAGATGTAATTTTGTCGAAAAAGAAGATGTATTAAAAACCACTTTTATATGTATGCAATGACATTTTGTAATCCTTGAAATATTCCTAAGTTTAGTGAGTGGATCACTCCCTTTTTGATAAATGAATGGCTTGATGATTGTTGATTATTGCTTTATTGTGATACTTTCATTGGCATAAATTGTGATATATTATTAAGTAATATCATTCATGAAGGGGAAATTTTAGGTATTTATGTGATATGGGATTAAGAAACTTATTAGATCTTATAATATATCAGCTTCTTGGTTTAAGGACCTACTCTAGTAGTTGATCTATTTTCAAGTAAAAGAGCACAACTAAGTGGATACTCTTGAGTGGATCCTTAAATAGTAAAAAGGGGAATATGATTGAATTATATAAATGAGTATGAATTATTTGTTGTGTTTAAGCATATGTGATCTATTTTCATAGTTAGGACATTAGTCCTTGAAAAGGAAAATGATACTTTCCTTGTAATTAAACTAAGAGATTAATTTGAGATATTGTTAGGTGTTATGATTAAAAACATGAGGATGGTTGGTTGTGTTTTTCCTTAAGCATATTTCTGCAATTGAAAGATGAATGCTTAAAAAGGATAATAAAAGGATTTATACTTCAACATTATGAAGTCTAAAGTAAAAGTTTCAATAAGCTTGTTACAAGCTAAAACTGAAGTAAAAATATCTATTGATCACACTTTCATAACATTAAGTTCAATCATGTCGACATATGAAATAAATAGATAAGATTAAGATGAACCTAAGCATGAATTTGGAATGGTTAGGAAAGCATATTTTATCTGCATACCTACCTCTCGTGTAATTTACACCTTGTAACCTTTTTAGGTTAAATGATGCTTAGTTGACCCTTAAAGCATTGTTATCATTAATCTATAAGATAATGATTAATTGGGTTAATAAACTTATAATCTTAAGTATGTTAGTCTAGTTGAGGAAACTCAATTGGATGTTGGAACATAGAAACTGCGACATAGTACCTTCATAATGACAAAGTGGTCATTACGAGGATACTATGATGCAACCTACTATGCCTCAACACCCCACTTAGTTCGATTAACTCGATTGACATAAGTGGAAGACTGGATCACGGTCCCACCCTAAACAGAGATAGAAACATGATCTAGTGTTGAGGTCAACTCATGTTGACTTAGGGTAACTAGACACACCCAATCGACATAATTCGATTGAGTATGTCTATGTATCCTTAGTCACCACAAGTAGTCTTCCACACTAGTGCATGTTGTTGCCCTTGTCTAGTGTGAAACCTTGAATCAGATTGAGTTGACAAAAGTCAAGAAAGACCATTCTAGATAATATAACAAGTGTGGTGAAGGACATATTCCTTTTGACGAGTATGTCATCTTGGAATGTAAACATGGTAAACATGTTTAAAAACTTTGGCCAAAGTATCACAAGCTGTTGGTTGCATTGTCCTATGTCACCTAGTCTAAGATGCAAGATTTCAAATGAATATCGGTAACAAATATTCATATAGGCTTCTTAGACAAAACACTTGGGTACCCCTAAAAGGGTAAAGGAACCAAGTATACATAGTATACACATTATTAAGTTAACATGAGAGATCGTTTAATACCAAGTCATGGAATGAGAGATTGGTGTCTCACCGAGTCATTTACAAATTGCATATGGTTTTCTATTATGAGATGGATTGGAAATGGAATGTGTGTTCTAAATTATATTAATTTAGAACAGAGAACATTATGTAAAAAAAAATTGTTGTGTATAATGTCTTAAAATGAGGATGTTACAGAGAGGATCACACAGGAATACTCCACTAGACTCATGTGGAAAATTACTTGTACTCTTAGTGTAAGGGAGGAATTTTCTTAGTTTGAGGGGGTAGAGGGGAGTAAGAATTTAGTGAAGGAGGGTAAATTTTATGGATAAGAACTTACATATTTCCAAAACATCAACCGTAATAGTTCTAAATTCAATTAGAAGAATTCAACTTCAAGAATAGGATAAGACTAACAAATCATAGACAAAAATTTATATTGATTGATTTATCAAAGGCTCCAACACCTTTCTCGTGTTTTACAAGATCATCATGTTTTTAAAGTTGAGTATGTAAGATAATGGAGGAAGCAAGGTGTTGTCATGCAAATGTGCAACAGGGAAATTGGAAGTTTCCAAGCATGACAACTATACCCCAGTGTCAAATTTTTCATGTCTTATCATTCCTAGGCACCCTAGGAGAAATTCAAAAGTCTGGTCACCCCATATTTGATGTCAAATTGTTCCCCTAGGTGATTTATGAAATTCTATCCATTCCCCCTAGGTGATTTTAGGGAGTTCTAAAAAGATGCTATCTTTTGGCAGTATTGGGAAGGGCTATCATTGGCCTTCCCAGATCGATCAACCACCCTGGAGCGGAACAGAAGGGAAAAATTAAACATGGAGGTGAATTTAAGACCTTAGAACATCATGGAAATAATTTTGGAAGGTTTAGGGAAGTTTTGAAATATTTGGAGCAGTGCTGAGTGAAAACAGGGTTCACAAGCCTAGGCAGTACATAGGCCTAAAACAACTGTCAGGCTTCAGAAGAAGATTTTGGGAGCTCTGGATGAAGTTATAAGTAAAACTCAACATCACTAAAAATAGGATTCCAAGACCTACATGATGGTGAAATAATATTTTTCACAACACCTTGGCACATAAGATTTGCAGCAATTTTATTCAGAACAAGTGGAGTCTCAAATAAAAAAATCTATTTTTTAGGAATCGATGGATGAATCAGGACATTAAACCCACACCATTGGATTTAAAATAAAATTTACAGTTAGGATCATATAAATTTTTTCTAAAAAAGTCCATCGGGAGCTCAAGTTATCACTATCACAAGTTCGGACTTAGCCAAATTTTGGGAGGACACGTGTCAGCTCCAGGAGCCTGGCGGGATTTTGTGTCCCTCATGTCCCTCAAGGTTAGGGAAATCAAGGTTGGAAAATTTTCCCAACCCCTTCAATCCCTTTCAGCCCTCATATGACCTCTTGGATCCCCATGTGACGCCTAGACTCGATAGTTCAACCCCCAGTGCATTTTTGGAGCATCCATTCCTTGCTTTGTCGAGATCGGCGCCACATGTCAACTCCAAGACCACCATGGAAATTTTGTCCCTTATGTCCCCGAGTTGGGGGACATCGACATGGAAAAATTCTCCCAGAGCACCCTATGGGGAGTCATTTGGACACCCACGTGACGACTTTCAGCTCCCAGTGCTTTAAAGTGACTTTTCTCACCTTCATTCCCTGCCGTCGGATTGTCGCCATGTGTCGCCGTCTTGCTCATTGTGGAAATTGATGTCCCTCACATCCCTAAGGTCAGGGAAATCAAACATGAAAAAATTCACCCAACTACAACTCAATTTTTAAAAATAATCTAATTATTAGTTGTTTCTTATTGTTTTTAATTGCTTCTCCATTACCAAAAGAAAGCTACAGAGAACACCAGTTCACCACTCCACCATTGCAAAAGCTCAAAACAGATTCACCAAAATAATAAAATCCTATACTCCATGGTGATACACAAGTCTCATAATAATAATTCATCGAGATAAGAAGAAGAAATGGAGAACAAAGAAGAAGAACAATGGAAATCCCCATTGTCATAAAACGAAGATTCGAACATATCTTGCAAACCGGTGCTCGGATTGACAAACCGTTTGTTGCTGAGTTTTTATCTCTTTAAGGCCATTCAAAACTCATATTAAAACCTATAATTTCTAGAAAGGAACATTCATAGCGAAGAAATCTCATTTTTGTCTTAACGAAAGAAAAATTGAATTTCCTGTCAAATCGGTTGCCAGATTGAAGAAAGATCACACGTGAAGCACCAGAAGAAAAAACCCACATCAAAAATATAATTTTATTCACAAATGGAGGAGAAAAACAGACCTGCAATTTTGAGGTCCATTAATGGCTTCCATACCCAGAAGCACTTATCGGTTCAAAAATTAAAACTTCAAAATCTCTTGGACTATTAAGTGGGTGGGCCCAAAATTTCAAAAGGGTGATATTGAAAAAAACCCATATCAAAACACTTCGTTGTACATCAATCTGACCTCCAAAAGCCCACTTTCTAAAAATAGTAGGTTTTTTGTGTAGAGGACCACTATTTTGGGAAAGTAAGCGACAAAAGAGCTTGCGAAGGAGACAGAGACATTGGATGTGCAATACAACCGAGAACTCACTGAACGTACATTTTTTCACTTACTAAAAATAGTAAGTGGACCCTTGAGCACTCTGCTAAAAATAGAAATTTGATCCTAAGGAACGAGGAACGCAGGGAGAAAGAGGAAAACTGAGCCACGACATCCAGTTGAAGATCTTGGACTTGATTTTTCACACTCACTAAAAATAGTAAGTTGATTTTTCTACGAGAGACATGAAGCCAAAATGGATGGGTCAAAAGCCTTCTCATGATCATGAAGTAGAGAACAGTCGAAGAATGGAGCCAAGTCCACTGCAACATCTCATCCTTCAACATAATTCTTCTTCTTCTTCTTCTTCTTCTTCTTCTTCTTTCTTTCTCTCTCTCTTCGCTTCCCATATACGAAACTCTCTCTCTCTCTTCTCTCTCTCTCTCTCAATGTTATATTTTTGCGTTGAAGGTTACACTTTTTAATATGACTTAAGTAACTTTAGAAACATAATGTAAATTAAGTCACCTTGCTATTATAAAAGGTACTTAAATATTTAAAGTGGAATATGAATAGTCTTAAGTCATATTAAGGTATTTGAAAGGTCATGAGGAAGATGAGGAGTCAATTCTATTCTATAAATTGTAAAGCCATTCCCATTTCAAAGGGTTGGCGATTGATCTTGTAAACTCAAGAGTGCATTGTACTTAGAGAAGGCAAAGGAGATAGCCATTTTCTTCTACTTTCCTCCACTCTCAAAATTCTTCCATTCCCACACTATGTAAAATTTTGGTTTAAGCAATCAATACAAGAAGGAGTTTCTAGCTTTCTTTGACTAAGGAGTTTCTTGATACTTTGTGATCAATAAATTCTATTTGGTCTTGTTGTCATTTACTCGAGTTGTTTCTTCTCATGAATGCATGTGATGAATTTTCTAACTAGCGTGTGTAGGAATATGATTTTGTACATTAAACATTAGTTCTCCTACCTCTTTTCTCACTCCATATCCCACTTTCATAAAGTTCTCTCTTGCAGTATCTGCAAGATTTATCATAGGGTCAATGGAGTGCCCCTATTGGATCCCCGGTTGAAAGGCCACCATAGAAATCCACATTTTTTCGTGCATGCACATATGGAAACTGCACCGGTTAAGTAGAGGGACTTAGATTCCCAGAGCATTGGCAAGAAATCCATAAGTTTGTCCACCCAATAAATTTTTTCTTGCCAACATTTTTTGGCACCCACCATGGGGCAGATTTAGCAGCATCTACACCCAAAATACGACCGCAAGGTCCCAAAAATTTTAAAAAAATCAAATATTGAAAAAATCAGAAAGAAGAGTTCATGAAAATTTATTGTTGAAAGATACACTATCAAATTCCTACACGTGACCTTTCACATTCCACAGTGTCCTTTCATGTTCCCACTGCAAAATTTTCCAAAGGTTGGTGAAAGGAAGATACACCAAGTTGAGCAGGTCAAGAGGTGTTGTTGATTCCACTTTCAAGGCTTTGCAAAATCAACAAGAATGAATTAGAGATAATCCATACTTCTTCTCTCAAGCCTCCTCTCATCCAGCTTATTCAAACAATTCACCTAGAAATCTTGTCAAGACTCTTGTTGATATCCTCCTTCAAATTCTCCAATTTTTCAACCATCATTGAGCATTAAGTTTCCGAAAGAAGAAGAATTTGAAGAAGAATTTGTAGAAGAAAGAGCTGAAATAGAAGAAGAAATGACAATGGAAGACGAAGTAGAAAGACCCCAACCCATTGTTCCATGGGGAAGAAATACAGTCCGCTTTCTCTTGAACCTCCTCTTCATGATCTACCAACAATTTCCCGCAAGAACTTGCCAAATTTCAAAGGTGACAAAACAAAACATTTTGAAGAACACATCGCTACCTTCATGATATCATGTGGAATTCTTGGTGTCCAACATGAAGACGTTGTTATGAGATTGTTCGTGGAGTCCCTCCAAGAAAAAGCAAAGAGAATGGTTCTACCTCCTACTTGTTCGATCCGTCACTTGTTGGGATGACATCAAGGCTACCTTCGAGGAAATATTTAAATCAATTGAAGATTGTCAAGACCTCTTGGTGCAGTTGGCTCAAATGAGGAAAGGAGAAAGTGAAACCATGAGAGACTTTGTGGCTCATTTTGAATGGTTACTGCAGGATACCTGAAGAGGATTTGTCATCTCAAAAAAAAATTCAAAATATTCTTCATCAATTCTCAATCATCGGAAGTTGGATTTTTGTTGCGAAGAGCCTAACCAAGGAACATTATAGAAGCACAAAGTATGGCTTGTTGAACTTGATGATGATCTCATCCTCTCTACAAATATCAAGAATCCATCAAAGGGAAAGACCCCACATCCTGGAGATGAGAGAAACAATCCATCACTACAAAATTTGGCAAATGAGATGGCCTCTTTTAAGAGGGAATTATTTGAACGAGTTTCTTCCCAAAGGATAGATGGAAATCAGATTGTAGGAGCACCCCAAAGGATCTCCTTGGAGGCCTCACCCATGAATGTAAATTTTAGACTTCAACAAAGTGAAGAAGATCTTGAACAAGAAAGTGAAGGTGGTAATTTCCTAGAAAGTGATGAGTTTGAAAATGATACACAAATCAAATTATGTGAGTATTATGGATGTGATGAAGAAGAAGAAGAATATGCACCCATTTTCTCATGTGTGGTATTCACTCATTCTTAGTCTGAGAAAGGAAAATATCCTTCCACTATTGTAAAGAAAAAGAAGACTGAAGATCCTCCTGTGGCAACTCCGCAAAATAAAATAATCAATCAAGGATCCCCACTTCCATCTTCCATGAAGTCTGCATTGTTGGAGCTTGATCCTGTAGTAAGTAAGAAGGCTCATGCTATTCCAAGTAAGTCTTCTGATACCTCTCCTAATTCCAAATCCAAATCTACTCTTGCAAAATATAATACCTTGAAAGCTCCTAGTGTGTCGTTCAAAATATTTTCCATCCCTTAAACATCAAATCTTTCTCCCAATTCTGTCTAGACTCCGAAATCAACCCCTTCACCCCCTCGTCCACATCTCGCTCCTTTTGACTTCATATAATATGTAAATAAGGCCAAAGTGCAGATTACGAAATTGAATATTTGCATACTCATCATGAACAATTTGAGAGGTTTGTCCAATATATCGAGTGGTAGACTAACCCCCAATGTTGTAAAATCTAGTTCCAAATGTATTCTACCGAACTCACCTACAACTCCCTCACAAAACATGCTTTCTTTGAGTACATCAAAGACTGATAAAGTTGAACCTTTCTACGTCTCCCTTCTTGTTGAAGAATATTTCTTGAACAATTTCATAATAGATTCTGGTGCCTCAGACAATGTGATGCCTTTGAAGGTTGCCAAGGCTCTCAAACTTACCACGACTCCACCTAGTGGCTCTTGTTACTCCCTGGAGTCGAAAAAGGTACCACTACTCGTAGGGAAGGTCAAAGATGCACAAGTGGCTCTTGCCAGATTTCCAAACAAGAAAGTTTCATCAATGATTTTGGTAGTAGACATCCTAGCCTCATTCGGAATGTTGCTGAGTAGGAATTTTTGTCGAGACTTGGGAGGTAAAATTCAAATGAATTGGTCTTCTGCAACCATACCAAAGGTGAAGGAGACATGGAGAAATTGCTTCCCGAAAAAAAGATGAGGTACATGGTACGAAAGTATGGAAGCCTAGAAGCTAACATTTTATACTAGGGTAGTAGGTGGATGAATCACTTTGTGGCAACCGAGGAGGAGGAGGATATTCCCATCTTGATAGGTCTAGACTTGCCTTCCCGGAGAGATTTGGACTTTGAAGAAGCATTGAGGAGATTCGAGTTACAAGAGGGCAGCCTTGAATTTCTAGATGATCCAAACCATGAAGAAGAGGAAATGGCACTTGATGATTTTCAAGAAGAAAAATCAGGTTATATATTTATCCAAGATGAGGAGTTATTCTCATTCCCATTTAGGGATGGAGATGACCTCACCCAGGCCATCTATGGAGAGACAAAATTATCTTGTGATGAGCTCATGAAAGGCTTGAAAGAAATATTCGTACAAGGACTACTAAGAGCCATAGAAGAAATAGAAGACCCTGAGATCAGTCTCAAACTTTTAATGTAAGCCATGAATCTACAAGACAAGTGTGAAGCTGATTTGGAAGCCTTAACCAATGAGAAGGTTGGCCATATTTAGATAAGGAAAGATGAAACATATGATGCCACCCCTGAGCCAATTATTGATGTATGTAATGATGAAATGGAGATATTTTCTTTCCCATTTGAAGAAGAAGACTCTTTCCATGTTGAAGAATTTGAAGCAAGGAATTATGAGGCCTTTGAAGCTAAGACTCCTCTTGATGAAGGATCGGTGGAGTGCAAAAATTCCCAAGATGATGAGGTAATCCCTCCAGATAGTTTCCTTAAACTGCAAAATAAAGATCCTTCAAAGGCGTACAAAGAGGAGCTACAAGAAACAATGAAGTATAACTCCGTGCAAAAATATCGGATGTAGTAGAAGTTGTGGAAGATCCTGAGCTGATTCTTGATCTCTTCACTAGTGTCATGGACATACAAGACAAGTATGAGTTTTCCTCTCGATCCTCCCGTCAGTACTCAAATACCTCACAGTGAAGTAGAGATAAAGGATGAATCAAATGTTTCTCATGGAGAAGATGTCAAAGAGCATAGACCCGAAAACAAAAGTAACTCGAATATACAAGGAATTGGAACGAAAATCAGATTTGGGGTAGCGATGAGATGCTTAATGGAGAATCATCTATATGGATAAACATGGAAGGCAACTGACACGATGAAACCGATTTCAGAGGGGATGAAGGCAGTGGAATTTCCAAGCAAGGACCTAAGCATCAAGAAGCTCACATGGACTCACTCCTACCAAGTACACAGACAATTGTGAAAGCACCTAGCTTTCATAAGCAACTGAGGAGAGGAGGTTACTTTCTAGAGCCAGTCAATGGCTTTGCAGATCAACATCACTCAGTGTTTCCCACTCAGGGGTAACTCTTAAGGAATGAAAAGTGCTTCAATGAAAGTAGGTTTTCCCCACCTTGTACCATAGGTGATGGCTAGGCATGTTTCCCTTCTTGTTGTGTGTGTCTTTTTCATGCACTTGTGTGTTTCCTTCTTTTCTCTCTCTTGTTATAGGTTGTAAATGACTCCACATGGTCCAATGGATAAGGCACTGGTCAACAAATTATATGGTCTAAAATTGAGATTCTAGATTCCCATGTCATGTCTTCACTACGCTTAGTCCATGCCATGTCCCCAAGCTAGAGCCAGTTGTTGTCGTGCAAATTTACAACAGGGAAATTGAAAGTTTCCAAGCATGACAACTATACCCCAATGTCGAATTTTTCATGTTTTATCATTCCTAGGCACCCCAGAGAAATTAAACAGTCTCGTCACCCTCTATTTGATGTAAAATTGGTCCCCTATGTGATTTAGGAAAGTTTATCCATTCCCCTAGGTGATTTTAGGGATTTCAAAAAGATGCTATCTTTTGGTAGTATTGGGAAGGGCTATCATTGGCCTTCCCAGATCGGATCAACCACCCCGAGTGGAATGAAAGGGCCAAATTCAACATGGAGGTGAATTGAAGACCTTAGAACATCATGGAAATAATTTTGGAAGGTTTAGGGAAGTTTTGAAATATTTGGAGCAGTCTGAGTGAAAACAGGGTTCACAAGCCTAGGCAGTACATAGGCCTAAAACAACTATCGGCTTGAGGAAGAACATTCTAGGAGCTCGGATGGAGTTAAAAGTAAAAAAATGTCATCGGAAAGAGGATTCCAATACCTACATGGTGGTTAAATAATATTTTTCACAACACCTTGGCACATAAGATTTGTAGGTAGTTTTATCAGAAACAAGTGGAATCTCAAATCAAAACTCCACTTTTTGAGGGATCGATGGATGAATCAAGACATGAAACCCACACCATTGGATTGAAAAGGAAATTTATAGTCAGGATCATATAAACATTTTCCAAAAATTCCATAGGGAGCTCAAGTTATCACTATCACAAGTTCAGGACTTAGCCAAATTTTGGGAGGACATGTGTCAGCTCCAGGAGCCTGGCGGGATTTTGTGTCCCTCACGTCCCCAAGATCAAGGAAATCAAGGTTGGAAAAATGTTCCCATCCCCCTTCAATCCCTCTCAGCCCTCATATGACCTCTTGGACCCTCATGTGACGTGATGACTCGGCAGTTCATCCCCTGTGCATTTTTGGAGCATTCATTCCCCGCCATCGAATCGGCACCACATGTCTTTTCTAAGACCACCATGGAAACTGATGTCCCTTATTTCCCTGAGGTGGGGGACATTAGACATTGAAAAATTCTCCCATCCCCTATGGGGAGTCATTTGGACACCCACGTGACCGACTTTCAGCTCCCAGGTGCTTTAAAGCGGCTTTTCTCACCTTCATTCCTTGTCATCGGATCACCGCCACGTTTCGCCATCTTGCTCATTGTGGAAATTGATGTCCCTTACATCCCTAATTTCAATAACATTCAACATGAAAAAATTCTCCCAATTCCAACTCAAAACTTTAAAAAAAATTCTAACTGATTAGCTTTTTCTTGTTGTTTCTTTCACTTTGCTTCTCCATTACCAGAAGAAAACTGCAGAGAACACTAGTTCACCACTCCACCATTGCCAAAGCTCAAACCAGATTCACCAAAAAAATAAAATACTATACTCCATGGTGATACACAATTCTCATAATAATAATTCATCGAGATAAGAAGAAGAAATGGAGAACAGAGAAGAAGAACAATGGAAATCCCCATTGCCATAAAACAAAGATTCGAACATATCTTGCAAACCGGTGCTTGGATTGACAAACCATTTGTTGCTGAGTTTTTATCTCTTGAATGCCATTCAAAACTCATATTCAAACCTACAATTTCTAGCAAGGAACATTCACAGTGAAGAAATCTCATTTTTAACTCAATGAAAGAAAAATTGAATTTCCCAAACCGATTGCAGATGGAAGAAAGATCACACGTGAAGCACCAAAAGGAAAACACACATCAAAAATATAATTTTCTTCATAAACAGAGGAGAAAACCAAACCTACAATTTTGAGGTCCATTAATGGTTGCCGTACCCGGAAAGCAATTTGTCAGGGTCCAAAAATTAAAACTTTAAAATCTCCTAGACTATTAAGCGAGTGGGCCCGAAATTTCAGAGGGGTGATATTGGGAAAAAACCCATATAAAAACCTTTGGTGCACGTCAATCTGACCTCCGTAATCCCATTTTCTAAAAATAGTAGGTATTTTATGTAGAGGACTGTGATTTTGGGAAAGTAAGTGGTAGAAGAGCTTGCAAAGGAGACAGAGACATTGGAGGTGCAATACAACTGAGAACTCACTAGAATGGACATTTTTTGCACTTACTAAAAATAGTAAGTGGGCCCTTAAGCACCTGCTAAAAATAGAAAGTTGATTCGGAAGGAATGGGGAACACAGGGAGAAAGAGGAAAACTGAGCTTCAACATCCAGTTGAAGATCGTGGACTTGATTTTTCACACTTACTAAAAATAGTAAGTTGATTTTTCTAAGGGAGACATGAAGCCAAAATGGATGGGTCAGAAGCCTTCTTAGGATCACGAAGTAGAGAACAGTCAGAGAATGGAGCCAAGTCCACTACAATAGCTCATCCTTCAACATAATTCTTCTTCTTCTTCTTCTTCCCCTTCTTTCTCTCTCTCTTCGCTTCTCATACGACACTCTCTCTCTCTTCAATGTTATATTTTTACGTTGAGGGTTGCACTTTTTAATATGACTTAAGTAACTTTAGAAACATAATGTAAATTAATTCACCTTGCTATTATAAAAGGGACTTAAATATTTAAAGTGGAATATGAACAGTCTTAAGTCATATTAAGGTATTTGAAAGGTCATGAGGAAGATGAGGAGTCAATTCTATTCTATAAATTGTAAAGTCATTCCCATTTCAAAGGGTTGGCGATTGATCTTGTAAACTCAAGAGTGCATTGTACTTAGAGAAGGAAAAGGAGATAGCCATTTTCTTCTACTTTCCTCCACTCTCAAAATTCTTCCATTCCCACACTATGTACAATTTTGGTTTAAGAAATCAATACAAGAAGAAGGATTTTCTAGCTTTCTTTGACTAAGGAGTTTCTTGATACTTTGTGATCAATAAATTCTATTTGGTCTTGTTGTCATTTACTGAGTTGTTTCTTCTCATGAATGCATGTGATGAATTTTCTAACTAGCATGTGCAGGAATCTGATTTCCTACCTACAACATTAGTTCTCCTACCTCTTTTCACCTCCTTTCCCACTTTTTGACAAACTTATCTCTTGCAAGTATCTACAAGATTTGTTGCAAGGTCAATGGAGTGCCCTTGTTGGATCCCTGGTCGAATAGCCACCACAAATTCACATTTTTTTACACATGCACATATGACAAATGCACTAGTTAAGTAGGGACTTAGATTTCTAGAGTGTTGGCAAGAAATCCACAAGTTTGTCCACCGACAAATTTTCTCGCCAACACAAGGGAGAAGAAGAAAACAGAAGAATGTAATCTCTTTCTTGTATCTTAGTAGTGCAAATTTATCTACTAGAAAATCACAATTGATAACCTCTTGGAATGAAGAGGCCATCCAAATTTATAGCCTTAAAAAGATTCCTTTTGTATCCCCTCCACATGATTTTTCACCTTCACTCATCACTTGTGACTTTTCATGATCTTAGGAAATAAAATGAGTCATTTTCTTATAATTTGAAAATAGCTTTTACAATGTTTAAACTAAAGGCCACTTAAGTGAATAAGATGAAATAGTGAAAAGTACCTCCTTAACAAATAATTATATCATGATAAAGAAAAAGGAGGAAGGAAGAAGAGATGGGTGATCACTCCGTTGGAGAAGAAGAATCCTATGTGGATGAAGAACCAACTGTCGAGAACCTTATGGGAATGCTTCTGGAAAAAATTCCTCACCTTTGAATTCCTTACTGAAATGAGTCAAAGTAGGTGCCACTTTACTTACCTATGGAACATGAATGAAGCCCATAACATTGATCTAGGTCTCAAGAATTTTTTTAATGGCCATGCATTGGTTTAACCACATGTAATGATCCCTTAGAGTGTTTAAATTGGAACATCTAATTTTTGCAAGAGACTCCAAGGTATCTTCATTAAAGGAGAAGGGGTCTCTCGCTATTTGTTTGAACAACTCCTAAAAGGATTCCATGAGCTCTTCTATCACTAATTTTTTCAAGCGGGAGTGATCTGATATTCCGCACATTGTTACCAATACTTTCCATAGTTTGAGATGCTTTTTATTCAAAAAAATAAGCTCATTGATAACATCGTTCAACATTTCATATCGAGCACTCAACATGCAAGACCAAATAGGAGACATGTTGTCACCACGAAATAAAACACATTTTTACATACCAAGGAGTGGAAATCCAAGTTACTCATTTCATGCACTAATGGAAACACAAAATCTGAATGAGATTTCTCCTCCTTGGTCATTTTCACCTTGGAATATGTGGCAAGAGAAAACTTAAATAATGAGAGGATCTCTAAAGAATAGCAGTGTATTCCCTTTTTCAAGAATCTTCTCAACCCATCTATAATTTTCCCTTCCTTGCATTGTGTGACCTTGAGCCTTCTTGATTTTCATAGGGTCGAAGTTGATGATAGGATTGAATGCCTCGGCGGGAAGAGGTGGTATGAAATTGGGGTCCAAGAATTATCACACATAAGCAA
Source organism: Taxus wallichiana var. yunnanensis (assembly GCA_018340775.1). Classification (NCBI taxonomy): domain Eukaryota; kingdom Viridiplantae; phylum Streptophyta; class Pinopsida; order Cupressales; family Taxaceae; genus Taxus; species Taxus wallichiana. The sequence continues at coordinate 773,954,348 of CM031239.1, read as the reverse complement.
TGAGAGTTGTCATTGTTATAACATAATATTAAGTGCCTATAAACCTTAATTTATAATTAAATAATTAAGAATATTTATATTCTTCATTATTTAATATAAACTAAGTTTGTTTATGTTTAATTGATTATTAATTAATCAATATTTAAATCAGATACCTTTTTATAAAGTCACATCCTGTCACTTAATTGGTTCATGACCCGTGGGGTCAAATAAATATGATCATGGGGCATGATCATGGTAATTTGAATTCACTTGGGTGGATTGGTGGAGAGAAGTGAGGAGGGAGATTTATTGGACTATAATATTTTTCTCGATAAATGGAATATCTCTTTTCACCGTGGTTTTTACCCCTGGGGTTTTCCATGTAAATTCGGTTTCACCGTTATTTATTTTCTTATTGCATTGTTTAAATTTTATTCATTAATGTTTATTGCAATATATTTGATTGGTTAATTAAATCCTCATCCAAACATGGTACCAGAGCTAAGTTAAATAATTAACCAATTTGGTGTGTTGGTGGGGTGGTTGGTTAGTTGGGTAGTTTTAAAATGTGTTAAATACCCTCCTTCCCTCGGAACATTTACACACAAGGTAAAAATATTTCAATCCTTCTAAGTTATTTACGCACGGTGATTGGTGGAAGCTTGCTCAAGACTTGCAAATAAAAGGTAAGGGTTAATTTTGTTTGAAATATTTTATTATTTTCCTATAGTTTCTAAAGTGTGTAGGTGAAAATAAATACAAGAAGTTAAAACCTGGTTAAAATTCAAAGATCACGAGGGATACATAAATCCATGATTATAGGAAATCAAATTTTCCTATTGGCTCAAGTCTTATTCATGTCCCTTCGGTGTACTAGTGACCCCAGGTACCCTCTTTGAATTAATTTGCTTCTATATTATTCAAAATCAAATTTTACCCATGTCCGAAAGACCCCTTTAATTAATAAGGGTTGCATTTAAAGTTTAAAACTACGAGATAAAAAAACTATATTCTAAAAACTATAGTTTATATTTAGTATAAACTATAACCTATTTAAACTATACCAAAATACCTTGTATATGGCCACTTTTTTAAATTAAATTCTATAAACTAAGATTTTAAAACCTAACTATACTTAAAACTATCCTATGCAGCCCCATTTAAGGAAACCTTCTCCTCCTATTGGTACGTGGAAATTACTACACACCCACTTCTCGCTCCTCTCTCCTCTAATCATGTGGCCCCCTTATCGCTCACAGGATAGTCACCCATGACCATCCATTATCACTCGGCCAAGTTGGTTGTGGCATGTTTTATTAGGACGTTAGTCCCACATTCATGGGTGGTGGGGAGGATGAGTTTTTTAACCCTCAAAGAAGGCATAGCCCAATGTGACTTCGGTCACATTGGCTATATTTTTTAAGCCCTCTAGCTCGGTCATGACTTTCCGTATGGCTCGCCATGATTGGCCTCTGTCTTGCGAGTGACTCACCTGTGTGGCTCGCTATGTTTGATTTCGAATCACCGAGTTGGATAGTTGTGATCTCGGTGGCTTATTATCTGGTTATGTTTCTTATTTACTTATGAATTAGTTAAGTTACCTCAGGACCTAGCTTGGTCTGTAGCTCACCCAGCTTAAACCCACTGCTCATCCCCTAGCCCAACCTCTCTAAACCCTTCAATGGAGCTAAGTCAGAAAAATTTTTGTTATAAATATGCATTATTATTTTTTTCTTTTTTAATAAGAATGTTAAACTATTTTTTTCCTATCTAATATTGGAAAATGTTCAAAAATTTGTTTCATATTAGATAAGGAACTTTTTAAATAAGAATGAAAAATAATGCATTTTTTACGATGATCAAGTAAGTCGTTGTTTTCTTGCAAAACTAAAAATACATTTCAACAAATTTACCTTATAGTTAAACTAATATGTTGTATATCTAGAATACTTGTTTGACAAGGTTTTTTTGACATGAATAAGGAAAATCCATCGAAATATGACTGACATAATTTGAACAATGATAGGGAAAATTTTAAATTGTTATTACTAAAAACCTCGTTGTTCTCATTTGTTGAAATTGTTTAAGTAAAAATGGGATCTAATCATTTTACGATTGAAAAATTGTAGATGTTGAATGGAACTAATTACAACATCTAGAAGATAAGATTGATAGTTGAATTCATGGCTCGTAATCTCTAAAAGGTTGTGAATGGTACAAAGAAAGCTCGACTAAAAATAAGTGACAAAGTGGACAATGTAGTTGCATATCAATAGAAGGTGTAGGAGGTAATGTCCATTATATTACAGAGCATGCAAGATGACTTCCTTCACATCGGGAATTAAGAAAGTCCGAGTAAGGCTTGGACACAACTAGAATCAATGCATGAAGGTGCACAATTATCAAAAATTATAAATTTGATTTTAAATCGATTTACGATTCCCATGAAGGGAGATGAAAAGGTAATAATTTTTTAAGAAAATTAAAAATATTAAATCTTAGTTGGATCAGTATAACTACAATTTAATTCAAGATAAATTATTGTATTTCATTATTCAATTGAACATACATGAAATATTTGGGAATTTAATTTCAATCTTGAATTTTAAATACCAAACCGAGGAAGACATCCAAATTGATTTGCAAACTTTGAGTGTTGTCCTAATCCGGAAGATCCGGTTATAACTAATTTTGATTCAAGAGACAATGCCACAACCTAGTGGCATACCTAGTAGGTGGCATACTAGAAACTAGGTTGAGTCGATACATGTCATACATTCCCATAAATTTGACATGACCTAATATTTGATGCCACAATTGCTTGTCATTTCTATTCTAAGTTGACAAATAAGAAGCAAAAGTAAAGCCTTTAAACACATATAAGCCATTATTTTGTATGCCCTCAACTATAGTGACATCAAGTTCATTCTTAATAAACCATTTATATTTCAACAAAATTACACTATAGTTATTATGAGTTAATTGAGAACAAGAAAAAAATTCATTTTCAATTTAGGAACTAACAAAACATTGTTAATGAAACCATTAAAAACTTTTACTTTTCCTTGTCCCTGAACATCAAGGATGGAATGATCACCAAGTAGTGTATTGCATCTATTGTAAATGAGCTCCTTGTGTAATAAAGGGCTCCTAGAGATGGTGGTTGAGATATTTTACATGAGAAACTATAAGATGTAGTCTAACAAATTATGCTTAGCCTAAATAATTCACTACTTGATTTATGGATTCCAAATCCTTTATACCAAAAGTAAGATGAACATGATGAAGGTGTATAAATTCTTCAAATATGATATGTTATCCTAAACCTTCATTATGGTTTATGGATTTGTAAATCAAGTTGTATAAATAGGTAATGTTGGCATATGTTCCCACTTAATATTAAGGGGGAGTATTAGAACATCATATTAATTTCTTATAAATATTAGTCTATGATGTGCCTATAAGTGCCTAGAAATATGGAGGACATGACATTCAAATCACAAAGGAACTTGTTGCAGAGGTAACCGGTCTTAGCTTGGATGGTAGTAGATTCTTCAACAAAAGAATCGACAAGAACATAGAGGCCAGAAAATTTCTTGAAGTGGGTGAAGAGCTCAAGTTTGTCACTACGAATTAAGGTAAACTCCATCCCAACACCCTTTGATGAGCTTTCCAAGATGATGGTCTGGTTTATCACACTTGAAGGAAGGTATATTACAGTTCCCATTAAGCATTTGGTTTTTTGAATCATTTCCGTAGGAACCTACATGTCTGTTTTCCTCACTACATCCTCAATTCTATGGAATGCTCCATTTTAGAGTTTCAAAACCATGTCCGAGCCAATCCTCTCCATCAAGGCATCATTTTCCTCCTTCACCGCCATTGTCTCACCCATCACCCTGTCATTCCTTCAACCCCTGCCATTCCGTCCACCCCTCTTAATCCCAACCCTATCCCTAACCCCACCACCATTCCTTTTGAGTGGAGAAAATTCTGTCGAAGAACCCATCTTATCCTGGTAATCACCCTTTTCCCTCTAGTAGAGTTCTTTATAGTAATAAGGACATTGAAACTTCCTAGAATCTCCTTCACATTAGCAGCACAGGGCCTAGTGGCTCTACTCAGAAAATAAGGAGGACCTTCAACAAAGAATTGATAACATGGAAAAGGAGCTGGAAATTTTAAAAAGAGACATTAAACAATTGTCAAAGCAAAAGGGTAAAAGGCATTTGGATGAGGATTATGAACTTGGTGAAGGTCAAGTCAATGAAATATACAAAAATCTAAACTCTCTGGATAATAGATTGGGGAATTCAAAGGATAGGCATGATTGCAACATTTCTTCCCTCAAGGCTATCTATGATTTCATGGAGCAACATGTTAAGAGTGTATGCATGCTTAGTGATATTCCTGTTACTATTTGGGAGGAGGACTCAGAGCGTGACAAGGTTTTTTTCTCAGTTGGATAAAACTGATCCCTCTCAAATCACTGCCTTGGCTCTCTTCGCCATTTACTTCAATTCAGTCAGTGAGGGCCAAGATTGACATAGCATCAAAGAAGTAATCTTTTGTGTGACTGCCTAGTTGTTTTTTAGCTTGTTTTTCACTACTTTTTTGTAGTTTTGTCTCTGTTTTATCTCCTTTGTGTAGTTTCCTTTTGACTACAACTGGGATTTATTGTATTATATGGATGTTGATCAGTTTTTTATGCTTTCACTGGATTATTTGGCTTTTGAGCCTATATGTAATAGGGTATAGTCCCTTCAAAACTATTTGCCAATAATAATAAAATAATTAGTCTATGATTAAATAATTAAGAATATTTATATTCTTCATTATTTAATATAAACTAAGTTTTTTTATGTTTAATTAATTAAAAATTAATAATTATTTAAATCGTGTGCCTTTTTATAAAGTCACATCTCATCACTTAATTGGTTTGTGACCCGTGGGGTCAAATAAATATAATCATGGGGCATGATCATGGTAATTTGAATTCACTTGGGTGGATTGGTGGAGAGAAGTGAGGAGGGAGATTTACTAGACTGTAATAATGTTTCTCTGATAAATGGAATATCTCTTTTCACCGTGGTTTTTACCCCTCGGGGGTTTTCCACATAAATTTTGTGTCACTATTATTTATTTGTTTATTGCATAGTTTAAATGTTATTCATTAATGTTTATTGCAATATATTTGATTGGTTAAATAAATCCTCTCCCAAACACTTACATGCTCCTCCAACTTCTTTATTGTTTGTTTGTACTCCTCATTCCGGAAAGCATGTGTGTGGAATATTCTTTAAACAAGTGTGCATCACACTCATGTATAGCTTAGCCCAACGAGATTCTTGTCATTTCACAATCTTCCTTAGTAATCTCCTCCACATGTTTCACGAATTTCAGTAGGCCAACCTCTACATATTGATTACTAGAAGTTCCACCGATGAAGAGAGAAGTTACATATTCCTTCTTGCTCCATTTGGTTTTAATGATCCTTGAGATAACTTGGAAATCTAATTTTGATACATGTTGGAGTGTCCTTGGCCCATTCCCAATCAAATCTTAGATCTAAGGGAAAAATTATGTTGGTGTGGGCTCAACATTGGGCATCAAATCACTTTCAAGTTCATGATGAGGGATCACATCTTACACTTGATGAGATGCCTCAAATACTAAGGAAGAAACACCGAGAATTGATGAAGAACTACAAGCTATGAAGGATCCATCTCACCTTGCTCAATATATTTAATGATATCCACAATGACTTTAGCTTTCTCATGGAGCCTTGTAGACACTTATTTTAAATACCCTACATTGTTTATCCACGCTCCTCGCATTCACACTCAAAACATTGAATTATCTTATTATCCTATAAAACATGTCCTCACCCTCATAAAATCACAATTTACACTTAGTAAATACTTATTTACACACATAAAATACCCAAACAACCTAAAACCCATCCTATCCCATTTTAACCCTAACCATATAACCTCCTAACATCCTCAACCTCTTCCTAACCATCTTCACTCGCCCTCATACCCAAATTAACCCTTTTGGGAGTGTTCAAACAACTTCTAAGTGGGTGATTTAACAAAAACAAACTATTTGTTTAAACCATAGATATTGCAAAGTCAAATATAATAGATAAAATGTTAAAGTACAAATCGACACAAGCAATAAGCTAGATGAAAATGAAACCCTAGGTGAAAGAGAGGGAATAGAAGACTTGGCTTATTTTACAATTGATCCCAAAGTGTGTCGATCGGAAGGTTGATGAATAGGAGGAGGAAATTGTCACAATTGTGCTCAAAAAATGATGCAACTACCGGATATGCCCGGAATGAGGCACCGGGGGTGTTGGAGATTGCTTTTGGGCTCCCGTGACTACAAAAGACCTTAGAAACTAATTTTTCTTGTGTCACAATATTTTCGCTAGCCTTTGTTGTTTTTCGCTTGTGTGTCACATTATGCCCGCAGAAATGCACCTATGACCTGCAAAGAGAAAGAGAACATGTAAGACCCCAAAACACATTAAATCCTAAAAATAAAAATATGCAAATGGGGAGTCGATGACCCCAGGTGGTCTCTCGACCGAGTGAACTTACGACTAAGCATTGCACTATATTTTAGACTCCATGAATTTTGTGTGTGTGTGTGTGTGTGTAAGAATCATACCTTAGGTGGATCTTGTGTAAGATGGACTTGATAACAAGTGGTGGCTAGATGTAGCAATGTAAGTAGATGTTTTGATGACAAAATGAACTTCCTCTCTATGTGTGTATGCAGAAAATACAAATTCCTTGTCCCTTAAATGAAGCTAGATGGATGCTTTGATGCTCTTGAAATGCCTTTGAATGTAATCTTAGGTGATAATAATAGATGTTTAGAACTTGGTCCTTTATTATGGTCACATAGCTTTACATTTATATGATTCCCTTGGTTGAATTTCACAACTAACAACTGGAAGGCTAATACATAAGAAAATAAGATTCCCAAAAGATAAAAGATGCCCAAAAGGAACGAGTAAAGTAAAGAGAGGTCAAGGGTACCCAGAAGGATGGGGGCACCTAGGTGCTAGCATTGTGTGCAGAGTGATAAAATATGAAATAGTAAAGTATCGACGAGGTCATAGGGTGTAAGAGGTCAAAAAGAAGACATGAAACAAAGACAAAAGGCTAAAGATAGATGTTAATTGCTAGTTTTCTCACTTAGGAATCATATGAATAGTAGTATGTGATTAGGACCTAGAAATGTACCCAAAGTGTGTGATTTAGTGTCTACATTTTCCCCAATTTATGTTGTTCAGTGAATACTTGATAACATAAAGTAGATAAGAAATGTGTACCTGATAACCATGTAGATTGATAGCGAAAGTGTGTCAAAGAAACAAGAAAAAGTGTGGGGTGATAAAAATGAAGCGTGGAAGCTAAGATAGGAAAGAGGAAGTGTCTCTAGGGGTAAAAAGTGTAATTTTTCTACCATGGTGTACATGTTTTTGTTTTCATGCTTTTGTTGTGCTTGAGATTGCTACTTCTTATAAGGACAGACTTGCAAAAGAAGAGAAAAAGAGTAGTCAAAGTCATGTATGTGAAAAATTAGATTTAAGTATGTAAAAAATGTGAAAAAGTGGTAAAAGGAATATGTGCACATTATTTGTGACAAGTGAAAAGGATAGAAAGTGTCATGAAAATGTTGTAGAAGAATGATTTTTTTAGGCAATCCCATGCCAAGAATGATTTTTTCGGGTGTTCTCACGCCCGGTGTGAGTTTTTAGGCAATCTCATGCCACATGAGTAGAGTGTTGGGGAGAAAGGTCTAGTGTTATTATCCATCCCTGACTACTTCCTGAAGTTTATACACCACTATAGATGGTGTGATCCTCATTTATTCCGGTTCGATCCATTTTGATCCAACTCGATCCAATGTAAAAAAATAATGCATGTTGATTGTGGTGTAAATTGCTAAAAAATTATGCCAGGAAAATGATTGTAAGTGCCCTGGTCATTCCTATTTAGTGTTTGGAGGTGGGCGTTGGTGTTTTTACTAAACTAAGGACCCAAGTCAATATCGAGGGAATTTTGTATCTATATATGTTTTTGTTCTTGTATTGTGTAGGCTTATACTAAATCTTTGAGTTATTATATGGGATGACTAATTCAACCAATGGATTCCCCCTCATTTGGGGTGCATGTGACGTCACTAGGAGAATGCATCCTAAAGGAGGACCCGATGTTTATATGAACTAAAAACCTTACCTTGGGGGGAGGGAATGTGCATGATAGAAACCAAGGCACATGCAAACAAAGTGGCTAGGACATGTGTTAGTGCAAATAAGACAAGTATGTATATAGAAGACAATGTATAATCTAGTAAGAAAGATGACAACATACACATAATGAACAAGCAAGACATAGTGTAGATCCCACAAATAATGGCATACAATGAAAAACAATGGAAAATAGTAAGAAAACAAAGTATTAGACAACCATGATGGAAAATATACCTACAAAGTAAATGATACACATGAAGCACACGTTAACATGTTAGAAAGATAGAAAGTATGTCAAGACATGTATATATCGATGAATTATTGTGCTCATAATAATATGGATTATAAAGTGAAATAATAGCACATGGAATGTGTGTAAAATTGATGCCCCAAGAGCCTCGATGGTAATGGTAAGAGGCACAATGTTGAGCATCTATGTTGCGTGTAGAGATATGTAGGAATTTTTCATTCAAAATTAAATACCAATTGAACACATGCGTGTATATAGAAAAGATAATGACATACAATGTATCTATATAGCATGGAAATAAAGTGTACATATAACTAGTATAAGCAAGTAAGAGTAAAATGCAACCAAGGTATACGGTATGTTACATTTGTATATGGAATGGAATGCAACATGATCGTGATAATAGCAACATGCCCCCAAGTGGATGTCTATGTATGATATGAGGTTCATTTATAAAAGACACCTCGATAGTAAAGAATAAACCATAGAACAAGAGTGCATCATTGGGAAATTCTTTGAAAATGTGCACCGAAAAGATATGATTGATAAAGCATAGATCGTAACAAGTGTGAGTGAGGTTGGGTTCATTTCAAATTTAGACCCTCAATAGTGGTGTATGAACCATGGAACTAGATTGCGTCCTAGGGTAGTGAGTAGAGTGTGTGGAAGTAGATGCTAGAAATATATATTGTGAATATATAGAGTGCAAAGTGTGTATAATGTGTAATACTAGATGTTGGAAGGAGATGTCACAAATGCACGAGTGTGAAATGTGTAGTGTGTGAGTCTTAGGAATGAATTATGCCCTCAATAGTCAATTGTGAACCTTATCACAAGAGTGTGTCATATGGAAATGAGTGGAGTGTGTAAAATATGTATCGTGAATGCGTAGAGTGTAAAATGTGTATGATGCATAATAGGAACTGCTAGAAAGAGACGTCATGAATGCACAAAGTGTGAAATGTGTAGCGATGTGAGGTTCATGTATGTAGTATGCCCTCAACAATAAAGTGTGAACCTTAGCACAAGAGTGTGTCATAGGGTAATGATGATACAAGAGTGTATCAAATTGTGTAATGATGCTCATAAAGATGAAACATGAAGCACGAAGCGTAAGAGTGGAAATCGTAGAGAACTAGGATGTTAGAAGGGGGAGAAATAAGTGTGATGCCCCCAAGTGTATGATGATGTATATTTATGCAAAGGACAAGAAATATACCATACTATTATGGGAGAGCATTATCTATGTCATGATAAGAGAGAGAGCCAACACAATGGTAGGAAGAAGCAACAATAGGACCATGCGATGGTGGTGGAGTTTGAAATGTGTCATGGCCATCAATAGAAGGAGTAGTTTCTTTGACAAAATGAATCATGAATGGAAGTGGAGCATGATGGGAAGGAATCTTGAATGGTGGTAGCTTATGTGGGATTGATAACATTAAAAATGATTCAAGAGGAGAAGAGGATGGATTGAGAGGAATTTTCTTAGGCTACCCTTGACTTTTCGTAGAAGAAACATTTGTAACCATGACATGATTCTCATTAGAAATAGATGAATCAGGTTTAGGAGCCCAAAGGAGATTTAGAAATTTTAGATGTGCATGTATTAGAATTTTGTGTAGAAAATGAGATAAAATATTGACAATCAAGGTGCTTAATACTTTGTAAATCATAGAAATAATCGTCATTATGTCAATTTATTTGATGATATTTGCAATATGGAAGAACTTGATATTTTGCAAGACGATAAGGAGGATAGAAATGAGTAGATGAAAAGTTGATTAATTGATGGGTTATGACGTAAAGAATAATATCTTGTTGTTTATCATTGAGATAAAACTTGATAAGTTCTCGTAATTATAATATGTGATGTTCACTGATATGAGCAAATGTATAATACATAGAATGAGGATGCAAAGAAGAACTAGCGTGAGCCTGAGAAGTGTCCTTAAGATGTTGGATTTCAAATTTTAGAGATGTAATCATGGATTCCATAGCCTGAAACTTATCTTGAAATAGAGAATGTAAAGCTTGAATGGATTTGCAAATAGATTGATTGGAATTAGGACTAATAGAGTCATCAAAGAGAGATGATCAAAGATGGCACTAACTTGTGAAGGTAGAATGTTGATAGGGAGATACATAGTGTCTAGGGTTTTGTGGAGATATTTTTGCAAGATGTGTGCATTTGAATAAATTGAAGCAAGGAGACTTGAGAGACCTTATGAGTGATGAGAGAAGAAAAATTAGGATCCAAGAGTGTTTGAATAAGACAAGTTCACCAAACGATTTAACAAAAAAACTTTTGTATAAACCCTAGATATTTTAGAGCCACATGTAATAGATAAAACATTGAAGTACAACTTTGACCCAAGAAATAAGCTAGATGAAAATGAAACCCTATGTGTAAGAGAGGGAATAAAATACTTATTTTATTTTTTAATTGATCCCAAAGTGTGTTGGTGGAAGACTAATGAAAAAGAGGAGGAAATTGTCACAATTGTGCTAAAAAAATTATGGGATCAAGTTATATATGCATGGATTGGGGTGCCTAGATCAGTCAAGGAATTGGATACTTCTTCTGGCACCCATAACTATGAAATACCTCAGAAAATGAGTTTTCTTATGTCAAAATATTATCATTGGCCTTCGTTGTTTGTCGCATGTGTGTCACACTATGCCTACAAAATTTGCTTGTGACTCAGCAAAGAGAAAGATAACTTTGAAAACCCCAAAAGAAATAAAATCCTAAAAATTAAAATATGAAAATGGGAAGTTGGACTAACCCTGTGGTCACCCAACTGAGTGATCTTAAAACCAAGCACTTCCCTACATTTTAAACTCCATATAGTTCTTGAGTGATCGTGCCCTAGGTGGCTCTTGTGCAAGATGCACTTGATAATGAGTGATAGCTAGATGTAGCAATGTAAGTAGATGTGTGGATGGAAAAATGAAATTCCCCTCCTATGCGTGTATGTAAAAAAATTTGTCCCTTGTCCCTTGAATGAAGCTATATGGATGCTTTGATGCTCTTGAAATGCCTTTGGATGCAACCTTAAGTGATAATAATAGATTCTTAGAACTTGGTCCTTTATTATGGTCACATAGATTTATATTTATATGATTCCCTTGGTTGAATTTCACAATTAACAACTAGAAATCTAACCCATAAGAAAACAATATTCCCAAAATATAAAAAAATGCCCAAAAGGAGCGAGTAAAAAGTAAAGAGAGGTCAGGGGCACTGCACAACACCAATCCGGCACTATGATAATTCTCCACCGGAACTCCTCATGCTATGATTATTTACTAATGCACAACTTTTAGTTTGGTGGATGTAATCTGGAAACACAACAACAAACATAACACAAGAATACCATAGACTATGATATGAAGGAATGATGACAAATCTGAAATATAAGTGTAAATTATAATATCAACATGAAATTGTTACAATCTCACCCATGAGGTACTTCAAGTGTTACTAACTTCACTTGCCTTCCAACAATAACTATGGGAGAAACTTCACAATTACACCTCTTAATGGCTTCTTTAACACACTTACTCATACAATATTTCTCACTACTTCCTTCTATGCTAAATGAGGGGGTGGCCTCTCTATTTATAGAACTTTCAAGCTTATCCACCTTATCTCTAAGATAGGATAAGAAATCTACTCTGACGAATCATATTCCATACCTTAACTCTTATCTTTACATGTAAGCTTATCTTTTAAGATAAGATAAACCTTATCATTTCACATGGGTTCCACATTTTTAGACTTTTTACAAATAAAATACACAAAATATTTATGACCTCACTCCTTGTCCTTATTACCAATATAATATTTCTAATTCCTAATCATGTAGACCCTACTTCTCTACTTACCCTAACTTTGACATTTTAACATTACCAAACCACTTACGACAAATATTTACTTTTTACCACAACATTCATATTGTACTTTAACGTTACCCATACTATACATTATTGGTGGCATCATACCGGCAGCGCCGTTATCTTCTATCAGACGCTACTACTAATTATACTTAACAACATCCTATTCCTAATACATACATTAATGAAATAGAAATTACAGAGGAAAACTTTAGTGTCGACATCTTCCCCCTTCCTAGCTTCTACTCCATCCTGGAGTAGACTATTCTCGTGCTTGGAAAATCCTTAACTTGTCGTGGTTGACCCATTTCGTAATGGGAGTGCCATCTAATTCCTCCATCGATATCTACCATTTTCATGCACAATCTTGTTATTTTGTAGGGCCCCATCCATCCGGGAAGAAATTTTCGTTGCCTTCTTTTTTGTATCTCGGAATCATATTCTAGAACCAAGTCATTCACATGAAATGGAGACCAACAAATCTTTTCATCAAAGTAGTCCTTCTACTTCATTTTCTTCTTATAGCTTGTATCCTTTGCTATTTCCCTCATTTCCTCTAGCAAATGAAGATGCACCAACCTTTCTTTTACTAAGTCACTTTCATCCATCCTTTCATTTTTCATAACTCTCACAGTGGGATATCAAACTCAATAGGAAGAACTGGATCAATGTCATAAGCCAACCGAAATGGGAGTATCATGTTGTTGACTTTGATGTTGCCCTATATGCCCACAATGCTGCATGAATCCTTTTATCCCACTTATGTACCTATAAGGCTACATCTTTGCTAGAATTTGACACAACACAAAATTTGTTCATTCCAGGCTATCCATTTGTGCTTGGCTTGTATGTTGTTGCTTCCCGTGCTTAATAGAAAACTTGTTGATTATGGCTTCTACCACCTCATTAATGAAGTGGCTTCCTTGATCTGCATTACAATTTCTAATGGACAACCAAATCACGGTGACAATGCGTTCATATATGAACCTTGCCACTTCATCCATGGAAGTTGTTTTCAATGGCCTAGTTTCAACCCACTTGGTTAAATAATCTGTGGCAACTACAATATACTTATTTTGGCATGGGGCGGTTGGAAGTGGACCTACATATCTATTCCCCACTTTTCAAAGGGACCAAGTGGAATAATAGGGCATAATGGAGCTGATGAAGTCTTATGGTTACCATGTGTTTGAAAAATATCACATGTCTTTCAATAATTATAACAATCTCTAAAAAGAGTGGGCCGGTGATAACCTGCATCCAAGATCCTTCTTGTTGTAAGTTGTCTAGAGAAGTGTCCTCCACATGTACCATTGTGGAATTCTCCTATTAGATCCTTCCCTTGATCATGTCCAAATGCCCTTTTATCTGTCCATCGTGTCCCATTCAAAATAATACTCCATACAAAATAGAATATGGACGACTAGCTTGAGTAATCTTCCTCTTGGTCTTTGCATTAGCACCATCAGGAAACTTGAATTCATTCAGATAATTCCAAATATCTATGTATTCACTAGGGATTCTACATCAAGGGATAACAATGCTTGCATCCGGGAAATCATCATCATCACAAGATGAACCTAAACCATCATAGGCTCGAGAGATTGCATCTGCGCATTGACATGCTTCTTTCCGGCCTATCTATAATATCAAATTCAAATTCTTGTGGCAAAATTATCCATCTTGTTATCCTCTCTCGATGGGTTAGGCTTATTTACAATATATTTTAGAGCCTCGATGATCTGCATTCAACTATAAATTTCTGCCCTGCAAGTAATTTCTAAACTTCTTTACGGAAAAAATGATAGCTAGAGCCTTTTTTTCTCACATGTATAATTTACCTCAACACTGCTCATTTGTCTTCTCCCAAAGTAAACTAGATGACCATTCCCATTTTTTCATCCTTTTGGCTCGAGTACTTCCTAGTGCTGCATCCAAGGATCAAATACACAATGAATGGATTTCTCTAGTCTGGATTCTTTAAAACAAGTGAAGACACCAAAGCTTCCTTCAGTTGTTCAAAAGCTTCATGCGCATTCTTTCCTAGTTCATAAGTAACATCCTTCTTCAAGAATTGGGTTAGTGGTGTACAATCTTTGAGAAATTCTTAATGAACCTTCTATAGTAACCCACATGGCCTAAAAATGATCTCAACTTACTTCTATTCATAGAAAATGGTAACTCTTTGATTTTTTGAAACTTTATCAGGATTAGTACCAATACCATCTCTAGATACAACATGCCCTAACAAAACACCTTTAGAACATCCAAAGACACACTTTGTAGGATTTAGTGAGGATTTTGCTTCATCTAACCTTTGAAATGTTGTCTCCATCTCAGTGCAGTAGTCCATCTTGCTCCCATAGATGCAAAAATCATCCAGAAATACTCTGATGAAGTTCCCAATGTAGGGTTCAAACACCCTATTCATCAAATGCTCGAACGTTTCCGGAGCATTACACAACCCAAAAGGCATAACTCTATAAGTAAATGTTCCCCAAGGAGTTTTGAAAGTGGTATTTAGCTGATCTTTTTCCACTATACGAAATTGGTTGTATCTACTATATCCATCTACAAAACTATAGCACTCTGGCCACTACTTCATCCAAGATCTAATCGAGAATGGAAGAGGGTAATGATCCTTCTTTGTTGCCTTGTTGAGCTTCCTATAATCAACACAAATGCGTAGCTTCCCATTATTTTTTATTGAGATCACAACGGGAGAAACCCATTTTGAATTCTCCACAACAAATATGAATCCTGCATCAAGCAACTTATCTATTTGTTCTTTTACAATCTTGGAAAAATTAGGATTCATTCTATATGGCGGTTGCTTTATGGGCTTAACACCATCTACCAGCTCAATAGAATGTTCTACCCAACTTACTTGATGGAGTTCCTTGTAATCAAAAGTGAATAGGTGTATGTACCTTCAAAAGAGCTAGAGGTAGGATTCCTTCTCACTCTCCATCATAGCATCACCAATCTTTATTTGTTGGAGACGATCATCAATTTCTTCTTCAGATAATTTTATGGGTTCATGAGTCGGTGTGATTGGAAGGATATCCATGACCAAAACATCAACCTCACTTTATTCATCTTCTATGTCAACTTCACTAGTACTAGATTAATCAGAGGATGTCCAATCATCATTTTCATCACTTGAATCCACAGGCTTTGCCTTATAATGCCGAGGAATCATGTTTATCTTCACCCTCTCTCGCCACGTCCAAGTGTCATGAAGCCTTCATTCCAGTAGTTTCTTGTATGAACTCTCCTTAGCCATGGCCTTCCCAACAACATTGGGTGCATGCAATGCATACCATTTTCATCACCTAAAAGTCTACCACACATACAACACCCATAATGTATATTGCCACATTTGAAACAACACTTTCTGGTTTAGTTTTTCCCTTATTTAATGACCTTAACATAAGTGTTGAGGGCGATCAATTTTAAACCCAACATATTCATTACTGAGACTTGGTCATTACATTAATCTGCAGCACCTCCATCAACTAAGACATCATGAATTGAAATACCATTACATAATACCTCAGCTTATGGAACGTAGGGATCCGCCTCTACTTCTAAAATAGGGACCTCAACCTCCTTCCTTCGCCGTCAAGCATTGAGTCCACTTGAAGCTCCCGCCTCTTCTCAGAAGACATAGCCAAAAGTTGACCATATGTAATATTTGCAGGCCTTTTGGAAAGATCTCTAAGCAAGAAGAGTATGGTCCTTGCCCCCGTGAAATTAGAAAATCTTGCACACCCAAAATTCTTCTCCGTGTTTCTTACTAGTTTCTCCTTTCATCTTCTTAGGATCATTTCCATCTTGGTTATCTTTTTCTTTCTTTCTTTTGTTACAAACACATCTCGCTTCATTATTTATGCTCCTATATACTACATCAAAAGAATTCACAGTTCTTTTCCTTTATCATTATCTCTTGTACCGGATGTAGAAGCTCTATTTGGACAATTATACTTATAATGACCCTTTTATGACAACCATAACATATAACTTTAGAAATATTTCTTTTTGGACCTCTATCTCCTCCCTGAGAACTAAATTCTTTTCCTTGAAGAAGATTAATAGTTAACTATCCCATCTTCCTTAGAAAATATTCATGCTCAGTAGATGTACTAGGAGAAATATTTGTGCTCACCAGAGTGGTTATGGATTTTGGACCAAAGTCATTGGTGTAGGCTCTACCTTAGCAACAATTTCTTTGGGCTCTTCTTTCATGCTTTCTTCTTGCCTTCTTGCAATATCCTTTGCTTGTTCGAGGGTCACCGAGCGGTCATACTTCACCCATTGTCGATCTTTGGCTTCATCCCAAGAATGAAGTGCTTATAGAGGAGATTATTCATGCCATTCATCAACCCATCCACTAATCCTTCCTTCCGGATCTGGGCATCGAGCTTCCTCCTTAGCTCTAGAACACGAGCATGATAGTCCCTTATCTTCTCCTTCTCTCCTTGGGATAGTTTTGTGATATCGATCATGAGATCTGTATATTTCTATTGTTCACCAAATTCTTCAAGAAAACTTTCAGTTAATAAATCCCATGAGTTTTTCACATTATCACCTAATGTTTTAAACCACCTAAGGGCTGAACCATCCAAAATGGTAGGAAAAAATTCAGTCCATTGTTCCCTTCTTATGAGGCCATTACAAATGCAAGATCACTTAAATTCTTGAATGAAAGAGAAATCATCTTCATTAGATTGGGCTGAAAAAATAGGAATCTTCCCATTTTCAAAGTAACCACGTGAAATACCAACCCAAAAGTACAATCAACAAGACTTATGTGCACAAATAATTAGAATCACTATAATAGAAAGTGACTTTACACCTTTCTACGTAAAATAGAAATGACCATGGTAAACTATGATAAAACTTGACTTATCATGTAAAAATTGACTTTACTGTGGTAAACACTATTCACGGTAAAAAGTGAAGTTACTACGGTAAATACTATTCAGGGTAAAAAGTGAAGTTACTGCGGTAAATACTATTCATGGTAAAAAGTGACTTTACCATGGTAACTACTATGCACAGTAAAAACAAGGTTACCCTCCAAATTATTTTTGACTAAGTGGGAATATCTCTCCAGAAAATCCACCAACGAGGAATCGTCCCGACAACAGAACCAAAATGTCAACACCAATCCGGCAAGACTATGATAATTCTCCATCTGGAACTCCTCGTGCTATGATTATGTACTAATGCATAGCTTTTAATTTGGTGGGTGTAATCTGGAAACACAACAACAAACATAACACAAGAATACTATATTAAATTTGTTAACGTATCATATTAAATCTTAAACCAATTCACAAGTTTTCTATTCTACTTCGTATTTGAAAATTATCTTTTCCACAAGATTCACCAATGATTTATCCGAATCACTAGTGATTACCTCAAATCTCCAATGATCTATGTCTCTTTATCACTTTAATCACATTTCTCATATTTATAATCAATATATCAATTTTTTCTATCTAATCTACTTATTTTCAAGTTATTTCTCTTTGTAGATGATTGTACTGAGTTAAGCACATCCGATTAAAAGCATATACCTCCCCATTGTTTCACAACCACTAGTTTGGGAACAATTTGACATTACACATGAACTCAGCCTTTGTTTCATCTCCTTGATATTAAATGTTGAAGACATCAAAGATCAAATTGTAGTCATACACAAAGAACATGATGTTGTTGAACAAACCTAGTTCAATTAATTCTTGGATTTTAAACTTGTTGTAACCCTCACTTGGGCCACCTATCACACTTATCAAGATATCTCCATCCCTTTGGATTTCTAATCATCCTCTTGTTGTCAATTATTTTCATATCATTATCACTTGATTGTAAAATGAGTTGACACCCTTCAAGGAAGCCATTTGGTTCTTGGGATCTGCCTTTTGGCAAGAAACTCATCATATCCTTATCTAATATCTATATTGTCTAGTTATCTTTTTGTGTGCAGGTTTCTCTCATTCATTGGAAATTAGAGTCCCACACTCATTTGGCATCCACACATCTCGACTTTGTTTTTCGCCATAATTATCGTTAGACCCTATCGTCCTATGAGTTTTTGGTATTATTCATATAATTAACAAACCAAAATTCACCACAACCACCCAATTCGGGCACATCTACTTACAAGCATTTATAACCTTCCCATCGTTTCACAACCACTAGTTTGGGAACAATGCAACATTGCACATGAACTCATCCTCTGCGTGTCATCTCCTTGACACAAAACATCAAGACATCGTAAAGATCAACTTAAATTCATACGTGATGAACAGGACACTCTTGAACAATCTTGATTCGATTACTTCTTGGATTTTGAACTTCTCATAGCCCTTGCCTAGGCCACCTATCACACAGAGAAGGATCTCTCTATGCCTTTGAATTTATAATCATCCTCTTGTTGTCAATTATTTTCATATCAATTCACTTAATTGTAAAACTATTAGACACCCTTCAAGGAATCCCTTTGGTTCATGGGATCGAACTTTGTTGAGTAACTCATCATATCCTTATCTAATATTTATATTGTCTAGTTATTTTTCTATGTGTAAGTTTATCTCATTCACTAGAAACAAGATTCGTGCGCTCATTTTCATCCACGTATCTTAACATTGCATTCCCACCGCAAGTATCATTAAACCATGTCATCCTCTAAGTTTTATTGTTTTTCATATAATCAACAAACCAAAATTCACCACAAACATTCTGACATGCCCAGTGGGACATTTTGTCCCTTTTTACCGTATTTATATCTTTTTGTTTCCTTTCTTTTCAAATCATCTAATTTTTTAGCTTAGAGTTATTTGATATTGCTTCTTCAAAAACACATAAAATAAGAAAAATAAAAAAGGAATAGCGAATAAAGGTACATTTATTTTCTTTCATTCTCTATTAGTGTCAAATTTTTGTTTGATTTGTCTTGATTAAAATTAATCTTTCATTTTTTTATTGAGGGTAAATGAGGGTTTTTAAAGGACCCGCATCTTTGTACATTTGAGGATTTATTGGAGAGGATCCACAACCTAGTTACAATGAAGGGAACCTACACTAGGAACCCAATTGAAGGAACCATTAAACCATAATGAAGATGTAGCATCTACAATGAGATAAGTAGTAACTTGGGTGAAGCAAAGGTGACCAAAGACAATGACCGAAATGAGAGAACCAACAACCAGGTGAAGCAACGACCAGCGGCAGTGAACATAGTGAGTGAAGCGGTGACCAAGGAGAAGTAGTAGCGACCAGCTACAAAAGCGCAACAACATCCTTAGTGAATCTTGAGCTAAAATGCTACTGAATGTAGTGAGCAAGGAAACCAACATGTTACAACAAAGTAACGAGTAAAGATGTCGCAACTAGCGGTGAAACCACCTAAGAGAGGATCATTTCTTAGGGGGATTTGAACATGGGTGGGAAAGCACACAACCATGTGACTTGACCACACCACTCCCACCCCATCGGAAATTAATCTTTCCTTTTGGGTCTTAAAATGAACCTTCATTTTTCTTGATCATAGTTTAATTAGGGGTTAGATAATTGCATTTAAAAATTCCCCTCACACACAACCTAACTATGTAATAAATCACACTTGCATTGTTGTCTCCCGAAAACCACTTTTCATTTTCCAAGTTAAATTCAAAATTCTGAGCTCTCACCCTCCTAAAGTATTTAAGCCAAGTTGAAGGTTTGAAGAAATAGAAAAATCCAAGCCCTAGTGTTGTTTAACCTCTATTTTGCTCATTTTGAGAAATTCTCCATCTCTCGATGCATTCGTGTACGTAATATCGTCTTTATAATCTCTTTTTTTTTATTGAAATTTTTCGATTGTTCTATGGCATGGGTCGTCAAATCATTGTTTTGCCTCCATGCCTCTAGCTTGCAAAGGAAATTCAAAAATTGGACTCAAAATGATGAATTTCTCTTCCTCTGTGTATTTTTCCACAATCGGGAACGATGGGCATTTTCTTCCCCATCAAATTTTAGCCCCATCATCCACGGGTACATGGACATACCTAATTGGAAGCAGGTCGGTAGAGAAATTTGTGTTTTTGAGCCTCTTTGTAAAAAAGGTAAAAAGTTAAAAAGTGACCCACGGCCCCGATTAGGCTATAAAGGTAAAATTCAAATTTTGAGCCCATGGAGAAAGTCAAAGTTGAAGCCCGCATGGAAAAATTCAAAGGTAAAGCCCATTGTTGAAAATTCAAAGTGGACGCCATCGGGGCACTTTTGGAAATTTAACCAAATTCCCAAAAGTGAAGTAAAATTTCTAGAATGCTCCACGGCTCCGCCAAGGTCTCGAGCCCGCCGTTGAAAAGTCAAAGCAGAGGAGCGGAACGATGGAGAACTTTGAGTTTTGAGCCTTTTTCCAAAAAGGTTAAAATGTTGAGAAAAGGGTCATGACCCCATTTCCAATCAGAGGATGCCATGTGTCAAGAGTTCAATCGGAGCAGTGGGTCAGCGGAGGAATTTGAGTTTTTGAGCCTTTTTCCAAAAAAGGGTAAAATGTTGAGAAAAGGGTTGTGACCCCATTTCCAATGAAAACGTGCCACGTGCCTAAGTTAAAAAGTTGAAGCGGGGTGTGGGCCAATTTGTTCCAAATTTCCAAATCTCTAAAAAATCACAAAATGCAAAGGGCTTTCCCCGTACCCGCTCCAATCTCTTCCTACCACGTGGATGGCCCGATTTCAAAGTTATAAGAGAAAATCAAACGGTCTGTATTCAAACTGGAAAATCAAATGTAATGTTCACGTTGTAAGATCTGGTTTTTAACCCACCATGAGCATTTTCTTTGCAATGAAGGAATTTGAAGAGGCGTAAATGATTTGTAAAGTTGTAACCATTTTGGCATAAGATATAATGGCTCCTTGGAGTCATTCCAAGGGCTGGTGATTGATTTCAAAAAGACCAGAGTGCTTTGTACTGGAAAGATAGAAAATGCCATACTTATTCTATTTTCCCTTCTCCTTAGAATTTCCTCTATTCTCAAATCTCTGTACAAACTCTGCTTTAGCTTCAATAATAAAAGAAGGAATTTTTGCCTTTTTGATTGAGGGATTGATTGGTACCTTGTGACCAATGAATTCCATTCGATCTTGTAGCTTCTCCTAAAAATTTGTTTTTCTTCTAACTATAAATGCATGTAAATGAAATTTCTAATTAATGTGTGTGGGCATCTGATATTCTACTCACAACATTAGTTTTCTCCTACCTCCATTTCCACTCCCCTTCCCCTTTCCAAGACAAAGTTTCTTCTCTAGTGAGACATTGCTAGCTTTGCCACAGGGTCAGTGGAGTGCCCCTATTGGATCTCTCGGTCGAAAGGCCACCATTGAAATCCACATTTTTGCATGCACCTATGGAAGCTACACCGTTCAAGTAGAGGGACTTAGATTCCCATAGCGTTGGCTTGAAACCCACAAATTTGTCCACAAGATTTACTGGTCCAATTGGTTCAGATGAAGAAGGAGACCTCTGAATCAATGAGAGATTTTTTAGCAAGGTATGATAGTTTGAAAAGAAGGATCCCAAAAGATGTGGTACCCCTAAAAATAACTTGAAAAGGTTCTTCATCAGTGCTTTGCCATCAGAAGTTTGTTTCTTCCTCAAAAGAGCCCAACCAAGAACATTGAGGGAATTTCAAGACTTTGCAATTAAGACTGATGATGATCTAATTCTTTCTGAAAAGTGAAAGGACCAAATGGGAAGCAAAATGGTCAAAGTTAAAATTCAATCACCACCGATCCAATATTCCAAAAATGGAAAATGACCCAGATTGCTTTAAAGAAGTAGCTATCACAAATCATAATGATGAATGTGCCAAGGAGACCAAGAATTGCTCCACCTCCTCGTAGGCTTGATCTTGAAGCACCACCAGTCAATGCCATCTATGACACTAGGGAATTAGAAGAAGAAGTAGACATTGAGGAAACTGAAGAAGAAAGCATGGATGACTATGAAAACTATCTTGAAATTGAAGAGGTTAGCATGCACAATGGCCTGATTGAATACGTTGATGATGAGGAGGAAGGTGATGAAGAAGCTCCAAGTTTTTCATGTTTTTTTTTCACTCATGCACAATCCAAGAATGGTGTTTCAACCTCAACAGTTGTAACTAAGAGTAGGAAGAACAAAGAAGATATCACTTCAAATCCTATACTAAACAAGATCATCAACAAGGGATCACCATTACCACCTTCCATGGAATCAACTAGAGAGAAATCAGATTCACTAGTTGTCAAGGATCACACTATTGTGCCAAGTAAGTTATCTGATTCTTCTCCCAACTCAAAAGTTGTTAAGAGAAATTCTCTTCTAAATGTTGGTTCTGCAAGAACATCTAAATTTCAATCAAAGGCTACACCCCCATCTCCCTCCAAGCTAATTGCTACATTTGAAAAGGAGAACCCAACACCAAAAGTAACGACGCATCTGCCATTTAAGTCCTCATCTACCATAACTTCATTTGACTTTGTAGAGCATGCTAGCAAAACCAAATTCCAGTTCTCTAAAATTGAAAACCTACGAACACATCCTACCCAATTTGTGCAGATTCATCGTGGAAGTCCAGATGGTAACTCTACATCCCCAATCTCTAATTCTAAGGGTTTACTTCCCACACCATCCACACCATCTTCTCAAAACATGTTAGCCCTCAGTGCCTCCACCACCAACAGAGTTGAGCCTTTTTACATGTCACTTTTCATCAAAGGTTTCCAGCTGCACAATTGTATTATAGATTTTGGAGCTTCAGATAATGTGATGCCAACAAAAGTTGTAAATGCTCTTGGCCTCACTTTGACCTAGGTAAATGGCACATGATACTCAATGGAATCTAAACAAGTTCCATTGGTAGGAAGGATTAAGGATGATCAAGTTGCACTAATTGATTACCCTGACAAGAAGATACTCTTGACCATTTTGGTGGTAGACATCCCAGCATCTTTTGGTATGCTGTTTAGTAGAATTTTTTGCAAAGATCTAGGTGGAGAAATAAAAATGGATTGGTCATCTGCAACTATCCCAATGAAAGGAGAAATGAAGAAGTTGTTGTCAATCAGAAAAATGAATTTCATAGTAAGGAAGTATAATGATCCAAGAGATGATATCCTTTTTCAAGATTGTGGGCTTGGAAATTACCTCCTTACATCACAGAAGGAAGAGGACTTGCCACTTCTCATGGAGGAAGAAGAGGACTGAATCTGGACAATGGAGTTTGATGGCGGTCATTCGGCGAGCGAGTTCGGGAGCTGGTGTATCCTTTTGCCTACAAGCTGTAATTTGACAATACAAATAATACAACAGTATGAAGCATTACTCTTAGGCATGAATACAACACATGACATGGGAATCAAGAAGTTGAGATGTAAAGGTGATGTAGAGGTTGTGGTAAAGCAGGCCTACCAAGGTAATATCGGGTGAAAAATCCTAGACTTAGGCACTAAGAAACAGAGTGTGGCACTGCATTGAATCCTTTGATGCATTCTCCATTGAAGTTATCCCTAGGGAGTAGAATGAAAAGGTTGATTCTCTAGCGAGTGTCGGCTTCCTTAGTGACATCTCATCCTTCTTTTGGGAAGGATAAAGTGACCACTTAGATGGTGTTCGAGACCAGTACTGCCACTGCATAATGTAAATCACGACGGGTCTTTATTGATGACAATAAGATCCTACCCTTCTTAGAACAAAGGGATAACTTCAATAATCTTTTCTTTGAAGGAAGTGAAAACCCACACCATGAATCAATCCCCAAAGAAGAGAAGGAAGGAATTGAGGGAATTGATGAAGAGGGAGTAATCAAACTGAAAGGAAACAAAATCCCCAAAGGCCTAGTTTCTTTGGAAGACCTCTTTGACAAGCATGACAGGTTCATCCAAGAGAAATAAAAATAGTCTTCTCGGTGTCCATCTGATTTTGATCAAGAAAACATTGGCACTTTAGAGAATCCAAGGATGGTTAACATTGGTAAATGCTGCTCACCAGAAGAGAAGAGAAAGTTTTTGCTCTGCTAAAAAAGTACTCAGATGTCCTGGCCTATTCCTATGATGAACTCAAATCTTTTTAGCCAAAGGAAATGCATCACTCCATTCCTTTGAAGTAAGGAGCTAAGCCCTTCAGGCAAAAAAAAAGGCCCTACAATCCAAAGATTGCTGATGTTATCAAAGAAGAGGTGATAAAGATGCTCAATGCTAGAATCATCTTCCCCATCCACCATTCAACATGGGTGGCTAACATTGTGCCAGTAAGGAAGAAGAATGGGGAAATAAGGATTTGTGTAGACTTCCAAAATCTGAATTAGGCATCTCTCAAGGACAACTACCCTCTTCCAATCATGGATCATATTTTGCAAGTAGTCATTAGATCTAAAATTCTCTCTTTTCTTGATGGATTCTCATGGTACAACCAAATCAAGGTGGTAGAAGAGGATTGCAACAAAAAACCTTCACAACACCTTGGGGCACTTTTTCCTACAGACAGAATGCCTTTTGGCTTGATCAATGTTGGAGCCAATTTCCAGAGAGCAATGGACCTTTCCTTCAAATATTTGAAACATTGTATTGTCATTTACCTTGATGACCTACCGGTTTTTCAAAGATGAGGGAGATCATATCTATCATTTGGAGTAAGTCCTTGCAAGGTGTAGGAAACATGGCATTTCTCTAAATCCAAAGAAGTGAATTTTTGGAGTCACATAAGGTAAGTTGTTGGGACACATTGTGAACAAACATGGAGCACACATTGATCCTGAGAGGATCAGAGCTATCCAAGCACTAGCCTTACCAACCAATAAGAAGGGAGTTCATTCATTCTTTGGAAAGGTAAACTTCCTTCGTCATTTTGTGCCTAAGTTTTCTGAACTAACTAAGCATATAAATTCCATGATGAAGCCTCAAGCAAATTTCAAGTGGAATAAGGAAGGAAAAACAACATTTGAGGAGATCAAGAAAGCCATTTCCAAATATCCAACTCTTGTATCTCCAGATTTCAACAAGGATTTCATCATGTATTGCTTATGCATCAGAACATACCCTCTCTACTGTCCTTGTTCAAAAAAATGATGAAGGTTTGGAAGAACCCATTGCTTTCATGAGCTATCCTTTGAAAAATCATGAGCTAAAGTACAACCAATTGGAGAAACATGCCTACGTAGTGGTCAAAGATGTTAAAAGTTTCAAATTCTACATTCTCAATTCTCATGCAGTGGTAATGGTCCCTGGAAGTGCAATCAAGTCCATTTTGACTCAACAAGATCCTAGGGCTAAGAGAGGAAGTTGGATTGCAAACACCCAAGAGTATGACTTGGAGATTAGACCCTCTAATATGGTAAGAGGAAATGGTTTGTACCAGATGATTGCTGAAGATGAAGCTCTTAGGGCTCAGTAGGGAGAAAAGGATGGTGTTTGCTCAACCTATTCAAGAGACAGTCAACAGGCGCTCTTTGTCACCACTACTGATGAGTGGTATGCTGACATTACTTACTACCTCAATTATGGAGAATTCCCTCCTCATCTTGATTACAAACAAAGAAGGACACTCAAGCTAAAGGTAACTAATTTTGTGATCTGAATCATGCACTTTACAAGAGAGGCCTAGATGGTTGTTTCCTCAGGTGTGTAGATAAGGAGTAACAAGAAAATTTTCTTAGGGCATATCATGATCAAGCTTGTGGTGGACATTTCTCAGAAATGGTCACTACACATAAGATCCTCAGAGGGAGATATTATTGGCCCTCCATATTTACAAACACTCAGGATTGGGTTTCCAAATGCAAAGCATGCCAACAATTTTTTGGAAAGCCACAACTAGTTGCATTGCCACTCAGGCCTATGGTGATTGAAGAACCATTTCAGCAATGGGGCTAGATTTTATTGGTGTTCTAAATCCTCATTCTAGTGTAGGGCATACTTATGTACTCATTACAACTAATTACTTCACTAAATGGGTGGAAGCCATCCTAACCAAGCAAGCCAGCTCTGAAATAGTCTGCAACTTCATCAAGGAGAATATCATTGTTCATTTTGGAATACCACAGAAAATTGTTGTAGACAATGCCACCTATTTCTCTTCCAAGGAGCTCACGATTTTTGTTATGGCTTTGGAATCTCCCTATCTCACTCTTCTGACTACTACCCATAGGGAAATGGGCAACGTGAGTCAAGCAACAAGAACATTGTGACCATTATTCATAAGCTGGTAGATGAGAATCAAATGAACTGTCATAAGAAGTTATATGATGCATTATGGGCTAATAGGATCACTCCTAAGAAGGCAATAGGTATGTCACCTTTCCAAATTTTGTATGGAGTTGAGGTAGAGATTCCCCTTAGAATTGAGATGCCAGCTCTCAAGTTGCTGCAAGAAATAGAAGATAGTCAATACAAAGACTTCATTGACAAGAGGATCCTCTTCCTGGAGAAGCTGGAAGAAAGCAGATGCCAAGTGGTGGATAGAATTAAAGAACACAAATTGAAAGTGAAGAAGATATTTGACAAGAGGGAAAAGGAAAGATAATTCAAGGTTGGAGACTTTGTCCTGCTATGGGACAAGAGAAGAGAACCAAAAGGTAACCATGGAAAGTTTGATTCATTATGGCTTGGCCCATTCCAAATTCATGGAGCTTGTGGTGAGAATTTTTTTCTCCTCTCATACTTGGATGGAACGCCATTAGAATTTCCTCAAAGTGGGAAATACTTGAAATTGTATCATCAATGAAAGTGGGTTGTCCCCCACCTTGTACCATAGGTGATTTTGTAGGTGTGTTTTCCCTTTTCTATTGTGTGGTTTTGGTTTATTTTTGTTTGGTTTTTGTTGTGTGTGGTTTGGCTTGTGTGTTTCCTCCTTCTTCCATTCTTTCTCAGAATTGTACATGACTCTGCAAGGCCCAATGGATAAGACACTGGTCAACGTTATACGGTTTAAAAAATTTGAGATTCTAGATGCTCATACCATGTCTTCGTCATGCTCAGTCCAATGTCATGTCCCCAAGCTAGAGACATTTGTTGTCTCCCAAAAACCGCTTTTCGTTTTCCAAGTTAAATTTGAAATCCTGAGCTCTCGGCCTCTTAAAGTATTTAAGACAAGTTGAAGGTTTGAAGACATAGCAAAATTCGTGCCCTAGTGTTGTTTAAACATCTGTTTTTCTCTCGTTTTGAGAAATTCTCCATCTCCCGATCTCATGCATGTAATATCCTCTTTACGGAGTCTCTTTTTTTATCAAAATTATTCGATTGTTCTATGGCCTAGGTTGTCACATCATTATTTTTCCTCCATGTCTCTAGCTCGTGAAGGAAATTCAAAAATTGGACTCAAAATGATGAAGTTCTCTTCCTCTGTGTATTTTTCCCACAGTCGAGAACGATGGGTGTTTTCTTCCCCATCTAATTTTAGCCCCATCATCCACAGTGCGTGGACATACCTAATTAGGCGGGTCAGGAGAGAAATTTGTGTTTTTAAGCCTCTTTATAAAAAAGGTGAAAAGTTAAAAAGCAACCCGCGGCCCTGATCAGGCTATAAAGGTAAAAGTCAAATTTTGAGCCCACGGAGAAAAGTCAAAGTTGAAGCTTGTAAGGAAAAAGTCAAAGGTGAAGCCCGCTGTTGAAAAGTCAAAGCGCATTTAGCAAAGTGTATCGAGGAACTTTTGGAAATTTAACCAAATTCCCAAAAGTGAAGTAAAATATCTAGAATGCTCCACAGTTCTACTAAGGTCTCGGCCCGCCGTTGAAAAGTCAAAGTGGAGGACGAAATGGAAGAGAAATTTGAGTTTTTTAGCCTTTTTCCAAAAAGGTCAAAATGTTGAGAAAAGGGCCACACCCCATTTTAAATCGAGAGGAAGCCACGTGTCAAGATTTCAATCGAGAATAGCAGGTCGGTGGAGGAATTTGAGTTTTTGAGCCTTTTTCCAAAAAAGGGTAAAATGTTGAGAAAAGGGTCACGACCCCATTTCCAATGAAAACGTGCCACGTGCCTAAGTTAAAAAGTTGAAGCGGGGGTGCGGGCCAATTTTTTCCAAATTGCCAAATCTCTAAAAAATCACAAAATGCAAAGGGCTTTCCCTCGTACCTGCTCTAATCTCTTCCTACCACGTGGATGACCTGATTTCAAAGTTATAAGAGAAAATCAAATGGTCTATATTCAAACTGGCAAATCAAATGTAACGTTCACGTTGTAAGATCTAGTTTTTAACCCGCCATGAGTGTTTTCTTTGCAATGAAGGAATTTGAAGAGGTGTAAATGATTTGTAAAGTTGTAACCATTTTGGCATGAGATATAATGGCTCCTGAGTCATTCCAGGGCTGGTGATTGATTTCAAAAAGACCAGAGTGCTTTGTACTTGGAAATACAGAAAATGCCATACTTCTTCTATTTTCCCTTCTCCTTAGAATTTCCTCTATTCTCAAAGCTCTGTACAAACTCTGCTTTAGCTTCAATAATAAAAGAAGGAATTTTTTCCTTTTTGATTGAGGGATTAATTGGTACCTTATGACCAATGAATTCTATTCGATCTTGCAGCTTCTCCTACATATTTTTTTTTCTTCTAACTATAAATGCATGTAAATGAAATTTCTAATTAATGTGTGTGGACATCTACTATTCTACTCATAATATTAGTTTTCTCTTACCTCCATTTGCACTCCCCTTCCCCTTTCCAAGACAAAGTTTCTTCTCTAGTGAGACATTGTTATTTTTGCCACGAGGGTCGGTGGAGTGCCCCGTTGATCTCTCGGTCGAAAGGCCACCATTGAAATCCACCTTTTTACATGCACCTACGGAAGTTGCACCTTTCAAGTAGAGGGACTTAGATTCTCATAACGTTGGCTTCAAACCCATCAATTTGTCTACAAGACAAATTTTCTCACCAACATGCCTCTAAACAATCCCTTCCAAGTCTACCTACTTGATTTCATCACCAAGGAGAATCGACTTAGTGTTCTAACTAAGTATAAATAATGGGTGGGTAGTATATTAGCTAAGCACCTAACACCCTTGTCATTTTGGGACCATGAAGTGAGGGGATAGGACCCAATACCATATCTTATGTACCGACACCAATACATACTTGGGCCTCATGTACCTTTACGTATATCAAGGGCTTCAGCCTTAACTCACCTAAAACTAGCCTTAGCTAGCCCTTATTGGTGTATGTGACTTTCCTTATCATCACTCAGGGGTCTCGTTCACATCCCATGGTGATTAATCTCATTAGTGAGATCATAGGTCTTAGGATTTATATGACACATGGTATATTTTGTCATAGAATCTGTCATTGTCATATGGGTCGGTGGCATTATAAGAGTTATATTCCCTATTTGGAATTGTAGCTCATGTTGATCAAAGAACACTTGAAAAAAAGCACATAAGAAGTCCATGTGGGGAAGTGAGTCATATTCAAAGGTGCGAATGGATAGGGAGAACACACGCGTGGAATAGAAGTTTAGTTTTCGGGACTTAGCCATTTTGTTCATTAAGATCAATTTTTAGAGATGATGTGTAGAGCACACAAATGAGACAAAGACATGCACGCCACACATTGGCTATTTTTGAGGATTGGATATGAAGCACTTTGCATGGACATAAGCTGGAAATAGATCTGCTATTGTCAATTAGCTAGTAGTAGTCTATTGTTAGCACACTTGCATGTGTGGCTAGTTTTGTAAAGGCGTGTGGCTAAGAATAGCATGTGACCTATTTTGGGATTAGATAAGCGGTGAAGGGAAAGTCCCCACCCTTATATATATGTAGTAAATTGTGTAATAGAGATAGAGATATAGGTATACACAGAGGGGATCGGGATATACAGAGAGATATGTTGTTAAATCTACTACGTGCATACTATTGATATTGTAATGAAGCTTTTGTAAACTTATTGCATTGAATATAATGAAGGACATTGGCTGAATCTAAGTGTTAGTACTATGTGTATCTGAATCTAGTATGCTTTTTGATCTCATCATGGTTAGTACTTAATTCTACTTTCCCTTAGGTATAGATCTAGTATGCTTTGTAGAATGAAGTATTAGTAATGGAACTATATATGTTAAGTCTTCATCATGCTAACATCCTACAATAAGCAACCTTGAAGACAGAGGACCTAGTACCTTTGCACACTTCGGTGAGCACCCGGTTTAGGTTGAGTGATGTGCCAAAGACATCTAGGGTTTTATTGGGTTTATATCATTGGATTCTAGGTTGCATCATTGGTTCCGTTATCGGATATCTTTTCCAGATTGTTTTTAGGATGGTTCACAATGAATACATACCTGTTGACCTTAGCAAGTATTGAAGAATGGCTACGTGATCGGAAGAAGAATACACGTGGCATTTCAGCAATGGATCTGATTTTAACACATGTACCTAGGTGGAACAAAATCTGTATGATAGTTTATATGAGAGATTTTTCACTATCTTTCCAATAGAATTGTATGAGTGGCTGGTTTCTTATGCATCTAAATGGAATTAGAGGTATTGTGCACTTGTTTGGGTGCATGAAGTATTTCAAGCCCTTTATGATGCTGATCTGATTTGGACTCGAGTTGTGGATACATGGTTTCATGGTGTTTTGAACAGTTATATCTTGGAATACTCAATTTCAACTTATTCATGTCCAGAAGTAGCTGAATTCCAGTTCTTACAACATCCACGGGGAGCTTACCTACAAGGCATTCCACTAGGATCAAGATCTTGATGGTAACTTTAAACCTGGAGAGTAAACCGGTGGCTAACTAAACCCCACTATGCTCGGGGATGGGGACAAGACTAGTGAAGGATGGAGGACTTAGCGGCAAGGTAGAGAGAAGAAAGGTGACTTAAGTATAATGAGGCATGTGAGAGGGAGATAGAGAAGCAGCGTGATGTTTCAGCTCGGATGGAGTTGAGGAGAGAGATGGCTCGTGAAGGATTTGGAGCTCACATAGAAGACGTACATCTAGAGTATTAGGAACTCCCCCATCTAGGAAAGCATGACAGGGAACCCCCTCAGCCTCACAAGGAAGCACGCTAATAGAGATGACTGGGCCACGGCACGCATCTGAATCCACCTGATAACCTAGCCCTTGCGCTCATTTTTCTAGTATCTAGTACAAAAAGTAATCAGCAAGCAAGTTTGGGAAGTAAGAGAGCAAGTACATCAATAGCGGGGGACAGGATTCATTATTATTTGGGGGTGTGTTTTCAGGCACATCGTCCACGCATGAATATGAGCACACCAAATTTTGGATTCACTTCTGGAAGTGGAACTACTTCACAGACCGTAGGGGTTCAGTATAGTACTACTGTCGGAGCACAGGGGAGTACATCTACATGACCTATTCTAGCTACAGGTTTGGGATCAAGAGGCATGGGAAGTTTTGGAGGTAGGGAGAACATTGGGGTTCTAGATCAAGTGGGCAAGGTCCGCACCAACCCCAGAATATTTATATGGAAATGTCTCTTCGTCTTCCAAAGTATAGGGAATAGAAGATGTTGTTGAACATGTGCATATGTGTGAAATATTGTGGCACACAAAAGGATTACATCTTATGAGCATAGGGCAAGCTAATTTGCTACTACGTTACAAGGGTGCACACATAGCTGGTACAAAAAGTTTGACCCTAATCAGACTTGTGTGTATTATACAACATTGAAGGATGTGTTCTTAAAAGAGTTTTATATCCCTGAATTTAAGCAAAAGAGTATAAGTGCACTCGAGGATATTAAGCAAGGCACCACTGAGAGTGTGCGCGAGTACGATGCTCGTTTTAAAATGCTTTTGTCTAAACTCTCCTATGATATTCACACAAGCTTGAGCATGCACAATGGTTTATTGTGGGATTGATTACACCATTTAGAAGGGAATTTTCACATAATGCATATATTGATCCTCGTGAGACATTGGAAGTAGCCCTACGTGCTTTGAGGCAGTTGGGAGTATTGACACTGGCATTAGCCCATTCTTAGAGGCACAAATTGTAGCTATAGCAAAGTATCTAGAGAAAGTATCAGCAAATTCAGCCCATGAAGTGCGCTTTAGAATTTGGTGTACATATTGTGAAGTAGAGGGTCACACAAAGGAGAGT
This sequence comes from Taxus wallichiana var. yunnanensis, assembly GCA_018340775.1. NCBI lineage: Eukaryota > Viridiplantae > Streptophyta > Pinopsida > Cupressales > Taxaceae > Taxus > Taxus wallichiana. The sequence continues at coordinate 773,921,851 of CM031239.1, read as the reverse complement.
TGTCCTCATGAGAATAGTACACTCACTCTTGATGGATTGAGAGATATGCCACTTAAACCATGATGCTAGTTGCTGCCCATTATTACAACACATTATAAGGAAGAACATTTCAAGCTACTGTAAAATCTACAGGTCCATAACTCATGACACAGAGGACTGCTGACTGATTGGATAGATCCATGATGTTATAGATATTGGTGTACAACAGATATGAGTTTTAGATAACTCTAAGGGAAAGAATGAGCATCAGGACCGGGAGCACAATCGGGTGCACTATGATTGGAATGAGGGGCATTTTCAAGGCAGTCGTGGTAGAGGTTGAGGATACCGTAGTGGATTCGGAGGAGGAGGCCATGGTGGTGGAAAAAGTGAGTTTCCTCACGGAACATGTTATACATGTGGATCTCCTGACCACTATAGGTGCGAATGTCCTCAGAATATTACATGTTATTTCTGCAGAAAGAACCTTAGCTATGAAGAGTTCCTGGACTTATGTGAGCATCTAAGTAACCAACATAAATAAGAAAACAAGGGTGCGGGGATGATCGGGATACAACGCATTGTGGACAACCAATGGATTCCCAAAATAGAGTAGAGTCTAAGGTACTACAAGTAAAGATCACGACTGCGTTGAGGAAGCACGTGCCAGGGAGGCATTACAGCAGAAACCTACCATCACTAAAGATGAGGTTATTCATGCATTGAACCCAGATCCTGCCTATCAGAAGGAGGTTTATCAGGATACCATGGAAGTGCTAAGGGATCTTTAGGGTGAGATACAATATTTGAAGGAGCATAAGAAAGCGTCAGAGATGGTCCAAACTGATATAGATGACTTGAGAGAAGTGTGCAAAATGTTGCACCAAGAGAACATCATTCCACTGTTAGGAATTTGGTTGAAAGGGAACACTCCACGTGTAAGTATTGAGACTAGATGGTAGATCCTGCATGCAAATCTCCCTCCTCATAGCCTATATTATGACAAGGAAATCACTCTGAATGCTATTGTGGATGGGTGGCTATTAAGTAATATACTGATTGATACAGTGTGGAAGTTAACGTTCTTACCTTGGATGCATGGGTACAAATGGGGAGACCCCCATTACAGCCATCCTCTAATTTATTATTCATGGCTAATCGGACTAAGGCCACTCCCATAGGAGTTTTAAAATATGCATCCATTACCATATAAGGAGCCAAGTTCACTGGAGACTTTGAAGTTTTAGTGCTGGTCAGAATCAGATAGCTTCCCAACTCTACTAGGGCGTCCTTGGTGCTATGCAAATAATGTTGATCTTCGGTTCAACAAGGGCTATATCAGTTTTGAAAATAAAGAGGAAAGGGTCATTATCCCTTTAACAAATGGAAAATCCGTGACTTATGTTGATCGTTTAAGTGAAGAAGATCTGAATAGGATTTATGTAAATGATATCCGAGATCCAAAGATGATTGAACCAACCAAATAAGGACTAATTCAGTGGGAGCATGCAAAGTCTATTAGTGATACTACAAGTGTTGTTTGTGATAATTGGGCTCACATCACTTATGAGTTGGTAGGGCGCGAATCAAAGAGCATATTCCCTTGAGGCACAAAACCACGTTATGTCGAAGGGATAGGTGACAAATGGCGGTACACTATTACACAGGAGAAGGGATCCCATGGTATTCTTGTGCACCATGGAAGAAAAATGGATAGACCCACTGGAGAGGAGAAATATGCTAGCATATACACTACATGGGACAGCAGCACATTGGTGGGTGGTCCACAAGGATAATTTGGTCAAATGGGATGAAATGGGGTTGCTCTTACTACTAGGTTCTTTAGGAGTGATGCACCTACACAAATCTGTAATCATCACAATGATTAACCTGTTTAACACCATGTTCAAAAATGTGAGAGACTGCGGATGTAAGGGCAAGAAGCTTTACCACCTTCGCTATGGGTGCACCAGGTTTTATTCCACTTTACAAGGTTGTGCACGTGCTTGGTATGTATATGCATAACTCCATAGAGAAACTAGAAATTGGTAGAATTTAATTGCAGGAATGGCCTAGACATTTGACTTCTTCTCTACAAAACCTTCGGTAGAAGAAGCATTGAAAGTTATCAAGTGCTTAACTATGGGGGATAGTGCCAAGGCTGAAGAACTCCTTCAGGAGTTATTAGATAAAGAAGACTTAGGAGTGCATCTTGATAATGAACCAAAGGCCAATGCAACATTACTTCAATGTGCTTTCCTTGAGAAAGAGAAAGGAAAAATGGTCTACCTAGTGGATGATGAAGAAGTAGATAATCTAGATGTAAACCATTCAACAAGAAGGCATGAGGTATTGGACAGTGTGGATAGGACCACATGCATGTATCATGAACCTATGAAGACAAAGTGGGTGAATATTGGAACAGAGACTGAGCCTAAGGAAGCCATAATTGGAGACTATTGGTCAGACTCTGAAGTGGCAAAAATCATAGAGTTACTAAGGGACTACTAGGACCTATTTCTTAGGGGTACCATGAACTCAAAGGCATGCATGAATCATTAGGGGAGATGAAGATAAAGCTTAAAGAGGGTGTGCACCCAGTTAGAAAGAGACCTTACAAAATGAACCCCAATTTATGCAAAAGGTCAAAGAAGAGATTGATAACATGTTGAAGTCTAGGATTATCAAACCCCTTGATGAGTCAAAATGGGTTAGTCCAATGGTGATCAATATCAAGAAGGATGGACGGATTAGAATATGCGTGGACTACAGGGAGTTGAATGCTACATGTGTAACAGATCCATTCCCTACATCATTTACTGAGGAAATACTAGAAGGACTTGCAGGGTGTGAAATATACTCATTTACAGATGGGTTCTCTAGGTATCATCAAGTTAGGATTTCCCATGAGAATCAGGAAAATGCTACATTTACTATTGAATGGGGTAGCTTCACCTATATTGTCATGCCTTTTGGTCTAAAAATGTGCCTACTGTATTTTCATGCATAGTTGTCCAAGTGTTTAAGGAATTTATTCACAACTTCTTACAGGTATATTTAGACAATTGGACGATGTATGGATTAGTTAAGGACCATTGTGACAATCTATGCTTAATGTTTGAACGGTGTAGGTAGTTGAGTATCTCTTTGAACATCAAGAAGTGTATATTTTCTACACCATTTGGGATACTTTTAGGACACATAATCTGCAAGGAGGGTTTGTTAGTTGACCTAGCGAAGGTTACAGTCATTATAGGCCTAAGGGATCCTACCAGTCAAAGTGAGGTGCACAGATTTTTGGGACATACAGGATATTACAGAAAATTTATCAAAGGCTATGCCAAAGTTGTTACACCCTTAGAAGAGTTACTGAAAGGGAAAGGTATGTTCTACTGGGGAGAACAGTAGCAACACGCATTTGAGACATTAAAGGAGAAACTTACTACCATGCCTATTCTATGTTTTCCTTTGTGGGACAAACCATTTCATGTACATGTTGATGCCTCTGGCATGGCCATTGGCACGGTGTTGGCTCAACCTAGAGAAGGTATTATAGATCATCCTATTTGTTTTGCTAGTAGAAATCTGAATCATGCAAAACAAAATTACATAACTACAGAGCGTGAAGCTTTTTCAATGATCTATGTGTTGCATAAATTTCTCTAGTACCTACTAGCTACACCATTCGTATTTTATACAGATCACATGGAATTGAAGTATTTGGTCAATAAGCCTGTTTTACAAGGGCACATATGTCGATGGGTGCTCTTATTTCAAGAGTTTGATTTCACAATTGTGGTAAAACCAGGAAAAAGTAATTCTAGACTAGACCATTTATCAAGAATACAGTCAGAGAAGAAGCACAAGCAATTGAGGATACCATGCCAGATGCATAGTTATATAGGTTACAGTGCACCATCAAAACTAGAGGACATTGTTGTCTTTTTATGCACAAGGATGGCACCAAAAGGAATGAAATCCTTGGAGAAGAAACAACTTGTTATACACATTGCACCTTATATGTTAATTAGTGGTGACTTGTACAAAATGGGCTAGGGATGAAATATTGTGTTGTTGTGTATTGGAACATGAACACATGGGCATTATGGAAGAAGCTCATGGTGGAATTACAGGAGGCCACTATGCAGGTGATGCCATAACGCATAAGATTCTACTTGTTGGATTATGGTGGAAGACCCTCTATAAATAGTGTAAGGAATTTTGTAAGGCATGTGATCATTGTCAACATCTTGGAAGACCAGGTCAGTGAGATGAAATGCCTCTGAGACCTATTACTAGCGCTGAATCATTTGAGAAATGGGAAATAGATTTTGTGGGTCTTATTTCACCAAACTGCGTGTAGAAGCTGGATCACGCTACATTATCACTTGCACAAACTATCTCCGAAGGTGGGCGAGAGCAAGCACCTACCAAGGACTATATGTGGCTACATAAATCGATTTCTATGGGAATATATTATTACAAGGTATGGATGTCCTTTGAGTTTGACCAATGATATGGGCATACATTTTCTTAATGAGACAATTAGAATTTTATTGGATGAGTTCATGATTGCACATCATAAGACTACACCCTATCATCCTTAGGCAAATGGAATTGTTGAGGCTTTCAACAAAATTTTGAGCCACACATTGAAAAAAATTTGTGATGTTGGAAGAAAGGATTGGGATGATAAAGTATCTGTAGTATTTTGGGCATATAGAATAACATATAAAAGGTTAAACAAAGCCACACCATTTCAGTTAGTGTTTGGTACAAAATTCTTTCTTCCTATGGATTTTATGTTACCTTCTTTGTGTATTATGCACGCTGGAGGTCTAGCTAATGAGCAAGCCTTAGAAGAATGAATTGAAAAGATAATTCAGCTAGATGAGCAACGAGCCATAGCACGTTGGAGTCAGAAGCAAGAAAAGGCCAAGTAGAAAGCATGGCATGATAGAAACATAAGGGATAAGAAGTTTGAGATTGGACAAATGGTACTTCTTTATGACTCTAAGTTCTTACGCCATCTAGGAAAACTTAAGGTACATTGGTTAGGGTCATATGTTATCACTTACATCCTTGAAACATGCGCTTGCTAGTTAGAAGCACTTGATGGAACACGGCTACCTGGTTACTTCAATGGGAGTAGGTTGAAGCCCTACTATAAATAAGTCTTCTTGGTATTTGTAATAAGGAAGTATTTCCATTTAGATTAGGTTTTCAATTTTGTATTTCCTTAATGTGTTTCCTTCTTTGTCACTATGTTTTTCAATTTAGTTGGTGTGTTGTGAAATAAGCATGCTTGCACGCATGAAGCTAATTACTACATGAAGCATGTTTATGTGCAAAGGACTACACATAATTTTAGTGTGGGGTGGTTGTCGATATCCAGTACAAGATTGTGGGAATTGAAAGGTGAAAGGAATAAGTTGCTACATGGTGCTCTTCAATTCAAAGGATTGCCTCTAAAAAGTGACCAAAGATGGAGATGAATGAAGGAATAGTATAACGCAAGGTAAGCAGAGGCCATAGCAACTACCAGTAGAAGGTGTAGTAATAAGGTACTCAGGTGAAAGGAAGCACGCTGAAGAGAAGTTTGTGACCAGAGGGTAGGAAGGCACACTAGAAGGTTATAGCTGAGGTGCAAAGATGTAACGCATGGAAAGGATGGAATTGGTCAATTAATGAGAGGATATTTGGTAGGTGAAGGAGAAATGAATGCATCAAAAATTTGAAAATCTATATAAGGATGGGATGCGAGTTCATTTTTACTATTGTAATTAAGAGTATTTGAAAAGGAGCTAAGTGCGAAGAGCTAAGTGATCGTATTGAGGTGCGAGAGGTGTGTAACCAATCGTGACAAAGAGATATGTGCGCAGAAAGAGCTTGTGTCCCTGATGGTGAAGGGTTTGAGCAAAGCAAGGTGACAGAGAGGAGCTAGGGCACGTAATTTCACCTAGGGCACACTGAATCAAGCTAGGGTTTGATTCACACATTACATAATTCAAGAGGTAAGGATCTACAAAGGATTGCAAGGTAGAAATGGCACCCAAGAAAGCAGTTGTAGTAGGAGTGAAGGGAAAGAAGAAGGTGGTAAAGAAGAAGAGGAGATGGCTCCCAAAGCAATTTTTAGAAATGTAATATCCAAAGGGGGTTATCATCACCCAGGAGTGGGATTCTCACATAAGGAAAAGTAAGGTAAGTGAGTACAATCACCATACCACCGAGAACAAGAAGGATCTTGACATGTTGCACGAAGACTAAACACAAAGACAAATAAATGCACAAAGTGGAATTAAAGAATATTGGAGTTTACCAATTATATGAACTCCCTTACTTTGGGAAATATGATCCCTTGTACCAGTGGCTCATGAGTAGAGTGCATGAATATTTTTTCTACTTTGTAGGACACCGAGCTGTAATTTCAGCCGCGCTCATCTCAACAGTAATGAGGTTGAAAGGCACAAAAGAAGATTTGAAAGATGACTTAATAGACAAGGCCGCAATATTTGATACCGAAAGGAGTTGGGGTACACAAAGGGTCAGCGCCACATGGACATCGATAAAGTAAAGAATTATCTAGTGGTGCAAGCAGTCGCACATCTTGTTACAAAGCTAAATGACCAGGAAAGGTGGTCACAAGTGAACACCATGTGGCTGCACATTGCTAAAAAGATGTTTGAAGGGGTAGTCTACAAAATTTTGCATTATATTGTAGAAACAATCATTGAGGAAGCACACAGGAGGAAAGATCATCTTTGGAGTTGTTATATTATCACTGGTGTTCATGGAGATCGAAGTACCTGATGGACCAAAGGAGAAGATATGGGATTATCCCATGGAACACAAGTCACCTACAGAACACTTCAAGAAATACTTGTGTGAGGGATCCATGACAAAAAGTTAAGTAAAGGGTTTGAAAGAGAAATGGTACGATAGAATCTTTGTGGCCTTTGAAGAAGAATGGCGCATTCCCAAGGACTTGCCTTCGGTGGTTGGAAAGGCAGTTCAGTTTGTTTTATACCATCATTTCTGTATAGCACAGATTCACCATGAAAGATGGAGCATGGAGCCCTTGGTGTAAGTTTCCATATGCCTTCACAACAAGGTACTTCTAGGCATTAGTATATAGGTTCATGACGACGTGCGCGGACTAACATTTAATGTGGATAAGGTAGATTTTGACTACCACACACTAAGGAAGAAATATGTGTATCCAGGCGGGGTACATATATTGAAAGGCTCATTTCAGATGTATTAAGCATTAAACCAATAAGTTTGGTTGTGGGAGATATTGGAGTAGCATTGGTGTATCTTCAACTGAAGCCCAAGATGGAGAATAACAAGTATGTGGAAGATGAGTTTGCACTTCTAGCACCACCAAAGGGAAAGCATACAATGGAGAACATCCCAATGCCTAAGCCCATAGAGCCAATAGAAGTGGAGGATGAGGAGGATGAGCACAAGGATAGTGGTGGTTTGGAGCATAGAGGTAGAAGACATCCTACGAACAAGGATGAAGCTGAGCGCACCACTACACCACCTCAACCACAAGAAGGGGATGATGAGGACTTGGATGTAGTCCAAGGAGAGCACAAATTTAAGTGAGTATTCAAGAGAACAAAAACCCAAAGTGCTACTCCACAAATAGTGTGCAAATCACCCAGACTCTCTCCATAGAAGGAGACAACCACACAAAGGAGAAGGAAATTGAAGTTGAATGAGGAGGCGGAAGAGTCAGAGGAAAGCACACCTACTTCTCCTACACCTCTAGAGAATGAAGAACAAAAAGATGAGGAATTGAAGCAAGGAGAAGAGGAGGAAAAGGGAACAAATGAGATAGCTACAGAGACTACACAAGACATGGAAACACAAGTTCCAAATTTGGAAGCTCAAGTTCCTAAGTAGCCTCGGTCTAGAAGAACAAGTGGAGAGCACATTCCATGGGTTATGTAGAGGATGTAGGTAAAATTTTCCACGCCCATTTCCAGAGCACTCTATCGCAAAAGGAATTATATGGATGGGAACTAATGGATGAAGATATGGCCACAATGTGCACACAAGGAAGTAGTTATCATGGTCCATGCACACACACATGGATGAGCTAGATTTTGATGTGTGTGAGGAGTCGTGTGTATCAAGGAGGTTGAAGAAAACACCTCAAGCTAGACACATGACAGTAAATCCTATTGTCATGTTAGATGAACAAGTGAGTAATGCATTGGTCAAAGTCTCAACAGAGGTGGCGAGGCGAAATATGGACAAGGCTGCCACAATTAGGGTGCTTAGGGAAGAGATCAAAACTAAGGATGGGGAAATAGCACACCTAACGCAAGAGAGAGACTTAGCGCAGAAAAATGAACATTGTATTTATCAGCATCGTAGAGGAGATTAGTGACAATGTCATAAGAGCTAGGCCACACTTGGAGCCAAAGGTACCACAGATATTTCCTTCAGCAATACACTATGTAGGAAAGTTGGTGGACCTAGTGCTTGAAGATGAGCCTCTGCACATGCCAGTGCCAAAGGACCCGGCCAAGAGGCGAATGAGAGAGAAGAATTCAATGATGTAGAAGATTGCATCCTATGAAGGACTACGTAAGTGTTGCGAAAGAATTGAAGAAGGAAGACCGGGAATTAAACATCTGCACAACTCGAGAGGTGCTCATTAGCATAAAAACCCTGGAGGAGAACAATGAAGTCCAGAGAGCGATGAAGGATGAGACATGGGCCGTGTAGAAAGGTTATCAATGGTTAAACAGAAGCGCGAGGCTCAGAAACAGCACAAGAACCACACAAGACTCGGCTTTAGAAGAGCTTAGGAAACTTGTTACACAAAAGATATATTTACTAGAGGGAAGGATGACTAAAATGTCAAACATTGTGTTGGTCTTACAAAATGAAAAATGGGATATTGTGAAAGATGAACTGGAGTTCATTGCTCTGGACATACCAAAAAAGCGGAGGAAGCACTCGCTGAGTGGAAAACCTTGGAGGATGAAATAAAATAGGAATATCCTAAATTATTTGTTCAAGTGAAGAAGAGAGACTGTGGAGTAAAAACATTCTTTCATTCTTTCCATTCTTCTATTCTTTACTTAATTTTTGGAGATGACCATTGTCGGGGTGACAATGAGATTAGTGTGGGGTAATGTTGATCAAAGAACACTTGAAAAGAAAGCACACATGAAGTAAGCGCGTGGGAAGCGGGTCATATTCAAAGGCGTGAATGGATAAGAGAACGCGTACGGAACAAAAGTTTAGTTTTCGAGACTTATCTGTTTTTCTCATTATGGTCTATTTTTAGAGATGGCATGTTGAGTACAAAAACAAGGCAAAGACATGCGCACCACACATTGGCTATTTTTGGAATATTGGATACGAAGCACTTTGCATGGACACAAGTGAAATAGATATATTATTGTCAGTTAGCTAGTAGTAGTCTATTGTTAGCACACTTACATGTGTGGCTAGTTTTGTAAAGGTGTGTGGCTAAGAATAGCATGTGACCTATTTTGGGAATAGATAAGCGGTGAAGGGAAAGTCCCCACCCTTATATATATGTAGTAAACTATGTAATAGAGATAGAGAGATATAGGTATACACAAAGGGGATCGGGATATACAGAGATATGTTGTTAAATCTACTACGTGCATACTATTGATATTGTAATGAAGCTTCTGTAAACTTATTGCATTGAATATAATGAAGGACATTAGCTTTGAATCTAAGTGTTAGTAATATGTGTATTAGAATCTAGTATTATTTTTATCTCATCATGGTTAGTACTTAATTATGCTTTCCCTTAGATATAGATCTGGTATGCTTTGTAGAATGAAGTAATAGTAATGGCACTATATATGTTAAGTCTTCATCATGCTAACATCCCGCCACAACAACCCCGAAGAGGAACCTAGTACCTTTGCACACTTCGGGTGAGCACTCAATTTAGACTAAGTGATGTGTGTTATCACCAATTTTATTCGCAAGTAAATTGTCAAAAACAATTAAATAATTAAAAATTAGAAAATTTTGAAAAGTATTACTTTGCGTGGTTCATTGGACTCCTTGCGATTGTCTTATTTTTGTGATCGTTTCAGTCTTCGTTTAAGTGATTTTCGGGCAAGAACTCTTCCCGCTTGAGCTATAAAACGCATTAAAATACATTAAAATAATTAATTAATATTTAATTAATTAATTGCTCCTTGTTTGATTAAATTAATTTTTATCAAATCACTTAAGGAGTATTTAATTAAATAAATATAAATTAAGGTTCATCCAACAAGTTTTAGTGCCGGGGAAGTAAGCTTTTGTTTCCAACTGTCGGGTTGGCTTCCCGAACCCAGATTTCCACTTTCCTGGCAATTTCCTTCAAATTTCCCGCACGTGGGTTTTCCTCTGCCAATTGCCAAATCATGGATTGGCAAACGGGCATAAAATTCCCCAATTTCCCACATGGGGAAATTGGATGGGGATTGCCAACCCATTTTGCCATTCCCGTTGGCAATTGCCCGTTACTTTTCCCATTTCCCCCTGGCACTTAAGCCACTACCCGGGATGAGAGGAAGTTGAATTAATCCTCGTAACTTCCTCCATCAAACCCGGTGGAAAAAGTCAGAAGCTTCTTTTTCTTCAGAAGACATAATATTTTGTTAGCATTATGCAAGAGAGATACATGCGCATTGGTTGAAGGAAAAGACAGGAGAGGTAGAACTGTCCCAGGAACTCCACGCCTTTGCCCAAACCAAGTACAAAACCTGCATGTTTTCAAATAAAAGACAAGAGAATTCTTTTCCACGTCTTTGAGGGAAAGAAAGAAAGGAACATTTTCAAAAGAATAAAGATTAAAATAAAAGAGGACAGCAATCCCCCATGCAGGAAGAAGGGAGAAACACACGTGGAGGAGAACAATCATATCAAAAGCCACGAAGCCTGCAGGGAAACTAACAACAAAGATAGAAATCTCTCACGCATGCATAAGAGGTTTACCAAGCTCCAAACTTTCCCACGCAGGAGGTGTAAGGGAAAAGCCAGCAAATTGACAGAGGAAGATTTCCACGCATCTGAAGGAGAAGAACACCAGAAGCTTTCCATGCATGCAAAGGATGAGAATGCAGAAAGCAATTTTAAATCCCAGGCCAGAGCACTTTCCAAATAATGAGGAGCAGCCTCCAGCAATGCCTGAATGTTTCACACCAAATTTTATCGACCAGCTTCATAGGAGTTTCAATGGTCCACAGCAGCTGGTACAAATGGAGTTGGGTCTACTAAACGGCAGGAACCCTGGCCCTTCACTTTGGTGCAAGGTCCACCAGGGACAAGAAGGACACACACAGTCTGGGGAATGTTGAATGTTATTCATCTTGTTCAATATCAAAGCACTATTATGGTGCACTTGCTTAAGAAACTTGCTCTGAAAGCTACAGCAATCCTCTGATAATGCAAACAAGATTGTACACAGGATCAATCGATGATGTTATTCGAGTATGGATCGCACACTTGTTCCACATGCTTCCTAAACTTTTCCCTAAACCACGAATGCTTGTTTGCGCTCCATCCAATGTTGCAACAGATGAATTGATACAGCGTGTTCTGGATCGTGGATTCATTGATGGTGAAATGAAGGTCTGTCGCCCTGATGTTGCGAGGGTGGGTGTGGATTTTTGAAATCATGTTGCACAGGCAGTATCAGTGAAGCGTAGAACTAAAATTCTCCTAGGAAGGTGCCGTGAGTAAGTAGTTGGCTATATGCGGTAGCTACAGGGAAGAAGTCAGTTTCAACAAATCTGCAGAGTCTTCCTTTTCTGTTATGGAGGGTCCCGATGGGCCCCCACTGATTAAAGCACAGTATTTGGGTGAGTACCGCTCGTTTACTTCCACTCAGATTCTTGCGATGATTTTGTCGAATATTAAGTGAATTGCCAAGAATAATTTAAAAAAAGGAAATTGTGGATTCTGTATTGGAATACTCGTATATTTCACGGATCTTGAGCGTAGGGCAGTTCTAGATGCGGCCGCTATTGTTAACCTGAACCCACTTTGTTTGTTTCACGGCCACGGCCCTGGCTTATGGTATTTATAAAAGGGATTTGTCTGAAACGGATCCATTAAATGTCGTTTTTGTTGATTTTGGACATGCCAGCATACATCATTTCGGCAATCCGAGGTTTGAAATGATAAGGCATGAGGTTGTTGAGCTGCTATTGTTGGAGGTCGATCTGATCTACCATTTGGCCTGTCCTGCTTCGCCTGTTCATTACAAGTTTAATCCTGTCAAGACTATCAAAACCAATGTGGTGGGAACCTTGAACATGCTTGGCCTGGCCAAGCGAGTTGGGGCAAAGTTTTTGCTCACAAGCACTAGTGAGGTATATGGAGATCCTCTTCAACATCCTCAGGTTGAAACATATTGGGGTAATGTCAATCCGATTGGAGTCCGCAGTTGCTACGATGAGGACATGCGTACCGTGGAGACTTTGGCAATGGATTACAACAGGGGAGCAAATGTTGAGGTTCGAATCACTAGAATCTTCAATACATATGGTCCACGGATGTGTATTGATGATGGACGGTTTGTAAGCAGCTTTGTTGCTCAGGGTTTGCGTAGGGAACCTTTAATTGTCTATGGAGATGGTTGTCCAAGACGATGAGGTCTCACGGATGCTTCTCTGGAAATCAACGCTATAAATTAACATGGAACATGCTCGAGAGTCACTTGATGTCATACTTCAACGGATGGAAAGGTATAAGGCACACTCATCTTAGCTCAAAGCGAAGAATCGGTAGCTCGTGGCATACATACAACATTTGATCAACTTGATCACCTCTGATGTCCAACTTCTAGTCCCGGTGGCTATTCTTAATCAGGAGGCGCTTGCAGCATCAAAAGAAAATAACATCATTGGCCATATGATAAGGGGTTGGATAGATCAAATTTTGTGCCAAGGTTTGAGGGTCGTTGATGAGGCGGCATGAATCTATGATTGGGTGCAAACCCATCTGGATTCAATTTTCTATTTTGGAGAGGCTCTTGATGTCGAATTGGTCACTCTTGACAAACAAACTCCCAGACATTCGTGAACTTGCCAAGATCGTCTTCGTGTCACTTGTTCATGAGGGAATACTTGAGTTTGCACATCACAGGGTCCATATAGAGTGGCTCAATTCGGCCAAGTTCAGGAAGATGACGCTGGAGGAGATAGATCGCACTAACAATTACCCACGAGATGAAGGTGAACTACAATTTTGGCTCTTGGAGATCTTCTCAATGGCGAAAGACCAGAAGTTGGATTCTGATAAACCAAGGTGGCGTAACGACTACGGTCTCGTGACAAATGAATAATTCACCATGGAAAGGTACTCGGAGCATGTGGAGAATTGTGAATGTGAATACGAATGAAGACAAATTTTCTCACACCAGGATATTGCTCAGATAGAGATGTGGATGAATTGCTCAAGTTTCAAGCTCAGCACTCTTGTCATTTGGTGGATTGCAGAGCACAGTCAATGAGTTCATTCCCGTACGATCGGGATAGGCGGACTCTTGGCCCAATGGATAAGGCACTGATCTTAGGTGTCTTGATCTAGGTGGCACATTGCTGACTAAGATGTCTACGTGTGCATACAAGTCATTTAAGTGGGGTCCACATGTACCCATTTCTTTTATGACCCTTTAACTTAAGTGGTTTCTATTTTTAGTCACTTTTTAAAGGTTGGTTGAAAAAAGTCAAAGTCGCTTAAGTGCCCTATTTAATGTGCATTTAAAACCCTAACTACTTCGTAACCAACTTTTGGGTTATAAAAGGAAGTGAGGGGCTCATTTGTAAGGGTGACTTTGAGAGAGGAGAAGAAGATACTTTTGTGCAAGCTTTGTTTCAAGAAGAAACTTTGTGTTCTTTGTGAAAAACATTTTGGAGTTAATAGAATAAGAACTTTGTGTCTCATTCATTGTCTCTTGTAACATTTGGTGTTCTTATGTTCATTAGATGTTAGGTGTTTGAATCTTGCATGCAAATATTATCTTTGATCTTATTGTCAACATTAGTAATCAGTTGTTCGAGTTCACAAAGTGATCAAGCTCACTATCTACTTGCTCATGTGTGTTCCCTTTTGCATGTTCTTGTTTGGCTAACTCAAACTCCGTTTTATTTGAGTTGGTTATTCATCTTTCCTCTTCATGCAATATTAGGCTCTGTTTTTACCTAACTCTTGCATGATCTTTCATCCATTCCATTCCACTCCTTTCTTTCATTTCATTCTATCTCCTTCATTCACTTTTCTTCCATTGATGTTCCAAAACACCCCCACATACAATTTTGAATGTACGAGATGTAAATACGCTTTGGTTTTCAATAAAGGCGACCTCACCTTCATTGAGGAGGACTTCGTTCCCACACTTGTTGCATGTCATTTGCATGCGTGCAAATCCATATGCTAACAATGTGCCAACGCGTCTAGGGTTTTATTGGGTTTATATCATTGGATTCTAGGCTACATCAATAACTCATTTTTCCTACTTGAAGGGAATGATTTTCTAGGCACGGGAGTTACACAACACTCCCATATGTACCCTCTTTTTATCTATGAGAATGCTAGACCTATTTTTTCCTTATGCATGATTTTCCATTGTTTTTTGATTCTTGTTAATTACTTGGAGCATTCTTGTCACCACTACAGTGCATCCTCTTCAATGTGCACGGGGTTCCAGTTGATCATAATAGAATAATAGTGCATTGTATTAGAGCTCTTGTTCGGTAAATGTGCACTCGGTATTTTTGTTGCTAATTACTTCCGAGTTTCAGTTTTATCACTTCTCATGTAAGTTTTCATTCATTTATTTAGAATCTTGCTAATTGGTATTAACAGTTGGTTATTTAGAGTTTGTGTGTTTTTTAGAGGTTTTTGCATGTGTAGGTTTAGGACTTTCATTAATAAATTTAGCTAGTTGTAGTTGTATTTGGTGTGAAAGAGAATCTAGAGGTTGGTTCTTCATATTTGGTCTTATCATTAATTTTTAATTAAAAGTGATTTTTTAAAAAATCTACTTTTGGACCTATTTTGGGCCTCCTCTCCGCCTAGTTTTCCTTCTTTTCCGTACTACCTTCTCTTTTTTCTATTACCAACTTGGTTCCTATCTCAACTTGGTGAGTTGAGCTCTATAGTAAGTTGGGGGTGAGTTTTTTTCATTGAGATATTTGTTTTACATGTGAGTTGATCTGTGTTCTTTGCTTACATTGGTGGTTTTTTTCATTACTTGATTTGATCTCGCACATTGTCCATCTTTGCATTGTTTTCGTTGAGCTTTGTCTTGTGCTTAGTGGTCAATGCATTTATTTGTAGTCAAATATCATTGGGCTAAGATGTCTAAAGTGTTGTTACATTATTTATTACTTATTTGTTGATTTATCCTTATTGTATCATTCTAGTTTTCTATTGAGTACTCTTCCTCCCATTGGTCTTTGTTTTCTTTCAAGCCTACT
Source organism: Taxus wallichiana var. yunnanensis (assembly GCA_018340775.1). NCBI lineage: Eukaryota > Viridiplantae > Streptophyta > Pinopsida > Cupressales > Taxaceae > Taxus > Taxus wallichiana. The sequence continues at coordinate 773,906,390 of CM031239.1, read as the reverse complement.
TTACTCGATCTCTGCATTACCTAGTTGCATAGGTGCCCTTGCTTTTCCTTGTGTTGGGTTGCATTCAAGTTTGTGTTTTACCCTAATCCTTGCCGACTTGCATTCCTTTGAGCTACCTATTTTCTTTGTGTGCATGCTTTGCATCCTATTCAAACCCATCGTCTCATGCCGTTAAGTTTCCACTTACTTGATGAGCCCTACTAATGTCTATGTAAACCCCCATTTTGTTGTATCATAATTATGTACTAAGACAAATATTATCATTTTGTAATTAATACTTTAATATATTTGAACAAAAGTTATGTGCATAAACCTTGTTTATTTTCATCTTATCTATGCTTCTTCAAATGAGTTTAAATGAATATTTGTATGCGCTAACAATGTGGTTGAAGAACATATCTTAAGCCCAGTGTAGGAGTCATGATGTAGAACTCATTCATGTATTGGTATAAGACTCACCCATGAATTTTCATAAGAATTGATTTCAAGCACACGAATCACTGTTCATTGGTGCAGAACTCACTATGAAGCAAAGGACTCATTCACGTATTGGCATAGGACTCGCTATGAAGCACGGGAGTCATGCTATGGAAGGAAGCATAGGAATTGTATAAAGAAATCAAGGGACTTGAAAAAAAATGAGGCAAGTTGATTTAGTCACCACATGAGTTAATATGGTGAAAAGAGCATTGAACATGGACTATCATCTAGTCATCATGTGACTCATGAGGATTATGCAAGCCTAACTTAACATCCAAGTTGATTGGAGATGTGGAACAAATGGACAAAAAAACTTGTAGTCACCATGACCGTAGGGATTCAATGCATGATCTTTGATATCTCGGTTGACATTTAATCAAGGACTCCACTCAAAGTTAACAATATGAAATCTAATCTAAATGTGGCATGTACTTGTTCTTTCATAGTTGTAACTCTTTAACAAATTGTTGTTGTTATAGAGATATTTCAGTTAAGTAGTAGTTAATTATTACAAATAATTTGTCCTCTTCTAGAGTGACAAGGAATGCTCTTGATATAAAAGGGAATTTGTAGTAGAATTACAATTTTAGTTGGTTGTTGTTGAAGAAATTATTTTATTCAATAAAGTGCATGATTCTGGGTTAGATCGACTTGTGTGATTTGCAATACTAAACTAGATCAAAGGGAAGGAGCAAGGGCCACTCCTCCCCAATGTGAAGGGATAATTTCTTGTTTGTTTAATTTATGTTTATTCAGCATTTGTTTAAATTACTAGAATTTCATTGCTTTCATCATTTCAATTCTAAATTTAGTAATCTTTAAATTAGTAATAAAATTCATTCTTTAATTGCATTTAGAAGTAGTATTTGATTAAACTCAATAGTGAATACATGTTGAGCATGGTTTCAATCATTATCTTAAATAGTTATGGGTAATAGCTCTAAGAAATTTTTAGATAAATACCATGTTTGAGAGTCCAATCAGAGATCTCAAATCCCACAAAAATTTTAGCATTATCAGATATTATGGTATGAGGGACTCCAAACCTGGTCACAATCTCCTTTAAGAAATACATAATGGTTGTCTCAGTAGCTTATTTGAGTGTAATAGCCTCGGTCCACCTGGTAAAGTAGTTAGTGGCAATCAAAATCCATTTATGACCAGACTTTAGACACTAGATTAATCATGTTAATGATGTCAAGACCACATTGGGAGAAGGATTGGTCTGATTGAGTTGGGTGGAGAGAAGGGAATCCAACCTCTTCTTACCAGTAAATAAGGCACATTATTTTCATTTTCTAACCAATTTATGAGTATCATTAAAAAGTGTGGAAAAAAATAGCTAGCCCTCATAATCTTCATGGTTATTTCTCTTGGAGAAAAATGACCACCATCCAAGCCTTCATGGAATTCACCAAGAATTCTCTCAATCTGATCTCTACCAATGCATCTCAACAAAACTCCCTCTAGGATTTTCTTGAAGAGGAAACCATATATTAAAAGATAAGGAATGTATTGAAGCATGAAGTGTCACTTATGCATAGAATCGAGTTTAAAAATTATAGAGTTGAATGTGTCTTTATTTTTCCATCTTGGATTTGAAAATTTCCCTTTCATTATTCATCTCAAAGAGAGAATTCATTTTTGGTTAGGTGCGGGTAAGTGCACCAAGTTGGGGGACAAAAAAGGGGTCATAAGTGGACATCATATTGCAAATAACAACATAATATCAACTTGTAGGGATTATTAGCAATGTATACACTCAAAATTAGAAAAATTACGTTAATATGAATCGTAGAATCTAGAATCTAGTTTCTAAACTACTAATTTTAAAAAAATTGGACAAGTTTAGCTATATTAAACACTCAAAATTCAATGACTTGGTTTTTTTTTTTTTAAACACCTATAAGATTGTAGTCCGTTTGCCTGCAATTTGGATGACCAAAAATTGATATATATTTTTTTCCTTTGGTGAGAAGTTAGATGCTGCTATCTATCTTGGGATAGATTTTATTTTGTATTTTTTTAGCAATATTTTATTTTTTATGATTTTTTCCGTGAAAGTGGTCTAAAAACATAAAGAAAACAGAGCACTTTCCGTTTGCCCGCCATAACTTCATCAAAAAATATTGAAATCAAATAATTTTTTTTAAACATGTATATAATTTCACCACGGTTGGGATGGTATAAGTTTTATCACATTCTGACAAGTGAAACAAAATTTGTTGTCTTAAACGTAGACGTAAACATTCATGGAAAAAAGTGTTTTAAAGACCTACTATTGGTAAAAAATTATAAAATGATATTTATCCTATTCTATTCACTTTAAAATCGATATTTCTACAAAGCTAACAGTAGAAATATTTTTATGACATATTTTTAGCTTTTCGGCATGCTTCAAGTCCGCATAAGATTAAATTTGATGTTTTGTTGTTTTTGATGTAAAATTCAGGATTTGATGTCCACTTAATTGTCCCCCAACTTGCTGCACTTACCCTGCATCACCTTATCTTTTATTCAGTATTTCATCTTTCTTAACCCTGGTTCCTTGGAAATCTTATATTAGAACTAGTTAGTGATAGATCATAGTGCTGGTTAGACTAGTTTTAGTGGACTGGAGTGAAAGGAACAAACCTTTTCACTTGGAGATTGACCTTAGAGGATCTGTTGTCCCATAGTTTAAAGGTTTTTCCATGTTTTACTAAGGTGTTGAGCCTAGCTTTGGAAAAGGGTGAAATCTTAAGTAACAATAGTTTTGGTACACACTGGTGGGATCAATTTGAGCCATATATAGCTTAGTTTTGATCTATTACACTAATATTGGTGTGTGTTTCAATGGTTATTTTCCTTTAGAGGAAACAAGCAACTCATCTAACGATTCATAACTTCAAATCCACTAGTTTCAATAGTCAAGTGTTTTAGTTTCATGAGAAGAGCGCATACAAGAAAAAACATTAACAAGATGGGAACCTTTTGAATATTTACACTTTCACTAAGGATTATAACAAGACTCATTCAAAGACTTCCATCCCCACCACCTAGGGTCACTCAACTCCCCCTTTTGATAGGTCTTTCTCTCATCTTCTTAGAAACTTGAGACGTATTCCTTTATGGACCATCAAATAAAGCAAACGTTTTTACCTTTAAGCTTGCACTTTGCCTTGGCTTCAATGCCCAACATGATATATTGATATCTTCCATAAAGATCATTCCATTATTTACTGGTTGTAATTCAACTACCCCTATATAGCACATCTTAGATGTTGTTAATGTTTTTTTATTCATCTTATCACTAAAGATGATGTAGCAGTCAGGCTCTTAGCCTCATATTTCAAAGGAAAATCATTACAATAGTATAGGAATCTACAACCTTCTTTTATTCATACATGGAATGATATTAGGGAGAATTTTGTAAGAATTTCAAAGAAAAGACGGATAATATATCTTTGTTGGATCAACTTACAACAATAAAAGAGCCCCTTGTGAGCTAATGATGGACTTCGACTTCAAGTTTCAAAGGACATGGGATAGAATTCTACCCCTCCTAAGGCTATCTCCTCAAGGTGAATTTGAATATTTTTGAGAGCTCTTAATTTTAATATTACAGTAATGATTTTGTCAATTAGGACCTATGGATTTGCTTGTTATTTATGAGATAGCTATTCGGGATGAGGATAGTTTGGTTTAAGCTAGAAAGATATCCCCTAGACCCCTAACTCCTCTTTTCCCAAAGCTGCCCCAAGATATTTGACCTTCTCTTGCCCCAATCCTTGAGTCTAAATCTATTTCATCTACCCCTACATCTAATTCTTCCAATGAGATAGATGATCTCAAAGCCTTGATCAAGAATATGTCAAATGAGATAGTTTCCCTCAAAAACAAAAAACCCAAGCTCCTAGGCCCTACAAAAATCAGAATCAAGGGTATCAACAAAGGAATTACTATCCAAATTAGGGGTATGGGTAGAGTTACTAGAAAAGTAGGTTTTAAGGTGAAAATTCTAACTTGCCTCTTTAAGCATTACCTCCTCCACAACATGCACCTGCTCCTAGCTTGAGCAAAGCTATTTTTCCAATTCAAAACAATATGGCTCAAGGAACTGAATGGTGTTTCCCATGTAATCAGCCCCATAATCATATTTCTTATGAAAATGGGGTGAAATGTCAAGCTCTCATGGTGCAAGGTTCCTTCAATCAACACGAATCAATGATGGAAGTTCCAAATACTAATGTTGAAGAAGCTCAAGCGGCCTCCTAAAGCCAATTTCATTTTTTGGTCTGATGAGTTTTTACACTCAATAAAATTTTGGGTAGTTCCAACAGACCTCAAATTCATGTTGTTGATAATACAAGGTCTAAGAAGATAATATTGGATACTCAACCTTCATCTTCTACTAAGCAAAATGGTCCTCTTTGCAAAGAGAAGGAAATTGGGTCAGGTTCAAGTAAGAATTGGTTGCTTAATGTTGCTAGTAGACCTAGCCCCATAAGGAGGTCATTTCTCAACTAAGAGTATCTTTCCCAACATTGGAGCAGTCAAGGAAAGAAACAGTGACACCAATGATGCACAAGACAATAGGCATTCCTATGAACATTTTTGAGAAAATGAAGAGAACTAATTTGAATGTAACAATGTGGGATGATTTTATTATTCCATATCAGTTGGACCTCATCTAAGATTCTTTCAAGTAATTCATTCTATTATATGGGACAAAAAAAAATTCTAAGGTCATCAATTATCTTATGTCAACCCAAGGAGGAGCAAGTAAGTGAAATAAAGAAACATCTACCCTTTTATATCTATTTGATTATTGGCAAGCATCTTGTGCATAATTGTATGATAGATTTAGGAGCCAATACCTTTGTGATGCCTAAGAAGATAACAGACACTTTGGGGATTGAGTACACTCCAATCACTAAGTGTTTTTTACAATTGGATGGTACTACAGTTAGAATAGTTGGAGTAATCAAAGGTTTTGATCTAATTCTCCATGCATGCCCTAGTCTAACCATTGCTCAAGATATATCAATTATATTTTTCCTCCTCTTTGTTATTTTATTGTCAAGATACTTCATGAAAAGGTAGGGGGTTACTTGTCTTCGATTTCTCTCATATGCTTTATTGAGAACAAGGTATGTGACTAAGTTTACAATTAAAGTGAAGCTTATCTTAGCTTATCATGTTGAAGTCCATGATCCTAGCCCTATTAACTAAAGTTACATGGTGTAAGGAGAAATAAATAGTGATTCAAATCGAGTTGAAGCAGTCCATTTACCACAATCAATTGTTGATCTTATGTTAAATGAGTGGGCTCGGAAAGGTATGATTTTGATCCATATGACACTTCTTTTGAGACATGTTTAGGTATTTATTACATCCAAGAGGAGGGGTTTTTATCCCAAGTACATTAAGAAAAATTAAGAGGATCCTTAGGGCCTATGGAAAATGTTTTTATAGTTCTAGGAGTAAGAATGGAGTTGACACGTGTATTATTGATCTCTCTAAAGGGTAAGAATTTTATTTTTACTCATTTATGTAGGTCCGAGATACAACTTACTATTTTTCTATCTGTCATATTTTTACATGGATTTCTCTTTTCTACGATTCTTAGTTTCCCGTGGCTTCCTCTTTTTCCATGATTCCTAGTTATCTATGGCTTCCTCTTTTTCCGTGGGTCCTAGTTATATGTGGATTTCTCTTTTTCCACAGTTCCTAGTTATCTGTAGATTCCTCCTTTTACGTGGGCCTTAGTTTCCCATGAATTCTTATTTTTCCATGGGTTATAGTTTCTCGTGGCTTCCTATTTTCTTGCAGTCCTAGTTATATGTGGCTTCCTCTTCTTCCATGTGTCCTAGTTTCCTTAAACTTCCTCTTTTAAGGGGGTCATAGTAGTCTGCGACTTCCTCTTTTTCATGGGTCCTAGTTATCTCATGCGGCTTCCTCTTTTTATAGGTCCTGGTTATCCATCTTTTTCCATGTGTCATAATTTCCCACAACTTCCTCTTTTTCTGGGGTCCTAGTTATTCATGTCTTCCTCTTTTCCATGAGTCCTAGTTTCTCGTGGCTTCCTTTTTGGATTCTAGTTTACGTAGCTTCCTCTTTTTCACGAGATCTTAAAAATTATGTGGCTTCCTAAAATTTCATAAAATAAAAAAAGAGAATCCAAGATCCAATGAGGGGTTGACACATCAACATGGGTAACCCAAAGATTAAATTTGATGGTCTCGTGGCCATCAATTGTGTGGATGGCATGGATATCTTTAGATTCTCATAACTTTGTATCCGAGATCACCAAATAAAAAAATTTATATCATTGGAAAGGTATTGAGGAGTAATACATGTTAAAATTAGTTTTGGGTCATAAAAAGTATTTTATTTTTCTAAAAATTAAAAAATACTCATGCCCATTTTTAGGTATGGGTTTTACAAAAGTATTTGGTGCCCATGTTGGATCTCGCACACTTGAATGCAAAGTGGTCCTTGGTGGTTGGAGAAGTGGATGATATTATTGATTCTAGATTTCCTCTCCTAATCTCCTTCTTATATACAAGTAACTTAATTTAATTGTAAAAACATCCTCTCTTGAATGTAAGGTTATGTTTCCCTTTTGTTTGACCAAAAATTTTAAGTTACAAAATTCTGTGTTGGTTTTATTCAATGCACTTAGTGCCTTCATTGTTATTGTAATAGACTATGTATATTACAATCAATGATATTTTATTATTGTGGCTCACCTTCTTCACTTTAATTTGTGTTATTATATTCTTGTCTTTTTATTCTTTTATAACATGTCATGTGTGAGTTATATTTTCATGAATTCCATCATGTGTGTCACTTATACATAGAATTAGAGTTTGGTAAACTTGCATAGTTTAATGTGTCTTGTTTTTTTCCTCTTGGATTTGCAATTTTCCCTCTCATTCTTCACCCCAAGAAGAGAATCAACTTCCAGTTTGGTGTATCACCTTATCTTTTATTCATTATTTCATCTTTCTGAACATTGATTCCTTGGAAATATTATATTATAACTAGTTAGTGATAGATCGTAGTTCGGTTTGATTAGTTGTAGTGGAATAGAGTGAAAGGAACCAACCTTTTAACCTAGAGATTTACCTTGGAGGAGCATTTTCCTATACTTTAAATTTATTTTTATGTTCCATTATGGTGTTGGGTCTAGCTTGATAAGGGTGTAATCTCAAGTGACAATAGATACCTATTATGTATGTCCAAATATATATATTTATATACATGTGTATTTATGTATATGTACACACTTTATCTAAATACATACATTAAGTCAATAATAATTGAGAAATATGACTTTAAAATAATGCATATTTATTCAAAATTGTGTAGATAATCATCGTAAACATAAAGTAAAATACAAGTCTAGATATCTAGGAAAAGGAAACCTATTATGTGTGTGTGAATATATATACATAAATACATATGTATTAGTGTATATATACACACGAACCCATATTTACATAACTATCATCTTTTTCGCAAGAATTTTTTTTTTTGGAATAGGGTAAAATAGGGGTTTTCGAAGGACCCTCATCCTTTATATAAAAATCCCATCTGGAAAGATAGAGCAGTGAAGATTACATAGAAAAGGCCAAAAGGTGAAGCAAAAAAGTAGTAACTAGATACAAAGCTATAATTAATTAGCATACAAATTCTTCAAATCTTGGACAACTTTCATAGCAGCCACTGAAGCACTCTTGTCAACCAAGGTATCAGCCAAACTGAGAAACTCAATGCAATATTTTTCCAAAGTATCCCAGGTACAGTCAGTGAAGTCCTTCCGAGCATCAAGTACAAAGAAATATATTATAAGATTTCCTAGGATAAATGTCACGATATCAATATCTTCATTTTTTGGGGGAGTCATCAAGTTATCACTCCTCCTCGACCTCCATATCAACATTTTTTTTAACAACATTTAGAGAGTCTGGGTAGATAGAAGAGAGGCCTAAGAGCACCTCCGAAATAAACTACTCAACCATAGAATCCAAGGCCATCTCTTTCTGTGAAGCTACCAAAAAAGGGGAACCTCAAGGGAAGCATCAGAAATCTCATGAGAGGTAGAATCAACTTCATGGGCAGAAGGGGAGACTCAGAAAAATCAAAAGATCGTCCAACAATCAACACACCTAAATCGGATTCATAAGAAATTTATTTTTTGCGACGATGGCTACGAGGAGGGTCATAGGAGGAGGAGGGGAGATAAGGAGAAGGGCACGATGATGTAGTAATAAGGCGATGAATTTTACCCATTTTAGGTGGGAAGAACAGGAGTTCCACAGGGGAAGCCACCGACTGAAACATCAAGTAAAGAAGACCATAGTGGAGGAGAAGAACCTCTCCTTCCTTGGCCAAATGGATGGAAATTTCAAGAGATTGATAAAGAAAAGCAACCAATTTTACCTTTTTCCTGTGCTGTAGGTGAGAAAGGATGAAGAGGTGAGGTGCAAATACCAACTTATAACGGTCGTCAAGAGTAAAGTATCACACAATTACCTCAACAACTTTGTCCCAAGGCAAATTCATGGAAGCGCGTTCATAACTGGATTCGTATTTCTGCAATTCCTCCCCAGGTCTAAGAAAATCTATCATTTATACCTTTAAAGACCTCTTGAAGTAGACATCACCAGTTGAAGGAAGACCAGTGGCCACAACAATGGAGTTTTTTTATATTGTAAACTTGGTGCTCCCGACTTTTACTTTATCTTTCTTCCAAAAATTAAAATGTTGCAAGAGACTCTAATGGAGTGACCGAAGAGTCTCTCCATGAAATTTTAATACCCGGGTCCTATAAAATATCCCAAACATCATTGTCATTTTTAAATTCATCACAAGAGACGGACTCAATTCTCTTGATTTGACCCACCATTTTTCTGAAAGCGACAATGAATGAGAAAATTTCAAAATGGTCCCTGAATAAATAAGAGATTTGTGAGGCTTCCATCTGGAATCTCACATGTTTCCACTTAATAAAAATCTGCCCAAAAATCCATTATTGAATAAGCCACGGTACCACATATGTGCCAATACTCATAATCATGAACCACATTGATAGCCCTAGGATTATAATTATTATTTCTGCTACCACAAGAATAGGGGAACTATCCCTAATCTTGCTAACATTGATATCAGTTTTATTAGTGTAGATGAAGCCCAAAAGAAGCCTCAAATAGAAGCTAATCCTTAGAATGATGATCATTGGATATTGTCCTTAGTACGTTACTTGGAAAGTCTCTAATCCAAGTATTTTTTTCCTCACTGTGAACCCCAATATTTTCTAGAGAATCACCAACCTTTTTGCCTTCCCTAAAAATGTGTTGAAACTTGATTTCTTGAAAACTTAATTACATAACTCTAATATCTTGTATAATATTCTAAATTGTCCATTGAGCAAGTTCGTTTGAATTCATACTTTTATGAGATTTAAGGATAATTCACCCTTGACCAACCAAGAGAGAAATTTCTAACCCTTTGAGAATTTTTGGAGCTTGACTCTATGTTTAGTGCCTAATCCAAAGTTAGTTGTTCTAACGACCAACGAGAGACCGGATTGATCATGCGGGATGGCACCACTCCTGAAGCACCTAGATTTCCTTTAGCAACACCATCTCGTGTTTAGCTTTAACCAACCCGAGAGGAGGAGGGGACTAAATCACGTTAGATCTCACAACTACAGAGGGATGGGTAGCAATGCAGCATGATGGCAAGTTGTTGTAACCAATTTTAGTGCCACTAAAATATACTTTCGATTATGCTTCCTCTAGATGAAGAAATTTAGGTTTTCTTGGAAAATAGTTGTAATACCCTTGAAGACTTGGGCCAAATCCATATATTTCTCTTTGAAGATACATTTGTTTCTTTCCTTCCAAGCACCCCAAATACCATTGGGAGGAGAAGCTTCTAGGAAAGGGATAAGACAGGATGGATGAAAGGGGAACTCCATTGGGTGAAGGCATTAGGAAGGGAGGAGGGAAAGCCCCAAAAACTCCAAGACAATCAAATAGAAGGCCCCGAGAGAGTGGGAGAAAGGGTGGTAGAGGAGGAGATGAGTGAGGTTTCTACCCTAGAAAGGTAGAGAATACATTGTTATGGGAGAGAGAAACCCCTTATTTTGATATTTTCACCAGAAAGAAAGCATCTCTCAAGGAGATCCAGGAGAAGAATCCAATCTTGGGGGTAACTTAAAAAGGCCAAACATAGTTAAGCGAGAGAGCCACAAGGTACATGGGGTTTGAAGAGATAGGAAGCTTTGACCGAGAATGTGACAGAAAGCAGGAAAAGAAGGAAAATGAGTTCATCCTCGGCCAAAGTGCGAAGGGGATATACGAGAAGATAGAATGGATCTAAGAATTTTTATACGCTGCAACTAAATTTTGTTGCAATCAAACCAATTAGGAATGTGATAGCGAAGGTATTTTATCCTTGTTCCTAATATATGGATTTAATTTTCTTCCACAAATAAGCAAAGAGTTGAGATTTAATAGGGTCCAAGAAAGAGTCAAGTGTCAGTCGATTTTCCCCAAACCACCAATCTTCCCAGAAGTCAATTTTTTATCCATTTCCTAAGCACCATTTAGTTCTAGCTTTTAGCGATGGGTAGAGAACTTACAATATAGAGTTCCAAATATCCGAGCCCCTAAGTTTTTAGTGTGGAGAAATTATTCCAAAGGATATGCGTATTTAGCAATAAGAAGTTGAACCCAAGGTGTCTTATCTTTAGAGGAAACCGCCCAGCCCAACTTTTCAAGCATGGCCTCCTTCATATCAGCAACACTTTGAAGCCCCAGGCCTCCAATGTGGGTAGGTTTACAATCAATATTCCAAGATACTAGATGAACTCTTTTCCTTTCTTCAGTCCTAGACCAAAGAAAACATTTTTTGAATTTGCTCAATTCGACTAGCAACCAAAGAAGGCATTTTGAGTAAAGATATAAAATAAATGGGAAGAATCAAGATTTGTTTTGACCGATTGAAGCTTACCTACCTAACTAATGAGATATCCTTTCTATCCTGCCAATTTATTTTGATACCACTCTATAATAGGCATCCACGCATTCTTGATCTATATACCTTTGAAGATTGGTAGACCTAAATAGGAGGATAGAATATCTACAATGTTGCAACCAAATATGTTAGTAATCTTCCTTTATTTGTTAAGTGGTGTATTGATGAAATCAACATAGCTTTTAGATAATTTTATCATCTACTACGAGACCGCTTGGTAACCATCAAGAATATTCTTTAGGTTTTTGGCTTCCACCACCAAAGCATCACCCATGAGAAGCGTGTCATCTATAAATTGTATATGAGTAGCAAGGATTTCTAGACATGATCTTGATTCCCAAGATAGCACCAACCTGCTTAGCATCTTCAAGCACACGATTAATGAATCAGCCAAAAGAATAAAGAGAAAGGGTGAAAGATGATCTCCTTGCCTAATCCCTTAGCTTCTATTGAATAATCTTGTTGGGATACCATTGATCAAGATTGATAAAATGGGGAAGAAATATAGCTAAGGATCTAGCTATACCATTTATCACAAAACCCAAAGTTTTTTAGAACTCGGCAACGAGGAAAGACCAAACTGACCCGATTGAACGCTTTTTGCATATCCAATTTGAGAATCATCCTTGTTTTTTTGCAATGATGGGCGAGTGTATGGATTTATGGACATAGATGACACCTCCTTGGATAAAATGACCTCTAATAAATCCATTTTGTTGTTATGATATCAGCAAGTTCATAAAAGGCTTAAGTCTAGCAGCTAACATTTTGGTAATGATTTTATAAGAGGTGTTGCAAAGACTAATTGGCCTAAAGTTAGAAATATATTTAGAGCCAAGAGATTTGGGGACCAAAAAAATGAAGGTGGTATTTCATTATTTCAAGAGAGTCATTTCTATGGAATTCATTGACAACCTCAAAGAGATCTTCTTTAATGATTTCCTAGTAAATTTGAAATAAAGCAACACGAAACCATCAGGGCCAGGGGATTTATCTCCTTTTATAGTGAAAATAGCTTTATGAATTTCCTCCATAGAGAAATTTTGTGCCCGCTTCTCATTAATTCCATCTGAGATCAACTTAGGTATGTGTTGCATAAAGATCTCACCATCTCATTCTACTCCCGAGGAACATCTTCTTGAAGAAGATTAGAATAAAAATTTACCATCTCCTTGAAATATCTTCATCATCATTCAACATTTTACCTTCGAGGAAAGCAGTTCCTTTATTTTATCTCTACTTTTGTGTTTGGAATTTGTAGCATGGAAAAACTTTGTATTTCGATCTCCTTGCTGAAACCAAAGCACCCTAGACCTTTGTCTCCAGTAAACCTCCTCCTCTACCAAAGTATTATGATATTCACTTAGCAAGGATGCTTCTTATTGATGTTGAGAAGAAATTTGACTTAATTTTTCAATATCAGCAGCAGTAGCTAAGATTTTCTAAGAGAGTTGTTTCTTTCTAGATTGAATATCTGCAAAGATTTTGACTTTCTAGATCTTAAATTGCTTTTTCACTCCTGGCTAAGCTTCTTAGTGAATATTTTCATCATCGTACTTTGAATATTTACCTTCCACCAGTCCTCAATAAGATTTTCTAAATTATGATTCTGAAGCTAAGCCATCTTGAATCTAAAGGGAGGATTTTTCTCTTATGAAGAGTATCAACACTTAATAATTAAGGGCTATGATCGAAACAACTCTTGGGAGAACACCAAGATAGAAGTCGAGAGAAGTGTAGAGTCTAGTCCTTAGATCTAAGAGCCCTATCAAGTTTACTCTAAATGTGATTTTTCCAAGCCTAGGATTCAAACAAGTGAGAGAAGTTCCATGAAGGTCAATATCAAAAAACTCACCTTTTCTAATGAAATACGCAAAGATTCCATGTTGTTGAAGTTGACAGGATCACCTCCCTTATTTTGAGAAGGATAGAGGGTTGTGTTAAAATCCCCACAATGAGCCAAGGAATTTATTTACAAATGTTTCTAAATTCCAGTATGTCTCTCCAAATGTTTTCCCTTTGGGCTTCAAGATTAGGCACATAGAGGTTGATAGCAATCCATCATGTGTCAAAGCCAATATCTTGAAAGAACATACTCATAAAGTGAGAAGTTTTAATAATGGATTCCCATAAAGGACTTGTGGGTTCTAAAGAATGCAAAGACCTCCGAAATTTATAGAGGATTCATGTGAGGCAAAAGAGGCATATGGCGATAGCCTAGGGACGTTGCAGTCATCCTTTAGTTTAGTTTCTTGCAACATGATGATGTCCAGAGAGTGCTTCAATCTGATATCCTTTAGGACTCTTTTCTTATGGAGAGAATTGAGTCCCCTAATATTCCAAGAGATAATCTTCATTTTTAGATCTTGGTTTTTCCCACCCTCCAAAGTGAGAATACTTTGTGTTCCTTGTACAATATTTTGTGTTGATTCTGTTGCATATTTTCTTGGTTAGTGGGCCTACCTTTTTGTTTATTAGCTCCCACATCAATGTTTCTCTTGCAGCTACTTATAGTGGTTATAGGTTGTTTTCTATCCCTCGAGGCCCCAGAAGAGGGAGAGGGAAAGGAGAGAGGCTCCTCTAAGTAGAGTATAGGGGTTAGCAAAGAGGGGGGGAAGGAGGATAACACCTCCATAAAGGGAACAAAAGAACAGAGAACTAGAATAGACTCTAGTTGGGAAACATAGGGGCGAAGAGGATAGAAAGGGATCGATGGATTATTTCTCAGATGTGGGCTCGATAATGTGAATCGACCCTCTTCCAATATGATGAAAGGGTTAGAGGTGCCAACTTCAGGGATGAATTTTGGGATAAACTTTCCTTTCTTCTTAGGAGATATTTTTGAGCTCTTTTGTTTGAGAGGTGGTTTATATGGGTAGGTCGGGGCCTTATGTCTAATGCTCTTATAGATCGAGAAAGATTGAGGAATATATTCATATTCAATAGGTTGTGACCATATGCCAAAATCTGATAAGAGATCTATGGATTTGGGTAGAGGGCCACTAACATCAACATTAACACAAAAACATGCATGAATAAATCTAGTTTTAGCCTTTGTAGCTTGATCAATGGTGATGATATTACTCATAGATAGAGCGATACATTTAATAATAGTAGGATCCTAGAATTCCAGGGAAATCTTGAAATATGAACCCAAATTGGATCTTGGGTCGTGGTTTCGATTTGCGATTGAATCACAAAGTCCATTTGCATATATAGAAACCTCCTTGTCTCGAAAAACCACGGGCCAATAAGGAGAGCTTGAGTAAAATATTCCTTTCTACTCAAGGTAAACATGATGAAGTCGTTTGACATGGTCACAATCTCAAGGGATCCATAGAGAGCCCATTTTAATCGCGCCCATTTTTTTATGTTCTTTAGTGGGTCTAGGACCCATGATCTTTCCTATCAAAGACAAATCCCTTGAGGCTGAAGCATCAGCAGTGATTTGAGAGGGGATCTTCAAATACAAGATCCCATCAAGGAAAAAATGATACACTTGATAAAATGGGGCACCAAGGGGACCCACCTACCACATTTTTCCATGCCTTGAGCTGAGGACAAGGGGAAAGGCCACCTAAAGGGTCAAAGGCGGAATCTCAAAGACCAAACCGGAGGGTCCGACATGGATGCGGGGAGGCTAGCAGAACTCAAAATTCAATGAGTGGGAAAAATGTGTCTAAAAAAACTTGTTGAAAGTTAAATTCCTTAGACCATGGTTTTGTTAGTTGTGCTCCTAAAACTAATTTTAATTTGAAAATTCCATTATGAAAACTATATTTTTGAAGACTATTTGAAAGCTTTGAAACTTTCCTTTTCATAAGAACTTTTCCAAGTTCTATTAACTCTAGTTTATTAATTTACATTACTTTTGGATTTTTGGGCTTGATTGTAATGTGTTGTGGTTAGTTGTAGTGTATTATTGGTGTCACACCACTTTCCACATCTACAACTTCTGCATTTTCTTTGATGGATGTCCATACAAAGTTTAAAACCTCTTATTTTGACAAAAGTTAAGGGTATAATGGCAAATTTCTTGTGAAACAAATTATAGATTTATAAATGTGTGTTCATGTGGACACATACACTGATAAATATGTATATATGTATATATATTCACAAAGATGTAATAGGATTCCTTTGCCTACCTATCTGGAATTGTTTTATGTTTCTACTTAGGATGATTATCTACATAATTGTGATTAAATATTCATTATCTTGAAGTCATATTTCTCAAGTATTTTTGATTTTATGCATGTTCAAGGTTGTTATTTTTGTATTTGCTAAAACCATATTTTGTTTGATTTTTCATACCCTGTCATTCCCACCATAAGAATATTAGAATAATTGAAATGCTTGAATCATACTTAAGAAACATGGCTTTAAAATAATTCAAATTTAATTGTGATTCTATAGATAATCATCCTAAACAAACAGTGAAACATGATTCCAAATAGGTAGGCAAAAGAAACCCAATACACACACACACACACACACACACACACACACACACACACACACACACACACACACACATATGTGTGTGTGTGTGTCGATGTATGTGTACACATGAATACTCAAATAATTTAAGTGTGAGATTGATTGCCAATGCCCTTTATTTTTCATGCATGTTATGTACTATCAAGGCAATGTCTTAGAGCTTGTTAAATCCATCCTTTTAGTCATAATGAATTTTAACATCGCATTTTCCCAAATATAAAATCTAGACACCTATAAAAACTTGTAGTAAATGCTTTTTTATGTTTCAATGGAGTAATATAGTAAATGAATATATTTTTAATATTTCAAGTATGGTTTTTTATTTCCTCGAGATCAAACATAATTTTGAATGCAAATTTATGAGCTATATGTCATTTTTAGTAGTTGTAATATGGTGCATCTTTTATTGTTATCATGATAAATTATTTTGATGGTCTATGGAAAACCCAAATTGTTAGCACATATTGAAAGACGAGTCTTGATTTTCAAATGTCTTAGGTATATATAAATTTGTAAATACTCATTAACAAGTATGATTTTTGGTTGGTTTTTTCATGTGGTAGAAGGTGTTATGTTAATCATTGGTTTTGTTGATAAACTTTGGGACCAATTTTAATTTATATCTAAATACAATTGTTTTTCTCTTCATTTTTGAAGTTCTCTATACAACTAAGATTGAAATAATTTTTCATTATGAGGGGCTATGTGCCTTAAAATGAACCCATAATATTTTGTTTGTTACATTTATTAAGGATGATTGGGAATGTTATTAACATTTGGGTGGAATCATTGTCATTGTATGACAATATGGTTTATCCCTATTATAGTGAGCTATGAGGATCTAACGGATCCCATGAACATTAAGGTTTTTGCACTCCAACAGAAATGAGAATGTGCTCCAAGTAATTAGAAAGAAAAATTAACCATAACCAAATTGTTCATGCATAAAGGGAAAACAATTCTATCCTTCTCATAGATCAAAAAAGAGTACAAGTAGGAGTGATGTGTAACTCCCATGCCTGGACATGTCATATTGTCATGATGGAGTGAGGATTTACAATGCTAGGAATATCATGTAACTCCCATATGATAATGAAACATATGACGGTATGATAGATTCTATGACAAAAAAATTATATGTCATATAACTCCCTAAAATACCTATGACTCACCATGTGTGAGGAAAAAAACTTAATAAATACAAGGTGGGAAAAATACCTCACACCAACACCCCCTTCATCAAATATTAGGTAGAGGAATGGAAAAAGAGAGAAAGAGGACTCCCTAGACAACTAAGAAAGGTGCGTCATATAGGTCTTGACAACTAAAGGCATGATGAGGTACCCATGTACAAACTATAATCTTTATAGAAAAGAAGAGGAGGAGAAGAGGACTATAAATCCTAAAGAATATGAGTGGCTCTAGTGGACCTCACTCTAAGAAGAGAGTGCAAGTGAAGGAACTTGGATTTATTTTAGGGCTTAGTAAATATGTTTCAAGCAACATGATCTAAAGTTTGAACGTCATCGCAAATCAATGATGTCTCCATGTATCAACTCTCATATGAAGTGCATGTGAATCTCAATATGCTTCATCTACTGATGTTGAACTAGATTTTGGAAAATTGAGATAGTGCTCATGTTGGCACAATAAATGATGGTAGCGTTATCTCTTAGAAGTACACCCTTGTTGAGAGATGACAGTAGGGGTTCTAAGATTGCTTTATCTCTCACTTCCGTAGATATAATGGAAACACCTCAAGTCTGTGGGTATACCTATTATTGAGGTGAGTCTCCGGTATCAAGGTCGGTTCCTTATTAATGTATCCTAAACTAATTTTGTGGGGTTTTTAGGGTAGAAATATTGTTGTAACTGAATTGAAATGGGGTGATACACAAAATTTATTAAGGGCTTTGACTGAGTACATGCACAATATATTGAGAAACAAATTACAGAAACATGAACCAATGGGTTTCAGTTTAATCCTAAGGAAAACACTTGTGTGTTGAGGGAATAAATCACAACAACACAATAGCTAACATGCACACTAAGATCAGTATAGAAAGCACCAAATTTGTAGCAAGGTAAGATAATTAATCAGGGAATTAAAATTCATAAGAATTAATGGAAAGATACACACCACTGCAAATAATTGGAAAGGCAATAACTGGTTCTCATTCAAGGGAAAAACTAGCAAAAATATGCTTCAACACTCCTGTGTCCAAAAAGTCTTCCTTGTGCCTTGCTAGTGCACACAATATATAGCAAAAATACTTCACCTAACCCCTCCTAAAAATGGATTGTAGTCTGTACTCTCCCATGCATGCTAATTTTACCCCTTTATCATGAATAAATAAAGGAATAAAAATAAACATGTTGATTACAATGAGGCATTAATAGCCTTAGTTACAAAAATACACTTAGTCAAAGTGTAGTTGACTAGCTCTATTTTTAATACAATTAATAAACTTGGGTGAATATTTTTGTCTAATATTAGCTCTTGCTTATTGTTCAAGTCTCCTTCAATGTGCATGTAACTTGGTCTTCTTTTTGTAGCTGATGATTAAATAATAATATTTAATCCTCTAATGTGACACTTGCATATTCATCCACTTGCAAGATTATTTCTATCTTTATCTCTAATTTGTCCTCTAGTGATGGCATGCAAAAAATTCCCCTGTGCAAGTTAAAATAATTACCTTTGTCTTCATACTTGGCGAAATACTCATTTCCACTGTGGGAACCACCTGTGATCATATGTGCAAAATAATAATATCCCTACAAAAATCATCCTTATTTTCTTTCTTGTACTTAGTATGAGGTTTATTTGGCACTTTAAGGTAAAATATGCAAGGTTTAAAGGTAGGTGCTTTTGAATTTACTCCACCTACCCATCATGGGCCTCTCTTTGAATATTTTCATAAATACATGGAAAAAGATATGATTTAGATAATAATCATTATTTTATATGATTAATAGGACCCCCATTGATCATTGGTCTCCTTTTAATATAATATATGTTAGATTATGATTAAGCATAATCATCATGACCATGGGCTTGGTCGATGCAATAATTATGTTTCAAAAACATTTCACCCTTTAGATTATCAATGCATAGACTATAGTTTGAACATAATCATTTGAATGATTATTGGTTCCCTCTCCAACGATGGGGTGACCCTTATGATTTTTTTTCGAAGTGCTATTCTAACCCTAATTTTATTAGGGTTTCATGGTGATTTGACACATTGCACATTCAGTTAACCCTGGTTGAGTTTTTCAACTCACTGCTCTGGTTAGCTAGCAAAAGGGTTTGAAACTCTAATATTTTTATCATTTTTCACTAGCTCCATCGAGCTTATCAAAGCTCTACAAAAATTTTGGGAGGCCATTTTTGAGAATTTGAGATCCATTTTTCTCAGTAAATTGTTCCCATGTTACAAAGGATTTGAGCTCGGGATTTTCATTGTTCTTAGTGAAGAAACTTGGTTCTTATTTACTTTACTAGGTCAACGCCATTTCAAGTGGATCTAAATTTTGTGGCTTCACTAATTTGTGAAGAATTTTTTTGGTTCGGCCCTACTTCACCGGTTTAGTCATGGCTATTTCTCTCGATGAGCTTGAAACTGTAAGGATTTTTGACCTTTAGCTCTGCTTTTTGTTACTTGAAGCTACAAACTTTGAACCACCATTATTTACCGTTTGTATTTATGTCATTCTTGGACTCACTTATTTCCTTGGCCATAGCAAACGGTGCCTTCTTGTTCTGTGATCTTGTATTTTTCATTACTATTATTGTCTTGAAACCCTAAATGACTCGTTGCTTGATTTTGTGTTAAGGGTTTGCAAAAAGAATCGACTTTCTTTGGGTTTGAGTTGTTTCTCCCGCACATATTTGGGACTCTTTCAGATCTTCTCTCTGGGTTGATTTAGCTTTGACATTCTTGTATTTTTAACATTTTCTTATTTCTTCTAGTATCATTCCTCTCTCCTTTGTTGTATTCATTACCAACTCGTTGTGGAGCTTCACGCTTTTGCTTTTACATTTGCTTTGTCAAGGAAGAACTGGGTTTTACTTTGTTGCCAACATTACTAGCTTAGAATCAAGATATCCATTTCTTCATGAGATTATGGTATCATTTCATCCAAAAATGAGATCTGAGTTTGTTGTTCTTGGGTTTTACACTCTTTACCAATTTGAGTTCATGATTCGGTGATTTGAAACTAACCCAGGACATAATGCTCATATTTATTTGCTACTTGTGATCCTCCGAGAGTTTGAATATTTTGATCAAAATGGTAAGTCTCTTGATATTTGTCACTATCTTTACAAGACTTTGAGCATTCATTTTTCGATAGTGAGAAATAGAACTTATTTGATCTGTAATTTGTGCATTATTTCATTCTCGTTGACTCCATGACTTGGGTAGCTTGATTTTCTGGGTAGTTCCCTCTGACTTGTACATTTCTAGGTATGACCATTCCACTTTGAATTGTACCTTAAAATGGTTTGTTGGCTCTAGAGAGTTAAATTTTGGCTATAAAGTTTGCCATTAATGATCTCTCAAGATCTGTTTCATTTGTTTTACTTGGTGGCCTAGTAAAGGGTAATTTCTAATTTTACAACCTCATATTTTAAGGTAAACCTATGATTTTCACTTTTTTACAATAACTCGAGTTAGCTATTTACTATGATAATTTGTACTTCTTGTTCATGTGGGTCACTTCTCATAACCCTTGGCCGTATTTTACAAATATATTGTTATTTTCTCTTCTTGCTCCTCATGAGTTCGATTTCAGTATTATGAAGCTCAACATTACCATTGTTTTCTAAGTTTGAGAGCTCAGTGTTTATTCACCCTGAGCTCGGTTCTAGTTTTTCTTGAATTTAAGATCAAGATCTAGCAAGTATTAAATGGCTCGATTATTAATTTGCCTTTGTCGAAAGAGATCTGTTGTTTAGATCTTTGGATCTTTTCAACCGTGGTTTCTAAAACTTTTACATTTCTTGTGATTCTATGCTATGCTTCGATATGATCTTAAGGGTTGAAGATTTAATCTAACCTGGTAAGTTTTGCTTCATTAAACTCACCTCTGTTCAAAGATCATGCCTTCCATTTGCATGTTAGTTGGGTTTGACATAATTTTGTTACATTTAAGGGTTTTTATTTATTTACTTGCACATAGTGGGTTATGATTTTGTGAGTTCTCCTGCAAGCCATCACTCAAAAATATGTATTGTTTAATCCTTTTAACTCTTTAGCTCTTTAGCTTTCGATAATTTCTCTTGAAAACCGATAATCGAAATCTTCCCTTGCCGAAAGTATGAAAACAAGGATGTTTTGATGGGAGGTAAACATGTAATATCATGGTAATATGTAATTTAAAACTCCTTTCATCACAATATTGGTATCTGATAGAAGAGCTTTGAAATTCCATCAAGTATAATGGAAAAGATGTTTGTAGTTGTAATCATCAAATGTCTCATTAAAACTTGATGCTCTTGTATTACTATTGGATTAGCTTCCTAATCATTACATGCCTAAAAATTTTCAATCAGCTCTATTTTGACAAAGATTAGTATATGTGCTCTTGTGCTTCTATATGCACCTCATGCAAACATCCAGATGCTAAACCGTGCTTTATTTCTTTGAGATCCTCTCGAATAGTTGATATATCCATATGAAAATTGTTTACTCCATCTTTTATTAATGCTTTAGTAGGTATATTTGAATTAATACTTTGATTATAACTAAACCTTTAGAGAAACACATTTTGGCTCATATTGATGATGTGTTGTACTTGACATTTTACATTCTCATTGATCCATGATTTCCATACTTCGTAAAATGAAGAAATTTGTTGCTTAGTTGTAAAAAAGGAATTTGTACCGTATTATGATTGCAAATACCTTGTAATAAATCCATTATCTACTTGAAATTTACCTTGCATGAAATAGCTCTGCTATTGTGAAATAATGGAAACTATAATCTTTTAAGCTTTGAAATGATCACTAAAAATTGGATATTGTTTTTGTATTATGATCATGTGATGATTCATTTTGATTATTCTTATGTAAATGATTGCAATTCCCTTAATTTATTATTCACAAATGAATATGCGTTCCTCCTCAAGACTATTTTCTGATTGTACATGTTGTAAATTGCTACATGCCTTGAATTCATTGTATTGGTAACACTTGTATCACTTTTTCTTTGGTTTTCAACCTGCTTTCTAAAAACTCGTATCATTTATCAATATCACTAAACTTAAAACTCTTGCACTATGTGCTTAAGCTATTATCCATTTATCATACTTGGTGTCCGATACCAGCATTATGTGATCTTGTAATGTTGTTGCATGAGCTTATACTGGAAGAGCATATTGAAATCTGAAGACATTCAATGATTTTAACATGACATAGAATGTGTAATGGATGCTCCATTGTACTTTGTCTCTTCTTGTGCAATCTGTAAATCTCTTTATTTAGTCACCTATCTCTGTACTTGTTTCATTTGTAGATTGTGATTTCTAAAATGAATTTTGATCACAAAACGATACTTTGCAAACTGAAACTGTACTCTTTCTAGATCAACTGTACTTGTTTTCCATACATCATTTCTATTGCTGCATCATGATTTTCTCTCTTTTATGCTTTCTAAAAAAATATGCTATGCATTTTTATTTCATGTGTTTATGATTCCAAGCTCATTTAATAAAATCCATTTGTTTAAAACTGTGAGTACAATAGACAAGGAAGTACAGACTCTAACATAGTTTTCTTCTCTCTTTCAGGTACCTGTCGAAGATACTAGCAAGAGAGGAAAGGACAACTGAAAATCAACTTGAAGAATCCATCTGAATAGGCAATGATGGATCTCCCTTTCTCTTTTACTCATATCTTTACACACATGCATTTTCTTTATGCATTTTCTTTCAAAGTTACTCCCATAGCTTGTGTGGGTTCACTGTATTATTATTCCTTATGAATAAATGAACTATTTTTATGTAATGAGATGTATGTTTTTCCTTTCTGTACTTTCTTCATTTGTATGGATAATAAATGAACTTATACAACTCAATACACTTAAATAATTCACTTAATCATGGAAATAAATTAAAATCAAATGTACCTTTTTGATGCTCATTGGAAATGCAAGTTGTTTGTAAAACTACCTTTTCCATGCTTCAAACCTGCAACTTGTTTGCAACTTCAGAACATTATGTATAATACATTTTTCCTTTCCCCGCCTTCCTCGGGGCCTTGTTATGGTATTTTATGGTTGTTGCATAGTTCTAACGAGGGTAACAAATGGAATGGTTGCATCTATGAGGCATGGCATTCGGAACTATACCCGAGTTGCGCTTTGATTCAAATGTGACTTTTAAGACCTGTCCCAAAACTAAAAACTTGAAATCTATATCCCCTTCTGAGATGGCTGCCCCAAACCTGGTCAAAACTTCTAACTGTCAAATCTAAGAAACTTAAAAGTTTTGAGTTGACCTTTTCACACGAGGTGCGAAAAATGTCAACATGTAGGCCACCAAAAGTGAATGCCAAACTCTTTCATAATCCCCTACAACCCAAAAGCTTCCATGGAAGCATTGACTACTCCCATGTATTATGCCTTTGTATAAGATATCAAAATCACATTTTTCTTCTTGCTCAACCAACAGCATGACCCGAACCAATATAAAATTTGTAGTTAGAGGTAGACTTCCAATGATCAAGATCACCAGCGTAATCAAAAACATTAATCTAACTAAATCAATTTATATCCCTACAAAATAGTGTATGCCATCAATATGAGTGCCATGACCATAGTGAAGGATCCATTTTTCTACTTTCCAATACAAATCATGAGGCTCATGCATAAATCTAGACACAATTCTAACAATGAATGAAAGCTCCAACCGAATGTGAGTTAGGTAGATCAAGATTCCTACCAACTAGATATAAAGGGCACCATTGAATAAGGGAGTGGAGCAATCAAAAACTAACTTAACCCTAAAAAGGAAAGGAATGGGAGAAGGCTTATAATCAGACATGAGAAACCCGGCTAACAAATCAATGGCATACTTAAGTTAAACAATCATGATTCCTGAGTCAAATTAGGTAATCTATACTCTAAGGAAATATCAAGCAAACCCAAGTCGGTCATAGAGAACTTATTGGCTAAGGTAGTCTTCAAATAATCAATGATTGAGTAAGAGTTACCTGTAATCAAAAATTCATCAACATACAACACGAGGATAAGCATGGACTCATCTTGCTGTGTAATTTAAACATTTAGGTCAGAGTGACACCTAATGAACCTTGATGCAAGAAGAAAGGATTCCATCTTGGCATACCAATCCCGAGGGGATTGTTTAAGGCCATAGAGAGACTTCTTTAACTTACAAATGAGGGAGGAATCTTGGACATAACCCATAGGTTATTCCATATAGATTTCTTCATTTAGGTCCCCATGAAGGAAGGAATTCTTAATGTCTATTTGATGGACTTCCCATCTATTATCAACAATGATGGCAATGTTCAGTTGAATGGAAATCATCTTTACAACAGAGTAAAGGTCTTTGAATAATCAACCCCAACAACCTGGGAGAAACCCTTAGCTATGAGTCGTGCTTTATACTTTTCAACATTCTCATCGACACCATACTTTGTTTGGTATACCCACTTACACCGAACCATTTTTCTTCCTTTCAAAAGAGGGGTGAGATCCTAAGTATCGTTCTTCATGAGAGAGGAATACTCCTCATCCATGGAAAAATTACACTAAGGAATCCTGAATCCTCCCATAAATATTGAGGTTTGGAAGCGGGGTGAAGAATATGTGGGGTCTAGTGAAATCTGAATGGGTTTGTCTCTTATCCGAAGGATTCGCTATCCATTCTCCAACACTCTGCAAGGTCTACCTAGCCCAACGAGGACAAAAAGGTTATTTAGGATCAAAATTTATAGATTATTCACTCGAGTGAGAGGGGACATAGTCCTATTCATCACTACTATCAAAATTGGAATATTCTTAAGTATGAGGAGCATGAGGTATCAGATTATTCTATGAGGATCAATACGGAGCCTTATGCACATCAAAGAGGATTTCACTTCTAATGGTGATGATAATGCTTCACGTAATCATCAAGAGCAGGAATCACAAGGAAAATCAAGTACATAAAGACATTGGTGTGTTCAAAGATGCTCATAGATCAAAAATAAGAGGTACATATAGGAGTGTTATATAACTCCTATGCATGACATGTATACACAACCCTAACTAACCCTATTGACCTATTCTCAATAAGTGAGATGACTAACCACATGAGGTGGACAAGACGCTCGAGTGACGATGAGACAAGTCATATACACCAACACCCCCCTTCATCGAAGATGAGGTAGAGGTCATGGAAAGTCATAACTGAAAGATAAATCCCTAGAAAACTAAGAAAGATGTATCAATGGGGCCTGAAACTAAAGGCCTGATAAGGTACCCATGTACAAACAACATCTCTCTGGAAAAAAGAAGAAGAGAAAATGGGTCCTGAAACTAGGCCTAATGAGGTACCCGATGAGGGTCGTCAATCCTCACCATTAATAATGTTAATCCGAGTTGGTGTCTGAAGGTTGTATGCATTAAGAGAATAAGATCTTGGAAAGTAACTCCTTTAAACACAAACCAAACTTGCATAAAATAAATCACACTTGCAGAAATTTAAAGGCACACTTACATAAATAAAGTTTGCATGAAATAAATCACACTTGCATGAAGGAAATCACACTTGCAAGAATTTAAACACACTTGCATAAATTGAAATTGTTGAATTAGAAATAAACATAATTGAATGAAACACCTACAGGTTCACAACAGACTGAATTTTCACAATACAAAGATAAAAACAATACAACAGAATGAATTAAAGACAAATGAATAAACATAAACATAAATACACAGATCCATCTTCCTTGGAATGAGTGGCTAGCTCATTCCTTGAAATAGTATTTAAATTATGCTTCTAAGATCTTGAAACTACAAAATATTTGAGAGGAAAGAACAGATTTTTATTTCTTGGGAGAAAAGCATTACATATCTAAGTGTGGAAGGTTGCATTTATAATTTATGCATCCAACCAACTCCTTATTTTGGGAGATACAATTTGATATTATCTTTATTCTAATCCTAACAACTAAGATCTCCATCTCCACAAAATATGGAGAGATATATTATTGGAGTCAAAGTCTTATCTCACTTATTTTAGGAAGATTTGCTCCCAAATCTTCTCCTTGCTTTTCGGTAACAAGAATCATAATGATTTTATTCCTCTACATTATTAGAAGGATGATTTTCCTCAAAATATGATTTTGACCAAATACCTTTCTTAGATTTTCTATTTGACTTTGTTGTTTTTTACTATGGAACTTTTGACGCTTGTCTAATACGCTTTTTCCTTGGACTGCAGTTCACTAAAAGTTAGATTTATCTTCATTGGTAAAACTTATTGCAAATATGAATGATATTTTTTTAAACACATTTCTATGAACAAAAACCTCTCTCATATTTTCCATTTTACTTTTTTGTTTTTGTTTATGGAACTTTTAGTGCTCATCTGATACACGTTTTCTCGGACTACATCTCACTAAAAGTTAGATATCTCTTTAATGGTAAAACCTTTTGCCAATCTGAATGATATTTTTGTTAAAAACACTTCTATGAAAAAAACCTCTCTCATATTTTTTGTTTTACTTTTCTATTCCATTTGTCCGACACTTTTCCTCGGACTACTCACTAAAAGTTATATCTCTATTTATTGGTAATACTTGTAGCAAATATGAATGAGGTTTTTGTTAATCATATTGCTATGAACAAAAACCTCTCTCATATTTTCCATTGGATTCTTTGATCTTTCACAATTTCTCAAAAAATTCAAAATCTGCGAGTTCCTGAACTAAGCTTGTGAGTTCCAGAACTAACTCTTCGAGTTCCGAACTAAGCATGCGAGTTCCGGAACTAACTCTGTGAGTTCCGTAACTAAGCCTGTGAGTTCCGGAGCTAACTTAAAATAGCTATAAATTTTGCATACAATATCGGATTGAGATGATTCTTTTTTTGAACTTGCAAAAAAATTGAGAGGAATCTGAATATGAAATCAGATTTGAGTTTAGATATACCATCCATGATCAATTCCAATTTTCCCAATACTAGCATTATCTTTCCTTTATGGCCTACATACACAAGACTTTACATCTTTTCCCAAATAATCAATAGGATTAGTCAACAAAATAGATAACAAAATATTTCTAAAGAATGAATAAGATATATATCATATATTCTATCTTAAGCAAACTATAAGTTCCTAGATTACATTTAAATCCACTTTCAAAGGTAACTTGGAAGGACAAAATAATGGTAATTTATGGCCAATTTATGGCCTCATCAGTACTCCATGTACAATAAGGATCTCAAGTAATAGAGGAAAAAACCCTAAGGTAAAACATCCACTTACAAGAGATAAAAGACTCCTAAACAACCTAAGAAAGATGTGTCAAATGGGTCCTAGAAACTAGGCTTGATGAGGTACCCATATACAAACAACATATCTTTGGAAGAGAAGAAGAGGAGAAGAGGACTAGAAATCTTGAAGAATATGGGCAGCTACAAAGAAACCCCACCCCAAGAAGAGACCGCAAATGAAGATAATTCACCTCAAAGAAAGGGCTTGGTGGAAATATCTCGCAACCATATTAGAAATATGACAAGATCAAGTTATGATGCCATCATGAATCAGCTCTGAATGAAGTGCATATGGATCTCAATGTGCTTCATCCATTGATGCTAAACTATATTTTGAAAATTTCATATGGTGCTCATGTTTTCACAGTAGATGATAGTAGGCCACCGATAGTGAATACCAAACTCTGTCAAGATATCCTATAACCAAACAACTTTTGTGGCAGCATTAACTACTCCTCTATACTCTAGCTCTATACAATATATCGCAATCCTATTATGCTTCTTGCTAGACCAATGAATAGGACCTAAACTAAGAGAAAAAAATTTAGCCTCGAGGTATATTTCCAATGATCTAATTCATCGCCCAATCGAGTTAGTATATTTAACTAAGTCAATTTCTACTCCTCTTAGATAGTGAATGCCATTTGTATAAGTGCCACAAACATAACGAAGGGTCTACTTCGTTTCTTTCCAATGTAACTCATGTGGCTCCATCATGAATCTATACATGATTCCAATGGCATATTATATATCTAGACGCGTTTTAGTAAGGTAAATCATGTTAGGAAATTAGAGATAAAATATGCGAATAATCTCTTACGAATCGCAATGAGAAACTAATATGCGAGAAAATATTACAGATCTCAAATAAAAGTGTAGAATAAATAACATAGCACGTAGAGAAGATTTAACATGGTTCACCCAATTTGGGCTACATCCACCAAGAATCACTTGCTCGATTTTATTACAAGCCTCCACTCTCTCAATACAATACCTGATCCGTTTGGAGCTATGCTCAACAAACTCTACTGAAATTCACACCTGAATTCAAAGCACATCTGCAATACATTTGCTTGTCTATCTATCATATGCATAAGACCATATAAATAGACAATTTCTTAAGCAGCTTTATACAAAACCTTGGGCATTAAAACCATGGGCAAAAATTGTGGGTATCAAAACCATGGGCAAAAAAGCAGGTATCAAAACAATGGGTACCGAAAACCATGGGCCCAAAAATAGCCCATAATGGTTACCCATTACCCATGGGTTAATAAACCACCCATGAAAATTTTCTTCTGGGATTTTCCCCAAACCCCTCGACCCGCTCACCGGGAAGCGGACCACCATAAAATACCCGAATATAACACATAGAAGGTGTACCACACTCTAACATGAAAATAGGCTTCAAAAACATAACAATCTCCCACTTGGAGACTAATTTCCACTGAGCAAGCTTCTCAACCCTTCACTGTCATCCGCGAAGGCCAACCAAAGCTGAACATAGCTTTAGGTTATCCTTGTGACCACCTTGGTCATCATGTATGTAAGATTCTCGACCGGTATGAATCTTCTCCAACTTCAACTTATCTTCCTCCAAAGCATCCCGATGAAGTGATATCTCAACTGTATATGCTTCATCCTCGAGTGGAAAGCAGAGTTCTTAGCTAGGTGTATAGCACTCTAACTATCACTATACAGCTTATATTCCTTCTGTTTATGCCCCAACTCCTCAAGTAATTGTTGTAACCAAATCATCTCTTTGCTTTCCTCTGTGGCAGCAACATACTCACCTCTGTGGTTAACAAAGCCACCAACTTATGTAGTCATGAAATCCACTCATTGTTGTCCCACCTACAAAGGTGTAAATATACCTTGTCGTGCTCCTCCTGTTGTCTACATCTCCAACCATGTTTGAATATACATAACCACGTAAAGTGGTGTCTGATCCATTATAGCACAAAATTGTCCCCATGGTCCCTCTCAAATACCAAAGGATCCACTTTACTGCTTGCCAATGCTCTTTACCTGGATCACTCATAAATCTACTCACAACTCCCACTGCATGGGCAATATCAGGCCTAGTGCACACCATAGCATACATCAAACTACCAACCGTTGATGAGTAAGGTACCATGGACATCTGGTTTCTTTCCTGCTCTGTCTTGGGACATTGCTCCTTTGATAACTTAAAATGGCCTGCCAAAGGAGTCCCAACCGGTTTAACATCCTGCATGTTAAACCTATCCAATACCTTCTTAATGTACTCTTCCTGAGATAAAGTTAGCTTCCGTTCCTTCCTATCCCGAGTTATCCTCATACCAAGGATTTGTCTGGCTGCCCCCAAATCCTTCATATCAAAGGATTCACTTAGTTGTTTCTTGAGTACTTTTATTTCCTACATGTTTTTACCTACAACCAAAGATGTCATCAACATACAAACACAGGATAATATAACTTCCATCCTCAAATTTCTTTGTATACACACAATGGTCATAATGACATTTAATATAACCTTGCTCCATCATGAAGCTATCAAACTTCTTATACCATTGACGTGGAGCTTGTTTCAGGCCATACAAGCTCTTCTTTAGTTTGCACACCATCTCCTCTTTACCTTTGACTTCATATCCTTCCGTCAGCTGCATATATATAGCTCCTCCTCTAAATCACCATGGAGAAATGCGGTCTTTACATCTAATTGTTCTAAGTGCAAGTCTGCTGCTGCCACTATTCCAAGAACAGCTCTGATAGAAGTCATTTTTACTACAAGAGAAAAATCTCATGAAAATCTATAACTTGTTTCGTGCAAACCCCTTGACCACCAACCAGCCTTATATTTTTCTTTCCTCCTTCTTCATCTTTAACTATGTACACCCACTTGTTTTGCAATTCTCTTTTGCCTTCCTAGCTTCACCAAATCCCAAGTCCGGTTCTCCATGAGAGAATTATGCTCCTCATCCATGGCTTGCTCCCACTTCTTACTTGGCATCTACCCGCATTGCTTCATCAAAGCT
This sequence comes from Taxus wallichiana var. yunnanensis, assembly GCA_018340775.1. Taxonomy (NCBI): domain Eukaryota; kingdom Viridiplantae; phylum Streptophyta; class Pinopsida; order Cupressales; family Taxaceae; genus Taxus; species Taxus wallichiana. The sequence goes on along the minus strand of CM031239.1, from coordinate 773,875,852 downwards.
TTGTGGCTCTCCACTATCGTGAGTAATAAATAATAAAGAGAAGGAGAAAACGTTCATGTTCTTTTCTTACCCTAGAAGACCTCCTCACTATAGGAGTTTGGGGTTCTGTTGAGTAGGTTCCTAAACCGATTCATGGGTCACTTTCCCATCCAGTAAGATCCTCTACCACCGCATATTCTTTCTTGAATTCTTCCATGTTTTCCCGCAAATCGTTGCTTATACATGACTTTCTCATTAAAGACCACATCCCTAGACCGAATGATTTTCTTTTTTTAATACTCCAACATTTAAATCCAAAGTCATCACCACCATAACCAATAAAAGTACATTTTTTTGATTTAGCCTCTAGCTTGGTCCTATCATCCTTGTCAATATGAACAAACACCTCACATCCAAAGACTCTAAGAAATGAGTAATTGACTTTCTTACCATACCAAGCCTCCTCAGGTGTGCCTCCATCCAAGGCATTTGAGGGTCCTCTATTTATCAAGTACATAGCTGTGCTCACCACTTCTGCCCAAAAATAAAGAGGCAGTCCTGCATGTATCCTCATGCTCCTAGCATGTTCCATTATTGTTTTGTTCATCCTTTCTAACACCCCATTCTGCTGCGAGGTTCCCGGAGCTATTTTTACCCCCCTGCATTCCATTCTTCGAATAATAATCATCAAATTCATTGCTTCAATACTCCCCTCCATTATCTGACCTGAGACATTTTAACTAAAGGCTTGTTTCATTCTCTACCAAGGCTTTCTATTTAACAAAAGTATCAAATACATCAGATTTGTTTCTAATACAATAAACCCAAACTTTCCTTGTTACATCATCAATAAAAGTAACATAATAACTTGAACCCCAAGAGATGATACAGAGCCGGCCCCACACATCGAATGTACCACTCTAACTTACTCTCTTTCTTCGTAGGTCTAACCTTGAGAAACCTTACTCACTTATGTTTCCCATATATGCAGTTCTCACAAAAATTTTAACTTGTTTGTGTATATCCAAGCAAATTCTTCTTTATGATATCCATACCCTTATGGCTCATATGACCGAGCCTATAGTGCCATAATGTTGTATCTCGCATCCGAAGCCACAATATTACGGTCATTAGTACTATCGGTGGTTAAATACAAGGTTCTAACCTTCTTACCTCTTGCCACCACAAGAGCACCCTTGGTGACCTTCCAAGAGTCACCAGAAATATCATAAGTACAACAATCACTTCCCAATTTCCCGCCGATATCAAATTTCTCCTTAATGTAAGCACATGTCCGACATCCTTCAATAGCCATGTATTCCCATTTTGCATCTTAACACAACATAACCTTTTCTCACTATACCGCAAGGCTCATCATCACCAAGAAAAACATGCCCAAAATCCCCTGAACATAATTAACAAAATAATGCCTATGTGGAGTAGCATGAAAAGAAGCCCCCGAATCTAAAACCCAAGATTCAGTAATATTATGCAAAAGAAAGAATCAAAGCATCCTGACATACATTACCCGTTGCCACATTTACCTCCTTATTTTCTTCTTGTTGTTTCTTCTTGTCCCGAAGCTCCCAACAGTCCTTTGCATGCCCATACTTTCCATAGTGCCAACATACTATCTTGCTTTTGGATTTTGACCTTGCCCGATCCTTTGATTTTCCACGGTTTCCTCTATTCTTCTGTCTCCCTCTAGTTTCCACTGTCAAAGCATTCCCTGAAGTAGAAGATTTGCCAAAGCTTTTTCTTCAAACTTCAACTTTGAGTTAGCAGAACCGAGTTGCTTACCACCATTACCGTGCTATTCTAACTCTCGTAAAGAGCATAGAACAAATAAAGCCCTAACTTCTTCATCAAATTCTATTGTAACCAAGCTAGCATATTTACAACCATATTAAAATCATTTAGATGATCTCACTCTTGAACCATTCTCAGACATCTTCATATTAAACAACTTTTTCATTAAAAATATCTTATTAGAGGTAGAGGGTTTTTCATACAACTTCCCTAATGCATCCATTAGTTCTTTTGTAGTCTTTTCCTTTGAAACATTAAATAATACCGAAGATGTAAAACACAGCCGGATCATTCCAAGTGCCTTCCGATCCAACAAATTCCATTCCGCATCTGTCATACTCGAGGGTTTGTTCACCCTCTCGGGCAATGTGAGTATAAAGATCCTTCTGATAAAGGTAATCCTCCATCTGCATCTTCCAAAGACTAAAATTCTTCCTGTTGAATTTATCAACCCTATATCTTCCATCATCTGCCATAGCTCCCACTCAAGATAAAAATTTCCCTGCGATTCAACACTTCAACAAACCAAACTAGGCTCTGATACCAATTGTTAGGAAATAAGAGATAAAATATGCAAAATAATCCCTTACAAAATCGCAATAGTAGAAACTAATATGTAGAAAATATTACAGATCTCAAATAAAAGTGTAGAATAAATAACACAACATAGAGAGACAAGATTTAATGTGGTTCACCCAATTTGGGCTACATCCACCAAGAATTACTTGCTCAGATTTTATTACAAGCCTCCACTCTCTCAATACAATACCTAGATCCGTTTGGAGCTATGCTCAACAAACTCTACATAATTCACACCTAAATTCAAAGCACATCTATAATACATTTGCTTGTCTATCTATCATATGCATAAGACCATATAAATAGACAATTGCTTAAGTAGTTTGATACAAAACCATGGGTATCAAAACCATGGGCAAAAAACTATGGGTATCAAAACAATGGGTACCGAAAAACCATGGGCCCAAAAACAGCCCATAACGGTTACCCATTACCCATGGGTTAATAAACCACCCATGAAAATTTGCTTGGGGCTTCACCCCCGAACCCCCTGACCCGCTCACCGGCGAGCAGGACCACCGTAAAAATACCCGAGTGTAACACATAGAAGGTGTACCACACTCTAACATGAAAATAGGCTCCACAAACATAATAAATCAATCTCCCCAACAACTATCTATAAAGGGTACCATCAACCAAGGAAGTAGAGCAATCGAAACCAACTTAACCCCCTAAAGGAAAGCAATAGGAAAAGGATTACAATCGGTCCTATGAAATTGAGTAAGAAAATCAAGAGAGTACTTAGGTTGTGAAATTATAATTCCCGAGTTAGATTGTGAAATCTAAATCCCAAGAAAGTAATGAAGGAATCCTAAGTCATACATAGAAAACTTGTTGGATAAGGCAATATTCACAGAATCGATGATAGAAGAAGAGATGTTTGTGATCAAAAAGTCAATGCAACATATAAAAAAATATGAGTGTATTCATCTTGTCATAGAATGTAAAAATTTGGGTCGAGTGAAAGTGAGTGAACCCGGATGTAAGTAAAAATGAGTCCATCTTGGCATAACAAGCCCAAAGGGCTTGTTTAAGGTCGTAAAGAGACTTTTTTAACTTACAAATAAGGTAGGGATCATGGACATAACCCGTAGGTTGTTCCATGTAGATATCTTCCTCTATGTCCCTATGAAGGAAGGCACTCTTAACGTCAATCCGATGGACTTCCCATTTGTTCACCACAATGATGGTAAGGGTCACCGAATAGAAGTCATCTTCACAATTGGAGAAAAATTTTTTGAGTAATCATCCCCACTACCTAGGAGAAACTAGCTACTAGTCACGCTTTAAACTTATTGACATCACCATCAACATCATTTGTTCGAACACCCACTTACACCGAATGATTTTTATTCCTTTCGAAAGAGGGGTGAGATCCCAAGTATCATTCTTCATGAGTGAAGAATACTCCTCATCCATGGAAAAATCCCACTCGGGAATACCATAAGCCTCCCAAAAGTACTGAGGGTCATAAGTGGAGGAAAAGGAGTGAGGTTCAACAAACTCTAAGCAAGTTTGTCTATTTTCTAAATGATCTCCCATCCACTCTCCAACACTCTTAAACTCTTTCCTAGCCCAACGAGGACTGGGAGGATCAATCTTAGAGTCGAGATTATTCACTCAAGTTAGAAGGAATAAGGTTCCAATCAATACTACCGTAAGAATCATAAGACTCCAAACCATGAGGATCGAGAGGTGCATAAGGATAAAGTGGAGGAGGAGTGTGTTCAACAACATCATCATCCAAAGATTCAGATTTAGAATCAGAAAGCATAAGGACCTCATAAGGTAGAGAAGTAGAAGTCAAAGAAGACTCATCAAATTTCACACTTCTCTCGATATAAAGCTCATGAGTAGTAGGGTTCAACAATCGATATCCCTTCATGCCATCAAGATACCCTACAAAGATACAAGTTTTGGAATATTGTTCCAAATCTTGCGTTCATTTTGGGAATTCGGGCCATAGCCTTGATCCGAACACTTGAAATTTCTCAACATCATGCTTGCGTCAAAACCCGGATTCAAAGGGTTTCATCCCTCTTATCGCCTTATGTGGAACACGCTTCTGAATGCAACAAGCATAATTCATTGCTTCGCCCAACATTATGGAGGAAAATACTTCTAGTGAACCATACAAGTGACCATCTCCTTAAGTGTTTGGTTCTTTCTTTCCACAACTCCATTTTGCAAAGGCATGTATGCAATTGTATGCTACAAAGTAATCCCTTCATAAGTACATAAATTCTTGAACCTATTTCTCACATACTTGCCTCCATTTTTAGTTTGAAGAATATTGATAGACTGTTCGGCTTGTTTCTCAACAAGAGCCTTAAAGTCTTGAAAGTGATCAAAAACTTCAGACTTAAGCTTAAGAAAATACACCCAAGTGTAACGTGAAAAGTCATCAATGAAGGTTAGTATATAAAGAGCTCTAATAAATGAAGGAGATGGGAAAGGGCCATAGATGTCACTATGAACAAGATCCAAAAGTGAGAATCTCTCTAGACTTTTCCTTTGTTAAATCTCTTTTCGGGGTGCTTCCCGAGGGCACAAACCTCATAAAGACCCTTAAAAATATATTGTGGGGTAACTCATTGACCATTCATTTTAGCTCAATTGTTTAAAGTAATGAAAGTTCGAGATGGAAAAAATGCTCATGTCATATCTTACCAACCTCATCTACATGAGTGAGCAATGTAGTGGGTGTCAAATCAAAAGTATAGTGGGAGAAGGTATACAATCGTGAATTAATCTACCTTTCCCTCAACCATTGTAGTGTTATTATGAAGCTCATGTATAATCACCCAGATAGGACCAAATTCCACTCACATTCCTTCACCAAGGTTAGTGATTTGGTAAACATATAGGATATTGGTAGAGAGATCAGAACACTCAACACTTGGTTAAATGATCCCCCATCCATCTCTACCAATCTACTACCGAAAACCAACATAGTAGTGTCATCATCTAACGTGATTTGGTGCATGCCACATGGTTTAATGTTGGATAAATCAACATGTGAATAAGCCATGTGGTGCAAGGCACTAGAATCTATAATCCACGTTAATGAAGGAGAAACTCTAGCTACAAGGGCATTTCCTTTATTCTTATCAAATTTAGACTCTCTTGCAGTGGAAGACTCATCTTTTGGAGCATTTTGTTTGATAGACTCATGAAAAACTATATGATTTTTCTCAAGTAAATGAGTAAGGTGATCATTTTTTTTTCTCATACATTGATGCTCTTCATGATCAGTCTTCTTGCAATAGGAACACTTACACTTTTTTTTCACTTTAGGCTCAAAAGTTGAAGCGTTCGTGTTAGGTTTGGTTTTGGCTTGGTTGGCCTTGGTTTCTTTCTTGGGTTGTTCCTTTTTCTATTTCTTCTTTTCAATCGTCTTTCCCTTACCAATGCTTGCTTTCACAAGGGCATGTGACTTAGACTTGAGATACCCCATTTGAATGAGTTTTTCCTATTCTTAAATGAGTTGGGATGAAAACTTGTCATATGAGGGCATATTCAAAGCACTTCCTAGAGCATATTTCATAGCATGAAAATTTGACATGAAGACCGAGTATTAGGGACCTAACTTAGATAGAATCGATAACATCAACTGGGAATATTTCTTCTCCACTTTACTTTCCTTTAACAACAATCTAGTTTGGATGAACTTCAAGAAGAATACATGTAGGTTTTAAAAGTCACAAGGATTTAATCCTAGTATTTCATTTTACAACTCATGTGCTCTCATGTCATCTTGTTGTCTGAACATATCATCTGATGCTTTCCACGCATAATTGGGTGTTTAAGATGGCTTAATATAAAAGATAAATTCATGAGAAATAGACATACAAATAATACCTAAGGCTTCGTCACTTCAGTTTAACCTCTTATATTTTTCAGGCTCATCGTCAGGTTTTGTCTTAGCTCCCATGGTGATGCTAAATAACCTTTAGCCCTTAGTTTCATTACCATTTTTGGTCTCCATTCGAATAACTTGAACAACGTAAGCAAGGGAATTGAAAGTGCATCCATAGCGAAGAGAGATAAAGAAGTAATGCAGAAAATAAAAATAAGTAACACAACCACCTAGGATAATAGTATAACCCCCCTGATTTTGGTACTCTATACTTTAGTGTGTTGGATACAATCAGGTGTGAATGTGTGTTGTGAAACAATTTGTCACACACCTTGCAATCATCATAATAATGTGCAAGATTGGAGACCATAATCAAGTTTTGTTGATCGTAGAAAATTGACATTGTAAATAAGCACAATGAGTTAAAAAATAAGAGAAGAGATGAAAGCAAGTCCTATTGTGAGAAAAAATGTCTCACGTCGCAGCAGAAACCTCCTTGTTGCAAGACTATGGTGAACGTGCTCACTAGTCTGCAAGCAATTATAAGGGCTATTACAATGTATAAAATAGGCTCAAGATGAGTCCCAAGGACCTCCGGATGTCGAAAAATATCTTAGAAGGCAAAAAAATTGTTAAAAGGATGTTGCACACTCTAATAATGTATTAGTAGAAAATATCGCCCAATAAAGCTTAAAAATCAAACTTGAAAATCCCAATAGGTATAATTTTATATATTTAAAAAGCTAAGAAGCGGTTGTGAAAAAATGTTAAATAGACAAAAATAATAATACTACTAATTGAATAATTAAATGCTTGATTTAAAAATAAAGGGCCTAAAATTTATTAACCACCTTATAAAATTAATTTAGATCCTAGATTGTAAACTAAGACCTAAATTAATAAATATAAACACCCTAACCTTATATTAAACCCCACCTACCTTTAAAACTCAACACCACCCCTTTAGAAAACATGACCCACTTATATCAATAAAGCCCACATTTCAAATTAAAAACCCGACCCACTAATAATTTAAACACCCACTCACTTTATTAAACATACAACCCACTAAATAAAATGAAGGGTTTTAAAAATTAAAAGCGGGAGATGGTTTAAAACAATGGGCTTGGTCAACGAAGGCGGCGGGGTGAATGCCCAAGTAGCATAGGGTGCTCGCCTCCATGTAGTGGCAAATCACTACATGGCGTGAAGACCGTTCAGAGACACACGGGAAATGGTCGGAAGAGAAGGATTAAAGCGGGTTTTTGAGCAAGTACGCAATGAAGTGTACACAGGAATGACATGGATGCGGGTTGAACAAACAATACAAGGGCACAGGGAAAGCGAGCTCAACCATGTAATCCGAAAGGGAAAGGAATGCATGCAAGGGAAACAACAAACCCTCCATATAATATTCAAAAAGATCACAAATAGATATGACCCAAATGATGCAATGAAAAGGGGGTTGAACGTAGGACAAAGGAAACAAATATCTCGTCCATACACATATACAATGAGAAAATGCAATGTAACTTGGCCTAACGTAATACAAACTAAGGGCTTGACCGCAAAAAAAAGAATGCAAAAGCCTTCATCAATGCAAACATGGGTTGAAAATGTAATAAACAAATAACCCGGATCGTCCAAGGCCAAAGCAATGCGAGCACAACAATGAAAAAAACAATGCATACATCCCAAAAAGTAAAGGAATAATGCAACTCGCCCCAACAAGAGCATCTTGCTAGGGAGCTCGATCGAGTAGTAGGGAAGGTAAGACAACAAGTAAGGGATAACTCATGTACAAGTAAGGGATAAGGCCCTTCTAAAAGGTGTGATCAATCCTCCAATAAACCACTCGGGCATACTGTGTGAAGGGTGAATATCATATGATAACTTAGACAAGAGAGTTTTAAAGCATGCATCATACTCTTGCACACTTTGTGCCATATCATATTGAATCTCCTTCACGGCACTTATGCTCTTTTGTTTAAACTCAGGGATGTAAATGGATTCAAAAACCAAATTTTCTGTACAAAAATAATCACTTCCAATTAAAAATTAATGATTAAAACCAAAGATGAAAAACCTACCTCCAAATTTAGTTGTTCCTTCAAACTTAGCTACAAATTTCTAGATCTAGTTGTGAAACACCTGAAACCTGCACATGTACAACCATAAAACAAGCAAAAACTTCAAAAAAGGATATTGTTAAACCTATTAACAATATTCTACAAGATAATTGAAAAAATTGCACGAGAAGCACGAAAACCAACAATAAATTAATCAACAACCAAATTCAAGTGAGTGTACATTTACTAAATAATAGCTTTGATACCATATCATATTATTCTGCGATGATCAATATAGAACCTCGTGCACATAGAAGAGGTTTACACTTTTAGCAGCTATAAGAATGCTTCATGTGATTAGCAAGATCATGAATCATAAGGAAAAATCATGTATAGAAATAAATTGGTTTTTCTGACATGCTCATAGATCAAAAATAAGACGTACATATAGGTTTGTTGTGTAATTCTTATGCATGACATGTGTACACAAATCTAACTACCCATATTGACCTATTCTCACTAAGTTAAACGACTAACCACATGAGGTGTAAAATACGTCGAGTAATTATGAGACAAGTCATATACACCGATAGGAGGAGCAGGAAGATCAAGAGGTGAGGTTCAACAATATCATCATTAGAAGAATTAGAATTAGAATTAGAATCAGAGAGGGGAAAAATGACCTCAACGGGTGGAGAAGTGGAAGTAGAAGATGACTTATCAAACTTCAATCTTCTCTCAATATAAATATGGTGAGTGGTAGGGTTTAATAATATACATCCCTTCACTCCATCGAGATACTCTACAAAGATACAATTCTATATTGTGGTTCTAAGGTTTTTGAGTCTTTTTCTGGGAATCGAGCCATAAATGTTGATCCAAAGATGTGAAAGTGCTTGACATCAGTTTTCATCCATATCAAGCCTCAAAGGGTGTCATCCCTTTTACTATTTTGTGTAGAATTTGGTTCTAAATGTAACAAGCACAGTTCATGTCTTTAGCCCAATACTGTGGAGAAAGGGATTTATAATGAACTATATAATTGGCCATATCCTTAAGAGTTCGATTATTTCTTTCCACAAATCTATTTTGTGAAGGTATTTAAGAAAATGTATGCTACAAAACAATCCCTTAAGAGATGAAAAAATCATTAAACCTATTTCTCACATGCTTGCCTCCATTGTCACTTAGAAGAACCTTGATAGAACTTTCAACTTATTTCTCAGAAGAGCCTTGAAGTCTCGAAAGTGATCAAAAACTTCATATTTATGTTTGAGAAAGTAAACCCACATATAATGTGAAAAGTCATCAATGAAGGTAAGTATATAAAGATCTCTAGTGAATGAAGGAGATTGGAAGTGGCCAAAAATTTCACTATGAACAAGATCCAAGAGATGAGAAGCTCTCTAGTATTTTCCCTTGCCAAAACTTTCTTCGGGGTTCTTCCTAAGGCACAACCCTCATAAAGACCCTTAGAAAATTTGACTCGAGGTAACCCATTCACAATATCATGTTCCATAGCTTACTAACTTCATCTTCATGAGTGAGCAAGGTAGTGGGTAAATAATTAGAAGTAAAGTGGGAGAAGGTGTACAACCAAGACCGGTGATCCACCTTTCCCTCAGCTATTGTAGTCTCAATGTGAATATTACAAATAATCACCGAGTTAGGATTAAATTTCACTTGCATTCCTTTACCAATATGAGTGATTTGGTATACTTATAGGAGATTGGTAGAGAGATCCAAAACACTCAAAACATTGCTAAAGGTTCCACGATCTACTTCTATTGATCCTCTATGAGTAAAGAACACTAAAGTGTCATCACCCAAATTTATTTGGGACATACCACACAGCTTAAATGTTGTAAAACTCAATATGTGAAGAACCCATGTTGTATGAGGCATTGAAATCTAAGACCCACATATATGAAGGAGAAAATCTACCTATAAGGGCCTTTCTTTTCTTCTTTTCAGATTTGGATTCCTTTGCTTTGAAAGACTCGTGTGTCAAATCAATTTTCTTAATCAACTTAGGAACACCGATATTATTTTTCTCAAGTAAATGAGTTAGCTGATTTTTTTTTTGTGCATTGATGTTCTTCATGTGCTAACTTCTTGTAATAGGAACACTTACACTTTCCTTCTTTGGTTTTTCCTCATAAGTAGAAGTGTTTGTGTTGGGTTTGGTTTGGGTGGTCTTGGTTTCTTTCTTAAGTTGGTCCTTTTTCTCTTTCTTCTTTTCCTATTTATTTTCCTTTGGACTTTATTGTTCCCATTTGAATTAACTTTTCTCGTTCTTGAATGAGTTAAGACAAAAAATTTCAAATGAGGTCATCTTCCAAGCAATCCCTATAGCTTATTTCGTGGTGTGAAAGTAGAAATGAAGATAGAGTATTCAAGGCCAAAATTATAAATAATCAACAAGATCAGTTGGGAATCTTTTTGGTGACTCCACATTCTTTTAAAAGTAGTCTCGTGTGAAAAAACTTAGAGAAGAAGGCATGTAGGCTATAAAATTTACTAGGATTTAATCCTAGCAATTTGTTTTCCAACTCATGGGATCTCATGTCATCTTGTTTTCCAAACATACCATCTAAATTTTTCCATGCTTCATCAGGTGTTTCAGAAGACTCAATGTGGAAGAGAAAGTCAGAGAAATAGACACACAAAGAAGACCTAAGGCTTCATCACATTGGTTAAACCACTTGGATTTCTCGGTTCATCATCAGGTTTAGTTTCCACTCCCATAGTGATGCGGTACAAATCTTTACCCCTTAGTTTGATTAGCATCTTATATTTCCATTTTAAAAGCTAAAATTCATGAGCAAAGGAATAACACTATAATCCATCATGAGGAGAGAGAAATTAAGAATGCAGAAAGAAAGGAAACACACACACCCCATATAGAACTTTCACCCCTATTTTTACACTTTATATTTTAGTGTGTTGATTAAAATCATATATGTTCATGCATTGTGAAACATTTTTCCACTCACCTTGAAATTGGTGTAAAAATACACAAGTGTGGAGACCACAATAATTTTTGAGTGATCGCAGCGAATCGACACCATATAACAAACACAAAACAAGGCAAAAATAAGAAGGAAGGGAAAAATTAAGTTATATGTGATAAATAGCATCTCACATTGCTTTGGAATTCCTTTTCCACAAGGCTATGGAGGACACACTCACTATCCTACAAAAAACAATAAAAGCTCAATTAGAATAAAAACCAACTCCGGAGGAACCTAAAGACCTCCTAAAACATAACAAGGCCTCTAGAAAACAAAAATAAAAACTTCACAAGTACATGTTAGAAAACGCCAATAACATTAATTTTTAATATTTTCCCCAATTAAATTAATTTACCAAAATGATTAAAAATGGTTAGTTAAAAAAATTAACTATCCCTAAGGAATAATTAAAGACCTAATCAATTTAGTTTCCTTCCTTTTAATAATCCTACCCTAACCTTAGTTTAATAATAATCTATGTTAAAATTAAAACCTAATTTAATACTTTAAAAAAGCCTATTTAATAAAATGCGGGCACGAATTAAAACACGAGGAAAACAAATTTGAAACCAATCAAAGGCAGCGCATGGAAGGAATTATGCTTGGCATGATGTGGGGAGAGCTCGAGGCAGCTACTACCTCGGGATCAACTCGGTGAGTCAATTCGAGGATGGTAAGTGAACGAGTCGGGATAGGGGTATAACACACACATAATGGTTGGAAAACACGGCAAGGAGATAGAGTTTTTTCTGAGGTGGCCGAGTTTGGGTCAAACCATACAGTTAGGGAGGAGATGACCAAGCTTGTGAGTTGAGTACACGTAAACCACAAAGTATGGCAGAGATCACAAAGGGATTGAGAGAACCAACATTGGTGCAAAGGGTTAAAAATTCCAAGCCATGATCGAGCCGAGAAGGAGCCCAAGGATCCTCCTTCCAAGAAAGGAATGTGACGGTGAGTCCAAACCAGCTCAAGGGAAAATTTATATGAACAATGCAGGGTGGTTACTCTAAGAAAGGGCCAAGTTACAATGATCGGATAAAGCTTTAAGGATGAGCTCAACATTGAAGTAAACATAGAAAGGTGAGCCCAAGGAGGTAAGTGGGGTTTGGGTTAGACCCGAGCTAGTAAGAGCTCGAGAGGAGATCTACGAAAGGAGAGGTCAAGCTGAGGTGGCTCGGGATGAGTTAGGAATAAGATCTCGAGATAGAGCTTGTTTGGGAGATCATCGAGATGGTGAAAAGGAGCTCGAGGAGCTCGCGGGTTGAGATGGAGCTCTGTGACCTCGGTTGAGGAGCTTGATAGGAGAGCAGAGCCGGGGTGGTAAGAATCAAGGCACGAGTTGGGAGGAGACAAGAGGAATTGAGTAGGAGTAAATTCCAAAACTTAGAACAAAAATGAAGGAGAAAACAACCAATCTCAAAACCAAAAAGATGAATACCTCTAAAATAAGATTCATGTCAAAGATAACTATGACTAGCTAAATTTAGTTGGAAAACTCCTAACTGTACAAGCACCAAAAAACACACAATAACAAACTCCAAAAAATGAGATTAACCCGATTAGCACAAATTAATAAAGGATTAATAAAATTTGCACAAGAAGCTAAAATTTTTAAAACCGGAAGTGATTAGAAATAAACCAATAATGAGTTTCACATTTACCAAAACAACATAGCTCTAATACCATGTGAGAGTGAACCATAACGGTCTAACAAAGCCCATGAACATCAAGGTTGTTAGATTCTAACAAAACAAGAATGTACTCCAAGTAATTAGTAAGAAAAATTATGCATAGCCAAATTGTTCATACATAAATGGAAAATAGGTCTAACATTCTCATAGATAAAAAGAGTACAAGTAGGAGTGACGTGTAATTCTCATGCCTAGACCACACTCCCATGATGGAGTTAAGAGTTATAATGCTAGGAATAGCATGTAACTACCATATGAAAATGATGATATGACAGTATGACAGATTCTATGAAAAAACATGTCATATGTCATATAACTCCCTAAAATACCTATGACTCACCTAAGTGAGATGACTCACCATGTGTGAGATGGAAAAACACCTAATAAATAAAAGATGGAAAAAAACCTCACACTAAGAATCCCTATTTTATCTAATGGATTTTTTCATTTATTATTCACGACTTGGAGGTAAAAAGTTCTAGGGAGACCAATGAATGAACTTTATAAGATTGTTTTGTATTCATAAACTATGTTCTAACACGATTATCTTTAATTTATTTTTAATGAAGTTGTAAATGGTGTACATAGAATTATGATTACCTCTATGTATCTCATGTATCAATACATAATTTGAATAGTCCTTGGGTAAATCATTTTATACTTGAGAAAAAGGAATTTCATATGTAACTATAACTCCATAAATAATCATCATTAATAGGAAATGGAAAATAAGTCGAACTACTACACAAAGCAAACCTACCAAAATCAAATAAACAAATAATTTTGACCATAATATTTATGCATACATATTAGGTTTCCTTTGCGTATCTTTCAAGAATTTTTTTCGCTACATGTTTATGATGATTATCTACATAATTGTGATTGCATCTGTATTATTTTAAAGTCATATTTCTCAAGTATTATTGACTCTATGTATGTATTTAGATAGACTTATTGACTTATAGTTGTTTTCCTTTTTTGGGCTCTACAAAATTGTGATAAAATATGCATTATTTTAAAGTCATATTTCTCAAGTCTTATGCAAGCATTTCAATTATTTTGTTCTTCCTATAGTTTGGGATGACATGGTATGGCCATTAAAATAATATATGCATTTTTAAAATAATTTAACTTCATTGAATATAGTTAATGGGTTTAACTTATATTAATGTTTCAAACATTTTAGGGGATTTGAAGGAAAACATGGCATCAATTTTAGTAATTGTTGGGTTTATAATATTAAGTGGGAAATTGCTTATTTAATAAACCCACAAATGACTGTATGTTTTTGGTTTATAACTTATATTTAAAATATAAGTAAGGCGGATCCACTATTGTTGTTGACGGTGTTTTAAAATGTAAGAGTGGCCCAAAACAGTCACCCACCTTATATAAAACAAGGTAATCTCATTAGAGATCGGTTATAGTGGTGATATGAAAAAAATCAAGTATAACATATGAATGCAAGTAATATGTGTGAGATGATTATAGATACATGATGTGAATGATCTAAAACTCATGAGTAGATGTATTAGGTGGTTTTAATCCCTTCCTGAAGGTGTAACTACAAATGGATCTGTGGAAATAGTGGGAGTATTGGGTGAAATTTTACTCTCAATAAAGATAAGTGATTTTTAGTGGGTTTTTACCTTCCAAGTTTTTCCCACTTATATCTTGTGTCGTTATGTTCATTTACTTTCTATTCATGGTGTTTACATTCTGTAATCTACATTATAAACATATAAATCTATATTTTTAACTATTACACTTCATAAACTATAATCTTCATAATTTATAATTTGTAACATTATTCATCCCTTAAATTCCCTAACATAGTATCAGATCTTGTGTTTATGCATGTGCGGGATAAATTTAGATGTTTTTGATTTGCAGGTGTGAAGAAACTTGAAGTTTTTCAAATATGTGAAACCCTAGCTTGGTTTGCGACTTGCTTCAAGTTTATCAGGTTCAAAACTCCAATTCCCACCAAAATAATGTGAATTTGGATGATCTGAAGTGTTAAATCAGTTTAGGGATATTAGATCTTGCTTTTGCATGTGTTTCTAGCCTCCATAACCATTTGTGTGCATAGATCTATGTTTTTCACATCTACGACCTTCCTCTAAGTTTGTCGATCGTTTGCTTGTGGAAATTTCTATGTCCTTCATGGATTTTCCAATCTTATGTGGATTATTTAAATGATTGACACCTTTAATATCCATTTTATAGTCATTGTGTGACTTATTTGAATATTTCACACTTTTTAGTCATCTATAATCCTCCACGGATTCTCCAAGTCTTACACGGATTTTTGACTTGCACGACTTTCCTCAAGTCTTATATGGCTTACATTTCCTTGTTACATGGATTTTTTGACTTGCACAACTTTCCTTAAGTCTTATATGGCTTACATTTCCTTGTTACACAGATTTCCTTGTTCCACGGATTTTCACCGGTTGTTATGTAGGTGCCTTATATCATAGCTTCATTTTCTTTGTTACACGGACCCTTGTGTTCTACGACCTTTTTCTGTGATACACATCTTTTATTTGTTGTGTGGGTTCCTTTGTTATGTGGATTTTATTTGTTTTCTTCGTGGATTGCTCTCTTTGTTCTACAAATGTTGGCCTAAGTATTCATCATAACACCGAGATTTCAAAAATCCATGGAACATAATTTCCTTATTCTCATGGCCTTTAAATTTTTTTTTTTTTTTTTAAAAATAACTTTTTATTTATTTCATTACAACCTCTCACAGCTAGTTTTTGTGTTTTGTAGGCCTTCCTTCTTGGCTAAAGTACCTTATTTGTGTGTTTTCATCAAGTTCAAAATATTATATTTACAAACACTTTATTTTCCAAATTTTGCTAAGTTTTCCTTAAAATGGCTAGTTCTTATAGTTTTTCCATGGATAAATCACATATTTTAAATGAATATAATTACAATATCTAGAGAATTAGGATTAAGGCTATCCTTATGGCTAGAAAGTTATGGGATTTAGTTAGTGGTGTTGAGAAGAAACCCACTAGGAGACAAGCTACTCCTGAGAACCTAAGTGTTTTCTCTCAAAAATCCCAAGAGGCTATGTCCATCTTATTGCAAAGTATCAAAGATGAGTTCTTGTTGCATATTGGACATATGGAATCTCCAACTGATGCATGGGATCAATTACAAACTATGCATGAGGGTAGCCACCTCTCTAGAATAATTAAGTTAATCATGGAATTGTTTACAACCCCTATGAAAGCTAATGAAAAGGTTGTTAATTATCTAGCTAAAATTAAGGATATTAAAGCTCAATTAGATGGATGTAATTGTGAATTGTTTCATGATAAGTTTCTTTACTTCATTATTCAAATTAACATTCATGAAAATTTTAGAAACTTCATCTCTATTCTGAATTCTAAATATCAAAATGAAGATGATTTACCTAATTTAGACACATTGTCTTCTCTCCTTATTCAAGAAGAGAGTGTCATGAAGAAATTTGACTCAAAAGAGAATGCCTCTTAGGCATTGTTCTCTCAAATTCAAGTCTTCTAAAAATTAGTATATCAGTAATACAAATCAACAATCAAACTTTAGATCCAAATTTAAGAACAATAGGAATAATCAGAAGTTTAAAGTAAAGTTTGATGGCACTTGTAACAATTATGGTAAATTTGGTCATAAAGCAACTGATTTTCATGCTCACTTGTCTCATAACAATCCTAAGAATAAGAAAAACAATAATAAAAGGAAGAAGAACAATAAAAATCAGAGTCATACTAATAACCAAGCCAATAATGTTGAGCATTTTATTGCTCTTTATATTGCCCTTTCAACCTCCATTGACAATGAATGGATCCTAGATAGTGGTGCATCTAGACACATGACATATATGCATGATATCCTTCATGATATTGTTGAGTGTCATGAAAACATTTATCTAGGAGATAAATCTGTCATCAAGTCTAAATGTTGTGGAAATATTAAGTTTGGAAATGGAATCATTAGGGATGTGTTATTTGTTCCTAACTTAAAGAAGAACCTTTTATCTTGTTCTTAATTAACTAAAGATGACTGTAAAGTTGTGTTATTATAAGATAAATGGTATGTTAAAAATAAGCTTGGTAAAGTAATTGTTACTAGTTTACAAAATAATGGACTATACTTTTTTAATATATTTGTTATTGAATCTTGTCTTTCCACTTCTTCTTGTAATGTTGTTCAATTATGGCATAAAAGGCTTGGGCATGTAAACTTTAAGAGTTTGTATGAGATGTATTTCCTTAACCTTATTATAGGTCTTCCTAAGATAAAATCAGATCATGGATCTTGTGAAAATTGTTTTTATGGTAAGCAACATGTACAACCATTTCACAAACACCATGAGTCTAATTCCTCTTACTTGTTTGAGTTAATTCATAATGATGTCATAGGTCCTTTAGAAGTACTTTATCTTGGTGGTGCTTTATATTTTGTTAGTTTTATTGATAATTTCTCAAGAATGATGTAGTCTTATAACATTAGGGGAAAAAAATATGGCTTATCTAAGTTCCAGGGTTTAAATCCCTTGTTGAAAACATGGCTAATCTAAAAATTAAAAGAATTAGAACTGATAATGGAGGTGAGTATGTTAATAATAAGTTTGATGAGTTTTGTGTATCTTGTGGAATTCAAAGGGAATTAACAACTCCTTATTCTCCTTAGCAAAATGGCATAGCTAAAAGGAATAATAAAAAAATCATAGAAATGGCTAGAACTATGTTTCATGCTTCTAATGTACCTAAGTTTCTATGGGCTGAAGCAATGAACATTGTTTTTCATATCCTTAATAGAGTTCCCACAAAATATTTACATCAAACCACACCTCATGAAGTATGGACTAAGCAAAAACTTGATATCTCTTATTTAAAGATATTTGGCAGTCTTGCTTCTCTTCTTATTCCTAAAGTTAAAAGACAAAATCTTGATCCTACCTCTTACTCTTGCATTTTTGTTGGGTATGGTAGTCAAACAAAATGATTAAGATTTTATGATCCAGTTAAGCATGTGATTGTAGAAAATAGGAATGTGCATGTTCTTGAGAAACCTTTTATAAATCTATCGCTCTTCCTCTTTTGAGTTTCCTAAGTTTGAAACTGATTTTCTAAATGATAATCCTTGCTTAGAAAATATGGAAATTGATTTGCAAGAGACTAATCATCCTTCTTTTGATATGATGGATGTAGACATTGAGGGGGAGTCTTCTCAATCTAGGATTCCTAAATGGGCCAAAAATCTGGTTTCAAACTCTCAACCTAATGATTTGAGAAATATGACCCGTAGTCAGCATTCTTATCATGCCTTGTCAATTGTTTATGAGGTTAAACCTCAATATTTTGAATAATCCACCTAGATGAAATATGGGTTGCAGCTATGGAAGTTGAATACAATTCTCTAATCAAGAATAAAACTTGGGAATTAGTCCCTCTTCCTCCTAAAAGAAGCATTGTAGGCTCTATATGGTTGTATAAAATCAAATATAACTCTGCTGGTAAGATTAATAAATTCAAGGAAAGATTATTTTCTAGAGGGTTTATTGAAAAACCTATTTTGGATTATGTTGAAACCTTTTCTCATGTTTCCAAGATGAACACTGTCATAATTTTTCTATATTTTTCTTCTCAACATGGTTGAGAGATTCACCAAATGGATGTTAAAAATGAATTTTTAAATGGTGACTTGAAATAAGAAATTTATAAACATCAACTTAAAGGCTTTGAAGAAACTAGCAAAGAATTATATGTGTGTAAACTTAAGATATCTTTATACGAGTCTTAAACAAGTTCCTATATATTAGTATGATAAGATAAATAGTTTGTCTCTTGAGCTTGGTTTCTCTAATTTCTTTATTGATAATGATTTATTTGTTAAGTATGAAAATAGTCATGTTATCATTATTGTCTTATATGTTAATAATCTCTTAATTACTAGTAGTGATAAAAATATAATTCTTAGAATCAAAGAGAAGTTAAGACAACATTTTGAAATGAATGATTTAGGATTTATTAAATCATTTTCTAGGCATGGTTATTTTTCAAAATCACAAATCTATTATTGCATCTCAATCACAATATGCTACTAATATTCTTAAAATATTTAATATGATTGATTATAATTTTTTCTCTATTCCTATGGAATTTGGTGTTAAATTAGATCCAAAACCTTCTTGTGATAAATTTAATCCTACTTTATATAGACAATTGGTTGGTAGTTTGATTTATTTAACTATCACTAGGCCTGATATTTCCTATGCAGTTGGAATCATTTCTAGATTCATGTAGGATCCTTATGAGGACCATTGGAAAATGGCAAAAAGATTTTAAGGTATATTAAAGGTACAATCAATTATAGCTTGTGTTATTCTTCTTGTGATAATGCAATTCTATTTGGTTATTGTGATTTTGACCATGTTGGTGATATTGTGGATAGAAGATCTACTTATGGATATGTTTTCAAGTTGGGTGTAGGTGCAATAACTTGGAGAAAAAGAAGAAACCAACAATATATCTCTTCTATTGAAGCAGAGTATAGAAGTGTTATGGAAGCAAAGAAAAATAAGTCATGTGGCTCAAAATACTATTAGAAGAACTTCATATGGGCATAAAAGGAAGCACTCTATTTCTAGGTGGCAACCAAAGTTTGATTGCTCTTACAAAAATCCAGTCCAACATCAACAAACCAAGCATATTGAAATCCATATGTACTTCATCTAGGAAAAAGTTCTCAATAGTGATATAGATCTCAAGTTTTGTTCCACTGATGAGCAGGTTGCAGACATTTTTACTAAGCCATTGGGTGTTGTAAATTTCTGTAAATTTCGTGTTATGTTGGGAATTTTAGATATTATCTCTTATGATCATGTGGATGAAAGGAATGATAATAATATTGTTCAAAGTCGTGATCTCGGATGATAATAGCACACCACATTATATTTGCAAAATAGAAGAGCTAAAATACCATACATGGAAATCCATCATAATCCATAATGCTCAATACATTACAATATAATGACTTGAATTACTCAATAAGAAAGATGTACATATAGGACAAGGGAAGTGAAAATACTACCTAAATCATTGGTGAATAACTCCCACTAACTGATATTGGTAGTTAAGTTAATTCCAAAATACTAGTAAGCTAACTCCACATGACTAGTACACTCTAAGCAAGTTAACCCAACAAGTGTAGGGCTAACAAAAGTGTAAGAATTATCCCGATAAATAAATAAAAGGATAAATAATAACCTACACTAACAAAGTGGATGATGTTGATATCCACCTCTGAATTAGTTGAACATGTGTTGTTTAGCTCTTATGATCATGTGAATGACGTTGATCTTCACCTCTGAATCATATGATTTTTGGCCTTTCAAAGCTTCCCTTGAGGGGGAAATAAGAAATGGGCATGTTGTGTTTTTTTCTTGTGCAATGTCATCTCTTAACGGCTTGAATGTGTCAAAGTGGATACTCTCAAGACTATTTCTATGTTGTTTAAGTAAATTATCATGTATTTGAAGTTTACTTATAATCCCTAGTGAAGCATAAGATATGAAGATTTTATTAACTTTATAATATGATGTAAAACTTCATCCATAATCATTTTATCTTGAGAATTTTTAATGTTCCTTTCTATTGCGGATTGTATCGAATCTACAAAACACTTCTTTGAACTATAAAAAAATAATGTACCAAGGCTTCTCTAAAAACTGAAATACATGTATAGTTGTTCACATCTTGTATAAGTTTGCAGGACACTACAGTAGTGTATTGTGGAGTTGAAAATTTCATAGGACACTTTGTTGTAATGCATCAGAACCGCAAAAAAACTCCGTATATCAAATTTTTTGGATGCTAGCCTAAATCACTCATTGATTTATGGATTATAATTCCTTTTATACCAAAAGGTGACTTGGCATGAGGAACAAACTTTGACATATAAAATTAATTTTGCATGTTTCACTACTTAACATTAAGGGGAGTATTGGGTTTATAATATTAAGTAAGAAACCCACCAAAGACTATATGTTTTTTGTTTATAACTTATATTTAAAATATAAGCATGGCAGATCCACTATTATTTTCAACAAGTGTTTTAAAATGTAAGAGTGACCCAAAACAGTCACCCACCTTGTATAAAACAAGGTGATCTCATTAGAGATCGATTCATTGGTGATATGAAAAATATCAAGTGTAACATATGAATGCAAGCAATATGTGCGAGCTGATTATAGATACATGATGTGAATGATGTAAAACTCATGAGCATATGTATGAGGCGGTTTGTAATCCCTTCCTAAAGGTGTAACTACAAGTGGATCTGTGGAAATAGTGGGAGTGTTGGGTGAAAGTTTATTCTCAATAAAGATAAGTGATTTTTCAGTGGGTTTTTTACCTTCCAAGGTTTTCCCACTTATATCTTGTGTCACTGTGTTCATTTACTTTTTGTTCATGGTGTTTACATTTTGTAATATGCATTATAAACATCTAAATCTATGTTTTTAATTACTGCACTTCATAAACTATAATATTTGGCAATTTATATTGTGGATTTATAATTTGTAACATTATTCATCCCTTAAATTTCCTAACATTAATGTATCAAATGTTTTAGGGAGTTTAAGGGAACATCACCATTTTTAAGTTAATTTTTATTTCATAGTTCTAAATTTGTTTATTTTTTCTCATGTTTTTATTTGAAAACATACCTTACCAAAAATAAATTTTTTATTTTCACTAAAAACCAATTGAATCTGGATTTCAAAATTGTCCTGAAATAAAATAAAAATTAATTTAACCCCTAAATTATATTGAATGGTGTTACATTATTTTTATAAAACATATATTGTTTAATGGAAAATACTTGAGAGGTATGTGTACACATATGTTTATACACATGCATATATGTATATATATTCACACATATAGAATAGGTTTTCGTTGCTTAGTTGTGAGGACTTCCTTTAAACTACCTATGTATGGTGATTGTCTACGAAAAGTGATTAAATCTGCATTATTTTAAAGTGATATTTCTTGAATATTGGGAAGTTTGAATTTATAATAATTCAGATTTTATCACCGTTCATAATTATATAGATCCCAACAAACCAAAACAGCTATAAGTCAATAAGTTTATCTAAATACCTACTTTAATTCAATAATAATTGAGAAACATGACTTTGAAATAATGTAGATTTAATCATAAATTTGTAGATAATCATCATAAATAGGAAGCGGAAACAAGTACACACAACAAGGTAAAGGAAACCTTTACATATGTGTGAATATATACATAAATGCTTGTGTATTTGTGTAGGTGTACACACAAACCCGCATTTACAAAGCTGTCATTTTTCACAAAAACTTTAACAAGTGTTATTAAGTATGCTTTATTGAGTTACATCATTTTTGACTTTTTGGGATTGATTACAATGTGACGTGATTAGTTGATCCATAAATTGTAGTAGACCCCTTACTATTAAATAGTTTAAAATTAGATCCTAATTAGAATATCCCTTTAAGGTGCAAGCCTATAACTTGATTAATACCTTTTTAAAAATAGAATTATGAATGGTTTCCAAATCTGATCATATACACCCAACACTGAAAGAAATCGGATCATAAACATCTACTTTTAAATTTGCATCCAAATATGATCAAATAACCATTTTCAGATTTCAATAATGTAATTTTGGCATAGGGGCGAAAGCCTTATAATTTTATTGATATGCGGGAAAATCATTTTACAATAGATGGATTGTAATTATTATAGGAATTGAACAACCAATCTACGACAAGAAGAATGTTGCGTATAGGTGCAACAAATTACATACATGAAATAATACAAATAAATATGAAGTTGAAACAAAACAATAATAATACTATAACAACCTTATGTATGAAATAAAAACAATACAAATGGTTATGCACTCATAACCATATAATAATAACAAACTACCATAGTAAATGCCGAAACTAACTATAGTAAACTATAATTACCCTAACGTTCCCCCCTTAATTTTGCATTTCCTCAAGGGATGAGGAGAGGAAATTTCAAACAATCAGGGAGATGGGAATGCAGGGGTTAGGATGGAGGGATGTAGGTGGCTCCTCTGGCTCACTCAAACACTAGTGCCCTCTCAAAATTTCCTCAACACTCTCTGAAACTTCCTCACTTCTCCACAGGCAATATTAACCTACTCTAGTACCAAATGTAATTATGGAACACGGATGAAAGCCTTATAAGTTTATTGATATGCGGAAAATCATTTTAGAATAGATGGGATGCAATTCTTATAGGAATTGAACATCCAAGTACTTATAATAAGGATGTTGCACATGTGCAACAAATTACATACGTGAAATAATACAAACAAATATGAATTTGAAACAATACAAAAATAATACTATAACAACCTCACGTATGAAATAAAAATAATATAAATGGTTATTAAAACATAACCATATAACAAAACTATTAAACCACCTATTTACCTAAGAACAATGCATAATTACTTATAGTAAACTATTTTTACCCTAACTTAATGATTAAATTGCATTCAAAATGATCAATTAAGAAATCATTAATGCAAAAAATAGAATGCAACAAAAAAATCATGACACCGAAATTGATAACGGAGTTTGTCAATTTGGCTACATCTTTGGGTTCGCATAAATGACTAACCAATTCACTTTTAAATATCTGATAAGTACAATATTAAAACTTAAAAATGAAATGAATTAATAAACCTGCAAAAGTATTCTCAATATATCTTCAAAGGAATCAACTCGATCGCAATCTCCTCCACCTTCCTGTGACACTTGCAAAATTGGTTTCCCTATGTTTTACATCAAAAGCGGTGGAAATTTTCTTCAAATATATGTCAAATTAAAACCAAATGGAAAAATAAAAGGCTCGAGTGAATCGCCTATAAATCCTAGACATATCCTCAATTTTGACAAAATCCCGAAAAATGCCATTTGGTTGCTCAAAACGGACTAAATGCAAAAATTGTCCCTTATGGGACTTTACATAGTCCTCAATCCCTTTTTCCTTCAAATACCAAATTTCCCATTTTATAGTGTTTACATGGGCATGGCGTAATGGTTGGGGTGCTTATCTTTTTGTGGTAGGTCAATCCCCACCTCAAGTGCTTCCACTATACAATGCATATCCACTTACCTTTTTAAAACAAATATCTCACATTATTTGTGTGAGGGATAGAAAAGTGGTTTAAATAGGGGTTTGTGTCATGTTTTATTTGGTCATTGTGTCCACTTTTGTTTCCTTTATAAATGTGCTTGGTTGTGTGGAGATAACGTTAAGGCTATAATTGGACATCATCTAAAGGACACGTGGATTTGTTGGGCAATGTTTGTGTGGTCGACACGAGTTCTTGGCATGTACATGGGGAACATGGGGCAAGGTGAGTATTTAGGTGCCCATCTTGGAGAATGAGGTGGCAATAATCCGAATCCACCAAATCATCCATGCTCCTATCCATTTTTGGCCCCTTTTTTAAACCTTGAACTTTGACCAACAATATCGGGAGAGCATACGATGTTCGTTTCACACATTCCAATTGGCATTGGAAATATCACATAGTGATCTTCCATAATGTAATGGTGTAGGGATTTCCTATGAACTTTTGATACATAAAATGACCTCTAGATAACACGTCCCTAATAGAAAGGATTTTGGTCCCCAAAATTCTAGTCACCCACTAAATCTACTAAATGGCTCTCTACATCACACCAAAGTACAAAAACTAGAATATAACATAGTGGTTAAGGTTTCCAAATGTATTGAAATGCCAAAAATATCAAAAAAATGGATTATTGTAAATAGACACAAAGCACCTTCTAAAGAGGTAATGTCTAACTAAACCCATGTGAATTGGCTAATATCAGCATATTGCCCAAATTAGATCAATATGAAATAGATGACCGAAATGCCAACAATAGGCGGTGTCTACTAACCTGCAAAAACTACCAACTCTGCAAAATATCATTGAAATCGATCAATATGAAATAGATGACTAAATGCCTAACATATGGGAGTTTTCATTTATTTAGTGAACTGTAAAGTACTATGAATGTCCAGTATGAAATAGATCACCAAATGCCAAACAATAAAGGCGGTGTCCACTAACCCTACCAAAATTTTCAACTCTATAAAATATCACTGAAATTGATCAATATGAAATAGATGAATAAATGTCAAACATAGGCGAGTGTCCATTGATCTTGTGATCTATAAATATTTCAACTCTGTAAAAATCACCGAAATCGATCAATATGAATTAGACGACTAAATTTCAAACATAGGCGAGTGTCCATTAATAAGGTGATGTGCAAAGTGTTATAAATGATTAATTTGAAATAGAAAACCAAATTCCAACAATATGTGGTGTCCACTGACCCCTTTGAAACTGAAAATCATGACAAAATATCACCAAATATCATTGTAAAATGTCATAGAAATGATTCATAAATCAAGCTACAAAAATTCCTATAAAGATTCTCGAGAGTTGTACTAAATCCTTGAACCGCATGTGAAGATAAAAATATCTATCCAAGGTTAAACTTAAGATAGATCAAAACTACCTTCCAAATGTCACATCCAAATTGGTGAAACTACCAATCACTACAAAAGATTACACGATGCATGCAACCGCAAACATGATGTGCCCAAATGTGGGTCTTAAAAATGACAACATATATAAATCCAAAATTAGACATACATGAAATTCCCACTGAATCTGTATAAACTACTATCTGAATCATAATGGAAATCATCAACCATAAATGTGAGAAGATAAATTTGAGTATGTTAAATTTGTCACTCATATGCTCCCTACAAGTGACACCATTAACTAGATTTCAAAGCTAAAATCATATGGGAAAAATATCCTTTCAACATATAACAAGAATCCCATAAAATATGCTCTGAAAAATATCCATGGTAATCAACAATATCAGCTATGCAAAATCAAAAACTATCCAAGAAATCAAATTTTACCAATACAAGGGTGGATCCCTCTTCTCAGCTAAATAACTTGAATAGAAGGATGCACCATAGAAAACCTCATGTTTAACGAGGTAATAGTTATAAAATAATTTCAAAACAAGGCATGTCTTTTCCAATATGCCACACAAAGGTTATCCAAACATGGACATAAAAACCACAATTGTGTAAAAATATCCCTTTCTCATATATAAGAAAAATTTTGGAATAATTTTACCTTCAAAATCCGAACTAGCA
This sequence comes from Taxus wallichiana var. yunnanensis, assembly GCA_018340775.1. Classification (NCBI taxonomy): domain Eukaryota; kingdom Viridiplantae; phylum Streptophyta; class Pinopsida; order Cupressales; family Taxaceae; genus Taxus; species Taxus wallichiana. Next base: position 773,849,562 of record CM031239.1, on the reverse strand, counting down.
CCCTATTGAGAAAAGGTTAACAAATCGTTGAATTTTAAACAACTTTAAGAATGCATCCTGCATTTCTTAAGAATAGTTGTAAATCTAAAATAAATTGATAACCAGATTAGTGCCCAAATCAAATCGAGCGCAAAACAATGTCCAATCCATATCAATATCCCGATTCCATTTCCATATCTGAAAATGGAATGATATTTTCATTTGCTCCTAATCAAGGACATAGGTAACAAAACAGTATGATTATCATATCGAAAAATAAAAGCTTCACAATATGGTTTACTCGACCAAAACATTGTGTCCAATACTAAGTGACTAGATTCCATTTCCATAGCCATCACTGTGTAAGTGAGATCAAGAGAGGTCCATTCGTCCCTCTTGTCATATGGTTCCATGTTTTCTACAAACAATATTTACTCCCAACAACCGTACACCGCTGCAAATGGAAGATAAATAATCCAAAATTTCTGAACAAATTGAATAAAAACCAACTCTAATTCAGCATTGTACTAGCTCTAATACCAAAATATGATCTATAAACCGTAGTAGACCCCTACTATTAAATAGTTTCAAAACAAATTCTAATTTAAAAATCCACTTTCAAATGTGCATCCAAATATGATCAAATAAAATTTTCCATTTTTCAATAAATCACCGTTAATGATTGAATTTCATTTAAAATAATCAATTAAGAAATCATTAATGTGGAAAATATAATTCAACAAAGAAATCACAACATTGAAATTGATAACGAAGCTTTCCAATTTGGCTACATCTCCGAGTTCGCATAAACGATGAATGGATTCATTTTAAAATATCTTAAGTAAAATATGAAAACTTACAAAATGAAATGAATCAATAAACCTACAAGAAATGTGCTCAATAGGCCTTTGAAGGAATATGAACTCGATTAGTAATCTCCTCCACCTTCCTGTGGCACTTACAAAATCGGTTTCCTTGTGTTATACATCAAAAGTGGTGGAAAAATGTTGCAAATCGACATTAAATGAACACCGAACATAAAAATCAAAGGCTTAGGTGAATCTTCTAGAAATTCTAAACATTTCTTCATTCTGAAAAAATCCTGAAAAACGTCATTTGGTTACTCAAAAATGACAAAATGCAAAAATTGTCCCTTATGAGACTTTACACAGTCCTCAAGCCCTTTGTCCTTCAAATACCAAAATGCCCATTTTATAGTTTTTGCATGGGTGTGGTAGAACGGTTGGTGCACTTTTTTTTTGTGGCGGTTGTGGGGTTCAATCCCACCTCAAGTGCTTCCACCATACAATGCATATCCACTTACCTTTTTTAAACAAATATTTCACATTATTTGTGTGAAGGATAGAAAAGTGGTTTAAATAGGGGTGTGTGGAATGTTTTAGTTGGCCATTGAGGCTTCTTTTGTTACCTTTGGAAATTTTCTTACTTGTGTGGAGATATCGTTAACGATATAGTTGGATGCCATATGGAGGGCGCGTGGGTGTTAGGCAATGCTTGTGTGGTCGAGTGTAGAGTGTTTGGCATGTACATGGGGAACATATGGAAAGGTGAGTATGTAAGCACCCATCTTGGAGAATGAGGTGGAAATGCTCCAAATATACCAAATCATCCATGCTCCTATTCATTTTTCCCTTTTTTTTTAATTCCTGGACATTGACCAAGAATATCGAGAGCATATGATGTCCTTTTCACGTGTTCTAATAGGCGTTGGAAAGCTAACAAAGTGCTCTTCCATACTTGTAATGGTTTAGGGAGATCTTGGGAAATTTTTATTCCCAAAATTACCTTTGTATCATTATTTTTAGTGTGTTATTAGTGCCTCAAAGACATTCCAAGTATACACGTTCCACATTTTACATATATTCCTACTAGGGCCCATGCTAATACAACATCCAATTAAAACTCTTTTTCATTATGATTTGATGGATGTCCATACCGAGTTCAAAATCTCTTATTTTGACATAATTTAAAGGGTATAATGGAAAATTTCTTGTGAAAAAAATGATATTTTTATAAATATGTGTTCATGTGTACACATACACCGATATACATGTATATATGTATATGTATTCACACATACATAATAGGTTTCCTCTGCCTTCATATCGGACTTGTATTTTCATTGCTTGTTGAATTGTTATTAAATATGTATTATTTTATATTCATATTTCTCAAGTATTTTTGACTTTATGTATGTTAAAGGTTGACAAAAAAATTGTATATGCTAAAAACATATATTGTTTTACTAGTCATACCTTGTCATTCCCAAATATAGGAATATTATAATAATGGAGCTTGAGAAAAATGACTTTAAAATAGTGCAAATTTAAACATAATTTTATAGATAATAATCTTAAACATGTAGTGGGAAACAAGTCCAAATAGTCGAAAAGGAAACCTAATATGTGTATATGAATATATATATACATGTGTATTAGTGTATGTGTACACACGAACACATAAATCATTTAAGTGTGAGACTAATTACCGGGGCCCTTGATTTTATATGCATCTTATGTAGTGTGAAGGCAATGTCCGGGAACTTGCTATGATGAAGGTGTATATAATTTACACTTATAAAAAGATATATTTATGTTGTTAACTATGTAAATGTTGGATGGATTCGTGATTGTTATCAAACTTGTTAGTATTAATTTTTTCAATATGTTATTAAGTGTGAATGTAATGTAGCTATGAATTTATGTTCCTCAAGTTTCATTATATTTTTTTAGCGAACGATCTCTTATAAGATATTATTTTCTCATATTTTTCAAGTTTCTAGTTATGCATTCCATTGCATTGGCATAGTTCTTTCATTATTATTATGTTAGTTTATCATGTTCATAAATTTTATTTCAAAGTATAAATAGCATTGTCTCATAGTTGTTATGTTACTCGCTCAAGTTCATAATTTTTAGTCTAGTATGTATTTAAGGAAATTCACCATTTTTAACTTTCAACTTTTTTCTTGATGGCGTCTTTCCAATTTGAAAAAATAAACGTAAAATATAATTTCTTTTAAGTCATTGTTGTCTCACACTTATAATAATTGTTTTATAGTTTGTTAAATTACTTTTATGTCCGATTATAACTTTTTATATGTCTATTGTTACTAATAATTATGATACAAGTAATTAGATTAATACACAATCATTTTAAAAAATTTGTTAGTAAAATAGGAATGGAAAAAATAATCGATCTCTTTGGGCTTGTAACTTTTATGAAATTTTGATTTTATATTTAAAAATATAATTTTGTATTAAGGATAAAGGTTTTTTGGTTAGGACCCTACCCAATTACAAAGAGGCCATAGCCCAAATATACAATACAAAGAAAAAGAGATCAAAACAAGATTGGGTAAGGTTTCCGGTTAGCAAGTAGCAAAAAAGCAGCAGAATGTCAACATAAACATAACAATATCTCAAATCATTGCAGATAAAATCAAGACAAGGACCCGAGAAAAATATAGAGAGCCAACAAGGAGACCAAAGATACTTCATGATCTTCTTGAAATTCTTCTTGATGTTGTCAAGCTCTCTTAATTTATTTTAGACTTTTTCTTTCTTAAACTTCTCCTTCCCTTTAGTATCATCAAGATGAGTGGTAATGAGGTATAAAGAGTTGATATTGCCCTTAAGAATGTAGAGAACATCACATTATTTATCCCTAATAATTTCTAGTTCCTTTTTTATCTTGGAAACCATATTGTTGATGTCCGTTACTGACTTTTTATCAATCTTTCCTTCCTCATTCTTTAACCTATTGATTCTAATCTTGTCTTTGAGTTCTTTAACCTCATTTTTGAGCCAATTGATCTTGTCATCAAGTTCATCTCTGAATCTTGCATCGGTTACATTATGAGGTTCGATTCTTTCTTGTCTATAAATAGAAGGCCAAGAATAGCCTCACCTTCACCTTGGATAGGAGGGGAAGGGAGAACAACATCCACGATAGCAAGAGTAGTAACCTTTCCCTTAAAGGGGTTGTCCTGGGAAGTTCACGAGATCTCTTGCGAGAAGTGGGGCGAAAGCGGAAGGTATGGACATGGGAAAAGTAGAGGGAGAGGGGCTAGGTTTAGCGGGGATGGTGGTGGGATGAAACTCGAGAGGAGCTAGAGGGGGTGAGGGCAAGAGGGTTAGTATGAAGAGGGTATCCCGAGGGGTGGCGATAGTTTAGAGGTGGGGAGAGATGAGGAGGAAGGGGAAACTTAAGGGGAAACTTAAGGGGAGATCGGAAGGTTGAGGATGAAGAAGCAAGAAATCAAAGACTCTATAGAGCATCAATATAACATCATAGTGTAAAGGATGTTGTTTTCACCAAATCATTATACCATATGAATGACCGAATGTGAACAGGACGTTCGGTGTGATTGGGACATATGGGATCACCTCTCAAGCTATGGTACTTGGGCTTGAGGTGAACCTCTGGAGAAGGTCAATTTCCTCTTCCTAAACTAAGTGTTGTACTATTCTTAATGTAATAAAATCGTTATTTATACCTATGTTAACATTTTCATGGATTTTAGGGAAAGAGATTTACTGAAAATTAAACTATACTAGGGATAAGGGTGTTTCCAAACTTAGGAAGGTTTAATTTGAAGAGGGTGTGTCCACCATAAGTTAACTTCACCTACTCCAACTTAGAGAGTGTACGAGAATACCACAGACTAGGAATCATGCATTCCCTTTGTTAAACTTGATCACACAAAACAATCTATCAGTCTTCCAATGAAGAAGGATGAACAAGCAATAACTCAACTGCATGCAATACTCCACCACTTGATAAGCACAGAACTCCAAGAAGCTGCAAAAGAAATTTAAAATTACACAGTGTACCTGTAAGCATGAGAAAGGCACAAAGAAGTATAGAAGGATGAAAGGACCGAGATTAGTCACAAAACACACACTTTTATTACTTCAACAATGTGCAATGCATCATACATTCAGAAGAGGCAGTAGTTACCATTACAATCTTGGAAAGGAGGCTTGAAATTTCCCTCAACATACAAGGACAACTTGCAGAAGAGAGAGGACTCTTGAAAATTTGCACTTGTCTTAGATATCTAACTTTTCCAACCCCTTGGAATGAGCTCTTCATTTACATTTATAGAAAATATCAGTTGTGAGAGGGGAGAGGAAGTAAGCCTAAATTCTAGGCATTTTTCCTCCATGATTGACTATAATCATTAATTGCACCATTTAAATAAAAATAATATTTTTAATAAATATTTTTTAAAGACAATAATTTTTAATAAAATATTTTAATAAAAAATAACACATGCCTTCTGTGGGAAAAATTCGCATTGGATGGGGTTTTGGAAATGGCTCGCTGACCATCTCGTTGCAAGGCTAGTGAGTTGTTTATCTAATATTACAAGCTCTTGACTTTATTGTATGGGTATGTGACCCCATGTCGTCCTCATGTATTTATTCGCCAAAAATCTCAAGTATGACACCTACCTTTTGATCGGCTTATTACCATGTGGACACCGAGCTTCTTGGCATTGATGCCACAAACTTCTTCAAACGACTTGAACCATGACTTGACATCAACTCACTCGTTCGGTGACTCGCCACGTATTTTATTGATTAATGGCTGATTTTTGTGTAGCTCATCAAATGCATCACCATATCGACATGACCTCTGCCATCCCCCAAGTTCCTTGGGCGAGCTCCGCGTGTTACCCCCGATTCTCAAGTTGGAAGCTTTAACGCTAACCGAGCTCCATTCATGGTTTCATTTCCAAAAGAATCGGGCACATCCTTTTAAGACCTCTCAAACACTAATTGGTTACCTCGTGCTTATCAAAAAAACCGCCATGTGACTCAGCTTGGTCACCACTCTTTTACCATGTTGAGCCGAGCATCTCGGAATCTACCATCTACCAAGGTATCATAGTTTGACTCGTAACCGAGCCCACAACTTCCCCTCGCTAGCTCTCTAGGTTTTGGAACCCGAACGCCATTTTTCCATGCCCACCATGGCTTTTGCACTATGCAAGTCGAAGTGGGGAATCTGGGGTTTTGAGACCATTTTTCTGAATTGAATTGGATCGGCTCTTACTATTTTCCCATAACACGTCCAATCCTCTCGAGATCACTGGCTCCTGCTAGCTCAACAAATCCCAAGAGCAACTCGGTCAAGTAGCTTTTCATCCCCTCGCATGGCTCAATACCACAAGCTTGTTATTTTGCTTCGCCAACCAAGGCTTTGTCTCAAAATTCGGATTATGTGACACCGAGTTGTCCCTTCATGATCGCATCTACAAATGATCCTTGTCATTTTTTTGTTCATGAACTCGACAAGCTCAAAGGCCAATCCCTATACTATACTGAGCCATTCTAATGTATTCTAGCTGATTCTCGAGCTTGACCTTCGCTCACTCTGGTCCCGAAAGAAATGACTCGCCACACTAAATTTGATCTCGGGCTCATGTTCATTTCTATGGAAACAATGAGCTCCTCTTCATCTATTCTTTCTGCTTTCGACTGAGCTTTGTTTTCTCTCTTCAAACTCATGTGAGTCAAGTTGTGCATTTGTCTTGTAAGGTCAAGTTATCCTATGTTGAGTCCCACTTGTCGGGTGAGTCATTCACTCTCCTGAATTGGCCTTATCCTTACTCACCCACTTTCATCATGGCTTGATTAACTTAAGCCGACTCGGCCATTTTACTTTTGGGTTATTAGAAACACTTTTTCAACATAATTATTCTCTGAAATACATCTGTTTTTTTTTTATTATTGGCAAATAGTTTTTTGAAAGGGACTATACCCTTGAATACAAAAGAAGGCTTGAGAGCCGGAATAAGAGTGAGAAACAGAGAGAATGGAACAAGATCCAAGTGTTACAATGCAGCTCCAAGTAGCTCAGAAACAGCTACACAAACGAGACAAAACAACAAAACAACAGCAAAAAAACAGTAAACCGACCGCAGAGAGACAAAAAAAAAAACTAAAAGCGGCGAAGCATCCAGACTACTTCTTGGCAGCTTTATCGATACTTGATAAAGCATCCGACTACTAGCTCAAAATACATCTGTTGATCAAGCTCCTTTTGTCTGCATGATCTTCAACGAGTATCTCGGGTATACCTAGCCCAATGCATCGAGGTAACCTTCTTCTCGGCTTCATGCCAACTCGCATGAACTATAATGAAATTTGATCTAAATCATTTTCTCATTCCTTTGGGATTTCACCGAGATGGCTTACATTCATGTGTGTTTTCTTCTTCATATCAATCTAATCAGAATTCCATGTAATTCATCCTTCTTGTATGATTTCGAGCTCAAATGAGCTCTTTATTGTGTGAAATAGACATCTCCAACCTCTGAAATGTGAACTGCAAGATTGATTATATGACTTGATGATATGAATTTACCAAACTTACACGTATTGATTCAACTCGTCACATGGCTCAAACAATTCCTATTTTCCCGATCGACGTGGCCTTTCTCATTCAACACGAAACTTCACCATCTTCACCGATGACAAGCTCTTATGATTCGATCGGACTAGCTTGCTTCTTTTGCTACCACTCACCTATTCAATCCGAGCTCGCAACTCAAATACCTTTTCTCTCCCAAATTGATCCTATGTTGAGATGCACCACTGATGTTTCCATGGACAACTGAGCTCCCAAAAATAGCTCGACCCCGAGCTCACCTCCTCATGAAGGTAACTTAGTTGTGCCCCAATTTACTTGTTTACATGACGGCTCATCACCACTACTTGGTCATTAACCACTCTAACGTCACTCTGACTCAGGTGGTGACTTATCGATGGGCCTAACATACCACATTGACTAACCTAGAGATAAGTCCTAGTCTTCCCCAAAAATTCTCAATCATTGGCCTTTTTACCTCGAGATACCGGACATCATTTTTCCAAGCTCTATTCGGAGTGGGAAATCTGTATTTTAGATCCCTCGTGGGCACAAGAGCTCGAATTGCCTCGGCTAATATGTCTTAATTCTCCCACGTCTATGACTAAGTGGGGAATTTTTGCACCATTATACCCACTCAATTGGCAATGAATCCAAGGTTTCCCAAAACCCACATTTCCACCTTTGGCTTAGCTTGATTGAGTGAATTCTCACATGGTCATGGCTCGACCTTAGTCTTTGTCATCTACTTGATCGAAACTCGGTCGAGTCATTCCCAAGTCTTCACCGTGTCACTTCTACAAGATGGCCTTTCTGCATTGCGTTGAGTGATCCACCGAGCAACCTAGATCTCAAGCTCAACCCCAAGCTCGTTTGCATGCACACATCATGGCTTGGCCTTATATGATATCAGTTTGACCGAGCCTTTTGTAATGTTTGATGCTTCACTAATTAATATATCTCGAGCCCGTCAAATTGAGCTCTAATGATGAATGACCAAGTTCTCAATCGAGCTAACACCGAGTTGAGCTCAATTTGACCCCGTTCAATGCTAGGTGAGATCACCTATGTAATTTATTAATTATTTTATCGCTTTATCTTTGTGATGACCAGAAATGGGCCCCTAGGACCAATGTCATGATTTGATCATAGTAAGACTCGTTGTCCAATTTTTTCATGTGTGCAAAGTTGGATAAAAGATACACCATTTTCCCCACTTCAATAAATATTATTTCTATCCATAAAGACTACAATTAAATAGAATAATTTCTTAATATTAATAGCAATTTGAATTATAAACTATTTTTAGGATGATAGTTAACAATCAATTATTAAATAAGAATACGAAATATAAGTTTAAAATATGCTATGTACATTGTCTTCTTATGGGATATTATTTAGTTACTTAAAAATAGTTTGAAATGTCTATTTCATTAGCTAATTGATATTATTAGTTTTAAATTTTATTAATAATTGATAGTATTACTGCTTTAGAGTAGGTTGTTTACCTTAGCTCATGTTCACCTAGGTACTTTATTTACCTTCTCTTTTATTTATCCTCACCCACTTATGTGTGGATTTTTTTATCTTATTTAGATATTAGGAAGATATTATCTAGTTGTTAGGTATAGTTCTTTCCTTGATCTATGGTCTTGACTAGTTCTTTGATGACTAGTTCTTTCCTAGATCTATGGTCTTGACTAGTTCTTTGTTTTCTAGTTCTTTCCTTGATTTATGACTTGATCTATGGCCTTGACTAGTTCTTAAATTGATCTTCCTTTCTTATATAAGTAAGGCCCCTTCTCATTGTACTACATAGAGTTCCATAATAATATATGATATTTTTGTTCATTTGTTTGCAAAGGTTTTTGTAAAGTTATTATGGTGAATTGCTTTCAACTTATTGAGTGTGATGTTTTATTAGCATCTGAGTTCTTTATGTCTTGGAACAATCTAATTATCGTTCATTTTATAGTATTAGAGTAATATATGTTGTAGATATTCATTTTTAAGTTTTATTTGTAAGTAATAGTTATTTATATATTAATATTTGGATTTTTATTGTCCATTATAACTTTTTTATAGCGTGCCATTTTACATAAAAATGAGGGCTCCATTAGAATGGGAATGCGGAAAACCCCAAAATGATTGTAAACTCGGCCATTGTGAGAGAACTTTTTTATGTTTTTAGTTTTGTAAAGGTGGATGCATGTACGAACCACATAGAAATCCATGTCGGCAAGAGAAAATCCCAAAAAAATAATTTATGCTTTTATCTAGATTTTCCTCATTCAAGATTAGATTTTTCTTCTATTTTGTAGAGTTCTTGTTTAACAAAGGTCTAACGATATTTGAAATCCATTCCAAGGTCTCGAGGATCTTGAAAATCATGATTTGATGTAGAAGGTCCAAAAAAATGGTTTATGGGTTTTTCACGTTTGGTATTGGTTTTTTCTTCCATTTTGTCTAGTTCATGTTTGGTGAGGATCTGGGGATCTTGGAAATCCATGCCGATGAGGCGAAGATTCTAGAAAAATCATTTTTTGGTTTTTTTACGTTTTGTACTAGATTTTTTCTTCTTTTTTATAGATCCATAATTACAATTTTTTTCTAAAAATGTAAATTGAGGAGTTAAGGTAAAACGAATTTTATGTATTTTTAAAAATAAATGTTAAAGCACATTAAAAACACTTATAACTTTTGATAGGAAACTTGAACTCTCATGCCATTTTTTAAAAGTGCTTTTTTTTTCGTGTTGCTCCATTGGAACTATTTATTTTGAGAAACACATTAAAATTATAAAATGTCATTATTGTAACATGCACTTAATTATAAAATGCCAAAATCTGCGGGGGTGTTGTAATCACATGTGAATGAATTTTTGGCTGATCCCGACATCCTTAATTTTTAGTGTCTCTTTGGTATCATGGATTCTTACCCATCGAGAATGATATGCTTTTCTCTAAACTATGTAGACTTCGGAGGACATAATTAATTTTTTTGAAGAAAACATATTGCTTAAGAAGAAAAATAATCTTTTACATTCTCTCATTCATGGAAAAGATGACCTAATATAATCCCTACATTAGACACTTAGACACTTACAACATCATCCTCACATTATGTACTTTCTTTCCGTTGTTCCTAGTCATAATCCACTCGCAGATTGTTGTTCCTTCACCCACTAACCTTTATTTTTCATTTCCCGAGCCTACTTTTGCTTCTAATACTCCTGAGCCTATTACACTTATTATTGCATGTTCTACTTCCACATATATACCTATTGTAATAACACACCCTATGTATCCCACTTGACTTCTTCTACCGATGTCTGGCTCCTTTGAGAAACATGCCAATAGATTTGGTTCTTGCATGATTCATTCTATGGGTTTCATTAGTAGAGGTATTGGCGGAGACATTCACCTGGATATTGCTTCCTTATTCAAATATTAAGTGGCATTCTCACCATGACATTGGTTTTGAGAAGGTACTTCATTGGGATCACACATTAACAGAGCTCCTATTTTTGTTCACTCAACTCTTTTTGAGGATTGGGAACTACACATAAGTTTTGTGCCTTCATCCATACTTGTGAAAATTGATATTTTAGTTGTCAAACATCATCAACTCCAGGCATACACTCTAATGTACTTTTGCATGAAGTTGTTGTGCATTTTATACCAAATCATATACTGGTACATTCTTCATCTGCCCATGTTGACTTGGGGTATATTTTGATCACTCATAGTGGTGACATAAGAATTTGTTGAGAGGAATCTACAGGTGTGGTTCCTCCACCATTCAACTTCTTGCTCCACTTTCTATACCAGATTGCATTGTAATGCTCCTTGTTTTAAGCATTTTTATTTATTAGGTGTTGTATATCTCTTTTATTTATTGAGAGATTGTGTATCTATATTTTCGACACTTGTAGGCATGTTTATAGTCTCTCTTATGGGGAGATATTTTGGTGAAGCTCGGTGTTATTTTTTCGGTGTTTGAGTGGTTTTCTTTACAACTCATACAAAGTTTTAAGATCACTCCACCCATTCGAAGTATGGGAGGTGTGGTGTTCATCTTGCTTCTTCGAGTCTTATGGCATTGCCTTGTTTCCTTAGTTGTTCTTGGATCGTATCACTCCTATTATTTTCAATTTTGTGTCCTTGCCTTGTTACCTTGGTTGTTGTTCTTGGATTGTGACACACCTATTTTTAGTATTTGATCGAATTATGTTTGGTGTATTTTTGCACTTTCGACATCACTCCACTAAGATTCTCTTTGTATGGAGCTATTCTAGTGCATCCCAAAGATCGTTTTTTTTTTAGTTTTGTGATCAAGCGGTGGCTCTAAACGATAGTGCACACCAAACTTATTCAACATTGTATAATTTTTTTATCTAAACTTCTTGGGATGCCTTACACAAGACATTTTTGTTATCTCTACTTTATTTTTACTTGGTATTGGGATACCCTCCGACATTTTTTATCCATGGTAACTCTTTTTTTCTTAGTTATTGTACGTGGGTACCTCATTAGACCTTGTTTTCGAGACTCGTACTATGGATTTTCCACTTTTATTTTGGGCCCCTGGCTTCACTTGAGGGGGATGTTAGAGTAGGTTGTTTACCTTAACTCATGTTCTCCTAAGTGCTTTATATACCTTCTCTTTTACTTATCCTCACCCACTTATGTGTGGAAATTTCTTTTATATTATTTAGATAATATGAATATTTTATCTAGTTGTTAGGTATAGTTCTTTCCTTGATCTATGGTCTTGACTAGTTCTTTGATGACTAGTTATATCGTCTTGACAAGTTCTTTGTTATCTAGTTTTTCCTTGATTTATGGCTTGATCTGTGGCCTTGACTAGTTCTTAGATTGATCTTCCTTACTTATATAAGCAAGGCCCCTTTTCATTTTACTTCACAGAGTTCGATAATAATATATGATATTGTTGTTCATTTGTTTACAATGGTTCTTGTAAAGTTATTTTGGTAAATTTATTTCAACTTATTGAGCATGTTGTTTTATTAGCATATGAGTTCTTTGTGGCTTGGAACAATATATTTATTGTTCATTTTATTATTTTGGAATATTTTTAGTTTAAAAAAATAGTTTGAAATGTCTATTTCATTAGCTAATTGATATTATTAGTCTCACAGCTTTATTATTAGTATAGTATTTTGTAAATTTTCCTATCATATTATGTTGTCATTGTTGACATTAATGCACATTCTATTTTTTCCTTGTTTGAACTTCATACTAACACCTACCTTTAAAGATAAGGAAAAAATATAACATATTTTGTATTCCCTCTTTCAAATTGCTACGTAGGGGTATGTGCCTTCATCAATGACATGATTCATTGTGTGATGAGGGGACCATTCCCTTATGAGGCCACTTCGAAATTCCCCAAGTCAGGCATTATATTGTTCATCAATGAGGTTTTTAAAGTTACATGCCAAATAAAAAGAAAACTATTTTCCTTGCTCCCATTTGTACATGTTCCACACAGCTTAGTAGTTCTTTTCCATATTTAGTTTCTTCCCTTCTTTGACATAAATCTTATTTTCTAACATCCTTATCTTGGAACAATGAAGATGAGCAACACAATTGACACCCCTCTAGTTGGTATGACACTAACTACGCCCCCCCACTTGCAAAGGGAAGAAGAGTTTTAAATGATTCAATTTATTTTTAATGTTTTACATTCCGATAACCAAAATTGATTAAGCCAATAATAATAAAAATGGTCAAAGAATGACTACACTTGTTCCTTGCATACCTATTGTACCTTTCCAAGTTTTGTATGACTGGTCCCCATTCACGAGGCTTTGGATTAGCTGATAATTCCACTAAATATGCAATTAAATGTGAACCTCGACACAAATTGAAGAAGGTGGGTGTGACACTAAAGAGATCACATTCGAACAAGGTCACAAGAAATGTGAAAAAAATTACACATACAAGCAACAAAAAAATGAAAAAAAGGAACTTGTAATTGCCTCTATCATTAATTTTGTACAAACAAAATTATAGTTATATAATGTCGTAAACTATAATTTTTCAAATGTTTGTGGCTAAAACTTGGTTTTGGTTGTCTTCAAATGTTGTATATAGCTTGGATTATGCAACTTGTTTTCCTAGAGCCATTTTTATGTTATGCCATATAAATAAAAGCATTTGTAAGGTTGTGTTCATATTTGGTTATTGTTTTGTGCATCTAGAATTCAAGAAAAAAATTATAGTTGTTTAGCCAAATTTTTGTTCTTGTATATTGAAACAACTTATAGAAGGTAATTGTTGTCACTTTGAAATGCTCGGTGTGGAGAGTGGTGTGGAATCTATTGTTTCAATTGACAAAAAGGAAACACTCCTAGGTTATGGGTGACCTGTATATTGGAGTGAGTCTCCAAAGAGGATTGGTCCCCTAGTGTAACACCTAAATTAGTTCATATTCCTAAGACTACTCTACCTCTTAAATAATGAGAAAAGGGAGGGAGAAATAAGGGGAATTTTAAAATATGGTGAAATATTTTTAGGATCTAAGACTTTTTTGAACCATGGGGATGAACCAAATGAGCTATACATACCATAAACAACCTACAAATGAGTACATTAATGCAAAAGTATTTCATAAAAGGGTCTGAAATTGTGAAAAAAATAAATAAGGGGCAGTAGATGGCTCCACAACAAGATCCTACACACAAACTTTGTTAAACATAATCTATGACTTGTAAATAAATAAAAAATTGTGTAAAGGCATAAAGAATTAAACTAAAAACCAAGGATAGACAAGTATCATAAGATAAAATCCGTTTTAAAACATAAAAATGCTCAATACACGGGTTTTAGGAAGGAAAAAAACTCCTTTATTTCTCTAAGAGGTGAAAGGAGTAAAAATAATCAATCATGACCCCCGCTTGTTCGCTCGTAATGCCAAATTTCCCTAGAAAAATGAATGAAGAGGTAAAATATCCTCATTATGATGAATTCTGTGAGTTTTATAGAAAATTGAGAGAGAGAAGAATGGGAAAAATGTAAACATGCAAATCTCATTCTAAAAACAGACAAAACATGAATAACACACATGTAAAGTGATGATAAAACCAAAAGTCACGCTTAGAATACCAAAATGTGTCCAAAAATAGCCAAAATGCATTCCCAGAAAAGTAAAACTCGTTTTAAAAATAGACACTCATTTGCATGTTGTGTTTCCAAAATTATCAACTTGTGCATGCTCCAATTAAGTCCTCTTGCATGCTTTGATCTTATTTTAGCTTTTAGATGCTCCAAAATTAGATTTTTGATTGAAAATAAAGCTAAAAATAAATTTGTGGTCATCCCCGTGTGTCGCAAATTTTCTATGTTTTTCACTTTATACCGTGGATTTTTACATAGCTTTTTCCACGTTTTTTGCACGGATTTTATTTCCTTTGTATCACGGATTTTTCTCGTGGATTTTATTTCCTTTGTATCGTGGATTTTTCTACTGATTTTATTTCCTTTGTATTGCGGATTTTTACGTAGCTTTTATTTTCTTTATATCATGGATTTTTCCGTAGCTTTTATTTCCTTTGTACCGTGGCTTTTGTTCTTTTCTCCCATACCCATTTTGTTGATTTTGGAAACTTTGCAAAAATTCCTTCATACTCCAAGTCTGCAAGACACTGAAATTTATGGTTTTTAGGTTTTTGGGTCTACCATCCAAATTTTTTAAGTCTAAAACTTGAATAAGTTATACAAATAAGCATGAGGCTTATTTGGATAATAATTTGGTGACTTTCAGGGACATTTGTATATTAGTTGTAAAAATATAGTAGTAGCCTTGAAGCATCCATTGGGCACAGAGTTATGTGTTAATAGGCTGTAAATTTTGGAAACAACTTAGGATACCAAAAATACCTTCCAAAAACAACAAACTGTGCTAGAGCACTTATTAGAAAACAAACATGCAGAAAAGTGCACAAGGCACACAAGAAAGGAAACTAAAACAATAATGTGCATGAAGCACTTAGAGGAAAGTAAACACAACAACCTACTATATACAAGGGTGAAACATAACCTCAATAAAAAAGTTTGAGGTATATCTCATTAACTGGGATAGGCAGCTTATCGGCATTCAGTGTGGAGAGATTAACGAAATTATGTTGTTTGCAACTTGTAATCAAATATGGCCCACTCCAAAAAGATTCAAATTTGGTGTCTTCTGGGATTAGTTATTCTTCATCCTATTTAAGCACAATGTCTCCTTCTCTGAATGTTATTGAACTAATTTTTTATCAAAATACCTCTTTGCTTGAGTTTGATGTAGTTACATGGTAGCCATTGTTTCTAGCTTCCTCTAATTCCATTAACTCTGCAAATCTGATTGACATTGAATATTCCTCCATCATCTCCATTTGTTTTATAAGATCTATAGCTAGTAATTCATAGGAAATAGGTAACCTTGCTTCTCTAAGATAGACAAGCATGAAAGGAGAGTTTCCAATTGACCTCTTAGGAGTAATCTATCAGCTCATAAGGTTGATTTCAGTTTTTATGCCATGATCTCTAATTTTCTACCATATTTCTTTTGATGATTTAGAGAATATTCTTGTTGTTGACTCAACCAAGCCATTCCCTTGAGGATAATAATTGGAAGATGTTGAGAGATGAATGCCAAGCTTGACTACCCATGTGTTGATTTTTGTTCCAAGGAAAGATAATGCATTATTTGAGATGATTGTTGTGGGGACACCAAACCTTGTGACAAGACTTTCATAAAATTCCAAAATTGATGTCTCATTTGCTTCTTTCAAAGCTATTACTTTTTTCCACCTTGTGAAATAATTTTTAACTATGAGAATCCATTTATGACCTACACTATAAGGTGGGTTAATCATGCCAATAAAATCCAAACCCCATTGCATAAAATGTTGATTTACCTAAATAGGTTGAAGAGGAAGAGTTGTTAACTTCTATTTTCTAGATAAAATGGCACACTTTGAACACTTTCTCACCCATGCATGAGCGTCTATGAATAGATTTGGCTATTAATGGCCTACTCTATTGACCTTAAAGGTTATAGCTCTTGGTGAAAAATGACCACCGGATATTCCTGCATTAAATTCTTCCAAAACAAGCTCAACTCTGATATGAATCAACACATTTTAAAAGAACTACATTCACATCTTTTATAAACAAAATATTATCAATGAGGACATAAGGAATGGACTACAATCTGAAATACCTTCTTTTTGTTTTATCCAAACCTTGTGGGAATTTTCTAGTATGAAGAAAATGAATCATATCTTGGGTCCAACTTTGAGGAAATGAAGGAGTAGTTGTGTCTTGATCATTTTGTAGCACTAAAACCTGATTTTTTCATCATCAAATCTGAAGCTAGTTGCTCACACAATCCTCTTCCTCTTACTAATCTCATAACCTTGATATCAACATCATATTCCATGACTTTTGTGATCCAACCTGCCCTTTTCTCATTCAAATCTTTGCTTAAAATAAATTCTTTAACACTTGGATGAGAAACCATTAAATGAATCTTGTTATTTGAAACCAAATGTCTGAATTTTTTAAGGCTTCTAATAATCTGAAAGGACTTGTTTTTCAACAAAATAATACTTAACCTCATACTCTTCCAATCCTTGATGAAGAAGGTAATTGGCTACTCTAACTTTTTGTCATTTTGTTGTACCAACATGGTTGAGATTGTATCAATTTCTCCAAAAGCATATAAAATAAAATTTTGCTAAAATTTGGATTGACGAGTGTTGAAGCTTGTGAGATAGTGTGTTTAATTGCTTTAAAGGCATTTTTTCCTTTTATCTTCCAACTGAAAACCATGTTTTTCTTGATCATTGAAGTTAGCAGCCTTACTAAATTTATAAAATCTCAAATCAATCTTTTGATAAAATTAATTCTACCCAAAAAACATTATAACGCCTTCTTGTGATTTGAAAAAGGCAATGATAAGATTATGTTTACCCTCTATGGATCAATAACAAGACCCTTTTTGACACAATGTGACCTAACAATTTACCTTCATGTATTGCAAAAATGCACTTTTGGATTGAGAGAAATGTCAATATTCTTTCACCTTTCAAACACGTGTCTGAGATGAATGATATGATTTACAAAATGCTTTGAAAAATGGTTATTTCATCCAAATAAACAAGAACACAAGTATTAATTAATCCTTAAATGTCAAGTTTGTTGCAATTTGGAAGGTGAGTCCTACGTTTGAAAGTCCAAATGGCATCTTATTGTATGTGTATGTTAGAGTAGGTTGTTTACCTTAGCTCATCTTCACTTACGTAATTTATTTACCTTCTCTTTTATTTATCCTTACCCACTTATCTGTGGATATTTAGTTTTATCTTGTTTAGATATTATGAGGATATTATCTAGTTGTTAGGTATATTTCTTTCCTTGATCTATGGTTTTGACTAGGTCTTTGTTGTCTAGTTCTATCTTAGATCTATGGTCTTAACTAATTCTTTGTTGTCTATTTATTTCCTTGATTTATGGTTTGATCTATGGCCTTGACTAGTTCTTATATTTATCTTCCTTACCTATATAAGCAAGGCCCATTCTCATTTTTTATAGTTAAACACTTTTGACCGAGAGCTTAGAACCGAGGGGTTGGCAGGACCCCACCCATTACAAACGATATTGATTTTGAAAGACTGAATGCATAGCTAAACCCGAGAACTAATGAAATACTAGCAAAAAGGGTAGAACACCACATCCAAAGAAATAATGGATCGGAAAGTGCCATGACAAAGACCACCACACCTCTCACATGTTATCATCTCAAACAGGATTGTGCACGAGGAGAAAAATAGGAAAACAAAATCATGGGAGGGCACCTCTAAACCAAGAAGGAAACAACACACATACCATAACCAATAAGACAAAACCAGGTCAATACCCAGAGACCAACAAACTGCAATAGGCCCAACATAACCTGGTGAGAACCAAACCACCACAAGTGAAAAACCATAAAGTTGTACTCAACCAAAGAAAGCCGATCGAACCAAGATCCATGACGCAGACACCCAAAGTAGCAAGGCTCCGATACGAAGCCCACAGAGAGACCCAAGATAAATGAAAACCATAAACCCCAAAACACAAACCAGACAAAGCACGCTCCATTCGTTGTAGTAAATCGAGTCAAACTAAAAGGGAGACTGATAAACTCATGGATGTTTCCTTATATGTTGCTTGGGAAACCAGCTCATCCGAGCCACGAGAAGGAAGAAAAATAACCCAAAAAATCCCATAACGGACCAAACAACCGAATGCATACACTGTTAAGCTTCCAACCGGACACCAAACCCGGACATAAGAAAAAATGTTGATTAGATGGCAGAAAGAATAGGAAAAAGGATCCCCAAAACAAACTCTCTAGATCATGAGAAAACCTTCCCACCAAAGACGATTCGTTCTACCAAACACGGCCAGGTATTTCAGGAGAACCACCCAAAATCACATTAATAGAAGAACCTGAATCTTTCGATGGATTGGGAGCACGAAAATTTTTGGAGCCAACCCAGATCCTCCATGGAAGGAGGAACTCCAAGAATCTACAATGTCTCAACAAGCGAGGGCTCCACAATTGGCTCGACTCGTGAATGATGAACCTTCTTCTCCTCTACCTCAACCTGATCCTCCACACCTAGCTAAACTCTAGAAAATTGTGAAGCCCCATCCATTAGTGACACAACCCCTAACCCCACCAATGGATTATACAAACTAGAAAAAACCTTCACAAAGGTAGACATAAGCACCTCTACCTAAAAGGGGGCTATCTTAACCAAACCAGGATCATGCCTAAGAGCAGCCAATAATGATTTCACATCCTGGTGAGGAGGAACCTAGTGAGCTTAAAAGCTTCCTCAAAGAGCCAAAAGCCAAGCACTCCTCAAGCGAGTTGAGTAAAGCCCTAGCTCATCCATGTAACATTCAACTAGGTAGTAATTGAGAAGATCTAGCTTCTCCACATTGCTACATGCGTTCACCTACTCCTCCTCGTAATGCCATTACCACCGTATGCCACCAAGGTTTTCTCAATCTATAATCCTAGCTCCTCCTACCTCTCGGTCCATCATGCACCATCAAAAAGTTTTTAGGTGATGGTCTAGTTCATCCACAAGGCCCATTCTCATTCTATTCCATAGAGTTCCATAATAATTTATGATATTGTTGATCAATTGATTGTAAGGTTTTTGTAAATTTATTATATCAAATTACTTTTTCTCGATTGAGTGTGATGTTTTAGTATTGTTGGTTGCAAAAAAAAATTGTTGTAAAAGTAATCAACAATTTAGGGAACAAAAGTACCTCTGTTTAATAGGGAGGTTCCTTTATCGAGCTAAAAATATAGAACTCTAATTTATTTACAAATATACAAACTAGTTAATTTGTGATGAGGATATCGGTGACCATGAATGATCCAGGATTCTCAATACATAAGATAAAAAAGAGCTAGGAGTAGAGGAATTACAACGATGATTATGGTAACAAGTTAATCGAGAGAAACATAGTTATAACTAACTAGCTGATCAAGGATATGCAAATCCTCCTTGATTTTTCAATATTACTTCCTGACTCTTGGAATGAAGGAAAGAAGAAAATCACTTTAAAAAAATACTTTGCGCAGATCTTTATCTTACTCATTCATGCAAATGAAATCAAAGAACATATGTGTTTATATAATGGAAACTCCATAGCATATAGAATGTAGATTGAATAAAAGTTCAACACATTTTACTCCATGAATGAGAATACAAAGCTTCAGATTCCAGATAAAACAAACAACATATTAACAAGATCAAGAAAGAGAGTTTGGAAGAACAATAATTGAGAGAAAGAAGGTTCTTCTTCTGTATTGCCAAAAATTTGTATCTTTACATTCAAATGCACCAATATCCAACCCCTTTTACAAAGAAAATGAAGCCTTATATAGGCTAAGGGGAGGAAGTAACTACCTCACCTAACTAATTGTTCTTAATTAAGTGTTAAAACACTTAATTACTTGATTTACATAAATTGACTTTATATTACAATTTTATTTTTAATACAATAAAGCCAACTTCAAAATAGAACAACTAGTAAGACTAAGAGTAGGAAGAATAAGGAACAGCTGAGGTAGACACTTTGAGCTTGATGACGTGCATTTGGAACTTAGTGAATGCAATGGAAATCTTTGAATCCTTAGGATGTTTGAAAGATTTTTCAACTAGCTTCCTAGAGTAGACTCCATCTCTTTTGTTATGCCACCATACTTGAGCAAGTCCCTTGGCTACTTCAATAATAACATTATTGAGCTCAGATAATTCATCCATACTCTCCTTGTTAACCAATTCCTCTTTCAATAGATTTTCCTTGATGATTGAATTGAAGTTCTCTTTTATATGATCAACTGAATTTCTATCTATGATTTTTCCTTGAATAATTGACAGCGATGGGCTTGCAAATATACAAATATTTCATCTTTCAATGATTCACCCTTTTGGAATACAGCTTTCAATTCCATGATAACCTCTTCAAGAACTTTGATTATTCACTCCACGTTGAAAGTCCATGTTATAGATAAATTAATTTTAGAATTATCAAAACCTTCTCTCGAAAAGAGGATTTTTCATCTGTGAGCATCATGATTCTAAGATCTGAACAACATCAGCCCAAATCTTGAGCTCCTTATCAATTCCATCAATTCTTGAATTGATTTAACTTTCTTATTGAGATGATATTATCATAAATTTTACATGCCTCATCAATGAATTATAGCCTTGAAACAAGAATTCCTTTAATACAGACCTCTTATTTCTTTGAGATCAATCCCAATAGTGGTATCAGTGGGTGGAAGAGTAGAGAGGGGTGTTGGATCAAGAGGAGTTTTATCTTATGAGAGGAAAGACTTGATAAAACTAGAAAGTACCTACACTTGCTCCTTCACTTCCCCGAGTCTATTTCCCCTTTTTAACTCTTGCAATGACCTTAGAAACAGACTCTCTAAGGTCGTGAACCTCACACTCGGGAGTTGATTTCACCCAGTAAGACCCTAGTAAGCTTGAGATCTAAGATGGATATATCTTTTCACTCTTATCCTCATTTATTCTAGTAATTTCTAAGAATTTTTTTCCTATTGATTCATAAACCATACAAGAAGTGGTCTTGGATTTCTTTAGAGGGGGAGTAGAAGTGCCAAGGGGAGAAACCACCACATCAAATTCAAGAAGCTCTACTCGAGACTATGTCTTCCCCTTCTTACTCTAAACCATAGGTTGAACCCATGTGAAAAAATCCCCGTAAGATGTTGTTAGATGAGGCAATGCAAGAGCAATTTTGGAACTCGGAGGTTGAGAGATAGAAATATCAACAGTAGAAGTCATAATGGAAGAAGAGGTAGGCCTTCTAACATCTAATTTAGGCCTTGAAACATTAATTTTCTCTAATTCATGTGCATCTATCTCAACCACATCTTCTTCCACATAAGTATCTTCACTTTCTCATTCTTCTCCTTGTTCATCTTGTTTTTATCAACTAATTCTTCTTTAGTAGTCTTTGGTGTTTGCTTTATAGAGTTGCTTCACTAGCCAATTCTTGTGTTTTATGTTGCTTAGCACTTTTCTCATATGTTTCTACTCTCTTCTAAACCTCTTTAGTTTTATCTTTCTTCATGTAAACCTTGGTTCCTGAATCCAAGGGGATGAGGAAGGAGTTTTCTGAGTAGGGGCATCCTTTTTGTGAAGAGGGAGCCTTTTGAGAAGAAGACATATTCTCGATATTCCCTAATTTTTCTATTAATCCAATTTTTGGTTCTTAGAATCTCTGGAGTATTTAGATCATCAAGTTTATCCTTATCCTTTTGGGACTAATAAATGGTAGGTAAGGGAATGTATTAAATAGATCTTATGTACTCTATAATAAAAATCTTAGATTCGTCATCAACCATTCCATCGGAATTTTATACAATTTGAAATCTTTGATCTACTACAATGACAAATTTACTAAACATCCTTTTTCATGACTTCATATTCATCACCACAGTCATCCCAATAATCTTCAAATGTTGACAAGTGATAAAATGTCATCCATCTATTTTTCGCAATGAATCATTTACTATCAAAAGAAGCCCTTTTTGGTATGAATGGAAATTGAACTTCAAGATTGTTCATTCAACATTCTGAGCATCTAAGGTTGATCTGCATGTATAATTCCCCAAAGTGATGGGAAATTAGATGTCTGAAATCTTCTTGTCTCTGCAAGTTCTATGAAGAACATCCAACTATCTACATAGATCTACCGAGACTATCTTATCGTTATAGTAGATTGATAGCTTGTATGGTTCTCCTTTGAACCCAGCTACTCGAATTTAAGAAAACTTCTTAAACTATATAAATAGACTACCGTAGGTGGAAATAATTTTTCTAGTCTCTAGGGATACCCTATTAGTCACATTTCCTTCAAGAAATCTAACCAAGAACATGGTGAAGGCATCATTAACTCTCCTATGGTGACTCTTGTTGTTCTCATAGGTGAGTTGAGTGTAAAAATCATAAATTGATGTGATTTTCTTGTTGTCTTTCCCAGCTTAATTTAATCCATATTCTATATCCTGTTATAGTATACATTAGATATGAGGTCATATATTTTTTTCTCTGGTGAACATAGGTAAGTTGATGAGTCAGATTCTCACAAATTATCTCTACCCAGTTCAGGTGTTGTTTGCCTTCACAAATTATATTGATATACATGCACATCTAGTTATGAAACTCATTGGTTGATGATAGACCCATTACCCTTGCAAGTAGTGTTATTATATCAAAAATTTCCTCTAATAATTCAATTATATAGAGGGTTTTGGGTAATTTGGAAGGCCCCTTTCTTTTAATTTTCAGCCATGTCTTAGCAATCATTGTCTTGTACTTGTCAGGCCGAGGTAAAACAATATTTGGGCTTCAAACTTGGTTAAGATCTTGGAATCATCAAAAGTGGGAATACCCAAGGCTACATTGATATGGTGGGCATCAAGCTAAGCAATGACTTGTCCTTGGGGATCTTTCAATTCTTTTTTTGTGGATTAAAACCGAAGCACATGATATAACGGTGTCGGTGCATTGAACTAAGGTGGGGAAACCAACAGCATGGGCCAATCCACTATCTCTAACACATTGGGCCAATGGGGTTGGGTTATCATCTCTTATCCTATCCCAAAATTCATCTAGATTCATATGTTTAACATCACTGTCACCAATATCAGGCACAAGAGGTTTCTAGGGAAGAAATATGCTCATATCCAACATATTGGAACTTCATGATGATAGGTTTAGGAACAAATCAAGGAAAACAAATTCTAAATAATTAATGTTAAATAGTATAAGGAGAGGGCTGAAAACTCAAATAACTATCAAAATGGAAAAAATTAGGATAAAACCACTCACCTTTTAGATAAAAATGACAACGCCTTCACAACGGTCTCAATGCACTTTGAATTTTTGAATTTGGATGAGAAATGGATAAGTTATGAGAAAAATATTATATTGACATGCATGAGGAGGAAATAGACACAACACTTCTAAAACGCATCTTTTACAAATGTTAAAATGAGTTAAGTTGGGAATAATTTATATAGGTCTCGAGGTCGAACCATCCAGATTAACATATAAAACAGTGAATTGGATGTTTAAAGGCTCTTGAGAACACAATTTCATCCCTTTTTTCTTATAAATTGGTCATGAAGGAGTTGGGGAGAACTAGAGGAACACAACATACAATCTCAATTCTTCACAATGCAGGTGAATCGGATCATCGGTGAACTCAAAACATAAAGGATCTTGTTCCATGAATTCCCAAGTGCTCGTAATTGTTGATATGACTGGAGAGATGGAGAGATGTAGCTAAAATAGGTGTATAGAGAACTTAAATCCCGAAGGAACTTATTCTTTGTGTTCTCACTATGGGGTATGTGACAATAGATGAATCTTTCCAGGGGATTGACTTGGCTTGACACAAAATTGCGAACAAGATGAAGAAAATAACTCTGAATCTCTTGGTTCACAAGATTGGTGCAGATCCATTGGGTAAATTATGACAAGTATATAGAAGAGGACCAAAACAATAGGGAAAGGAAAACACACACACACACACACAAACACAACCAAAATAAAGACTATGTACAAGGGACTAGAATCCATTCAAGACTTGAACAATTTGATATATTTTCCACTATATGGTTATGGAAGAGAAGTTCCATCCATATTGTCAAAATAATAAGGGTTTTCCCAACAAAGAGTCAAATTCAAAACAGACCAAGCCAAAGTGATTCGAACTTACCATGGCTCCTGCTAGGTTCTCTCCTTTTGTCCCAAAGTAGGACAATATCTCCAACTTGGAAGTCATAAGACTTGGCCTTCTTGTCAAAGAGCTTCTTGACCCTCTGCGATGAGAGGAGAAATGATAAACCACTTGAGTCCTTTCTACCTCCAACTTTTGCAAGTGTAGTCTTGTTTTACCCACAACAGCCTAAGGTGCTACTGGAACATCACCCAGGAAAAACCTAAATGCTCACCCAAAGCATGCAAGGGTACCAGTCCCTCTTTTATGGAAGCTTTTTCAAGAAGTTAGCATGATCATACAAATATTCCATATCCATAATAGATAATCAAGTATATTGTAGAGCATAAATTAGATCTAGATCTTAACCATATGTAAGATTACTCATACAAGAACCAAGATTAAGTTTACCATACATGAACTAGTAATAGATATGTCAACAATCAATATCCAACCACAAAGATCCATTATATTAATTTTTGTAAAACAAAGAAGCTTCATACATACATAGCATAGTCACCATAAGTTACGCGTACTCATAAACCCACATCATAACTCTACTAAAACATGGATCCCTAAATCGTGCAAATCAATACATATTTATATGTAGTGGGGACTTTCCCTTCACTACCTAAGCTCCTCAAAATAGACTACATACTAAGAATAGCCATGCGCCCTTACATGATAAATATAAAAGCATGCAAGCTTGTTAATAATAGATTATCTAATAATATGACTGCAGTCTAATCCTATTCATAGCTCCAAAACTATGCATGTCGATTGATCTTCCACTTGTCCAAAATAGCCTTTGCGTGCTTTCCAAGTCTTCTACAAAAATGTGTTTCGCACTCCACATCTATATTTAGCCTTATACTGGAAAACAACTAAGTCTTGACTTTATGCTTTCTGGCACGCCTTGTTTCCCTATAATTTCATGTGCACCTATGTGCCCTATATCCACACGCCCAATCCTTATGCGCCTTCAATACTTAGGTTGTAATTCATCATCCCAACAAAGCAATTACATGATCCTCTTTTCCAAAGCATCTTTGAATTTCTTATCTTCACTTTCTTTGGCTAGGTGCAAGGCTGAAAACTCGAGAGTGACTAGTAATTGAGCATCCATTCCGTAGACTAACTAAAATGGTGACATCCCAATAGTTCTCTTAGGAGTTATCCGATCAACCCAAAAATCATCATACAGTTTCTTGTGCCAATTTTGTTGTGATTCATCGACCAATTTTCCGACTATGGTTATCAAGTTTTTGTTGTTTGATTCAACTTGCCCATTTCCCTATGACTATTAGTCTAAAGAATGATAAGGGGAAATTCCATAACCATAACAAAAACTATGAGTTCATAGGAAGAAAAATTTGGAGCATTATCTCGTTATGATCTTGTTGGGAACTTTAAATTGAACTAAAATATTCTCTTTAATGAAATTACAAATAACTTAAAAAATTATTTTCTTGATTGGAATGGCCTCCACCCACTTTGAGAAATAGTATGTTGCACTTAGAATATGATTATTCCTAGCATGAGAGTTAGGATTGAGGGTTCTGATGAATTCTAGCCCCCATTGCTGAAAAGGCTCTTCAATCACCATGGGCTTCAGTGGAAGAGTGGCCAACTTAGGTCTCCTAACAAAAGTTTCAAAAGTTTCACACTTCGAGACCCATTTAGTTACATCCTTAAACAAGTTTGGCCAATAATAACCTCCTGAATAATTTTGTGAGTTATTCTTGAGGAAGATAAGTTCCCTCCATAGGCTTGATCATGGTAAGCTCTTAGTAACTATTTATGTTGTTCTTTATCCACACATCTCAAGAAATGACCATCAATACCTTTCTTGAAGAGGGATTTATCTTAGAGGACATACTTAGCAGCTCGGATTTTAATGGCTCTCTTATCTTTAGCACTAGTATGTGTGGGACATTCTCCATATGTGAGAAAATGGGAAATGTTGAAATACCATTCATCCGTGGAATGTAGGAATATAATAGTGGGTACTTCAGTAATTTCATTGTTATATGAATCTCCTTTTTAACTCTTTGTAATTAGTTGATACAAAGCCCGTCCTCAAAATAACTTAGTTGGTTTGATATCAATGTCATACTCTTTCACCTTTACACCCCAATTACCTCTCTTGGATCCAAACTCTTGCTGAGTTAGAATGGAATTTATAGTTGTATCTAGAATAAAAACAATGGAATGGGAATTAAGGATGTAAAATATGAATTGTTTTATAGCCTTAACTACATCAAAAGCATGTTTTTGAGTTGATAATACTTTCATTCATGGGCCTTCGTGTCATAACTCGTAAAATAAATTGGTACTTCACACCCGTAAAAATATTCGAACTAAGATGACAGATAAGGTGTGTTTAGAAGCATAACAATAGATAATAACATATTTATCAAAATTAGGGCAAACAAGAATCGGTGTTCTTGCAATATCCTTCTTTATCTCTTTTGGTCTTCAAACTTACACCCACATCTTGGATATGGAAGGATCGAGGTGTTTGAGATGATCTGGAACCATCCCTAAGTTATGGGACCTTGCACGCTTGGGATGGATATCCGAAGAAGGTCGGGCCTCCTCTATCTATTGCTACTACTACTGCTACTCCTTGTGTTGCAAAGGAAAACTAAGCTAATAAATTCCAAGGGACCATGGATAGGAAGATAACATTAAAGGAAACCTACACTAGAATGCGATAGCTCCGGCAGAGGGATGAACACTATTTATCCTAGCGGAAATGAAAGGAAATGCGTGAAAGGAAGCTAGGCACGAGTAAAGACAACTAAACTTGTATTTACCAGATTGTTCTCATAGAACACAACTAAATAAGGAACTGCAAGGGACGTGAAATGGCACAACCAACACACAACACAAAAGAAAAGGCAAGAAGAAGGAATGCAAACATGTTAGGACAAAGAATAGTCACAAAACAATGCTTCTATTACTTCTAGAAATGCACAGAGCTATTACAATGGCAAAGGAGGCCAATATCCACATGCATGAGCCAGATCTAGAGGTCTGTGCAACTCAAAATACATAAAATATGAAGTCCTTAGTAGAATGTGTAAGGATCCAAAGTTTCCAATGTTAATAATGAGCCCAACTCTTACATTTATAGATGAATCTGTAGAAGGAGAAGAGAAGGAGGGAAAACCCGAATTTGAAATACAACCACTAATAAGAAGCATTCAATGCCTATAAATCTACCTAAGAACTGCTTATATGTGCTTCCCTAAACCTGTTTGGCGTGTTGAAGAAGGAAGAAGGGTGAATCAAATTAAATTGGGTGGTTAGAGAAATCAGATCTGCTCATCAATTCTCAGAGAGACGTTTTCCCATTTCTCACCTACCAAATCCACCAAAAATTGAATTTGAATGTCTATCATTGTAGTTGATGTCGAATAACTCTCGACAATTCTAGGTGTGTGCTGATCTCGAGCTATGTAGCAAAGATATGGCTGCTAGAAGATGTCGAATCGCATGCACGTGCAAGACACATGGCACGCATGAATTAGCTAAAATGATAGCCAATTGTGCAAATATTTTTCATTTCTACCATGTGTCATTCATTGATTTTTTGTAAGGATTTTGTGCCCTATTGGCATGCTTTGGTTGGTTGTGAGGGAAGGGTGCATAGAGGAAAATAGAGAAACATACGTGCAACGCGCATAGGGAAATGAGGTAAACGGATGAGTAGAGAACACATGGTCAAGGTGCAACCATTACAAGATAATGGGCACAATGCGCATTAGGGTGGGGACTTCACCGATTTGAAGCAAGTGTGAAGCGTGTGCATAGGGAAAAAAATTGAATGCGCGAGAAGGTGGGCGTAAGGGAGGAGTAGAACAAAGAGGAAAAGGAAAGCGAAAGGAGAGAACAAAAATTGTGCAAGGGCATGTGAGGAAAAGAAGGGGTGCTAAGGTAAAACTGCAACCAAGGAATTGTGACAACTGAACTTGAGTGCACACAACCTTCAATGAGGAGCTGAGAGCCAGAATATGTATACAAGTTACCCAAATAACTAGGAGAGTTATTTGGATAACAATTTTGGTGACTTTCGAGGCCATCTTCTGCTAGATGAAGGAGATTAATAGCCTAGAGAATCCATTGGGCATGGATTCTTGCTATGTAATCATGAAGCTTTCCCCATAGTCACTTGAAGATCATTTCTTGACTCTATTTTGAATCTTGCAACTGCTAAGAGAAGCTTTGCATTTTGGAAGCAATGGAAGAGCACGTGTAAGAAGCACGCGAGAAGAAAGAAATATGTATAAACAAACAATGTGCACGCAAAGACACTTAGAGGCATCAAACTACTCTAATATATACAAAATGATGTGGCAAACTTAATGGAAGGGTTTGAGATAGATCCCATTTACTGGGATTTGCAGCGTGCCCCCATCAAGACGAGCTATTTTGAAAGAGTTAACCTTTTTGTAGGAACTGATGATGTATGGGCCACTCCAAAGTGCATCAAAATTTGAATGGCGCTCTGGTTTAGCTCTGTCAGCATCCCATTTTAAAACCAAGTCCCCAACCTTGAAAGCTTGAGGCCTAGCCTTTCTGTCAAACCATTTATTTGTTGCTTGTTAATGTTGTTCTAGCTTGATCATGGTAGAGTTCCTTAGTTATTCAAGACCAACCAGCTCTGTCATTCTAATTTCTCTCTAGTCTACACCTTTTAATTCCAGCTTGTTGGGAAAGCGCTAATGAATTCAAGATCTAGTGTCAAAGGAAGGGTAGCCTCCTTACCATAGACAAGCTTGTAAGGAAAAGTTCCTATTACCTTTTTGACTATGATTCTATCTACCTAGAGTGTGTGTGAGACCTTTGTATGCCACTGTCTTTGGTTGATGTTCATTGTGCGCTTCATGATTCTGATTAGGTTCTTGTTTGTTGACTCTGCTAGACCATTTCCTTGGGGTAATATTTGGAAGATGTTTTTAAATAAATGCCCGATTTAGAGCCTAATCAATGATTTTGGTCCCAAGGAAGGCTTTTGCATTATCAGAGATAATGGTTTGAGGAACGCCAAACCTTGTGACTATGCCTTCGAGAAAGTCAAGGATGATTGACTCGGTTGATTCCTTGAGCACGACAACTTTTGTCCATCTGGTGAAGTAAATTTGTTACTACGTTACAGGGTGCACACACAATCATGTACAGAAATTTTGACCCTAATCGACTTGCATAGACTATGTAGTTTTAAAAGATGTTTTCCTCAAAGAATTTCATATCCCCGAGTTTTAACAGCTTTAGTATAAGTGCACTCAAGAATATTAAGAAAGGCACTACCGAAAGTGTTAGAGAGTATGATGCTCATTTCAAAACATTGTTATATAAACTTTATTTTGATATTCATGCAAGCCAAAGATGCGCAATGGTTCATTGGGGACCGAAAACACATTTTAGAAGGTCACTATCACATAAGACATACACTGATCTACATGAAGCACTTGAAGTAGCTTTACACACTGAGGCAATTAGAAGTATAGACATTGGCGTGAGCCCATTTTTAGAAGCACAGATCGCAGCTATGGCGAAGCAGTTAGAGAAGTTATCGGTAAATTCAGCACATGAGATGTGCATAGGGATTTGGTGCATAGATTGTGAAGTGGAAGGTCACACAAAGGATATTTGTCCCCATAGATCAGTCTACTCATTGTTGTTGGATTGTGAGATATGTCATTTAAACCATGATGCTAGCCGCTGCCCATTACTACAATGTACGATAAGGAAGAACGTTTCATGCTACTACAAAATTTGTAGGTCCACGACTCATGACATGGAAGACTGTCGGCTGATTGGTTAGATCCATGATGTTATAGACATCGGTGTACGAAAGACAAGAGTTTCGAGATAGCTCTAAAGGTAACAACGAGCATCGGGATCGGGATAACAATCGGGCACACTATGATCGGAGTGAAGGGCATTTTGAAGGCAATTGTGGTAGAGGTCGAGGATACCAGGATGGGTTTGGAGGATGAGACCGTGGTGGCGACGCAGGCGAGCTCCTCGCCGAACATGTTATAAATGCGGATCTCCCCGACCACTACGACGTGAATGTCATCATAATATTACATGTTCTTTCTACGGAAAGAATCATAGTTATGAGGAATTCTGAACTTGTATGAGCATCTTAGTAAGCAGCATAAATAGGAAAACAAAGGTGCGGGGATGGTTAGGATACATCACACTATGGAAAATCAATGGATGCCTAAGTTGGAAGCAGAATTTGAGACATTGCAGTAAGAATCACTACCCACGCCGAAGCGGCGCGCGTGCCAAAGAGGCATTGTAGTAGAAGCCTACCATCACTAAGGAGGAGGTTTTACATGCACAGTACCCAGATCCTACCCATCAAAAGGAGGTTTATCAGGAAACCATGGAGGTACTCAGAAATCTTCAAGGTGAAATACAGTATTTAAAGGAGCAATCACGGAAGATGGAGCAAAAGAAAGCATTAGAGACAGTCCAAACTGATATGGATGACTTGAGAGAAGTGTGTGAAATGTTGCGCCAGGAGAATATCATTCCACTGTTAGGGAATTGGTCAAAGGGGAACACCCTACGTGTAAGTATTGAGACTGGATGGAAGACCACGCATGCAAATCTCCCCCTCATAGCCTAGATTATGACAAGGAAATCAATCAATGTTGTTATGGATGGGTGGCTATTGAGTAATATATTAATTGATACAGGTACAGAAGTCAATGTTTTTACTTTAGATGTATGGGTACAAATGGGGAGACCTCCATTACAGTCATCCTCTAATGTATTGTTCATGGCTAATCAGACTAAGGCCACTCCCATCGAAGTTTTAAAAGATGCATCCATTACCATACAAGTAACCAAGTTCACTAGAGATTTTGAGGTCTTAGCATTTGAAGAGGCGAGATAGCTTCCCACTCTCTTGGGGCATCCATGGTGTTATGTAAATAATGTTGACCTTCGGTTTAACAAGGGTTATATTAGCTTCCAAAACAAGGAGGAAAGGGTTATTATGCCATTAACGAGATGGAAAATCTACTCCCTATGTTGAGCCCTTGAGTGAGGCAGACTGAATAGTATTTATGTACACATCATCCGAGATCTAGAGGTGCTTGAGCCATCTAAAGAAGGAATCATTCAAAGTGGGAGGATGCACGGTCTATTAGTGACACTACAAGTGTTGTTGATCCAAAAATGAGTGCTTGAAATTAACACTTTTAATCGTTTCAAAGGATCTTCAATTTTAATCAACTTAAAAGGATTTTAGAATTCCAAAAATTGATTAGAATATGATTTAGGACAAAATTGAAACTGAAATTAAGTTTGCAATTTACTCAAAATTTCACTATTTGATCGAAGCCCCAAAAATCATTATTTCTTGATTTTAATCAATTTTCCAAAGTTTTCAAATACTGATTACCATTGCATCCACATTATTTTTATGAAATTCAATTATTGAAAATAATCAAAAATTGAAAATAAAATCAGAACACAACACCAAATTGTTTATGGGGTTCGGAATTCCTACGTCCTCGGGTTTGTGGTGAACCAATCCATTAATAATGTTAAAAATTATAAATACAATAACATTTACATTAACCAATAATGAATCAAAAACTTGAAAAACTATGTTTCATACCTTCAAAGGACGTTAATGGAGCTCAGCCTCTATCCTTCACCTTCTTGATCCACTTGCAGCGGTGTCTCCCTTTGGTTCTACGCCTTCATGTGACTTTAACAGAAAATAAATCTATCACAAAAGCTCCAAATTGGAAAAATGATCACACCATCATGATTGTATTGAAATTATGAACAACTTTCATATATAACTCGAGATCTGGTTTTGAGTGGAAGTGCCTCAAAATTGCATTTTTCCAAAACTGTCTGCTTATTGGCTTGACACAGACCTGGCACTTGTCCATTACAAATACAAGTGAGCTTTATTTATACCACTTACAAGAGGGTGGCGGGTTGGTAAGGCCTCTTATATTTTTAGATGAGGTGCTAGGTTCAAATCCCCCTTCCATAGGTTTAGGTGCCCAATTTAGCCATTGACCCCACATTTGGTGGGAAAGGGATAGGATAAGCCTTTAAATAGCTTTTTGTCCACAAAATCCTCCTTATCCCATGGGATTAGGCTTATTCCCATGGAATGGATTAAATAAAATATTATTATTATTATTTTAAATCCAAAACCACTAAAAACCTGCCAAGTGTCATGCCCATAATATGTCATTTGTCCATGTCAGAGTGTGTCACGTCATCATTTGACCACAACTTTGACTATGCATATCTTTCACATACGAACTCAGATTTGGTCCGTTCAAAATGCGTCAAAAAGCTTGTGAAAAGATCTATACCATGGAATTGGTTTTAAAAAATTACAAGACCATTAATTTTGCCTTGTCGCCAATTACCACGTGTCACCTTGCCATTGGTCCACTTGTTGACATGTTGACCAAAGTTGACTTCCCTATTGATTGAACTTTGACCGACATAACTTGAGCTCAAAGTGTCCATTTTTCACGTTCTTACAGTCGTCAAAAATATCTCTAAAGGATCTACTACACTGGCATGGTCTAGGGAAGTTTAGGGAACTTTTGACACTAAAAAATATCCCCGATCGATTCTTGTGATAATTGAGCTCATAGCACATGATTTGGTAGTAGCGAAAGTAAAGAGCATAATCGTTAGGGATTGCAGACCGTGTTATATCAAGAGAATAGGTAACAAATTGGTACCTCGTTACACTAGAGAAGGAGACCCTATGATATTCCTACGTGCCATGGAGGGATAGTGGGTAGACCCATTGGAGAGAAGGAATATCCTAGCATATACCCTACGCGTGACGGCAGAGCGCTGGTGGGTAGTCCAAAAGGATAATCTTGTAGGATGGAATGAAATTAGGATTTCTCTTGCCACTAGGTTCTTCAAGAGCAATGCACCTACTCAAATCTGTACTTATCATGGTAATCAACCTTTCATCACCATGTTCAGCAGTGTGAGAGACTCTAGACATAAGGGAAAGAATATTTGCCACCTTCACTCTGGGTGCACAAGTTTTATTTCATGTTACAAGGTTATGCGCGTGCTTGGTATCTCTATAAAGAACTCCATAGAGAGACTAGAAATTGGCGGGATTTAATTACGGGGATGGCCCCGGACGTTTGACTTCTTCTCTACTAAACCTTCGATGGAAGAAGCATTAAAGGTCATAAAGTACATAACTATGGGGGATAGTGCCAAGGCACAAGAACTCATTCAAGATTTATTTTATGAAGGGGACTCGGGAGCATGTTTTTTTGAAGAAAAAGAGACAGATGCCACACTACTTAGACATGCTTGCCTTAAGCAAGAAAAAGGGAAAATGGTCTACCTAGTGGATGATGAAGAAGTAGAAAATTTGGATGTAGACCATTCAACAAGTAGGCATGAGGTGTTGGAAAGTGCAAATAGGGCCACACGAGCATATCATGAACCTATGAAAATAAAGAAAGTAAATATTGGATCGAATATTGAGCCTAAGGAGGCCATAATTAGAGACTATTGGTCATACTCTAAAGTGGCAAAAATCATAGAGTTACTATGGGATTATCAGGAATTATTCCCTCAAGGGTACCATGAACTCAAAGGCGTGCATAAATCATTAGGAGAGATGAAGATAAAGCTTAAGGAAGGTGTGCACCCAATTAGAAAGAGACCCTATAGGATGAACCCCAACTTGCATGAAAAGGTCAAGGAAGAGATTGACAAAATGTTGAAGTATGGAATCATCAAGCCCCTAGATGAGTCAAAATGGGTTAGTCCAATGGTGATCAGTATCAAGAAGGATGGCCAGATTAGGATCTATGTGGACTACAGGAGCTGAATGCTACATGTGTGACTGATCCCTTTCCTACGCCATTCACTAAGGAAATACTAGAAGGTGTTGCAGGGCATGAAATCTATTCATTTACAGATGGGTTCTCTAGGTATCATTAGGTTTGGATTTCCCAGGAGGATCAGGAAAAGAATAATTTTACTACTAAATGGGGTATCTTTGCCTATACTGTGATGCCTTTTGACTGAAAAATGCGCCTACTATATTTTCGCATAGTTGTTCAGACGTTTAAAGATTTTATTCACAACTTCTTGCAGGTTTATTTAGACAATTGGATGATGTATGGACTTGTTAAGGATCATTGTGACAATTTGTGCTTAATGTTTAAAATATGTAGACAGTTGAGTATCTCTTTGAACATCAAGAAGTGCATATTTGCTACACCATTTGGAATACTATTAGGACACATAATCTACAAGGAAGGTTTGTTGGTTGATCCAACTAAGGTTGCAGTCATTATAGGCCTGAAAGAGCCTACTAGTCAAAGTGAGGTGCATGGATTCTTGGGTCACACGGGGTATTATAGAAAATTCATAAAGGGGTATGCCAAGGTTTTCGCACCTTTGGAGGAGTTATTGAAAGGAAAAGGTGCGTTCTAGTGGGGAGAATCTGCAGCGCCAGCGCATTCAAGAAATTGAAAGAGAAACTTACAAATGCACCTATTCTATGCTTTCCTTCATGGGACCAACCATTTCATGTACATGTGGATGCCTTTGGCATGGCCATTGGCATGGTATTGGCTCACCTAGATAAGGTATTATAGATCATCCTATCTATTTTGCTAGTAGAAAGTTGACTCCTACAGAGCATAATTACACCACTATAGAGTGCAAAGCTTTGTCAATGATCTATGTGCTACATAAATTTAGACAATACATGCTAGCTACACCATTTGTCTTTTATACATATCACATGGCATTGAAGTATTTGGTAAACAAGCCCATTTTATAGGGGTGCATATGCAGATGGGTACTCTTATTTCAAGAATTTGATTTTACAGTTGTGGTAAAACCAAGGAAAAGTAATTGACAAACTATTTATCCATAATACGATCGGAAAAGAGGCACAGACATTAAAGATACCATGCCCAATGCACGCTTCTATAGGTTACAATGCGTGCCATTGAGTTTAGAGGACATTGTTGTCTTTCTACAAACAGGTATGACACCAGAAGGAATGAAGAGAAGAAACAACTTTCTATATGTGCGGCACCCTATATGTTGATTAGCGGTGACCCGTATGCTAGGCCAGATAAGGTATTGTGTCACTATGTACTGGAACATGAATGTACAAACATCATGGAGGAAGCTCGTGGTGGTATTGCAGGTGGCCACTATGCAGGTGACGCCACTGCACGCAAGATTTTACTCACTAGATTATGGTGGGAAACCCTGTATAAAGATTGTAAGGCATATTGCAAGGCTTGTGATCACTGTCAGCATGCCTTGGGAAACTAGGTCAATGAGATGAAATGCCTCTAAGACCTATTACTAGTACGAACTATTTGAGAAATGGGCTATTGATTTTGTGGGTCCTATTTCACCACTACACGTAGGACTAGATCACGCTATATCATAGCTTGCACAGACTATCTGACAAGGTGGGCGTAAGGTGCCTATAAAGGATTGTATGCAGTGCATGGCTACAATAGTTAGGTTTCTATGGGAAAATATTATTACAAGGTATGGATGCCATTTAAGTTTGACCAGTGATAGGGGCACACACTTTATGAATGAGACAATCATAATTTTATTGGATGAATTCATGATTGCACACCATAAGACTACACCATATCATCCTCAGGAAAGTGGGACTACTTGAGGCTTTCAACAAAATTTTGAGCCAAAGATTGACAAAAATATGTGATGTTGGAAGAAAGGATTGGGATGATAAAGTTTCTGCAGTATTTTGGGCATATCGAACAACCTATAAAAGATTGAACAAAGCCACACCATGTCAATGAGGGTTTGGCACAAAAGTAGTTCTTCCTATAGAATTCATGCTTGCCTTCTTTGCGTATTGCACGTGTTGGAGGTCTAGCTGATGAACAAGCATTAGAAGAATGGATTGAAAAGTTAATCAAGCTAGATGAGCAAAGAGCAATAGCACGTTGGAGTCAAAAACAAGAAAAGGCCAGGCAGAAAGCATGGCATGACAGTCACATCAGGGATAAAAAGTGCAAGATTGGATAAATGGTGCTCCTTTATGATTCTAAGTTTTTGCACCATCTAGGCAAACTCAAGGTACATTGGTTGGGGCCATATGTTGTCACTCACAGACTTGAAATAGGTGCTTATCAATTAGACACACTTGATGGAATATGGTTACCTGTGTACTTGATGGAAGTAAGTAGCTAAAGCCCTACTATAAATAAGTCTTCTTGGTGTTTGTAATAAGGCAATGTTGTCATTTAGATTAGGTTTTCAATTCTGCATTTCCTTAATGTATTTCCTTCATCTTCGCTATGCTTTGTCAATTTAGTTGATGTTTTTTTGTAATAAGCGCATTTGTGCACCAGAAGCTAATTACTATTTGCCAAATTTTTATGTGTAGAGGACTACACATATCATTAGTGTGGGGTGGCTATTAATATCTAGGTACAAGACTATTGAAAATAAGTACACATGAAAGGAACAAACTCACACTGGGTGTTATTCAAGTTGGAGAATTGTAAGAAAAAAAAGAGATCACTTCACGTAAACAAGAACCATATGGGGAGATGAATGAAGAAACAAGTATAACGTGAGGTAATCGGGGGCATGGGAACTACCAAGGAAGGCACGGTCATGAGGTACTCGAGTGCATGGAGGTGCACCAAGAGAATTCCAGCACTAGAAGGTAGGAAGGCACGCTAAAGGTTATAGCTTGGGTGTGAAGTTGTCTGCGTGGAAAGAACGGAAATGGTCGATTAATGAGAGGATTGTTGGCGGTGAAGGAATAATAAATGCACTAACATTTAGAAAATATATAAGGATGGGATGTGAGTTCATTTTTACATTGCAGAATGCAAGAATTTGAAAAGAGCTAAGTGCAAACGAGCCGAGCGAGTCATGTGGAGGTGCGAAGAGTTTGAAATCAGACATGGAGAGAATATTTGTGTGCATGAGAAGTTTTCATCCCCATAGGTGAAGGGTTTGAGAAAATTAGATACATTATGAAAGAGCTAGGGCACGCAATTTCCACTAGGGCACGAGATTCGAACTAGGGTTTTAACTTACTTACTATAGAGGATAGAAAGGATAGATTTACAAATGGTGCCGAAGAAAGCACCTGCAGCAGGAGTGAAAGGGAAGAAGAAGGTTGAAGTGGAAGAAGAAATTGCTCCCAAGAGTAATTTCTCATAAATGCAGTATCTAGAGGGTGTGATTGTGGGACAAGAATGGGATTCCCACATCCGTAAATGTAAGATCAACGATTGCAACCATTGAAAATTGGATAATAATAAGGAATTAGATGTGTTGTTGAGCATGAAAATAAACAAGCACACAACAGAAGACATGCCAGTGTACGATGACAATGGAGAGAAGCTACTAAAGCATATTGGAGTCTACCAATTGTACGAGCTGCCATATTTTGGAAAGTATGAACCATTGTATTGATGGTTGATGAACAAATTCCATGACGACTTCTTCTACTTCACCGATGGAGGGTTCGAATCACACCCGCTTTGATTTCAATAGTAATAGGACTAAGGGCCTCATGAGAAAGTCTAGAGAGCGAATTAATAGATAAATCAGTGATCTTAGAGACAAGAAAGGAGATAGGATATACCAAGGGTTTGTGCGATATGGACATCGATAAATTGAAGAAGTACCCAATATTACAGTAACCGCCCATCTTGTTACAAATTTGAATGACCAAGAAAGGTGGTCGCAGGTGAATACAATGTGGCTACACGTTGCAAGAAATATGTCTCAAGGATTGGTCTACAATATCACGAGATCACATAGCAAAGATTATTGTTAAAGAAGCGCGTACAGGTGACAGAATTAGTTTTGGCACTATTTTATTATCTTTGGTGTTTATGGAGATTGGAGTGCCTAATGGGCCAAAGGAAAAGATTTGGGAGTACCCCATAGAAAATAAATATCTGGCAGAAAGATTTGATAAATACTTATGTGAAGGGACCATGAGTGGGCCATTTAAGTAGAGGGCGAGATGTGGTATGATAGGATCCACGCGGTGTTTGAAGAGGAGTGGCACATACCCAAGGAGTTACCTTCGGTGGTGGGTAAGGCAATATAATTTGCAGTCTACCAGCATTTTTACATCGCATGATTTACGATGAAGGACAGAGCTTGGATCCCTTGGTGCAAACTATCATACGCATTCACCGCATGCTACTTACGGACATTAGTTCATCATTTCACGATGTGCACCACCTAAGCTTCATTACAGATAAGGTAGATTGTGATTACCACACCTTGAGAAAAACATATGTATATCCAAGATGGACTTCCTATATTAATAGGTTTATCTTAGATGTAATAAACATGAAGCCGGTAAGCTTGGCAATGGAGACATTGGAGCAGTGCTTATGTATCTTCAACTCAAGCCCAAGCTAGAGAAAAATGAATATGTGGAAAATGAATTCACACTTCCGACCCACCTAAGCGTAAGCATACGAGAGAATGTGCCAAATCCATAGCCTGCAGAGACCATAGTGGTGGATGAAGAGGAAGAGGAACGAGAAGATAGTGGTGGCTTGGAGCATAGAGGAAGAAGACAACCTATAGATAAGGCAGGAATTAAGCATGTGACTACACCACCTCAGGGGAAAGAAGGAGATGATGAGGACCTGGATGTAGTACAAGGAGAGCATCACTTAAAAATGGTATTCATGAGAAAAATTATCCAAGGTGCTACTCCACAATCATTGCATAGATCACTACGACTCTCTCCACAAAAGGAGCCAAATGAGAAGAGAAGAAGGAAGTTGAAGCTGAACGAGGAGGTGAAGAGTTTGAGGAAAGCACGCCCGAATCTCCTACACCTCCAGAGGACGTAGAAGAGCCAAAGGATGAAGAAATGAAGGATGGAGAAGAAGGAGAAAAGGAGGCAGATGAGACAACGTAAGAAACTTCTCAGGGCATAGCAGAACAAGCTCCAAATCTTGACGCTCAAGTTCCTAAGGGGCCAAGATCAAAGAGGACAAGTGGGGAGTATATTGCACTAGTCATGGGCTACACTGAGGACATAAGTAAAATTTTCCATGCCCATTTCCAAAGCATAGTGGGCCTTAAAGAATTATATGGATGGGAGTTGATGGATGAGGATATGGCCACCATGCACACAAGGAAACAGCTTGTCTTGGTCAATATAGACACATATGGATGAACTAGAATTCAACATATGTGAAGAGTCCTGTGTATCTAAAAGACTAAAGAAGGCACCTCAGGCCAGACACATAATGGTAAAGCCTATTTTTATGTCAGATGAACAGTAAGTAATGCCTTGGTAAAGGTATCTACAGAGGTGGCAAGGAGGAATGTGGATAAGGTTGCAACTATTAGGTGTGAAAGAAGAAATCAAGGCCAAAGATACGGAGATAGTGTGCCTACGACAAGAGAAGGACTTGGCACAGAAGAAGAACATTGTTTTCATCAGCATGGAAGAGGAAATTGGAGACAATATCCTAAAAGCAAGACCACATTTGGAGTCCAAGGTACCTGAAAAATTTCCTTTGCAATGCATTATGTACAAACCTTGGTGGATTTGGTGCTTGAGGATGGACCTACATGCATGCCAGCCCCAAAAGATCCTGAGTAGGAAGCAGAGCGAGCAAAGGTTTTGGTGATGAGGAAGATTACATCTTATGAGGAATTGCTCCAAAGCTTGTAGGAGGAGCTAAGAAAAGCAAACTAGGCATTAAACATTTACACATCTCTGGAAGTATTCATCAAGATAAGGACCATGGTAGAGGAAAATGAAATCCTAAAAGTGATGAAATATGACACACTCGGTCACGCAGAGAGGTTAGCATTGGTAAAACAAAAGCGTGAGGCCCTTGCAGTAGCACAAGAACCTCATAAGGAAAGTTTAGATGAGCTGGGGAAGGTTATAGTGCAGAAAATGGATCTGCTAGAGGGAATAATTTCAGCGATGTCCAACATTGTTTTGGTTTTGTAAAATGAAAAGGGGGACATTTCCCAAGATGAGTTGGAGTCTATTGCGGTAGATATTCCTGAAAAATTAGGGGCCATACTAAGTGAATGACAGACATTAGAGGCCATAATAAAGGAAGAATATCCAAAACTCATTCTTCTAGTTGAAGCAGAGGATACTGCTGAGTAAATCATTCTTTTGTATAGAAAATTCTTTACTATCTTCCATTTATATTCTTTCTCATTCTTTGAGCATTCAAGAGGTAACCATTTTTGGGGCAAAAATGTAGTTAGTGTGGGGTAATGTTGAGTAGACAATGTATAACACTTATCATAAGGCATACATAAGATTCACACTAAGAGCAAGCGCGTTTAAAGGTGTGGGAGGATCGGAAAGGAATCACACGTAGAGGACAGAAAAATTCGGGACTTAGTCATTTTCACGATTATGATCTATTTTTGGAAGATGGTGTGTGGAGCACACAAATAGGAAAAGACTTGCGCGACACGCAGCAGCTATTTTTGGAAGAGTGGTTATGGAGTGCTTTGCATCGATGCAAACTAAAGATAGAATTGTGACTAATAGTTAACTAGGAGAGATCTATTGTTAGCGCACTTGCATGTGTCGCCGTAATTGTAAAGGCACATGGATGTTTTAAGCATGCAGCCTACTTTGGGATTATATAAGCGGTGAAGGGAAAGTCCCCACCCTTATAAATATGTAATGAATTACGTAGTATAGTAGTGGTATGTAAGAACTGGATTTATGAGATTATACTGTTAGAATTGTTATGTGCATGAGCATGTGATGCTATTATTGTAAGAAGTTGTGTATTCCTGTGTTTTAATATAATGGAGTGTATTGGTTGAATTAGAGTATTACATCCCGAGTACAATTGGTTCTTGCATGCTTGATTTCATTATGGTTATCATTTAAATTTGTTATTCTTTAGATCTAGATTTGAACATGCACTGTAGAATGATGTATTAATTATGGATCTGAATGCATTAAGTATTCATCATGTTAACATCCTGCAACAACAACCCTAAAGAGGGCTCTGTACCTTTGTATGCTTCGGGTGAGCACTCGCCTAGGCTAAGTGATGTGCTAGCATGCCCGGGCTTTACTTGGTAAATTCTAGGTTGCATTAGTGCAACACATACCAAACCTCCTCAACCTACCATAGGCCCATAACTTCCTATATAGCTCGATTAGAAATTTTGGTGCCCAAGCAAAGCCTATCCACTCCTCGATTATGTCCTATAGCACCCCCATCGGTGCTCGTAGAAATCTCCCACCCTCGGACTCCGGGAGAGTAAAACAACCTACCGCCACCATCATCGAATAGATAGCCTGATCTCCTGTGGATATGCCACATACATATCCCCATAACTCTGACTCACACAATGATAACTCAAAGATGCCCATTACCTCACTAAATACCACCACTATTGGCTCCATCAATGCCTCACTCAAAATTGAATACATTGGCTCCCCAACAATAGGAAGCCTTAGGATCATGTACACTTCCTCCAATGTGACAAATATCTCACCACGGTAAATGAAAAGTGTTGGTCATGGAGTCCCATCTGTCGATGAGAGTGACCATCAATCTAAGATCTTGACTATACGCATATAGTTCCTAATTGAACTAATTCCCACATCTATTATGTGCTCCCACTCCTCATTTGTCATACTAGGCCGCATCTGTACCAATAGCGGTGTTACTTTGACTCTCATAGTTAGCTGATCTCTCGCATGCATCATCCAAAACAACACTATCAAGTCGCGACCCTCTCAAATTACCTATTCCTTAAAACCTCAAATGACCTCATACTTAGCCATTTTTTACCAAATCATACCTAAAACCATCCATCATACCTACCCTTTACCTATTTCACCTAAAAACCCTATTGTCTCCATTCTAATACTTACCCAATATCCTAGATCATTTCACCTACATACCTATCACACATCGGAAACATAGTGCCTTACCCTCTTCCACCTACATTAGCCTTCACCTACCCCTGCCTCGCATGTTTAACTTTCCCATCTAGCCCTTCTTTCACCTAGTCACTTTTTACAAGCTGATTAACATCGCTTGTCTTGATTGTAATCGGTCATCTTGACCGGTGTTACTCACCCCAAAATTGTTTGATGCCGGCCAAAACCAACCAATGTTGGTCAACCAATGACCGACGCGGTCACTTTAGCTTTGATGATGAAACCGAAACCCACATCCTCCATTGTTAAAAATTAACAAAATAACCTAAAAACTTACACCAACCCACCCAAACATATCCTACATTCATCCCCAAACCTACTTCAGCTACATTTGACCCTTCCCATCCCCTTATTTCACTCATTTTTAACCATATTTTATAAACCAAAACTCCCCCAAATGCATTCATGTAAACCAACATTTTAAATTAAACAAGAGGTTTAGGAATGCCTCCTACCTCTACTTGGTGTCGTCTCCATGGTGGCACCTCTCGTGTGTCTTTGCTGGTCCTCTCGCTCCCTCTCTCACCTCCGCCATGCCAAACTCCAACCACACACCTCCTAACCAATCAAATCACTCCAATCAATCTTGTGGACCCGCCTACCGAATGCCAATCACCCACTAGTCACTTGTCAGCTCAGCTAGAGACCTCGTACCATCACTTTTCCACTTTCCACTTCTTCTCTGTCATTTTCCACAAATGGAAAAGTAACAAATGAATTTGTAAAACAAATTTTTTACCTTTTCAGCCCCAAATCAACATGATCAACATCGCTTAGGACATGCCTTAGCCAACCGACATCGATTAAGCTATAACCGGCATCGATCGGACATAACCATTTGACCCACACTATGCCCACTTTGCCTCCAACCCATGTTGCTCAAACAACCTTTCACCCTTACCCACACCTATTACAACTCACCCACAAGCCTATATTACCTATACATTTCCTTAATTGCATTTAGGGACATGTTATTTACCGTTACCTCACTCCTTACCTATACCCTAACCTAAATAGCCAAATGTGATATTCAAATTTGTATACTCGCTATAACTTGCATGTTGTTATCCATGTTGTTCATCCTAATGACCTTACCTTGCCTAATGACATGATGTTTATCCCAACCAAACCTTTGGTTCCCTAGAACAACACCCAATACCCATTCCTCCACCTTGCCTAGTTGTGATTCAGACCATATCTTATACCTTGGATACCTGAACCACTTCAAACTCATTTGGATAAACCTATCAACCTTTGACGAAGTAGAGTTTATAATCTCTTCAACTTGGTACCTTATCACAATCTATGTGTGTGCGTGCGTTTGATTACCATTACCTATTACCCAACCTCGACCATTACCCTCACCTACAACCCATGCACTCTTGTTTTTATCAACATCATATTTATCAAACCATTCACCACCTTTGTTTCCTACCTCATCAATTCTTGGTTTGAGGGGGATCACTTTCATCCATACTTGGGGCAACCTAATCTATGCTCATACCTAGGACACCGACTTCCTATTTTTGTCAGCATCGCTTACCAAT
This sequence comes from Taxus wallichiana var. yunnanensis, assembly GCA_018340775.1. Lineage (NCBI taxonomy): Eukaryota > Viridiplantae > Streptophyta > Pinopsida > Cupressales > Taxaceae > Taxus > Taxus wallichiana. The sequence goes on along the minus strand of CM031239.1, from coordinate 773,805,295 downwards.
ACAAGCTACACGACAAAAAGGGGCAAATGTAGACACAAAAATTGGGTCACATTCCCTTAACCCCCATCAATTAAATAAATTCATATTATACCCACTCATGTCCCTAGTGCACACATGTTAATTAATTTCATTGCAATAATCAAATTAATTAATTACCTCACCCATCCACCTCACCTACAACTAACTCACCTATCCACCTCACTCAAAGACCCATTCATAGCCTATTAATTAACTAGGACTAATTCTATACCAATCCTAACCAACTAAGACTTAGTCTAAACCTAACATTAACTCCCACTACCTCTCCTAGAAGAACTCATACTTATTTGGGTAGAATCTATCACTTGAGACCCAGATTAAGGAAATCAATCACGCCAAAGATAGCAAAGATCGGGTTATTTTTGAAAAACCCGCACTTATTCGCCTTAATCGACGCCGCTTATTCCTCAACCGACGTCATTCACCTAACCGCTATCGCTTACTTTATCTACAGCGTAGAAACCTTTACCTAGGTTGGTCATTAAGTTATTGAGGCATTATTTCATTCAAGCGTGAATCTTCAAGCCCTCCTACATCTAGACGACGAACACACACAACCACAGTGTAAGACAAGCATCTGGTTCTCCTTTCAGAGCATTGGAATACTCACGGGAGCACAGAGGTTGTACTGCCATGGCACTGGACTCAATCCCCTCTTTTCCGATCAACCATCAACCACTTCCACTCAAAATATCTGTAAGACACCGAGTAAATATTGTGACTTTAATCATTCGTGCTTATCCCACCGTAGATCTCTTTCTTCTATTAGTATTTTATTTCCTTTGTTACCCATACATCACCTTCGCCCAAAGAACCCATTATTTAACCCCCTAAGCCTTTTCACTATTCTAAACCTCCTTCTTGGTATTCCTGAGTCTTCTCAGCCATATTACGACCCAAACCACACTACCCTCACTCTCTGTACAATCACAGAGAGCCTAAAACCCCATTTTTAATAGTTTACTACCTATTGCCCCTACCAACATCAATTCCCTTACTTTTGTCGGTTTAGTCCCCATACGCATCGGTCACTGCACCGATATCAGTCTCTGTGTCATTTCATATTCTCGACCAAAGCAAGCTTCCCATTCACCCAAAATCATCCTGCACTTCAACCAATCAGCCTCAAACCCTTATTGACCTTTGATGCACTGCCTGACTCGAACAAACCCTAACTCTAGTTAGATTTAGTGTTATTTTAATATCTAGCATAAAATCTAGTGTATTGAATGTATAAGAAACCTAAATCATTACATTTTAATAGACCTATTTATTTCAGCCGTATTCACATTGAATTATATTAAACAGAGGATTGACAACCATTCGAGGAAGCATCATGCTTCTCGGATCTAGCCTTGTTAGGTAGTCCTTTGAATCTTGTTATTTAATACTATTTGGTGGTCTTGTTGTGTTTCTTATACAAGTCATTTCTCCTAGCCAAAGGGAATCTCTTCACGATCAGCTTGGATCAAAAATTCAGTAATGTGCACATTTAACCTTCGACCTACATATCACAGTGTTCCTCCTAACCTATTTCCTATTTTGTTTTAACCAAATTAAAAAATAGGTGAAAAAGAAATACCAAGAATACTTATAGTAGGGCTTCAACCTACTCCCGTTAAATAAATCGAGCAAATGTGTGTCATCCAAAGAACAGAATCGGAAAGTGCCCGAATCAAGGATATAAGTGATAGTGTATGGTCCCAACTAATGCACTTTAAGCTTCCCTGTGTGGCGCAAAACTTAGAATCATATGGTAGAACCATCTGCCCAACCTTAAACTTCTTGTTTTTAATGTGACGATCACGTCATTACTTATGTCATGCTTTCTCCATCTTCTAACTCCATTTTCCAATGACACACCTCTCATCCAACTCCATAAGTTTATCAATGTGCTCCTCTAATGCTTGTTCATCAGCCAATCCTCCTGCACGTGCAATACACAGAGATGGCAACATGAATTCCATAGGTAGAACTCCTCCACGCCAAACACTAATTGAAAGGGTGTGGCCTTGTTCAACCTTTTATAAGTTGTTCTATATGCCCATAGCACTACAGAGACTTTATCATCCCAGTCTCTTCTTCCGACATCGCAAATATTTGTTAATGTGTGGCTTAATATCTTGTTAAATGCCTCAACTAGTTCCATTAGCTTGAGGGTGATAGGGTGTAGTTTTGTGATGCGCCACCATAAACTTTCTTGACAAGATTTGAATAAATCTCATTTAAGAAATGCATACCCCTATCACTCGTTAAGCTCAATAAACATCCATATCTACTAATTATGTTCTCCCATAAGAACCTAGCTGTTGTTGTCATCGTGCAATCCTTTATAGGCACCACTTCGTCCCACCATTTAAGATAATTTGTGCAAGTGATAATATAGCGTGAACTCTGTCCTATGCGTGGTTGGGGAAATAGGGCCCACAAATTCAATTGCCCACTTTTCAAATGGCTCTACACTAGCAATAGGTCTTAGTGGCATTTCATCTCTTCGTCCTAGTTTACCAAGGTGCTGACAATGATCACATGCCTTAAAATATTCAATACAATCCTTGTAAATTATTTCCCACCAAATGCCTTGCCAATAGGATCTTGCGTGTGGTAGCATTTCTTACATAGTGACCTCCTGCAATGTCACCATGAGCTTCTTCCATGATTGTAGTTGTAACACCCTTGTTAGTTGTTATATTCCTCCTTTGCATTTCAAGTGTTGACATGTGATTTCTCCTTATAAAGATGTGTTCTTTTGATTATAGGAAATCATGCTTGAAATGGATAAATCATTTCTGTTCTTTAGATCAATTGATTGAAATAAAATGGCTTCTTTGAATCCATTTTTTTACTTCTTGTAGGTAAGTTGCAATCTGGTTTAGGAGTTGCAAACCTAACTCTTAATCTGACTCATCCTTGGATCAATTCCATTGATCCAAGGAGTGTTTTAAAATCTTCTTTGTTGAATGAATGGTAAATTGACATTCAATAATTTAAGGAACATAATGGACTAAACTTTTTTGTTACAAGTTCTTTGACCGTGTGTGAACGTGTTTCAATTCAGTTGTCTAGTTATGCTTGGGTCTTTGGAGATCGATCTTGGCAGGACATTCGGGCGTAAATGAAATACAGTCATTTCACGACTTAAGAAGGATTCGAATCCTAAGTTGGGTAAGATTATTTACTTCTCAGCTGTGTTATTTAAATGGATTCTATCCTAACCTAAGCCTTTGTGCTAAATAAATTTAATATGGAATTCCTAAGGTTGATAGACTAATTAAATTAATCTAATGCCTAATTATATATGGTTATGAAATTAATCTAACCTATTTCCTAAAACTATATAATTGAGAATTAATCTAATTAAATTCCTAAAACTATAAAGTTGGAAATTAAACTAACCTAAGTTTTTAAAATGACCTATCCTAAACTATATGCAAAGGGGCCTATGGTCGCATGTCCTGGCGACGGTTCCAAAGGGGAATTTATTTGGTGATAAGGTTTTTAATGCTCAAGGACTACCAGTTTTGGCAGGGGCTAGTTGGCATTGGTGGAATGTTAAGTGGAAGCTCCACTAAACTTGGAAATGCATGTTAAGTTTGTTTTGGTGATCACCGGATTTGGAAGGCGGTGGCAAATAAGGATAAGCGGGAAAATTACATTTAATGAAATTAAATGGCCTCGGTTTAGGCGCTCAAACAACCTTGGAAACTTGGAAGGTGGATTTTGGGGAAGTTGTTTGTTTTCACACTCTCTCCGGATTTTGCTTTGCATGGGGCAAACTGGTTCTTCGAACCAGCAGTTCGACTTGCACTTTGTTGCTATTTTTGGCTCTTCTGATCTATTTTCGATCATGGGAAAATATAAGAGGCATTCTGAGGAAATTTGTTTGTTGTTTGATCTTGCATGGAAGAGAAAGGAAGTTGGAAGCTCGTCTTGGAAGCTCCTTCGATTTGGCAGAAGTGCTATCAGGCATGATAGGCTCTAACCATTAAGATTTCTTGCTTTCTTCGAAATGTTTCTTTAAATGAACTCTGCTTAAATGAGATTCTTGACTTGCATGTTTTAACTGGTTATTTGCTTGTTGGGTTCTGATATTTGGTGAAATCTGGGTATGAAACCCACTGCAAATAATGATAAGTTTGGAAACTTCTTTTGTGTAAGATATTAGTGAATCATGCATGAGAATCTCGATTTTGTAGCTCTGCTTGTCTTTTGGAACTAGAATATGAGGTGTTGAGTGGAACAGACCTTTGTTGCTTTATTTATGTCATGACCGGGAACTTTATTGAAATCTGGGTTCTATCTGTGCTTGTTTGGAGTTTATGTTTTAGTTTGGGGCTTGAAAAACTATTTGAAGCTCGTGTTCGTTTGAGCTATAGCTTGTGTGAAGCCCGCATTTCGCTTTAACATGTATTTTGAAACCCGTGTTTCATTGAGCTTGTTTTGGGCTCATGTTTTGGTTAAATTTGTATTCGGGTTTTGTGTTGATAAAATCTTGCACTGTAGTTCTTGTTGCTCTAAAATAAGGAATGGGACAATGGGTAACTCAAAACTATTGTTGAGGTATGTACGTGGCTCTGTACTCATATCTTATTTTCTTGTACTATTATGGACTGTTCAGGGGAGTTAAATATTATATTGTACTCGTATATCGTTCCTCGTATGGTTCTAAATTCTTGTTTGATGCTCGTGTTTCATTTTTGAACTGGTTCGAGTCTCCTTCGCTTTGGGATAAAGTAGAATGGGAACTAGTTGTTACTTTGAAACCGTGATTAATCACTTGTGTAGTCTTGAACCAGTATGAGAAATCTGTGTTCGATATGGTGATTTGGGTTTTGAACTTTGAGTTCTGAACTGGTTTTTTTATCGATATGTTTGATTTAGTTTTGATATGGAATTGGGATTCTCCTTATACCTACTTAAATGTTTTAGTTCAGAACTTTGTTTTTAAACTCGAACTACTTAAAGAGATATGGGAGATTGGTTTGTCTAAACTATTATGAAGATCTCTTCGAGATCTTATCGAGAAATGTCTTATTGATGAACGGTTCGTTCTTCTTTGAGATTGTTTGTTCTTTGAATTTGGAAATGGTGTTTAATTTGGAGATAGTCTTTTCTTCACTGTTTTGAAGAAACCCGCATCGTGGGTTGTGTGTTGTTGGAGCAAGGTCTCCATTTTTGGAAACATGAAACGGTGAAAGTTGTTTGGATTATTGTCCTTCTTGGAACCAAGACCTACTTGCTTATGTAATAAGATGTTGAAATGTTATAAGGAAGTTTCTTTGAGCTCTTAGGCACTTCTGAATTAGTTGTTTATCTATTTTAGTTCTCTACTCTTATTGGGTTCGTTAAGTTATTACCGTCTTTTAAAATAAGAAAGGAAGTTGTGAATCCTTAGGGGGGTGTGTTATTTCGTACATTTACTGCTTATATTATTCGAATGAAATATGAAACTTATGCTTCTATATAATAAGGAATGCAAAAGGGACTTGTAGTATGTCTTCTTCTTACTTGAAATGATCTTGTTCTCTCTTTTCTGAAACTAGTGTAGGAACTAAGTTGTTTGGATTAGAAAGGGATTTTGTTTATTAAGTACAATGAAATGAAATAATTGACTTTCGTGAAATGGAGATTTTATATTTGTTTGGTCTTCCTTATTTATTTCATTTGAAGAAGTAATGTAGGAAGAGATTAGATGTTCCGGTTTTGTGGAACAGGAAATGTAAACACTTATTTTGTCTTTGGTGAAGATAAATGTTGTGTTCTAAGATGATAGAATCAGGAATAATGATATGATGATCTATTGTTGTTTAAAAGATAATTGATAGGTTCAATTAAACTTTAATTGGTAAGGCAGATGTTGTAGAATATATTATGTTTTTCTCTTAAAAGGTGAATTCAATTTTACTAATGCACTTCTTTTCTGATTGTTATTACTTATGCTTTTGTGTATGATATGTTAATTGTTTCATTAAAGCAGAGTTGTTTTAATGGAACAATTAGTGGAAAGCATTTAGTTTTAATGTTTGGTACTTATCATGCTCAGTTCTTTGAATTGACCCGTGCTAGCAATTTTTGTAGATGGATTTCGTAAGTGGTAAAAAGAAGGCAAAACTTATATGATACATTGGCTGATTTAAGTTTTATTCTTATTGCAAAATGGGCTTGTTCACCAAGTAATTTAATGTCATATGGTCCGTGTAAAAATGAAAGGTGTTGCTAGCAAATACTGCCTAAATTTTTGCAACACGTAGATCATTGACAATGCCTCACACTCCGTGGTCATATAATTCTATTTTGTTGGAGTTAACTTCCTACTAGAAAAACACAAGGGATGGTCAACAATCCCTCTCCAGATTATGCTAAGACCACTTCAATCACCATTCCTGACACATCTACATGCACATGAAAGGGCTTATCCCAAGAGGGAAAGCACAGGATGGGTGCAAAGTGGTAAGTTTGTCCTTCAGTGTGTCAAAAGCCATCTATTGCGCCTCACCCCAATGGAATTTACCTTTATGTTTCAACAACTCCTCTAATGGCATGGAAATCTTGGCATAGCCTTTGATAAATTTCCGTAGTATCCCATGTGCTCTAAGAATCTACCGACAACTCTTTTATTGGTAGGCTCCTCCAAACCCAAGATAATAGTCACTTTTGCAGGTCTACCAATAAACCTTCCTTACATATGATGTGACCAAGTAAAGTGCCAAATGGGGTAGAAAAGACACACTTCTTAATGTTAAGTGAGATACTCAACTACCTGCATCTCTCAAACATCAACCTCAGATTGTCACAATGGTCTCTTACTAACCCATACACCGTCTAATCATCCAGGTAAACTTGCAGAAACTTATGGATGAAGTCTTGAAATGCCTATACTACAATGCATGAGAACACATCGGGCATGTTCTTCAATCTAAAAGGAATGATCACATAAGCAAAAATTTCCCATTCAATGGTGAAATTAGTCTTCTCCTAGTCTTCCTTCACAATTCTTACCTGGTGATAACCTGAAAATCCATCTGTAAAAGAATAGATCTCCCACCCTGCTACTCCTTCCAAGATTTCCTCAAGAAATGTGGTTGACAAGGATCTATGACACACATAGCATTCAAGTCCCTATAGTCAACACAAATCCTTATCCTTCCATCATTTTTAATACTAATTACCATCGCTCAACCACTCAGATTCTTCAATTGCCTCAATGATACCGAATCTTATCATCTTATCAATCTCCTCCTTAACCTTGATGCCCAGATTGATTCCTCCTATAAGGTCTCTTCCGAATTGGGCGCACACCCGCTTAACTTAATCCTCATTTATCCCAATGAGGGATGTACTCCTTGTAATTTTTGGTACCCACGCGAACAAATCTTATAATTCACGCAGATCAATGATTTTCAACACTTTTTGTTTTGTCTAGTAATCTTCAATGATAGTTTCCTTCGGATCTGTCTCTGTATCGATGTTAAATTTCTTTATTTTCAAGGGCTCATGGTATGCATGCACTTTCTCATCTTGCTTTATCTAATACTTCATGCATACCTTCTGTATGGTTAACATCCAAGTTTTCCACCTCCTCATCGTCTATCAAATAGACTAACTTTCCTTTTTCTTTCTCCAGAAGGCATGCTCAATTTGCACCTCCTCTCGTATCTTATTCTACAAAGCATGCCCCCAACTCAGTTCTCCTAATAACTCCATAATTCAGTCCTCAACCATGGCACTATCTCCCATAGTAAGGTGCTTGACTACCTACAATGCCTCATTCACCGATGGCTTCAAACTTTGATACCTAAAAGTTTGAATAATATCTACTTTAATTTCTCGCTAGTTTCTCATTTGACGAGGCATGTCTAAATGAATATACCACGTGCACGTGTAAACTTAAAGGGTAGAATGGAAATTATGCACCCATAGTGAAGGAGGCAAGGCTTCCGCGCCCATCATCTAGGTTCTCTCACACTCTTGGATGTGGAATGAGGCGACTCCTTCCCATGATAGTCGTGTATTATAGAGGGTGCATTGCTCCTTAGAAACCTAACAAAGAGTGTGATTCTCACTTCACATCACTCTATAAGGTTGTCCCGATGGGTTGCCCACCAACACGTTGTCATCCCACGTAAGGTATAAGTTAGCATATTCCTCCTTTTTGTCTGACAGGTCCATTGTGCCTCCATCGCGCATAGAAAGATGTCAGGGTTACCTTCCCCAAAGATAAATTGGTAAATTCCATCCTCTCAGGTGCCTAATTGTGTGTGCTCTTGTAACTCGAGTGACAAAGCCCTTCAGTTGTCTTCCAATCAACTCATAGGTTCTATGTGCCCAATTGTCACATGCAACGCTAGTTGTATCACTCATAGATTGAGCATCTTCCCATTGAACAACTCCTTCTCTTGATGGATGAACAACCTCGGGGTCTCTAATGGTGCACACATAGATTCTATCTAGATCCTCTTCTCCCAAAGGCTCTATATAGGGCACATGACTTCCCATCTGTTAGTGCAATAATGACACGCTCCTATTTGTTCTCGAAACTTATGTATCCTTTGTTAAAGTGCAAGTCAACATTATTATTATAGAACCAGGGGCATCCAAGTAGGCTTGAGAAGTTATCTATCTCGGTAAGTGCTAAGACTTCAATGTCTCTAGCAAACTTTTCCCCTTGGATGGTTATGGATGCATCCTTTAATACTTTGATGGGCATAGCCTTTGTCCTATTTACCATATACAACACATTTGAAGATGGTTGTAATGGGGGTCTTCCCATCTGATTCCATGCATCTAAAGTGAGAACATTGACCTCAGTGCCCATGTCAATCAAGATGTTGCTCAAAATCCATCCATCCACAACTGCATTCAATGTGATTTCTTTGTCATAGTCAATATTGTGAGGGGGCATATTAGCATGCAATACCTACCTCTCACGCTCATCTCCAATGCGCAGTACTTTTTATCTTAGCCACTCTCCTAACCGAGGGATAATATTCTCCTGGCACAACATCCTACACACTTCTCTGACCTCATCCATTTCCTTCTGAGGGACTTTAGTGATTTTATTATGCTCCTACTTCCTGGATTTCTCCTTTAAACATTGAATCTCCCCTTGCAGGTTTCTAATTACCTTCATGGTATATTGGTAAACCTCCTTCTTATGAATTAGATCAGATACTTCCCATGTAGCACCTCTTCTCTTGTAATGAGATACATTTGCTTTGGTTCTTCCTTGATGTGCGTAGCTTCCACCCGCATGGTTACAAAGACAGTTCTAACTCAAAGTCATGTGCCACCCTAGGCATCCATAATGGATCAGCTCGCTTCACACTAACCATTCCCATGCCCCTGTCCTTCTTCTAGTTCTGGCTCATGTGCTCATACAACTTAGGGCACTCCTCATACTTATGCTTCTTCCTCACCATGAGAATTGTAACAAATTCATACACTCACGCTTGCAAAGTGTTTTGTAGATCCACACTTGTAATAGGTTCCACGGAGAAATTCACTCCTACCTCCTTAACTACCACAACCTCTGAATCCTCCATAAAATCCTCTTCCTTGACCACCTCCATCTCGCACGCCCTTCAAACTAACAACCTTTATTCTTAGAATTATTCCCAATGTTGGTCTAGCGCACACCAATATCAATGGCATCATGGATTTGGTCTATCAATCGACAGTCCTTTGTATCATGCATCGTAGATGAGCAAATCTTACAATAAGAGGACACATTCTTATGGAACACGCATTGTAACAATGGGCATCTACTTAGATCATGATCTCCATGACAGATCTCACAATCCAATGACATGGTACACATCATCTTTCATGGGCAATTGTCTTTTGTGTGTCCTTCTACCTCACAATCTGTGCACCATAGTCCACTGCGAGTCTCATGAGTTGAGTTCACAAACAATTTCTCAAGCAGCTTTGCCATAACAACGATCTGTGCTTCTAAAAATGAGCTTACTCCAATGTCAATGCTTCCAATGGCCTCAACACACAAAGTAGCCTCCAAGGCCTCACGCGGATCCATGAAAGTCTTGTGGGAAAGTGCTCATCTGAAAGGTGTGATCAATCCTCCAATGAACCATTGAGCATGTTGAGAGGGATGGATATCATAAGACAATTTTGATAGAAGAGTTTTAAAGCGCGCGTCATACTCCCGCACACTCTATGTCATCCCTTGTTAAATATCCTTCAACGCTACTGATGCTTTTGGCTCAAACTCGAATGTGGAATTCTGCCAAGAAGTTATCACACAAATAGTAGTATAATCCACCATTGTCTAATGGGGGTCATACTTCGATACTAGCTATGTGCGTGCCTCAGTAATGTAGTTATAAAATAACTTGTTTTCTCGATCTAGGGCAAGGTGATTCCCTTAGCATGCCATAGAAATTCACACTTGTGTACATGCTCCACAACATCTTCAACACCCTTGTAATCAGGAAAATGTAGAGACATCTCATAAAACACTTGTTGATGGTGTTGTGGTCCTTGTCTGCCAGATCCAGGACCTTGATTCCCTCTCGGTGTTTCCTCCACCACCAGATCCACTAGATCCACTAGCTCTTATTCCTCCTGAATCCACCAAATCCTCCTCCCATTGTAGGTAAGGGGCCTGACGTAGATGCATTATACATACCCACCATCACACTAAACTACGCGGCTACTGACAAATGTCAGTAATGTAGAACCACTTCCAGATGTGATACCCAAACTTTGTGTACCCATAACTTGTCCAAATGATGTACCAGATAAGATGCCTCTAAACATAGGAAATGTATGTGCTACCATAGAAGAACTAAATGAAAAATTATATCTACCGGCATCGCTCGACTACCAATACCAACACCAACCAGCTTAACAATGCTTATCTCAAGAATTGGAAAACTAAGTGTCAGGGTTTGGTCACCGGTGTGGGCTAAGATGCGCGCCTACGAATCTTTTTTTCTCCATACAACGAGTTCTCACTAGAAGTTGAGGGGGTTTCTCTCTCGCACTTGCTAAGATGGGGCAAAGCAGCATCGCTCAGTCCCACGCCCTCTACATGAACCTCAAATCCTTCCCGCAACATCTACCTCCATAAATCCATCACTTTAGTAACTTAACGTTGTCTCGCTAACTCACTTTCTTGTGCTTCATTATACCCGAGCCGCCTCTCTTCTCTTTCTCGCTTCCGTGTAGGATCCGCCATCTCTCACCACACCATCTTCCACACCCCGCGCTAAGTGAGAAGTTAGCCAACCAAAGGAAATGCCTCCATACTCAGAGTGATGATCAGGATCTTGATGGCTAACAAGATAAAGATGCAAGAGTGATCCTCTTGGCTTCCACAAGAACTTAAACTCAACAATATCCGGGCAAGAATATGTAGAAACTACGTATTCCAAGGTATAGCTAGTCAACACACCTCTCCACCAGTGATCAACATCATTAGTCCAGTCAGATTAGCATCATGCAGCCTATGATACTCTTCTTGGGTCCAAACACGAGGTCTATAATACTAGCTCTTCCTTGATGCATATGTTGATATCCATTCATACAACTCTACTATAAAACAACAAAAGAATGTCTCACAGAGCTCATAATACAGGTGCTCCTCTACCCATTTACGTGTATCAAACTCAGGTCTAATGTTAAATCACTGAGCAAACTCATCCTTTGTGCCTTTAATCCAAGTCTCAACGTTGTCCAAGGTCAAGTGTTCTATCATCACACACCATTCTTACAATAGCTTCAAAAGAGGTCCCAACGAATGTAACCAAAATATAGTCATTGTTTACCTTTAACTCCACTTCAAACCCAAAACACATCACCTATCACCCCCTAGACGGGCGCTCACTCGAGGTGCGCGCAGTATTGAGCCCCTCTTTTATGTGAACTTTGTAAGAATACTTATCATTACCGGAGGAATGTTTCAGAATAGTAATATATGCATCCATCACAACAACAAAAGTAACATAGCTAGAACCATACACCGATGTGCCATAACATGAAAGTAAACATCACAATAGCTTAAGAGAATTGTATCTAAACCATTATCAATGTAAAGCATATAAGAGTTTAAACCCTTAGACACGGATATTCATAATACTCCATTATCTATTGCTTCACAAGTGTTTATAGTATCCAAGATACATCAAGAGATCCATACATGGGCTAGATACATTCACAAAGTTTCAGTGCTTCCTACAATGGTTTCATCACACAAGTTACAATAGAGACTTCCCACATACTTTCCCTAATTCCCACTCTATCCATCTACTTCCCCCTTTCTCCCTTAATCTCGTGTAAATCAATACATAAGAAGGGACTCAAGGAATCCCCTCTAACCACTCCATCATTGCCCAAGAACATGCCAAATGTCATCTATTCTTTCCCTACTCAAGTATCCTCAACATGTAGATGCTAGCTAACCGTAACTAACTCCACTTTTACAGCTCCTAATCCGCTCATGATAACTATAATGATGCCCAGGAATATGCTTTCCTTGAGCTGCAAGTCTTCATAACTTAACTTTATCCATAACTGAATTTGGTCACCTTTCCATGTGTTCCTTTAACACGACCTTATCCATAGTCCAAAAAGTGACTAAGTCCTGAACCCATCCCACCAGGGTGTAAGCCTTCACGGATTACCAAAATTTACCTCCATGCATGCCTTCATGCCCTACTTCCTAACACCACAACCATCCACGCCTCGTACTTGTTTATTTCAAGGGATCAACAAGGCACGAAGTGAGGATGGATGCGAGAACATTAAGCTCCATAAGATTGGTGGCCTCCTCATGAGAAGTGAATAAAAGTAAGTCTAGATCTTGAGGATGCTCAACAAGATGATCATTAAGCTCTTAAAGGTGGGCTTCAATAAATTTGCCATAAGATTGAGCCATAATGAGAAGATGATAAAAGACCTAAAAACAAGGTGGGTTCAAGTGATGGGTTCACCAAATAATTTTAAAAATAGAATTTTTATGCTAAACACTATATTGTAATGTAGCAATAAATAAATAAGCAATGAAGTATAAATTCAGCCTAAGAAATAAGTACACCAAATGTAAAACCCTAAGTGCAAGAGGGAGGAAAGAAAACTTAGTTGATTCACAATAATCCTAAAGATGTGCTTTGAAATGGAAAACTACCGGAATAAGACAGCAGATTGTCACAACCGAGCCCAAAAAATTGTGTGAATGTTGGAAATGTCGAGACTAGGGCACTTGTGTAGGGTAAGGGGTGCCTGAGGTGTTACAGCACTCCTCCGGGCACATGCGATTGCTCAAAACCTCATAAACTTAATTTCACAGTGGTTGCGAGATGTTTGTTTGATGTTCCGTGTGTCGCTAGTTGATCGTCGAATTCATCTAAAACCTATAAAGAGAAAGAGTACCTATAAAACCCCAAAACACATCAAATCCCAAAAATAAAAAGATGCAAATGGGGATTCAAACTAACCTCGGTGGTCACTTGAATAAGTGAACTTATGATCCAGGAGTGTAATACATTTCAAACTCCATGTAGTTTTGCATGTGTGTGTGTAGAATCATGCCCTAGGTGGCTCTTGTGCCAAACGTGCTTGAATAACGAGAAATATCTAGATGTAGAAGATGTAAGTAAATGTGTGCATGGAAAAATGTTCCCCTCTTATACATGTATAAATAAATAACAATCCCTTGTCCCTTGTGTGAAGCTAGATAGATGTTTGAATGCTCTTGTAATGGCTATTGAATGCAACCTTAGGTGGTGATAGTAAATGCTTAGTGCTTGGTCCTTTATTATGGTCACATAGCTTTCTATTTATATGATTCCCTTCCTTGAATGCTGTAATTAACCACTCAAAACTCGATCGCCAAGAAAATAAGATGCCCAACAACTAGAAAACACCCAAAATATGTGAGCAAGATACAAAGAGGTCGGAGCGTCGGGGCATTGGCATCTGGTTGGGCACCGTGTCAAGACTAAAAAAAAACTAAAGTGTCAAAAGTGAGACTAGGCAAGAATGTGTGTAAGACCAATAAGGAAACTCGAAAAGAAAGTAAAGAGGCTAAAAACAGTGGTCAATTAGTACTTTTCTTGCCTAGGAATCATATGAATAATGGTATGTGACTAGGACCTAGAAATCTACCCAAAGTGCGTCACTCGAGAAGATTGTGATTATAATAGCTATCTTTGTGAGGAGATGTGTGTCCTTCCCTTTCGGATTACATATAATTATATACCTAATTATGGAAATATGAAGATACATCTAGAAGAACATGGAAGGTCATCAATATTGAGGGAGACGATGTGATTTATCTTCCATGAATTACATATACAAAATTTTTGTGGAATTACTATTTTTAAACAACACTATAAAAATTGCATTTTGAGGACTTTAGGAGTAGATTTAGGGGGTCAAAATTTTTGAATAAAGTTGTCACCTATTTTCCATATCATACTAATTCCAAGATTTCGATGCATTTTGAACAAAATGAATCAAGATACGATGTAAAAGTTATGACTCCTAGAAGTTTCCTTACTAAAATTACTTCCTCGATTGTTGTCTAGATCATTCATTCCTCCTTTAAAATTAATGGTCCCCATTGTGCCAAGGATTCTAATCAAGTACAAGAACTATTTCTTGATCTGGTATTCAGTGATCCATTCACCTTGATGACTGAACTTTCCTTTCTTAATCACCCGATAGAGCTGAATAGGACGTCCTCTAGTGATCTTGGTGCAATTTTCCACAATATAGTCTTCTTTAACTAGAGAAAAGATTTTTGGATTGAGTTCGTGATTTGTCCAACTATTCGATACAACTGAGGTGTCCAACAAAATCTGGATGATATGGTTTGAGGAGGTACACATTGAAGATGGGATGCAGATTAAGGTAGGGTGGAAGATTTAACTCAAAGCATTTTCTCCCACTTTCTTGGTGATAGTGTAGAGACCATACCATAGAGGTCAAATTTTCCTATGTGGACCTGCAAGTCTTTCCTTATAAAGTCACAACCAAACCTTATCTCCTACTTAAAAATGATGTGGAACCCTGTGTTGATCATGGTGTCATTTATACTTTACATTCATCTTTTGTAAAATATTGTGGACATTTTGTTGAGTATACTTGAATATGTTTAATGAACCTTGTTTTCTTTTACTCGCTTTAGTTATTCCATGAGATGTGTATTCCATTATATGCACCAGAATGCATACATCAATGGTTGTCATAGGTCAGTACCCATAAAAAAACTTGAAATAGATCATGTGCTTGGTAGAGTTGTGGAGGGCCCGATTGTATAAATGTTGTATGTAAGGGAGGGTCTCATCCCACGTACGTGGGTGTTTGGAGTGATACATACAAAACATGTTGAAAATCAAGCGGTTCACCACCTCTCGTCTATCCACCACTCAGGATGAAAGGTTGTGGACTTCACCAACTTATTGTTCATAATTTCCCATAAGGTGGACCAAAAGATGCTCAAGAACCTGTTATCCGTATCGAAGTGATTTATACATGACTAAAATAGATTTTAGCAGTTTCTTCAGTAGAAATATTTTTCTTACAAGCAATCATTATAGCCATTTTAGAAAATTGATCAACTACAACAAAAACACAATCATTTCCATGTTTCAAAGTTGACAAACCTAAGAGGAAGTTCATTGAGATGGAGGCCCAAGGCATGGTTGATTCTGACAATGGTGTATACAATCCTTGTTTCTTATTAGTTGGCTTGGCAATTGCACAGTGAGTGCAAGACTTGATGTGCTCAACCGCATCATTTCGTAGATTGGGCTAGTAAAAGTGCTTCTAGAGTATTACCATTGTTTTTCCCAATCCAAAGTCTCTCTAGCTGTTTACGCTAAAGCGTGCCTCCCATATCATCTTCTATTGTTCAATAACTAGAAAATAAATGTGTCTCGATGTGGCGAGAGGATGTTATCATGTAGATAGAAATCAGGGACATGTTTGCCTCCCCCAGAGATCCTGATATGTATTTTAAAAGTCAGGATTTATCTCATACAAAGTGCACCAACTAGAAGTATCATGTCCATAGAGGTTAAGGATAGTTATGGGGGTTGCAATTGGAGGGCCATTCAACTAATTTGTTGTTGAATTGTAACTTCCCTTCTTTTGTTTTATTATAATGTGGAACTGTTGTAGGTATGTGGCCCACTTCTAGTGTATCTCATTCCTTAGCTTGCTTTACATCTGAAGGAATTCCAATGGCTTGTGGTTTGTGTGGATGACTATCTCCTTCCCTAGAATGTAGTGTTTCCATTGCTTACAGGCTTGGACAATGGCATAAAGCTCCTTATCATATGTTGGGTACTTCCTAATTGTGTCATTAAATGTTTCACTATGATATGCAACAAGGTGGCCATGTTGCATGATAACAACTCACATGGCTTCTCATATGCGGTTGTCATCAATTCAAAATGTTGATGTTGGTTAGGTAGGGAGAGCACAAGGGATGAACATAATATTCCTTTTAAAATTTTGAATGTTCTCTATTACACCTCCCCCATCGAAATGTAGCCTTGTTTCCTCCTTTAGTCACTTGGTTCAGTGGCCAAGAAATATGTGAAAATCCCAAGACAAACTAACGATAGAAATTGGCAAGACCTAAGAAGTTATGGAGTTCTATAAGAGTCTTTGGAGTAGGCCATTTCTAAATAACTTGGATCTTATTGGGGCCAAACTAGACTCCTTCATCCACAATATATTGTATTTTGAGGCATATAGGAGCAGACTTTGTAGGTCAAATCAGTAGACACAAAATCATGCACTTTAGGCATTATTTAGCCCGGTCTTATACTACTATTTAGAAGGTTCTCAAGTGAATAAAGTACTAATTAATCCCACCTTTTGGCCATATTTTTCTTATATTTTATTTCTTCATTCCCGCATATTTTTCTATACTTATCCACCTATTTCGCAATGACCCCCGTCATTCTAGCCTAAAATTAGGGCACCTGGCATGTCTTAGGGCACCCCGGGGTGCCCTTGTCCCACCTGGGTGCCTCAATCTATGTTTCTCTTTTCCCACTTATTTTTGGGGCCTTTCTAGCCATTTTTCATCCTTATCCTTTTCTCATTTGGCCATGTCATGGTTAATTACAAAATTAAGCTTGAGAACCCTATAAATATAAAGTTATAAGACCATAATGAGGGTCCTAACATACTGCTATTACTCCATCTAGAGTTGCATCCATTGCATCACTTGCATCCACATAATGTCATGTATCAAGGCTAGGATAGCTACATCAACACACACAACATAGGGGGATTTTATTTTATTCCATGCACACATGCTATTACATTTTCTATAGTTATTATTGCTCGTTACTTCACAAAGTGCGACTGGCACACGAGAGCACCTAGGGCACGACATGCACACACACACACAGAACTACATCTAGGTTTGAAATGTAGTACATTGCTTAGTGATAAGACCACTAGTTTGACGGCTAAGGTCGGTCGACCCATTCATTCTACATCTTTATTTTTCCTAGGGTTTGATACTTCCTTTTGTATTGCAAGTCATCATTTGATTATTCACCACATTCGTCATGCATCCAGTGAATCTAGTGCAACAGACAAACAGTATTGGATCATCCTGTGACCATACAAAATTTAGATTTTGAGCATTTACAGAGACCATGGTGCTTAATTTATAGATCGGGCTCCCTAAGGTGACCCAAGACCTTCCCAAGCACTTAATCGCCGATCTTCCAGATCCGGCCTTCGCAAGACTTTTGAGTGGTCGTCTGCACTTCCATATTTTATTTTTAGACCTGCAACAACCTGCGATAATCTCTTCAAATCAGTTAAGACATTTCCTTTCCTTCTCTTACATACTTAGGGTTTTATTTCACTTATAATAATTAATCACAATTGTTCCATATTGTTTTAGTTTCATTTATACAACGTTTTAGTCCTCCTATTTAGATTAACTAGTGACTATACTTTCATAGTTTAGTTTAATTTTTGTTAATCACAAACTCTATTGAATAAATTTCAACACCTCTTCACCATATTCTACACGTTCCAAGATTTTTGATGTATTTTGAACAAAGTCAATCAGAGCTACGATGCAAAATTTATGAACCCTAGAAGTTGCCCTACTAGAATTACTTTTCGAATTGTTGTCTGGATCACTTGGAACTCCTCGTGTCTTGCGCATGACTCGCACCTTTCTAAGCATGATATCCTCAAATACAAATATTCCCTATATTTATTTTTAAAGAATGACCAGGTTGACCATGCCACAACTTCAAATGTTGAAATGACTAAACAATCCTATCATTCAGTCCATTACAGAGAATACAAGGTGTCTTGAATCGGGGATCCGGATGATGATCAATTGCAACACAAAGATCTTATTTGTAAGAACCAAAAATTTGTGTTAACTGATAATTTGTGGGTTGAATAATGCCTTGTCATGGCACAATAAGAACCATCATCGACATTGTCTACGCCACTTCCATTGCACCACCAAAGCCGCCTTATTTTGTTTTCATCAAATTTGATCGTTATAATCGGCCCTTCCTAAGATCCAATCAACCCACTTCATATTCCCATCCTCCCTATTTCCAAAGGAAACCGAAGATAATTTCCCATTAAAATGGCTTGGGCTTTAACTACTCACAAGTCTTAAGGCCTTACTTTGCATAAAGCCACAATCGACATTAATCGCACCAAAGGCAAGGCCCAATGTTCATAACAATTTCGAGAATCCCCCCTTTCTCATCTTCACATTCACCTCCATTTTCCTTTCATCTTGTTACTGCAAAATGTCAAAAACACCTCTACTTCATGCTCATAAAAATGAGGAATCATGCCTTCAATCACTCTTCCTTAACCCTCACCTTTCACCCTTATACATTTCCCTCCCCCACCATAACTCCTTACTATTCTCGTATTCTACAACACTTACTTGCATTTTCATTTCTTTTAACTCTCTATATATGCCTTATCTACACTACATTTCTTGTATAAGTATTGCTCCTTCATTTACAATTTACGGTTTGCTTCATCGTGGTCTCCAATGTTTGTCTTGCACACATTATTTTCCTAATCCACTTTCTATTATATGTTACTTGTTCCAAGTTCCTTTTATTAAATCCCTAATGATTAGTTCACATCTTCATTTTCACTTTCCCTCCTCTCTTTTACACTTAACTTGCCCTACATCCCCTTTCCTTTGTCTTTTCTACTTAATCATCTTTGCACATTTTGTTTCCTTCATTACCCTTTTCCCCTTTCATTAGCACTAAACAACTTCATTTACCCCCATCTTCACTCCTCCCCCTTTCCCGAGCTTTCTCTTTCCATTCCTTAACCACATCCCTTTTGGCATCTTCATTGCACTACTCACATGCAATAATAAGTTAATGTTAGTCAAAATGAGGTGATTACCTCCTCCATTCCTCATCACATTAATGGGTTAGAGAATTGTCGACTTTAAGAAGGGTGAACCATTATTCTCGGAAACTTGTGATGTGGTTATGTACATCATATATGTGTGTGTGTGTGTATTTTAAAGCCATAATGATGTGGTTTTTGTCATTGCATTCCTTAATAATGCATTCCACAAAAATCCTTTGTCTCGTATTTTATAATGTTTTCCATGTAACCATAACAACAATAACCGCACTAACACAAGAATAGAAGAATATGTGTTATGGCTCATTCCCTTTTTTACTATACTTGTAAGTACTTATAGAATGGATCAATTCTTATCCCCTCTCTTGTTTTGTTTTATACAGGCCGTCCTTGATAGACCATTGCCTTCTCTCCAATGTTGAGGCCTAAAAAAATCACGGAGGAGAGAACTCTATGCCCAACAAAATTGCACATAAATGTTGAGAAACGTCATCGTCACCACATCCATAAATAAACAGAAGCAATAATAGTGCCCAACAAATTGCAATTTCTTCACAACTACCCTTTCATACCTTCCTTATTTCCCGGCTACTTTAGACAATGCCCATTTTCCAACAAACCCCACGAACAATACTTATTTGGAAACCAATTGTGGCACCCCTCCATACACCTTCCTCACTTCTTCTCTATGCCTCCACACTTTGCAAGCACTTTCACTAAAAATTCGATGTCTAATACCTAAGTTCCCACACTCGTATAAGTTGATATATGAGCATCATTGGTAACACCTTCCTCCTCTCGCCCATTCCTTTCCTTGAACCCACATTTTTCCATCTGCTTGCATCAAACTTTCCAATGTTCCTCACACCCACCAATCAACTTCACATTCTCTTGCTACTTTATTTTCTCATTACCACTCAACTCACACTACTATTGAGCACACTAACACTTTCCCTACACCTCAAAACCAAGCACTTCTCGGTATTGGCATCCTTTGTTAAAGCCTAATGATGCTTTTGCATAAGGATTTATCTTTTGTATGGAATCCACACTTGCTCAATCCTTTTTTTGGAAAATTACCCAAGGATACAAACAAGCTTATATGAATGCCTTCATACTTGCAACATATGCAAAAAATAAAAACAAGGGCATCACTTTTCCTTTTCAAACAATATGGACTCAGGACTTCAACCTTCCACTCTAAAGTCTTTAACCCAAGTGGAGGAGATGTTAATTGCAAGAGTTAATCCAATCTTGCAAGTTACCTAGGCTTTGTGTTGAACAATACAAATACTCTAGCCACACAATTAGTTTCTGCAAAACATCTCATCTATAGAAAAATACCTTCCACATCGGCTTAGAGATTTGGACATTGTCCTTGTACTAAAGAAAGTATCCCAACTAACATAGCATGACTTCTATGTTAGTAGGTCATGTGTTTGGGAAGCCCTTCAATATTAAATTACCCATGATCAATACTACAAAGATGTTTTAATCGACAATTATGCTCTTGCTTCTCAACCTTATGAGTCAACAAATGTTTCCTCCTCTCCTAACAAAATTACAATAAATATTCCTAGCCCACACTACAATGCTATAGAGGATGGTGACAATGTTTTCTCAACTCATCTCGAAATAATTTTCCAAACTTCATCTTTTGTATCTTTTGTTCATAGCATATGCTCAAAAGAAGAGGAAATAGAACAATTCTTACTTGGAAATGGTCGTGACACTCCCTTCACTTTGTCATGGCTTAACTTGACCATTCTACAATAGATGAATACACCATTGAGGGATTGTTCTCCATGGATTTTCCTACTTTGTTTCGAAAGGTAAAGTAATGATTAAACATCCACACATGAAAGAATTTCAAATGCATGAATATGTCTTATATTTGATGTGCTAACACGATGATCAATTTGGTTCACACCCAAGGTTCTGATATTTCTTACTTATCCTCATAATGCGTCATAGAAGCCAATCTACAATCGTTGTTTTCATGAAATAAAATATAAAGCACAATATCCCGCCAACTATTAGAGAACTCCGGAAAATAATTCAATACTTCCCCAATGATTGTTTGCACGATAATTTGATGCATTTTGGAAACAACCTCTATGGAACACATTATTTTTGGTCCGAGAATAGGAGTGAGGTTTCGACATGGCTAAACAATTAGGCCCGCCAACATTATTCTCAGTACTCTCGGTGTGGCGGACACAAAATGGCTTGACCTCCACAATATCATGCCGAGTGATTCCTCTATTGATGTTCACACTTTGCACAACATTGGAGGAATTTAAACATTATTTTTACCCTCATCATGTCTTTTTCTTACTTGCGTCAAAGATTCACTATCTTTTGTGAAGAAGTATTAGAGAGCACCTTTGAGCTAAAGGTTATTAGTGCATGTAAAAAGTAATTTGACACCTTTCTAGTTGTATTTTGATCTATATAGTTTTTAACCCTTTCTTTCTCGTAGGTTTGAATGGCGATAGAGGTTCCACACATGTCCATAGTTTTTATGTATTGAGAATGCTCCTAATATCGATGATATTGACTGGGAAGATACTACATCTATAAAAGCAACTAAACAATACTTTGATAAATATGTGTTTGCTTGGAACCCGTGCCCCACCTCCATTTAATCAAAATTCATTCACTACTCCATCCATGATGATCCTTGTTTGCTTTGCAAACAAGAGAAATAGTTTCCACCTTCCCACTTGTAGATCTTAAAGGGCTTATTAATCACATTTATCAAAGATACAAAATGTTCTAAACACGCATGTTTGAACAAAACTAATTTGTCCTCCAATGTCGATCTCTAATGCCCCTTAGAGTCTCGTCCCCATTAAACATTATTTGTAGAGAAAAATGGCATAATTAAGTACCTCCCTTTAAGAAATGATGACAATTTAAACATCCAAAACCAAGAAATGTTATCTATATGGAGAGCCAATGTTGAGTCATGTATATTAATTTAATTACCTATAATTAAATTAATGCCCATTCTCACAATATTCATTAATAAATACCTTAATTAAATTAATTTCCACCTCACCTAGACACCTCACCCCACCACATCACCTAGACACCTCATCATAGACCTATTCTTAGCATGTTTCCTTTTAACTAGGACTCAATCTCTACTTACCATAACTAACTAAGAGACTTAGTCTAACCCTAACACTAGATGCCTATTCTTTCTCTAACAACATGCCACACTTACTTACATGGAAAATACCATTTTGGATCCGCAACAATGGACAAAACTGGCCAAAAGATAGCCAAGATCTGTTATTTTGGCAACCTAGGATATCCCACCTTAACCAACATTGGCCAGTCAACCCGAAACCAACGTCGATCACCCTAAACCATCATCGGTTACCATATATTCACTTTGGTAACCTTGTTCCAGAGAGGTTGGAAGAATTATTCAAGTTTTGGAGAAGAGAGATATTGCATGCAAGCACGCACCAGAGCCCTCTTGCACATCTAGACATCTTGAACCAACACCAAGACTGATCTGAAGGTTAAGCATTCATGGTAACATTCTAGGAAGCACATGGCCATGACACTGACCACTAGTTCCATGGATCAACCATCACCTCCATCCACCACCGGTCTCTAAAATACAAGTAAGTGCATTTGGATCTGCATCTTTCCATACTTATTTAGATCAGTTTCTTTATCTCTTGTTTGGAGAGTCCTAGTCTCCTTTGCATCTCATCACCTCCCACCTTCTTGTCAATCCCTCCACCTAACCACCTACAACCTCCCAACTCTCTATACCTAACTCCAGACATCTCTGAGAATTCTCAGCATCTTTGGCAACCTAACCCTCATTCTCTCATTCTCTGTGTAATCATCAGAGAATCATCAAAACCAAACTTTATTGAGTTTCTATCATCCCACCCCTACCGATGCTAGTTAACCCAAACCATCATCGGTTTCCTCTCAACCAATCGGTCATATCATAGACCGATGTCGGTCTCTATATCTAGTAATTCTTCCTATAACAAACAACCTCATAACATTCACCCAAATAAACCAAACCACCCAAAACTTGATCCTGACCTATCCTAGTCACCTTGGCTACCTGCCCCACCTCTAGATCTGATCATAACCTTACCCATTAGATTAAATTTTCTTATTGTATTTGAATGAGGTACCTAAATCATATCAACTATAGTAGGATGTTGTTTATTTACGTTATTTCTTGCATTGAATTGTATTAAACAATGGATTGACAACCATCTAGGAAGTATCACACTTCTCGATCTAGCACACACTAGGCAGTCCACTGACATATATTGTTTAATATTCCTCTTGTGGTCTTGTTTTGCATTCACAGTAGTTCCTCCTAGCAAAAAGGAAGTTCTCACAATCAGCACTGGATCGGGAAATCAAAACGCACACACTCTACCTTCCACCTTCATTCACGGTATTCCTCCTCACCCTTACCCTATCTATTTTTTCTCATACGTATACGTAACTTATCGGTGAAACATTTTGGCACACCCAGTGGGACCCTCATTTGTGGGTTTCTTTCTATTCATATAGGTTGCATCTTGTGTGTTTCCTTTCTAAATTTTTATTCACTAAATCTTCTTCTCTAGTAATCTTCCCTTCTTTCTAATTTCTCTAAATGAAACATTTCTTTTGGTGCATTTAAAAAGAATCATTCTTCTTTCTTTCTGCATTAGTGAAAATCATCCTCTCTCTTATTCATCATTTGCTACATCGAATATAACTATCGATTTGGGTTATAAAATTTGTTGCATTTCATCCTTGTATGTTGCATTATTAGCTCACATTTAAAACTAAGGGCAACCTATATATTGGAAGTCATGCCCAGCTGATGGTTGACACAATTGAATCATAGAAAGCACATTTCTCTCTTCTCTCTCTTTTCCAAACTACACAAATCTGAATTTACACATCTTCTTAAACAACACCTTACCTAGAAGAAGTTTTCAATGATCACATGATCAGAGGATTGACAGTGGGTGCACCCAATCTGGTTTCTCTGTCCAGTCATTATCTCAGAGAAAGGACCACCCCCACAAAAACATAACCTAAAACCTCACCTTTAGATTACCTCTTCATAGGATGCCTTCCCAACCAAAAAAATTTTTCTAAATTCACAAGTCAGTCTCAAATAACATAAGCTAAAGTAACATAAAATTCACTCGTAGGATTACGTGTTTTTCTTAGCTTTCTTCTGAATTATTGTTTTTGAGTTGTGAGGATTACATTTCTTCATTTTCTTCTTCCTTTCACACTCCCCATCATAGTTGGAGTATTCCAACTATTTTTGAGTGTGTCAGGGCCTCATATTATCATCCTCGGTCTTCTGGGTTGTTTCTTCATTAATTTAATTCACAAAATCCATTTTTCTTCACTTCTTCATATTTCACAGTAACCGGTGTCGGTCCAACGACCATCATCGGTTCCCATCTGACCATCATCGGTTTACCTGACCGTGTTGATTACCAACTCTTTTGGTTATTTTACCCAAAAATTTTCATCACCTTCTCTTTTCTATTTAAAGTCATCTGACATCATCATATTCCCAATTCTTGATATCACTATCAAGTATAGTTTCCCCATTTCATTTTTCATCAATTCTACTTCATTTTCTCAAACTGGTGTTTTCCCATAACGGTATCGGTTACTATAACCATCATCGGTCCCCCTCAACCATCATCGGTCATCTTAACCGGTCAATTCGGTTTCCCTATTTTAATTCTTAATTGAAACATTGACCAAGTCCTACCATATATTATTCTTTTTTCCATTCTATTGCTTTTTGTCATCTACATAAAATACGTTTCACCAGTTAACACTAAATTCACATGGTGTTGACTCATAACCAAACCAACACCCTTATATTTCATGCTAGTCTTTAGCCACTCCCACCTAGCCCATCACCACCTTCCATCCTGTCACCTATGGATCCAACTCATCCTATCACCATTTCTACTAGGTGATGAGGAGTTCACAAGACTCCTTGATCAAAATCCCATGGCCTTACAATACTATCTTTCCCACTCATCTACCCAGAGACTCCTCAGGACAACTAGTATATGACATGCCTTGTATCTATTCCTCCTTCCCTCACCCCCACTTCCGTGTCAGCTACCACTAGCTCGGTGCTACCCTCATCCACATTACCCCCTGTGGTCTCTCAGTTAGGTCCCACCTCTGTTATAATTGCTTTCCCCAATGACGTCTATTACACCCATGGTGTCAACCATTCCTTCACCAACCACCTTGAACATGGCCCCATCTGCCCCCTTTTCCTCGTATATACCAATTACATCACAACCACCTCTAGTGTCGGTAACCCACACCCCATTCCAAAACCTAGTTCTTTCCATCCCTCAGTCTCTACCACCCATTACCACGAGATTTGTTACGACCACCCCACCTA
The DNA here is from genome assembly GCA_018340775.1 of Taxus wallichiana var. yunnanensis. Classification (NCBI taxonomy): domain Eukaryota; kingdom Viridiplantae; phylum Streptophyta; class Pinopsida; order Cupressales; family Taxaceae; genus Taxus; species Taxus wallichiana. The sequence goes on along the minus strand of CM031239.1, from coordinate 773,779,449 downwards.
TTTACATGCATCACCAACAACCCCCAATCTCATCTATCACTTATTTGGGGTACATTCCACCTATATCTATCCCCCTTCATAGTTTTCATATTTGGCACCCCATGTATTTGGGATGCCATCCACATCATACACCCATCATCAACCTCCCTTTACTGCAGGAGGCACCCATTCCTCACAACCCACCAATGACCTCATTAGGATGATGATGGAAAAGATGTAGACATTAGAAGCATCGATTTTGGCTCTCGTAACTCCTTAACCTATGATGAAATATGTAATGAGCCTATTCATCCATCCATTCCTATTCACCCATACCCTGTGCATTGGGAAATGCCCAAGTTCAACCATTTCAATAGTAAAGAGGACCCACAACAACACTTGCGGTCATTCAAACATGGGTGCTACCTAATTTCCCATGATGATGCTTTACTCTTACGAACATTCCCCATGTCCCTAACAGGACCCACCTTAGATTGGTACAACAGTTTACCTAGACATTCCATCTACTCCTTTAACCAAGTGGCTCAAGCATTCTGGACCACTTCTCGATCAATGTAGTCAAAAAAAGTCACCATGACCACCTATATTTGACATGACAATATGATGACGAAATCTATCATGCAGATTTTGTTGCTCATTGGCGAAAGTCTTATCAACCAATTAACATTCCAGTTACCTCAAGCTGAACTTATTGAGTTGTTCACTAGAGCTTGTGCTAGACACATCTCACCAACTCTGTAGGTACAAACCTTCGTACCTTTGACGAAGCATTCACCATGGCATGAAAGCTTGGAAATTCATGCCATTGAAGAAAATAAAATCCAATTACAAACAAGAACACCCCATTCAAATCAAATGATTCTTCTTCATCTTCAAAACCCCAAAATAATTATTCAAAAGCCAAAGGATCTACCAATGTGGTAGTTCTCAAATCTGGTCCATCTCATCCCTCTAATCAAGCCAAACCTTCTTCCAATCTTTCCCTATTCAGACCTTTCAGTTCCGGTGGGAGCAGTATGGAAGTACACTTCAATTGAGAGCCCTATTCTTCAATCTTGGAAAAGCTTCTTAAAGCTAGAGCCATTACACTTCCCCCATAAAACCTCATACTGGTTTTGATCCCACTCATCCTATGCCTGCATGGTATAAGGAACATGACTACTATAATTATCATCATGTCAAAGGCCATAGTGATGGTAATTGCATAACTTTTAAGAACATTGTCTAGGAGATGATAGATAATGGAGATCTCATCATGGACAACCCAAACACACCAAAAAATCAAAATTTTCACATCTTTAAGAAGTCATTCCCTAACCATAAACCATCATCTAATCAAAATAGTGAACCTTCAACCAATGACAATAATGTCCATGAAGTCCACATGTATTTTTGATATCATATCGGTCGTTCCTCAAATTCCACCTATTTTGTCTATTGAGGAAATTCTGCACAAGCTCCTCTACCCACAGAGGAGCATACCTCTTCCACTCCTTCACCCTCAAGAGGAGTCCCCTTCATCTCCTCCTTCACTCATGGGAATCCATGATTTTCTTGATGCCATTTCACCATCTACCTTGCAACCTACCAAACAATCAACAATATTAACTCTCCCATCCATAGGAGAATCATCATCACCTTCTCCTCCACCAAAGGAGAAGTCTACCTCACCCCACCTACCATCTCTCCTACCCATGGGAGATTCTTCAGACATGCCACTACTTGTTGGGAAATTCTCCCTCAGCATCCCAGGATCCCATTGACCTGATCTCGACTCTTTTACCCACAGAGTCCAAGGCTAATCGATTCCTATCTCACAGACATATTTTACAAGGATTTCCACCAAACCAACTACATCTCCTCTTACAAGTCCCATTTTCATGGTTGGTGATCACTTGGATTACGTTGATAATTCCATGCTCTGGGGATGTCTTTGGCTCCCCTTTTCGACTCAAATGCAAATGTTTCTGAAGATACCTCCATGATCTATCCAAAGGTATTTCTAGAAACCAGATCGACCCTAACCATGCCTATCAAAATGGCTTCTTCTTCATCACCTCTACCTACATCCGAAACCTTTACCCATGACTAAAACCATTCCAATGCCTAAGAACCTACCCACACCTATATCTTCATTTGTATCTAGACCCATCACTACCTTGGGTGTCATGCGATGTCAAGCCTTACCCATCCACCTATCAAATTGGATTTAGCCACATCTTCCCAAACCCACACCAAAATTATTCCTCCACCTAAAAGGAAGACCCAACCTTCTAGGCCACATACACCAGTCTCACCTACCACACCTTTGTCACCTTCACCCCTTCCATCCATCCTAGGGCCTCACCCATCAACCTTGCCAAACAGTCTCCTACCCAAGGCCAATCAAAAGCTAAGAAACCTATTGCTTCATCACGATCCTTCATTACACCTCATTTACCTACATGAAAAACACCCTCGCCCTCACCCATACATTTCTTACCACCTATACCTCCACCAATTACTATAACCCCAACTTTTCCTATACGACTTCAACCCATACCATCCACCCAACCTCTACTAACCACTTCCACCATGACTCTATTGTCCCCATGGGTAACCCATCCTCTTCCACCATCTTCTTTCCCTTCTGCATCATGTACTCCCATGTCACCTTTACCCAAGAAGGTGCAACCCAAAAAAGAACCCACTACCCTCCAATAAGGTAGTTAAACCAAAAAAACCTTCCATTACTAGCTCTTCTACCACACCTTTACCCAAGCAGATGCCATCAAAACCTAAGACAATACCACTTACCAAACCAGTGGTCCAACCCATTCCTCCTCCTATAATGCCTCTTCCCTCACGATCATCCGCACCTTTACCCAAACCCACACTCACTTCCCATTGTGATCCGTTGGTAGGGTCCTACGCCAACATTCTAACCAACCTCTTAGAGACTTTTGTCATCACATTACCACCACTTTGACCTTATGACCCCTCTCAAACCCAAACCAAAAGGGTTTGATGAAACTAAATTTTGCCTATCATCGTGTGTCAGGACATGATGTAGAAAATTTTAAGGCTCTAAAAACCATTCTTCTCTCAACTTTGTCCTCCTGAAAAAATTTTGATGATGATGATCTTCTTGATGAGGACCATGTTCCACCTTCACCTGTCACCACACATCATCATCCCTTGCTTCTTTAATGACCTACATCTCCACCCCCACAACCCTTTTTCCACCTCTAAAATTTGAGATCAACATGGTCATATCAGAGAGTTGGCCAAACCACCACCCAAATGCCAATGTGCCCTACTCATTTCACAAGGACTCTTCCCCCATTAGGTTTTTTCCCATCATGTCATTACACTACTCATGACACACCTTCTCCATCTACCACCTTCCCTCATATTAACATGGTCCAAGTTGCCACCCCCAAAAAGGACAAAGGAAAAGAAAAAGCAACTAGCCCATCAACCAATCCATGTGCCCAATATACCATCTACACCCACACCCAAAATCACCATTCGAGGACCCACATACCCTATTTCTAATGGGGTCACCCATCGTATAATGATAAAACAATTACATCAATCCCCTCTAAAATGTCTTTGTATGATCTCATCCAAACTTTTGAATCTCATAGACAAGCCCTTATGGAGGTTTTGCAATCCATCAAAGTTTTACCTAATGACCCCACACCAGTGGCCTCCATTATCACCCCTCACCATGTGGCCTCACTTACCAAATCATCTCCTTCTTCTACCCCCATGCCCACTCATCAAGTCATCACCCTCAGTTTCTCTGATGAGGAGATTGTACCTCTCTAGTCAGATGACCTGATCCCACCCTTTTCATCTCCATCTATATCGATAACATACATGTATACGACGATGTTATGATCGATGGTGGTGCTAGCATCAACATCATCTCCTCCCACATACAATCAAATGTGCATCCCTTCAAATTGTATGCATAATAACCCAGTTATGTTGTGCTCCTTCAATGATGCCATCACCTCCACCCTTGCACCATTATTCTTCATGTTCGTGTAGGCCCTCGCACTGTCCCAGAATTATTCTACATCTTAGAGGGAGAGTTCCAGTATAACCTATTGCTCGGCCGACCTTAGATTCATGTCATGGGTTGTGTCCTTCAACTTTACACCATGTGTAAAATTTGAACATGAAGGGCATAACTATACTATCCATCGCAGCCAACTCATCACCATTCAAAACTTGTAACATGTTGTACCACCCTAACGATGTCCTTGTACCAGTTAAGGCATCTTTCCACTACCCCCACTTCTCCTTCACCCATGACCCCATCCACCAATGTTTCACCACCACCTCTCCCACACCTAACTCTTCTATTCCTATTATTTCCATAGCCTCTATACAACTGGCCCATCTACTTCCCAACCAACCGATACCCCTCCTTCCCAATCATCTAGTGATTCATCTATCCCCACTACCCACATATCTACTACTGATCCCTTAGAAGGTGTTTTTCAATGCCTCACTCTGGGGAGTACCCTCTACAATATCAACACATTCCTCACTCCAAGAGTATATGGAAACCTACGCCAACACCTCATTATGACTATCACATAGGAGAGGTTTTCCCTTATGGTCCTCCCCACCTTCACACTAACTTAACATATGGGGGACTTGATACTACCACTTATTCACCCAACCTCCATCCCAAACATGACCATTTTCATCTAACCTCCAATCTCTCACTAACCACCACTTTTCCCACACTTTCCTTCACCATGCATGCATGGAAAGGATTTGGCTTTGTTTTTTATGAACAAGGTCATCATACCATCATTCCATGTACCACCCATAAACACAAAGATCATAGTGGCATTGGCTTTTCACACCATCTTCCAAGAAGGCCCACATCGACCTCATTGAGGAAGAAAAACCTTCTCCACCCCATTCACCAACGTCACCACCTTCACCCATGAGAGTCCATAGATCCCAAATCTATTCCTCCTAAAAAAATTTTTTGTGAACATGATTTCCTAGGACCTCTGACTTATCAACATGATGGCGAGGCTCCTTCTTCTTTTCCCTTCATGTATCTTGACATGATCGATGATGATACACCTTCTATTAACATCATTCAATGTCAGGATGATGAGTCTATCCTCACCTACCTTGGTGTGGAAGATTCTTATATTCACCAGTCATTACCTTCTAAGATGATAAACCATGTTGAATGAATCGACTATCAAATCAACATTAACACTCAGGATGACCCACACATTCTAAAGATAGGCCAATCTTTAGATGTTGTTGAATAGAAGCTTTTACTTCTTTCCTCTGGGACCATAGCAACACTTTTTCTTGGTCTATGTTGATATGCCTAGTATTGACCCAAACATTGTGGTCCACAATATCATAACCATTCTGATGCCAAACCCATAAAACAAAAGCTACGAAAAATGCATCCTCATTTTCCCTTCTTTCTTGTCAAAGAAGAACTTCATGCCTTCTCTCGGTTTCCTTCATCCTACCCATTGACTATCCCCAATGGATTTCTAACATTGTTCCTATCACAAAAGTGACAGGGGGACTCCACATTTGCACATGGATTTCCATGACCTCAACTTAGCTTTCCCCAAAGATGACTTTCCTCTACCAGGCATTGACCAATTGGTTGATCTCACCACGGCCATGAGATGCTTATCACTCATGGATGGTTTCTCGGGTTATAATAAAATATTACTCACTCTAGAAGATCAACACAAAACTACCTTCATCACTCCTTGGGGACCTTCTGCTATCGAGTCATGCCTTTTGGCCTTAAAAATGTTGGTGCTACATATCAGCGAGCCATGACTTATATCTTCCATGACATAATGCATCACATATTGGAAGATTACGTAGATGACCTTCTTGCCAAATCCAAACATCGGGCCGAACACCTTACAATCCTTAAGGTCATCTTTGACCACCTCATCAAGTATTGTGTTCACCTTCAACCTAAGAAGTGTCTTCTGTGGTGCTTTTAGGAAAGCTCCTTGGTTTCATCATTTCTTTGTGTGGCATAGAAGTCGATCTTACTAAAGTAAAGGCTATTCTCGAAATGCCTCCTACTAATCTCCATCAACTTTGAAGTTTTCAAGGTAAGTTGCAATCTATTCATCGGTTTATTTCACAACTTTTTGACCATTGTCAACCATTTCATCATCTCCTCAAAAAGGACATCTCCTTCAAATGGGATGATGAATGCCATAAAAGCCTTTGATGCCTTAAAACAATACCTTCTTCAACCACCGGTGCTCATTCCCCTAAAGATGACCAACCCTTTTACCTATACATTTCTTCTACTGACCATTCCTTAGGTGTCCATGCTCACTCATCATGATGAGCAACAAAGATAGAGAGCAAGTGGTTTATTACATAATTCATACCCTTTTGGACTACAAAACTAGGTACACCCATGCTGAAAAACTTTTCTTAGCCTTAGTTTTTGTCACCACTAAACTTCGTCATTACCTACTCAACCACAAAACCTTTGTCATCACTAACACTGATCCCTACATTACATGTATGCACAAACCCTACCAACATCAACGTGTTGCACGTTGGCTCATGCTTCTTGCAGACCTTGACCTCAAATTCATCCACCAAAAATCTATCAAGGGCCAAACCATCACTGACCAACTAGCTAGACGCACCTCTTTCTGAGATCAACCCTCTAACTTTGATTTTCTCGGATGAATCCATTGTTGCCCTCTCTTTGGATGATACCACTTACCAGATGACCTTATTCTTTGATGGTTCCAAATGTCAGCGTGGAGGTGGTGCATGTGTTATCCTCATTCCTCTTGATGGTGAACCTATGCCTTTATCTTTCAAACTAGATTTTGATTGTACTAACAACATCATCAAATATGAAGCACTCATATTAGGCCTTCAAACCACCATCACCCTAGATGTTAAATCAATTAATATCTTTGGTGATTCCCAACTAGTTGTAAACCAAGTCAATGGTATATACCAGTGTCATAATGAAATACTCCAAAAGTACAAATGTCATGTCGACATACTTTTGACTACCTTTGACCATTACTGAACTTCAAACCACCCCACGTTCTACTAATAAATTTGTGGATACCATGGCCTACTTGGCTTCTCAAATACCCGCTTCACCTACCAAATCTCAAAATCTTTGTCACAATACAAAGGTTGCAATCACCCTCTTATTTATCTCAAGATGTCAACTCCATTGAGAACCATTGCACCTACCCACATGACCTTTGGTATAAGTAGTTTGTAGAGACTACCTTTCCCTTTCCATTCTGCCTCCCGATCTCACTCATAATGGACAACACACCTTTCTTAAAGGTGTCTCTCACTATGTCATCATGGGTGGTCTTCTTTATAAATGTAGCTTCGATGGTATTCTCTTACGATGCCTTATAAGTTCTAAAATTCCCTACACCATCAAGGAAGTTCACGATGGAAATTTGTGGAGGTCACTTTAGTGGCTTAGTTGTCACTAAATGCATTCTTCACCTAGGCTATTATTGTCCAACCCTAAACCATGACTATTGTGACTATGTCAAATGTTGTGTGAAATTCTAGCAACATGCTAATCTTCATCACACACCTAGTCATGCCTTACAGGTCACACAGACCTTTGGCCTTTCTCTCAATGGGGTTTGGATCTTGTTGGAGAGATCAATCCTCATTCTTCACAATGCCATCAATGGATTATAACCACTACTAAATACTACACTAAATGGGTAGAAGCCATCCCCCTCATTTCTACAAAATATGAGAAAATTTGTGAATTCATCAACCATCACATCATTTTTCACTTTGGTGTCCCTCATTGCCTCATCATTGATAATGAAAGCAATTCAAAAACAAAACCCTATGAAAGCTTTGTGATGCTTTTGGCATTCAACTCAGTTTCTCTTCACCTTACTACCCACAAACAAATGGCCAAGAATCAACCAATAAAACCTTGAACAAAATTCTTATGAAAGTAGTTGACGATACTGGGAAGGATTGGCATACACACATTCCTTTCACCTTGTGGGCTTACCACACTAGTATTCAACTTTGACTGTAGCTACACCTTTCTCTCTAGGTCTATGGTATGCGGGTTTGTCTTGCCTCTCAAAGTCTAGATTCCATCTCTCCACATCTCACTACAAGACATGCTCAATGATGATGACTTTCGTCATGGGACCGTTTAGCACAACTTGAGTTGTTAGATGAACGTCATCTCAATGCTCTTGATCATCTCCAAATATACCAAAAATGTATCAAACATGCCTATGATAAGTGTGTCCATGAATGAACCTTCCAGGTCGGTGACCTCATCTGAAGGAAAATCAACATGTAACTAAAGAAGAAAAAAAAAAGTAAATGGGAAAATTTTCTCCTAATTGGCTTGGACCCTATATCGTTACTCATACCTATGGATCAGGTGCTTATCGTTTGTCTTCACTCGAAGGTAAACCTGAACCTGAGCCCCTTAATGCCTTGCATCTTTGACCATTTATTGTTGAAATCTAGTCCTATATCACCTTCTCGTTTATTGACCGCTCGTCCCTTGAGCACCATTCACCTTCCATGTTACCTATTTTTGAGGATCAACAACTAAACAAGAATCATGTGATTACCTATCACCTTTCAGCTTATCTTCAATATGAGTACCATAGCTCTACTCATGGCATGATTCTCATGGATACTTTTCATCTTTTTCAAATATGGAATCCCATGGTCATTCATCACTTGAAACCATCTCTTTCATAGTTAACCTTTGTGTGTTATGGTTTTGTCTTCTAAACAAGAACCTAATCTTCCTCTATAGTCTTGTCCATGACTTAAATGTCCAAAATTAAAATGAGATTCAACTCCTTGAGTCAAACTTCAAAGCAATAAGATGACTCCCTCAAAAGGGACATCTCTTCTCTCTATCTCATAGCTATAAATAGATTGTTCCCTCAAAGGACAACTATACAAAGCTATCCATACTGCACATAGTCTATCATAAAAAGAGGACTATCCTTGCAAAAATAAAATAAAATATTCAGAAGCTTCCCACATTGATCAGCTTCACAAAGACCTCAAGGAGATAATATACTCATCCCATATAGACTTCCTACATCAATCAATCTATCAAAAACAAAAACAAAAGAAGAAAATATTAACTTTTTCGTCATGGACTTACCTATTTTTGATCATGGGTTTCTTGTCAGGTAAACAGGCTGTCGTACACTAAGTTACACTAAACCACCCATTTTCACCTCATTGTCTTTTCACCCTAATTTTCTATCTTCTCAAGGGACTTTCTGCAAACATGACATTTTGTGATCATGTGACTTTCTTCACCCTTAGAATAGTCAAACATGCAACTCCTTTAGGGTTTTATGTTCATAAGTCCACCTTTAGTATGGTAGACTTGTTATGGTTCTTATCAATTAGGTGGCTCTTTTTGTCACCTCTTACCATTCACCTTCTTCATTACTTATTGATTACCCTATACAGGACCAGACCATCGATATCTACATTTTAAAGATTTCCACTTTCACCTAAGACTCAACCATGCCTATGACCTAAGACTCAACCATGCCTATGACCTAGACTCAATCATGCCTGAAACCTACCAACCCATTCCTCTACCTCATCATATTCTTCCCTAGCTTATGGGAGAACTACATCGACCTAAGGCCCCTTTTCACCGGGGCTATGTAGGCAACACTTCGAGGGCATGGGGCCCTTGGAGGTTAGCTCGCCACTCTTTACCCTAACCCATTTTCTCCCACATATTTTTATATTAACATTCTACCAGTAATTAGTTTCCATTTTTATAACACTTGGAAAATTACCACACATACATATCTACCATGTTATCACATCATAAAAACATCCAATCAATCATTTCACATTTCCATGATATCAAATATTTTGGAAATTTACACCATAACATACATATACCTCATCATTTATTTCCCATGTTACCAATAACTTGAAAATTAAATCAAAACTAAAAACATGACTCCACCATGCCTAAATGACCTAACTCAACCATGCGTATCACCTAAGACTCAACCATGCCTAAATGACCTAACTCAACCATGCCTATCACCTAAAACTCAACCATGCCTAAATGACCTAACTCAACCACGCCTATCACCTAAGACTCAATCATGCCTAAATGACCTAACTCAACCACAACTACCACCTAAGACTCAACCATTCCTAAATGACCTAACTCAACCATGCCTAAATGACCTAAATCCATCATGCCTAAACCAACCTGACTCCATCATGCCTAACCGACTTGACTCCACCATGCCTAATCCACCTAGTTTCCATCCATATACAAATAACAAATGGAAATTTTACAACACAAGTACATCATCCATCCAATAAATATCATCATCTATATCACTATGAAAGTTTGTGTATCCATCAACTATACACTGATACAAAATAATATAAGTATCTCAAAACTCTCATATACTGACCTCACCATTTATTATGTACCTTGGGATATGATAATATAATATATATGGGTTGATGGAGATGTCGACATGTGGCACACATCCCCTTAGTTAGTTATATGGGCTCACATAGGAATTAATTATATTGGGTAATGGGTCGGCCTACATTGGGATTAGGTGTTACCCATCCTATTTAAAGGATCTGAGTATCATTATGAGGAAGGTATGTATGAGTTTATTCTTCTACTTGGTAGAGGTATATTGGAGGTGTCCCCCTTGAAGTGGATTCCCATCTTGGGAGATTGTGGAGTTACTCCTTCCTTAAGGAGCATTGTATGGTGTCACCCTACCTTAAGGGTATTATTCTACTTATTTGGGCATCTTGGCCCCCCATATATCTGGTGTTGTGTTATCCCACAAATTGCCCGGATCATTTGCGTTGCCAGGTATTAGTAATCCTCAAACACTCAAGGTTATTGACAAAAATTTGAAGCGTAAACACAGTTACTGTAACTTGATGAGGAAGGAAGAATCATTTTGGAGCCAAAGAATATTTTGTAAACACGTACTAAGAGGCTGAGAACTGGAGACATTAAGGAATATCTGATCAAGTGGAAGAATCTGAGCATAGAAGATGTGACTTGGGAGGATGAAGGTTTTCTGCAACAACATCTAGGATTATTCAACGTTGAGGACAACGTTGGTTTGAAGGGGAAGGGCATGTTATTCCCTTAACCTATTGCTTGTATTAGGATATGAGTAGTCGATTTGTGGCTTACCATATCATCATTTATACTTTCTTATACTTAGTAGGTCGGCCTTGGTGATGGCCATAACATATGAATAGTATATATAGGGGATTATAGGTAGTAGTTCATCATCATTGGAGCATTTGAGTCTTATTATATGGTTTGGAGGTTGCCCCCTTGAAGTGGCGAATCTATTACAATTGCATATTGAGATCATTATTCTGAAATATTGTGTTATTTGGTGTTATATTTCTGCTCATAATCTGAATATGCTATGTACCTTGGGATATGATAATATAATATATATGGGTTGATCGAGATACCGACATGTGGCACACATCCCCTTAGTTATATGGGCTCACATAGAATTAATTATATTGGGGTCGACCACATTGGGATTGGGTGTTACCCATCCTATTTAAAGGATCTGAGTATCATTATGAGGAATGGAATGTATGAGTTGAGTCTTCTACTTGGCAGAGGTATATTGGAGGTGTCCCCCTCAAAGTGGATTCCCATCTTGGGAGATTGTGGAGTTACTCCTTCCTTAAGGAGCATTGTATGGTGTTGCCCTACCTTAAGGGTATTATTCTGCATATATTGATTATTAGGGCATCTTGACCCCACATATATCTGGTGTTGTGTTATCTTCTCGTAATTTATAGATTTATTGTATGCAAAGTTCTTATCAAGTGGTATCAGAGCATCAATTTCGGCAACAAAAAAATGGGTCTAAACCCTAATTTTATTGATTCGGCTATATTTTGGAAACGGCTATGAATATTTTCTCAAATTTTTTACCACAGTTGAAAATGGTTTTATAAATATACAGTCCAAATTTCAGAATTGAAGTGTTTTGTGGAAGTTATTGCATTTTTAGGGTTTCGCCTAAATTTGCTTTTGCTGATCGTAGTTTTTGAAATAACTTTCTAAATTTTTACCAAAATTGTAAATCCCCTTCAGAAATCTATGGTAAAAATTTCAGAATTTTTGGATCTATTTTGTCAAAGTTATTACAGTTTTATGTTTTTTCAATATTTTGCTCCTCAAGCCGCAATTTGAGGAATTTTTCTGAATTTCTTACATTTTCAGAAACCTCTCAAAAATTAAATTGGGGTTTGTGTTCTGTGATTTCTAAGTTTTGGCCAAATTTTAGCCAAAAGGGTTAGAACAAGTTTTGATCAAAAGGGTCTATTCCTAAAACCCTAGTTTTGTGGATCATGGGGATGGTAACTTTTTTTGGAGATAACAGGATTGATGCTAGAGAATGGTGGAACAAATTTAGGCATAAATTCTCTGAACCATCAGATATTTGGTTCTTCAAATTGTGGATTAGTGGCTCTGCATAGATTTGGTTTTCTGAGTTAGAAAAGGAAAAGTCTAATTGGTCCTTGGAGGAACTGGAACAAGTTTTCATGGACATATGGGAAACAAAAGAAGAATTTAATGATAATAGTGAGGAAGAGGAAATAGCAGGAAGAATAAGAAGAAGAATCAAGAAGAAGAAGAAGAAGAAGAAGAAAATGTTGATGATGAAGTTGTTACACATGATAGTGCATCTCCAAAGAAGGAAGCTTCAATATTTCAGTTTGAAGGGTGTATTCAAAGGAAAAATGTAATTGTTTCCATAAACCCTAGTAGCAAATATAACATCATCAATATGGATGTAGCTCAAAATCTACATGTGCAAGCAAAACATATTAAGGAATCTCAAGTGGATGGTAAGCATATTCAAGTTTTTGAAGATTTAAAGCTCTCTATGGATAAATATGTTTTACATTCAGATTTTTATGCTTTATATATGGATGGTATGGATATTGTTCTTGGATATCCTTGGTTAGAGAGCTTGGGAACAATTAATCTTAATGTGCAAAAGAAATTCATGAAATTATGGTACAAGAGAAAGAAAATTACATTGCAAGATATCACACTTAGCAAAGAAAAAAGTAATGTAAAATTGGATCATGAAGATGAATTTGAAGATGATGAAGAAGGGAATAATGATGAATCGAAGGAGAGGATGAAGAACATAAAGTCACAAATAATTTCTCTACTCAAGAGAAAAAAGAAGTAACAAACAAGGTGGAAGAGGACAAGAAAGTTGAGGAAAAGGTTGATAAGGTTGAGTATACGAAGGAGGCACCATATAGACACCCACATCATCATGAGAGGAAAAAATCATGGAGACATGCTAGGACACACAAGGGCAGCAATCTATATGGATATACAGGGAATTGGAGGAGTAATAATTTTGGCTATACATGGAATCAATGGAACAATAATTATATGACACATAATCACATGAATAATAATTATGGATATACATGGATGCCGAGGAGGAACACATATGGACCAGGATGGAATCAAATGAGCACAAGGGAATATGGAATCAGGTTTGGAGTAGCATCACCCTATAGGATTTCATATGGGTGGTTGGATGATCGAGCATGGCGATAAGTGTGCAATAATTTAAAGCGCATTCATTATATGGCTTCTTCTTATGTTTCGGGGACAAAACATGTCAAAGAGGGAGGCAATGCTATGTACCTTGGGATATGATAATATAATATATATGGGTTGATGGAGATGCCGACATGTGGCACACATCCCCTTAGTTAGTTATATGGGCTCACATAGGAATTAATTATATTGGGTAATGGGTCGGCCTACATTGGGATTAGGTGTTACCCATCCTATTTAAAGGATGTGAGTATCATTATGAGGAATGGAATGTATGAGTTGAGTCTTCTACTTAGAAGAGGTATATTAAAGGTGTCCCCAAGTGGATTCCCATCTTGGGAGATTGTGGAGTTACTCCTTCCTTAAGTAGCATTGTATGGTGTTGCCCTACCTTAAGGGTATTATTCTGCATATATTGATTATTAGGGCATCTTGGCCCCACATATATCTAGTGTTGTGTTATCTTCTGCAATTTATATATTTATTATATGTAAAGTTCTTATCACCATCTTCGCAGACGTAGGCCGATATATGATAAAAATCTCGAAACTCTCATATACACCTCACCATCTTTAAGACGTAGTAGCCAATATATGATCAAAAATCTCAGAAACTCTCATATACAACCTCACCATCTTCAACACACAAGCCAATATATATCAAAAATAAACAAAATGATGATATACAGAGACATCAATCATCACCCATTTGATGTCCATGTCGGTCTCATCTGTCTCCTCCTCTCACTGCTTGACACCTTGCAACATCTCTCCACCCTCCATAGGTCTCTGCCTAGCCTCTGCCTCGGCCTCGTAGTTGTTCAAGCCTTTCGTGAACTAGTGGCCTCACCCTGACCCCCGTCTCTCCGGCTCGTCGGCCCCTTGTACTCTCTCGCACCGTGTGTGAGATCTCGCCCTCTCACTTGAGACCTAATGTGCCATGTACTACTCTGCATAGGAGGGGACATTTATCCCGGTTGTAGTCAAGTGATCCTGATAATATCTATCCTTGTTTAGGCATCCCTAAATATCACCATCGACACTATCTGTGGTGGTGTCATAGGTCTCATAAAGAACCTCGCGAGCTTTGTCTACTAATAATTGCCTCGGCCCCTATACCTACGAACTTTTCCTCCTCCCCTCAGCACTCACTGGACCTTGTCCCGTAGCCGCATGTAATATGGGACCTTTTCCCAGGCTCGTGAGGGTGCTCGTGTTGTGACTTAGGCCTGTAGGGCCATAATATGAGCTTATACAAGGCCAACTAACCCTACTGCACTGCTACCTACGCTTGTAAGGGAACTACCTATCCCCATCACATCCCCACACCGTGCGGGTACTCCCCTCAGTGCAACTTGGGCTCTGCAAGGCTACCACATGTGCTCGTAATGTGGTAACATGTGCCTCTAAACTCCGTAAGTTGCCCCTACACTACTCCCAATCAGTGTCAAAAGAGTGGTCACCGCTCTGTAAGGTGTCCTAGTTAAACTATAATAGTGGCTAGGTCAGGCTACCCAAGCCTCGGTGGTGTTACTATAGTGTGCTACCCACCACTTCCTGTATCTGTGCAAGAACCCTAAGATCATCAATCCGGTCCACCACCACCTGCTCCTCCCGCCTTGTCAAGACACCATCGGTTGTGGAAGAGGCATAGGCCTATCCACATCATCTCTCATGTACTATGGGAATGGCAGAGACACATCCTGGGGCAGCCCAAACTCATTGCCTCGACCCTATCAATGGGTATCATCTAAGCTCACCTTTGACGACGGCGTCCCTCTATCCATCTGAGAAGTTGTAGCTCATCCAACTCCACTGCCATGTGTATGTATGAAGGGAAGCCAACATATGGCCTCCAAATGATGTCCACCCCCGACAACCCCTCTAGTATGCGCCTGTAATATGCTACATCATGTGCAGCCCTAGTAGCCATGTGCTCTCCCCTAATAGGCACCCAACACCTGTAACCAACTCAGACCAAGCCCACATTGAATGCATCAGGCCAAGGCAAACCACTGGATGCACACATATGATGTGCTCATATGCCCAACAGTGAAGAAGAAAGGTACAACACAAACTAAACCTCTGTAGCCTCCCATAGGCCCATAACTCTCTATATAACTGCACCAAGAATGTTTGTGCCCAAGTAAAACAAGTCTTATCCTCCATCATGTCATGGAGAACCCCCATCAATGCTCATGGGAATCTCCCACCCTCCGCATCTAGTAATGCAAAGCAACACACTACCTCCATGATCAGGATAACCAACCTCATCTCCTGAGGATGGGCCGCGTACATGTCCCCATAGCTCAGGCTCATGCTATGGTATCTCAACTCCACTATCACCTCTCCAAACACCGCCAATATTAACTCCTCTGATGCCTCTAATGAAATAAAATAAACCTAATATCCCACTATAGGTAACCATAGGATCTTGTATACATCCTCTAGGGTGACAGTGATCTCACCCATCGGTAGGCGGAATGTATTGGTCACTGAATCCCATCTATCGATGAGTGTGACCATCAAACTTGGATCTCAAACTATATGCCTATAGTGTCGGATCCCAATTAGGCCAATGTCTATCACATGCCTCCACTCCTCTGCGGTCACACTCGACCGTATTACTAGCAATAGAGGTGGTACTCTATCCCTCATCCACAATTGGTCTCTCACTTGCATCCAACAAACCATAACATCATTCAAAGAAGACGACCATACCCAACATACCTTTTACCCAACACACCTATTACATGACATAACTATTTCCCACCACACCCTACCCAAACCACAACCCTATCGACTACCCCTTTTTCCTAGTGTATTGTTACACCTATTCTCCCTTATTCTACTTGTCACCCCCACCATCACCTAAACACCCCTTTTCCCATCTTTTCCCTACATACACCTTCCCTTAGCCCTCCCTTGACTAATTTCCTTCCACCACCCTTTCCTTCCCTCGTTTCTCATCATCTCTCACCAGCGTTGGTCACCTTAATCGTCCACAGTTTTCTCGACCGACGCTGGTTTCATGTCACCGGTGTGTCGGTCATATCGATTTGACCGATGTCGCTGGCCAATCGACGTTGGTCTCGCTCGCGTAATTAAAACGGAAACCCCCCACCTATCAAAATTTTCTCACAAACAACCTAAAACACCTAATCTACCCTACCCAAACCTACCCTACCTTCATTCCCACCCCTATTTACACTATCTAGGACCCCCCTTCCTCATTTCATTCATTTTTACCTACAAATACAAATTCATTTTCCACCCAAACCCCCTTTTTCCCAACCAATTTAACACATCATTTTTAACCAAATGACAAAAGAGGATTGAATCCTACCTCATCTTGGTACCGTTGGCATGGTGGTACGTCTCTGCGGTGTGTTGGTGGTCCACCCGAACCATCTCCCGCCTTCGCCATCACCAAATCCACTCCACACCTCGCAACTAATCAAATGCCTCCAATCGATCTAATGGACCCGCCTACCGACTACCAATCACCAGCTATGAGGCTCACCAATTCAACTCTTTGTTTGTCCTGTCGCTTTCCAACTTTTACCTCACCACTCTGTCATTTTCCCACAAAGTAACAAGTTAAAATGAATCTGTAAAATACGGATTTTTCTTTTTATTAACCTTATCCGACTTGACCGACATAGGTCATAATAAATTGACATCTAAGTTACTTTATAACTGGCATTGATTACCTACTACTATCATTTTTACCCCATTTTCCCATTTTGGCCTCAACTCCTCATTGACCGATACCCTTTGACCTCACCCACACTTATTGCAACCTACCTACAAGCCCAAACTACCCCTACATTTCCTTAGTTACGTCTCGAGATTTGTTATTTTACCTATACCTTGCCTTACTTGTGCCATGACCTATTTACCTAGACCTGACCTACTTGGTGTGACCATTGACCTTATGTACTCGTTATACCTTGTGATGCTATTACCTATGTTATTTTAGCCTAACAACCATACCTTGGCTATTGTGTCCGCTGCGTTTATCCCGACCAAACCTTAGGTGTACTCAAACATACCTAAACATTCCTGCACCTAACCTACATTGTGTTTCTAGACCATATCATATAGCTTAGATGCCCTCAATCACTTCACCCTTATTTGGATAAACCTATCGACCTTGGACGATGTAGAGTTTGCAAGCTCTTCAACCTAGTACCTTGTTGTAATCTATACATGTGCGTGCGTTTGATTGCCATTACCCATTACCCGATTTGACCCCGCAACCTATTACCTATTACCCGAGTTGACCATCACCCTTTCCCATAGTACTCATACCCTTCCCCACCTACCTTCACTTCCACCAACTACACATTTATCAACCCACTCACCGATTCTGTATTACACCTCATCAATGCCTGGTTTGAGGGGGATCACCCTCACCCACACATGGGGCAATCACTTCTGTTTTTGTCAGCGTCACTTACCAATACAAGCTATGCGACAAAAAGGGCAAAATGTAGACACCAAATTTGGGTCACACTCCCCTTTACCCCACATGTATATTAATTTAATTACCTACAATTAAATTAATGCCCATTCTCACAATATCCATTAATAAATACCTTAATTAAATTAATTTCCACCTCACCTAGACACCTCACCCCACCACATCACCTAGACACCTCATCATAGACCTATTCTTAACATGTTTCCTTTTAACTAGGACTCAATCTCTACTTACCATAACTAATTGAGACTTAGTCTAACCCTAACACTAGATGCTTATTCTTTCTCTAACCGCATGCACACTTATGCGGAAAATACCATTTCAGTTATCGGGCAATGGGACAGGATCGCCAAAAGATAAATTGCCAAGATCTCGTTATTTTGACAACCTAGGATATCCCGCCTTAACCGACGCTGGTCAACCTAAAACCGATGCCGGTCACCCTAAACCATTGTCGATTACCATATATTCACTTTGGTAACCTTGTTCCAGAGGTTGGAAGAATTATTTGAGTTTTGGAGAAGAGAGATTTACATGCAAGCACACACCAGAGCCCTCTTACACATCCAAACATCCTAAACCAACACCAAGACTGATTTGAAGGTTAAGCATTCACGGTAACATTTTGGGAAGCACGACCGTGACACTGACCACCAGTTCCATGAATCAACCATCACCTCCATCTAACCACTAGGTCTACAAATACAAGTAAGTGCATTTGGATCTGCATCTTTCCATACTTATTTTAGATCAATTTCTTTATCTCTATTGGAGAGTCCTAGTTTCTTTTGCATCTCCACACCTCCCACCTTCTTGTCAATCCCTCCACATAACCACCTACAACCTCCCAACTCTTTATACCCGACCCTAGATATCTCTCGATAATTCTCAACATCTTTGCAACCCAACCCTCATTCTCTCCCATTGCTGTGTAATCACATAGAATCACCAAAACCAAACTTTATTGAGTTTTTATCACCGACCCTACCAATGTCGGTTAACCTAAGCATCATCACGTTTCCCCTCTCACTGAATCGGTCATACCAGACCGACGTCGGTCTCAGTATCTAGTAATTTTATGCTCAGAATAACAACCTCATAACATTCACCCAAATAAACCAAATCACCCAAAACACGGTCCCGACTGTCCCCATCCACCTTGGCTACTACCCAACCTTTAGATCTGATCATAACCTCCACCCGTTAGATTAAATTTACTTATTTTATTTGAATGAGGTACCTAAATTATATCAACTATAGTATGATGTTGTTTATTTACGTTGTTTCTTGCATTAAATTGTATTAAACGATGGATTGATAACCATCTGGAAGTATAACACTTCCTTGATCTAAAGCACACCCTAAGAAGTCCACTGACATATATTGTTTAATATTCCTCTTGTGGTCTTGTTTTGTATTCATGAGTAGTTCCTCCTAGCAAAAGAAGTTCTCACAATCAACATTGAATCGGAAATCGAACGCCGCACTCTACCTTCCACCTTCATTCACATGTACTCCTCCTCACCCTTACCTTATCTATTTTGCTTATACATATGTGACTTATTGGCGAAATAATGTCACCCACTCAGATCTAGCTCCTAAGAAAGATTCTCAAAGTAAATCGCATCGATAATGAAAACATTCATACTCTTGAGCAATTGAATGAATGGAAGCTTTTGGCTCGACTTCGTCTGTGCAACACAACAAATCTTGACAACTTAGATATGTTGGGTCACCAAGAGTGGTACAAATAATAATTGGAGCCTTCATAATGTCCCCCTACTTTATAGGTTTTTGGTCCATCTTTCATTAAAGATGATAAATTCAAAAAAAAATTCAACAACATGCATTTGACTTACACATCTTCTACATCTCCTTTGTCTTTGTAGACACCTAAATTCCGCTTTTGCAATCTTATTGTCAAAACAAACGTAAATCACTCTTATTCTTCCCAATTCCATTATAATTAGTGCATTTTACTAATTAACTAATGTTTCTTTCCACTTTGGTCAGCTTAACAAGCACTTTGTTGATCACCAAACCTCTTTCGCATTCGGGATGCCACTTTATGATGAATCATAACTCAAAATCCTCTTCAAAAGAGACAATTAGCGTTTATAAGCTAATTATGCCTATTTTACCCTTATTTTGGTCAATATACCCTAGTATTGGCTTAAACCTCTTTTCCAACAACTAAAATTCACCCCATTCACCTCCACAACGTCTCAACAAGCTTCAAAATGTTATCATATCCTCTAGTTTACCCTAAGCGGTCGATTAAGGCTCCACACCTCTTAATCACTGATATTCACTAATTGTGATTAACAAGGCCTATTCATGGTTAGAAATTCTAATATAATTTGGGGATTTTAGTCCCACATGCACCAAAATACAAGTTTTTCCCAAAAGGAAAACTATAAAAAGGTGCCCCTCCTTCCTTTATATTTTACACACCATGCTTTAATTTGCATCTCATATAATAAATATGATTTATAACCAAGTTTAATCCTTGCCTAAAGTCTTCAATGGGTTTAGTAGATGAATATTCAAAATGACCAAGTAGTCATTTGGAGAGGCCATTTCACCTTGTTTGGAGTGGGAACCATAACCATTTGATTGCCCTCTTAGGTCAATTTAGGTTCATGTTAGGTAATTCAAACATATTAGTAGACATGTGTTAGTTACATTTTGTATTGTTTTCATACTATTTACGCATTCTTTTAAGCTTTTATCTTAATGTTACATTAATAGACTTAGAACCTTGGTTAGATGGATGGAAATGGTGTTAGATTTCCTTGTTTAGTCATGCAATTTTCTTTGTAAATTTTAGGGTGCTTTCATTTGGCATGCCCGATGGGACAATACCCCATTGCATTCAATTTTTAAGCTTTTTAACTTAGTTTCAAAGTTTTTCATTTCAAGTTTTAGATTAGTTTCAAGTTTCCTAGATTAATTTCAAGTTTTCTAGTTTACTTTCAAGCTTTCTAGTGTACTTTCAAGCTTTTTAGATTAGTTTCTCAAGATTTTTAGATTAATTTCAAAGTTTTAGAGTAATTTTCAAAGTTTTATAGATCAATTTCCATTTTTAAAAGTTGTTTCAACTAGATTAGTGGTAGAAGTTATGTTTTCATGCTTTTTGCAGGATATAAGGAGGTGAAGCCCTATCAAAAATTCCCTAAAATACCAAATATTGGACCTTTTTCAAGAAATCTTCTCAAAACAACATTCATCAAAGCATTTAGATATGTTAGAAAATGACTAGTTTTCTAAAAATGAATACCCTAAATTCTTGGTAACTTTTGCTCCAAATTTATGTTGTCATTGTGTAGTTCACTTCAATACCTTTCCAATACAAAAACAAATAGAGTCGTTTCGAGGTCGGGAGCAAAAGTTATGGCCTCCAGAAGATAGTTTGAGCACTGCAGGAAAAAGGCACTGTGCATGATTGTGAGCACATGTGCATGACTATGAGCGCCTTTGCATACACTAATTTTTTTCTAAGTGAAATAATTCCATGTGCATGATCGAGAGCACTGTGCCTCACCTAAGCACCCATGCATCATTAATCGTGTGAAAATGATAGAGGGTGCATGTGCATGGCCTGTGAGCACCTGTGCATTACTGTGAGCGCTTTGTGCATGATCCGTGAGCGCATGTGCACTAAGAGGGCGCCCATGCATCAAGGTAAAATTTTCTCAAAATCTAGAATTTCAATTTTATGATTCCTATCAGTTTTTAAGGGTTTTTAGATGTTGTTTTTGTCAAATTATTGATTTTAGAGCAATATTCCTAACAAAATTGTCCTAGGGTTTGATAAAGGATTTTTGAGTAAATTGGGTTAGGGTTTGAGGAGTGATTGTGTTTTCATACTTTGATTGAGTTTGGAATAGAGTTGTGTATGCTCTTCTCTTGCACCTAGTGTGATCTTGAGAACCAAAAGCACCTCTAAACCATTCTTTTTGCTTCTTGGGAGTAAGTAGGAACAATTATCATTCATTTTGTGCTTAAGAGAATAAACCTTCATTTTTTTATGTGCTTGATCTTTTAGTTTAAGAGCTTTTTCACTTAATAAAGAAATCAAGGCTAAAATTTGTGTATGCTCTTCCCTTGCACCTAGTGTGATCTTGGGAATCAAAAGAAATTTTAGTCTTTTCATTAAAAAGCACTTGGATGAATTGGGAATAAACCTTGTTTTTGCAAAGTTTGATGGTAGTTAGTTGATTTACAAGAATTTTTCATTGTTATTTTCCTATGATATTGTGAATCTTTTTGGAACTACTAACCATTTGTGTGAAGGACCTAACGCTAGTCAAATAAAGTGTAGTGCCCACTTCCCTTTGACACCTGCTGATACTTATTCTGATACAGTTGATCACATTATGGACATTATTATGTTTTGATTTAGTATGTTGTTAGACATTTGATCATGGATTATTGTTGATCTTGATTTGGTTATGATGCATGATGATTATTAGAGACACTCATATGTGGATGATGATATACTAGTTGACATGGATGTTTTATGGATGTTGTTCGGGCATGTGATTTTGGATATTATGAGTAGATCTAGAAATGGACATTTATGATGATGATATAGTTGTTGATTAAAAATGCAATTGATGTAGTTGTTACTTCGATGTTGTGATCCACTTACTTAGATGATTTTGTGATTTTAATTGTATCATATTGGATGTTCTGATATGGCCACGAGGCCGAAGGAGGTATTTGTATTTTATAGGTTAAAAATATCACAACAAAACATCGGGGGATCGGAGACCAACCAAAATGGAATTCTAAGTGAATTTGACAAGGTCACCATGGCAACTTGTTTTATTGTGTTGAGTGTTGTTTTGTTAGGGATTCCCATGGGGGGGATTTCCTTTATATGTGACCATGGGTTTGTGTATTTTAATTAATGTGTTTCTTTTATTATTGTTGTATGTATTTTATTAGTAATGTGTTCCCTTCTTTTAATTAATTAAATTGTGGTAGATTAATGTGGGAAATCATATGGTTAAAATTTAAATAAATCAAATTGGGATATGGGAAAGTAATAATGGAAGTTGTTGGCTATTTGTATTTAAGGGATGTGTAAGTTGTGTAAGAGCTTGTGTAAGTCAGTTTTGGAGTATGAAATACTCCACCTCCATGACAACTTTGAATTTGTCCTCGACGCTGCTTTTTGGAGGCTTGTGGGACAAGTAAAACTTGTCTCATGCCTCTAAATTTAATTTACCAACCATACTTATGGTTGGAGATGTGATTTGTGATTTTTATAATGCATTTTATTAAGTCATGTTGCATGTTTTTAATTGCACTTTCTTACATTTTATTTATTTGTTGTCCCTTGAGGTGTGGGCTTTTTGGAGTGTGCAAGTAACTTGTCATATTTTCACCCACCTCTTTATTGTGCTTGGGAGAATGGATTTTTTCTTTTGTGTTTGAATTGAGGATGTGTGATGTGGCATCCTACATGGATCCACATCATCCTCTCTTCTTCCCTCTTCTATATAATTCAAAACTCTTTGCTTGTTTTGGGTTGTTGAACCTTTTGCATTCTTCCTTGGGGCGCATTTTTGTTGTTTTGGAGCTCTTGTGGATTGTGGAGGAATTTGGAGATATCTTCATACTTGGCATTGTTGTTTGGAACTATGTTATTGTCTTGGAAAGCTTGTTGTTTGGAAGCAAAGTAACCATGGAGAGGTAGGAATTTAACTCTCCTTTTATGTTGTTATTATCTTGTGTTGTGTGAATGGTGCATGTTTAGTTTTATTTGTTGGTTGGTTGGGTAGACTGCCTTAGGGAAGGTGTAGGAGAAGGCTATGGGGAATCCATGTGGGGGGGCATAAGGAAATGCCATTGGCATCAAATTTTGTGGAGGGAGTTTGGGTTTGGGATCCACCATGGAAAAGAAATAGCTTGCATTTCTTACTTTGTGGGGGGCATAAGGAAATCTGTGGGGGCATAAGGAGGGATTTGTGGGGGCATAAGGATATGTATGGTGAAATTTATTGGTGGTTTGTTCTTGGTGGATGCCCAATTCCCAATTGGGAGGCATAAGTAGCTTCCCCCATAGACCTTGCTCCTTTGGCTTGCATGATCAAGCCTGAGTTTTGATTGGTATGTTTTCAATTGCAGTTGTAAACTATTGTTTTGTATTGATCTATGTTTTATATTGAAATGTGCATGTTTGAAAGAATGTTGTGTGTTGTGGAAGCCAGTTGTTGCCATGGGTTGAATTGCATCTATTATTGTATTTTGGTTGGGGCTCGGGGGCCAATGATGAAGGAAGGATTCTCCTTTCATTGGATGTCTTGGTTGGGTGGAGAGCATTGCCTTTCCCCTCTTTTGTTGTGACCAACTTGGAGAGAGAAAATGTGCATGTTGCTGTCCTGGAGAAAAGGAAAATACAGTTTGATAGTCCCTTGTGAAAACACATTCATTTGTAACCTTTCCCACTTGTAGTGGATGAAATTGTAACATTTGTATTGTGAAGAAAAGATGTTGTAATTGGATTGAAAGTGTTTATTTAAAGTGTGAAAGATATTTACATTCTCTGTCTGTACATGGAAAAGAAAGAAATAGAATTTCTGTTAATTACAATCAAGGAATGAAAGAATGTAAAGATGTTTCTCTTTGAGTTAATAAAGAATTGCAAGTTTACTTCTCATTGCATTGTTGGGTTGAGTTGGAATGTTAAATTGTGATTGGAATCTCTATTTTGAAAATTGAAAGAAGAAGAAATACGTATGAGGGAATTATATTGCATTGTTTCCTTTTTGAAATATATTAAAGTGGAAATCAGATTTGCAATTTAGCTTTGAAATGGTTTGCTTATAAACAACTGAATGTATTGGACTAGTTTAGGAATGAAATGCCACATTTGAAGGATGAATTTGATAAACAAATTTCTAGAAATGGGATTTCTGTTATAAACTTAAAACTGGCAATTAATTTTAATAAAAATGTACAGTTCGGACCTGCACTTAACAATCAACTTGGAATTGATATAATATAGCATGCTAAGATGTTAAGGAACTCAAATTGACAAAGAACACTTAAGAAGACAAGTTAAATTAATGCAAAATCGAATCCAATTCCTCTAACAGTCATTTTTTTGTCATTTGTTGGAAAAATGCAACTTGAAGAAATTGAACAAATTTACTTCCTTAAAACATTCTAAATCCTTCCTAGAGCAATCCTCCATGTCTGTTTGACATGTTGAGTGAAGGAGGAGATCCAATTTAATCAAATTTAGAAGTTGGAAATTACTAGTTGGCTTTTTAAAAGCCTACAAATCATTTTTGTAAAATTGACCCTTTAAACTTTACCAAAAAGTAAAATTTATGATGCCCAAAAAGTCCCTGCTTGCCCAAATCCAAGATTTCTAGCTCAAGTTATGGCACTTTGAAGTTTTTCGCATTGGCGGAAAATTTAGGAAAATTTTCCTGGCGGGCCACGCCTGAAAAATTCCCGTTATGATCCTTAGAAAATATTTTAAAATTTTTGGCTTGGGAAATTTTTTGAAATTTCCTCCACCACCTCATGACCAATCGAGAGGCGCCACGTGTCCTCACGGGGCAGCGGCGGAGGCACGGCATTTTCTTTGCCCTTAGACCTTTTGAAAATTTTGGAAAAAATTTCATTTCTCCCCGCCGGCCCGCGGCCTATCACAAGCTGCCACGTGGCAGATTTGGGTGCTAGCAGGGGGGAAGGACCCTTTGTTTTTTTTAGATTTTTGGTCTTTGGAAATTTTTGATAAATTTCCCCATGGCCCCGCACTCCCGCCCTCGCCTTGGGAAATTCTTCTCGAGGCGCGCGGACCCGTGCATCCAACTTCCCCTTTGTCCTCCCTTCAGTGAAATTTACAAATCAACTCCACCGCCTGCCTCTCCCTCTCCCTTCTCCCCATAGTGAATCATGGAGCACCACGTGCCCCTAGTGAACCCACGGGCGCATGGGCATTGTTTTGTTTTCTTTCCCTTTGGGTGAAATGCCCCAAACTCTCCCGTCGCCCGCCCTTCCTTTCCTTGTTACGGCGATGACTCAGAGGCCGCCACATGTCCTTGGAGGACCCGTGGAGGCATGGGCACAAATGGGAATTTTCTCCCACACGAGGAAAAATTCCAAATGCCACCCCGCGACCTGTTGACCTGAATTTTCCTTTCACCTTTGCTTGACATGTGTCCCCTTGGGGAAAATTTGACCCCTAAGGTCTACTTGCTCATATCTTGAGTTTTTGAAGGAGTTAGGAGGACTTCTTTATATCACCAGAAAGGTGAGAAAATTTCCTATCCAATGGGAATGATTTAGGGAATTTTGGAAGTGTTAAGTATGAGAAAAATCAAGTTGAAACTATGAGCTTGTTAGAGAGTGGGTATGGGGGTAAATTACTCCCTGAACCTAACTGAGACTTCTAACCCCATAAAATGAACCATGTGAACTTGAAAATTGTTAATGAAGGAAAAATATGCTCTAGTAATTTAGAATTGATCCAGAACCTAATAGGGTCAATTGTTGACTTGTAACTTTGTTGTGGACACTCCTAATAAAAAAATCCATAATTTTCTAACTAATCCTAGGTTGTTTCTTGGGTCTCAAGTGGGTTGTTTTAACGGGAATCACAAAAGGAGGACCTAAATTTTTTTCTAACTACACATGTGATTATAGCTTGCCAAAAGGAGTGCTACAAAAACCACATTAAGTATAAAGATAAAAAAACAAACCATAATCATCACATTGTATTTGTAGGTTTCGATTAGAGCTATGGCTCGTCCGCCTAACTAGAACATAACTCCTTTAGCATAAGCCTTAAAATACAACAATGGGGGTGGTCCTAGGAACCCTAAAGTAGTTCACGTAAGAGGGAACCTTGTGAACCAAATAGGAAAGTTCTCAACACTACAACTTGTCTAAGTACGCCTTGGTAAGATTCGAGTCAAAGATATCCATATTACGACACTAGTGAAAGTATAACCGAACACACTTCGTGCTCATTATACTTTGAAGGGGGTAAAGTAAACCCAAGATACTCTTTGGAAAACCAAGGTAAATTGAGCCCACCTTAGATATCTTGTGACACCTAGAGAGAGAACCACCCAGGGAAGCTTGTCGACTTGGAACCATTGTTTTTGCCTTATATAGTATACTTGAGTGCTCTCACAAAGTGACAACTTTGTTAGATTCAAACTCTAGTTTTTCGAACAAGGGAAAGAATCTCTTAAAGTTTGAAACCGTGCAACATTTGATCATGAAATCTATTTAGTGTCATTTTTTCCTAGTTTTTCACTCGTCCTAAGACAAGGAAAAACTCTTCCAAAATAACACCAAGTTTATTTCAACACCATTTGGTCTATCCCTTGTTTTCTTGTTGCTCATTTTGAGACAAAAGGAGAAACATACATAGATACCTACTAGATATAATCGTGTCCACCACTTTTGTAGTCTTCTTGCATGACCATGTTGCGGTAGGAATGCAAGAGTTGAAAGTGTGAATGGTACGTCTTCACGATCTAGTAGCCCCTTGTGTCTCAAAACCCATATTTGAGACTTACTATCATTATAGCTAGGTTGTCTTATCATTGTCTTCTCTAGATTTGTTACGTGCCCACATTATAGCCATACAATTGTGACATTTACGTCTCATTTCCATTGTGAAACTTGGCCTAAATATCTATATTGTATCATTATGTTGCTCGCACGCTTAATAATTCCTTGCTATACTTAGACATAGTTTTTACACCCTAGCCTTGTCTTGAATTTTGTAAGTGTTGAGGTTACTTTGTTAGCATCGCTATAACACCATTTTGATACTAAAATCTTGCTTTCTTACAAAGCTTGATTATGTGTCCAAATAGCGTTGTTCTGCTCACATTTGTATCGTCCATTTTACAAGACTTAGACTTTGTTAGTGTTTAGAAACTTGTTTTTAGTATATCTTGTTAGAAGGTCGCGTCAACATTCTCTTATCATTTAGGCCTTGTTTGTTTCAAACTTGACCTAACTGGTGATATTGTGTTGTCACTATTTGGTTTCAAACCTATCTAGATAAATTTAGGGAATAGACTATTTGTTGTGACTAAATTTTGAGTACTATACATCATCGTATTGTTCTAGAAAAACTTGTGTCATATATTACCTTGCTAGGGTAGCTTATTCTTTAATTCTTAGGTTCACATTGACCTATTAAATTTGTGGCTATTTATAGTCGTTATTATTTTTGGCAACTTAGGGTCATTACACTGCACAAATTTGACCAGGGTCCCTTGTTAATAAACCTTAGTGGAAATATTTCGTGTTGTACCTTCTATTCTAGGTAATGCATACTACGAGAATGGGGTCACGAAAGTTAGAAGACAATATATTTAGAGGTGATGACCCTCTTTTAGAGGATAATCTCATGGTCAACCATAATGGTGGAGAGGAAGATTCTCCTCAT
Source organism: Taxus wallichiana var. yunnanensis (assembly GCA_018340775.1). Lineage (NCBI taxonomy): Eukaryota > Viridiplantae > Streptophyta > Pinopsida > Cupressales > Taxaceae > Taxus > Taxus wallichiana. The sequence goes on along the minus strand of CM031239.1, from coordinate 773,750,857 downwards.
GTGGATGCAAAGCTTCATTCCCCCCATTTTGACGACTACATTTTTCATAACAAACATGAAGTTATTATGTGGGTTGTGGAACTAGGGCCAAATTACCTTCCATAATAGACCCTTCTCTTATCATTGGCATGGTTTGGGGAGAAGAAGAAGTAGACCGCCCTCATCGCACTCTTAACGAAATATTAAACCCAGGTCATGCCTCTACTTTTGGATGACGAAATAATGAAGAGGTGCCTTTTGAAAATGATGGGGACTATCACATACCTATAGTTAGGGTTCATTGTGAAGATGATGAAGACCATGTTCATCATGCACAACCTCCTCCTAACGAAGATCGTCATGAAATACCTATTAAAGAGGTGACGTTAGAACAACAAGTCCAAGCCCTCACTCGCCAATTGACAAGTTTGGCATCACATATACATAAGGAACAACCAAATTTTTGAAACAAGCTATACCAAAAGCAAAACCTAAAGCTTCGTTTTACAAGTTCCCAATAAACACTCCTTGACAGAGGCACAAAGATATCCTTATGAAGATATTCTCACAAAAATAGAGGTGGGAATACACCTAGATTTAATCCTTCATATAGGCCTACGCCACCCACACAAGATCCACTTTTTAATCAAGAGTGGTCAACTATGAAGAACTCCCTTCAAGCATTACAAGAGGGCCAAACCGGTAACAATAGCAAGAAATACCGGTTTGATGAGTTATGTCCCTACCCTTTTGACAAAGCCATGTTATAAGTACCTTTCCCAAGACATTTTGATTTTCCAAAATTTGATAAATATAAGGGAAAAGGTGACCCTCGTGATCATATAAAAGACTTTTATATGGCATGTCAAGAGGTTGCATATATGACAATTATCTTATGCGCTTGTTTCCACGAAGTTTAGGAGCAATAACACTAGAATGGTTTGTGCATATCCCTAAGGGATCCATATCAACATGGCATGAACTAGAAGAAATATTTTTATGAAACTTATCTTTCAATATAGAAAATGACCTTACCATGTTAGATCTCTGCAATGCCAAGAAACGAAATAACAAAAACTTTGTTGCATTTTTATAATGATGGAGAGGATTAGCTAGTCGTTTTCCTTACGCCATACCCAAAAAGAAGTTAATCAAGGTATAATTGTTCCCAACCTCCATCCAGACATTACATTCCACTTGCAAATGCATTGTGGCAACACATTCAAAGAGGTAATAAAAAAGGGAGTCAAATTAAAAAAGCATTGTTAGCTAGGGGACTCTAAAACCTTTCTCCCATGATCAAAATCGATTCCAAATCTAACGAAAAACCAAAGTTTGTTCATAATAAGAACAAAAATTTCATTGGTGATGGGATAGTAGACTCCAAACGAGTACAAGCCATTCAAAACAACACTCCTTTGAAGCTTGTAAAGGGAGCTCCGCCTATGGAGTATAAGTGTCATACTTTCACTCCTCTATCTGACTCAATGTCATCAATACTAAAACAACTAGAGGTGGTTAATATGGTTAGATATCCTGAAACTATGCCTTATGAGGATGACACGCCTAAACCATCATGGTTTAGAGATAATGAATATTGCCAATTCCACCACGTTAAAGGTCACAAAAGATAAGTGTTTGAAGTTGCAGCACTACATCCAGGACTTAATCGAAAGTGGCAAGGTGGAGATGGATTCATCCACTCCTAACAAATACCCCAATATGAAGACTTTTCCTAAACATAATCAGGACAATAATGTTAATTATGTGTCTAATGAGGAGAATCATTTTGATTCTCTCATTGGTTGTGTAGATACACCTGTTGAACATGTCAACACAATAACCCCTGTGATATCCCCTGGACTATCTATGTCTAGGCATGTGTTGAAAAAGACTGATTATCACGCAATTTTACATACTTATGACAGTAAGGAACCTAGGTTTCAACATTCCCATCAAAGGATGCCTATCACAACTAGACCTTGTTTGATTCTTCACGCTAAAGAACCCATTCACTTACCTCTTCCCCCATCTTCAACTCATGGTAAGTGGTATGATTTTGATTCTTCCAAAGATTCCAATCCCAATTATTCTAAGTCTTCTGATTCTTCTGAAGATTCCAATCTGAATTATTCCTCTAATACAAATCCTAAGTCATGGTCCTCCCTGTCTTTGCAGGACCCCATTTCTCAGTCACCTCAATGACCCCTTCTTCTATCGAAGAGCTCTTTGACTCAAAGTCCTTCTAATCAATCATCTAAGTTGACTCCTTGTTGCATTCATCCAATCAAACCCTTGTGGTAGAAAAACTACTCACACCGATTGATTCATTTCAGAATAAAGAAGCCATTAGAGAATATATGAGGGTACATAAAGACATTCCTATAGAAGCTTGTGAGCAAGAAACCTCTTTAGACCCTAAGATCACATTCACATATTGGGAGGAAGAGAGTGATGCCTTTTGTCAGAAAATAGAGGAAGACCCTAAGATCACGTTCATGTATTGGGAGGCAGAGATTGATGCCTTTTGTTAGAAAATAGAGGAAGACCCTAATATCATTGAACATGATCCTCCTCTTATTCTTTTGTCTCCACATTCTTCACTGAGTGATGGAATGTCTAGGTCTAGCATTAATCCATGACCTATCTTCTCATTACCTAATCGTTATTTATCTATTAGGATTCCTCCATCGTAATCTTACCTTGGGTCACCGCCTAGTAGCCCATCGTCTTTTTCTCGCCACCTCAAGTAGTCCCACAACATCTATATGTGGCTCACCTCCTAGAAACCCATCTTTGTTTATACTGGGGGCACATCCTAGAAGTCCCTCATCTTCGATTATTAGGCCATGTCCTAGTAGCCCATCTTCTTTTGTATATGGGACACCTCTAGGTAGTCCTTCGTCTTCTATCTATGGGATGCGACCAGGCAGTCCTTCATCTTCAATCTCAGGGCCACATCCTTGCAGTCCTTTATCTTTAGTCTTTGGGACACCTCCTAGTAGCCCATCTTATTCAATTCTTGGATTGTATCCTTTGCATCCATCATATTGTTCTTCTATCAATGATTGTGGTAAACCCACCGTCATTTCTCCCATCAATTCTATTCATCCACTTTCTTCTCTCACTTCTCGGGGTCAGAAAAGTCACGTTATAGCTTATAAGAAACCAAAATGGTTCCTTCATTAGACTTGGATCAATAATTCCAAGATCTCCAAAGCTCACAACAATTTAAACAATCTTAAAGTTCATAATCAAACATGATTCAAAAATGCACATAAACACACCCATCAAGTATGGTGTAAAGTGCATAAACCTCTAAAGAGGGACCTCATATTGCCACACACAAAATCCATGTTTCATGATAAAACGCAGTCATCTATTGAGTATGAGCTTGCCACGATCATTAAGATCGGGAATAATATGACTCTTGATAAACAAACATGCCTAGTCTTCCTTATCAAGGAAATTGCTAACATTGTTGTTAGATCTTATCACGTTAAGTGACCTTGTTGGTCCCACCTTTCAAAAAAAAAAAAATACAAAAAATGAGAAAGCATTTCAAAAATCAAAGGTAAACGAACACACATTGCAATCAGGTATCACATACACATGGATGTTCTTTCTTCCCTTCTTTGCTATTCTTTTGCAAGTCATCCTACCATTTTCATCCCTTCGGTGATATTTTGGTTAGCCTATTCACATGCATTTTGCGATAGTTATCTCTATGGTATCCATTTGGCATTGGTATTTTATCACCTTGGTAAATTAAAGAACGACTGACCTCTTAGAGATCCTATCACAATCAACATCTAAAAAACTTGTTGCGAAGAAAATTTGGACATATTTGTTGACACCAAAGAAATGTTGTCATCACAATCACTTCTGCCTCCTTCCATTAGACCATCATTGGTTCTTAACCCCTTGTCAAGTAGGAGAGATGGAATAATTTTTCAGAAAAGTAAAAGAATCAATCAAATCAAAAAGTAAAAGCTAAAAGCAAAAGTAAAAGCAAATTGATAGATAACTCTCTCTTGAGGTATTTCTAATAAACTCTACTAAGGCTATGCATGCCTGACTGGTAGTAGAGCAATGTTGTGATTAGAATCAAATGCATCTCCGTCGGGGCTATGGACACCTAGCTGATAGTGGAGCAATGTACGACTCTCCTTCCACAATCCATCCATAAAAATCAAATTTGAAAAACAAATCATTCCTACACATTGATTAGGGTGTCTTCACTTGTTGTTTATCAAATCTTCCCTCTAAGAGGTAATAAATTTCCACATGCACACATTGTATTTCTATGAGCAAACATGATTAGTATGTTACCAAGTGTCCTTTTTGAACATTGTTGATTCTTACTCTAGTTTGTATCTTATCTCACGATTCGTGCCTTTGGCTAATAACTTCTTCATCGCGAGGCTTTTAAGCTACATTCACAAAATTCACATCATTCTTCTACTTCATTCAGAAAATCCATGTGTATACGATTTCCTTTTTGTCATGTTTGCGAAGCACCTTTGTCCCCTTTCTCAAAACAATCTGCCACTTCTTTCTATCATGTGCTTCTTGGCCAACTTACGCTGGGGCATCCTTGCTCCTTCCTAGCATGTCATTGGGTTACATTCATCATCATGTTGAACCTATCCATATTGGCCCTGATCTAACTTTTACGCGTGAAGAGTTTTCCTTTGAATATTCCCATCTAACGTTGGGGGCAATTTCACATCTTCACTTTCTTGCGCATACGTGTGGCATTCTGCCCTTGTACATCCCATCTGTTGTTGGGGGCATCCACGTTTCTTCATTTCCTGTACATAGCTTCAAAAAAATTCTAGAAAATAAAAAACATTCAAATATGTTTCAAAAATAAAAAACATTCAAATATGTTAGTCGGAAAAGTCAAAACATCCAAATAAACATAAAAAACCCAAACAAATTAGTAAAAAAATCAAAATCCCAAAAAAATTACTAAGAAAAATTTAAAAACCCAAATTTATCTTACCATTGCGTAGTTCACTTCGATACCTTTCCAACACAAAAACAGAGTCATTTCGAGGTCGGGAGCAAAAGTTATGGCCTTCAGAAGATATGTAGTGCATTCAGTGTTACACAGGTGCCCAGGCGCCCATGCTACAGTCAAAAACTTCAAAAATGAGCTAAACAATGCCAACACATGTGCCCAAGTGCCCTTGCATCATACACATAGGCGCATAGGTTCCCTACAACATGCACGAGTGCTCATGCACCCTTGCATTTCTTCTTTTCTCCTACGTAAGCACCTTTTCTCCCACACAAGCTCCTTATCACATAGATTGATATTGATTAGTCCCAATTTCACAAAATATTAATTCAAAAATCCAAATTTATCTTACCATTGCATAGTTTGCTTCGATACCTTTCTAACATAAAAAAATGGAGTCGTTTCGATGTCGGGAGCAAAAGTTATGGCCTTCGAAAGATAGGTAGTGCATTCGAGTTGCACAGGTGCCCATGTTGAACACTTTATCAACACAGGTGCCCATGTTGCATGTAAAAATCCAAAAATTAAAAGAGGAGGCCAACACACGCGCTCGAGTGCCCATGTTGCCTCACAAAATCCAAAAACTCAAAAAGTAGGGTAACAAATGCGCCCAAACGCTTTGTCTTTGCCTCACACAAGCCTTAACAGAGGTTAAGACAGGCACTGAAAGTGCCCATCTTGCTCACAAAATTGAAAAACTCATCAACAAGGTCAACATAGGTGCAGTGCCCATGTTGGCTCACAAAATGCAAAAAAAAACTCAAACTAGGTCAACATAGGTGCCCAGTGCGCCATCGTTACCCAACAAAACCCAAAAATCCAAAAAGGAGGCCAACACAGGTGCTCCCCAAGTGCACAGGCACACCCAACATTGCACAAGCCATAAATTTTGCTCCCGACCTCAAAACGACTCCATGTTTTTGCGTTGGAAAGGTATTGAAGCAAGCTACATAATGGTAACATTAATTTTGGCTTTAGATTTACCAAAAATTTATGGTTTTTCATTTTTAAATGGCTTGCACATAACTGAAGCTGTATCACCTGCATTATCCTCAACATCGAAATTGGTCCTACAAAACCATCTTTCTAATGTTCTTGCTTGTTCTTGTCTCAAATGACATGTAGATCATCGTGATCTACCTCCATTAACAAATTTGGGTTTGCTTATTATGTCGGTACTCCCGTGCAATAGTGAGTTGTTAGGTATTGTGTCATAATGCATGAATGCTTTCCATGGGACTACTTGTGTCCTCCATTTTTCCCTCACATGTGTTATTTCTTGGGGCATCATTTTTAACCCTTGTTGTTACAACATGAACATTCAGAACTACAGCTTGATAACAAAAACATTGGTACAACTTGTCTTGAATGTTGTTTGTTTGAGTATATGTGATTGTGTTTGTTTCTCTGTTAGGTTAGCTAGTTTACTTTCTCGTATTGCATTGCATTCTGTATGTTGCATGGAGTTAAGTGTCATTTTACTTTCTTGTATTGCATTGCATAATGTATGTTGCATGGAGTTACATATTTTTAGCAGTAAACAATTGTTAGTAATTTAGATTTTCATGTTATCTTACACTTTTGTTTATTTTAAATAAAGGTCGATGATGTAGACCTAGGGGCAAAATGATATAAATCGGTTGCTTATGGAAAGGATGGATGCAAAGGTTGGACTTGTCCTATATTTCTCCATTAATCATTTCTTCTTCGTCATCATTTATTATCATTACTAATTTTTCTCCTCAAACTCACTTGGGGCAATAAATAACCATGTTTATCCCCATCCTTATTCCTTCTCAATACCTAAGGGTTTCGCGCCTGTCTAACCTATTTACTTCTACCCATTTCAATCATATTTTCGATCGTCAATTGACTTCTTCTATCACCCACTCGACACTCGAGGGGGCATCCTTCATCCTGCTAATTTTTCTTCAAAAATTTACCTGTTTTACGCTTGTCTACTATGTTTGAAGTGAAGTCACTAACTTCACCTCAAATAGGGCAAATGTAGACACCTAAATTCCGCTTTTGCAATCTTATTGCCAAAACGCACGCAAATCACTCTTATTCTTCCCAATTCCATTATAATTAGTGCTCTTTACTAATTAACTAATGTTTCTTGCCACTTTGGTCGGTTAACAAGCACTTTGTTGATCACCAAACCTCTTTCGCATTCAAGATGCCACTTTACGATGAATCGTAAGTCAAAATCCTCTTCAAAACAAACAATTAGCGTTTATAAGCTAATTAAGCCTATTTTGCCCTTGTTTTGGTCAATATACCCTAGTATTGGCTTAAACCCCTCTTCCAACCACTCAAAATCACCCCATTCACCTCCACAACATCTCAGTAAGCTTCAAAATCTTATCCTAGCCTCCTAGTTGACCCTAAGCGGTCAATTAAGGCTCCACACCTCTTAATCACTTGGTAATTCACTAATTTTGATTAACAAGGCCTAATCATGATTAACAATTCTAATCTAATTTGGGGCTTTTAGTCCCACGTGCACCAAAATACAAGTTTCTCCCAAAAGGAAAACTATAAAAAGGGTGCACCTAATTCCTTTATATTTTACACGCCATGCTTTGATTTCCATCTCATATGATAAATATGATTTATATCCAAGTTCAATCCACCTAAAGCCTTGAATGGGGTTAGTAGATGGTTATCCAAAATGACCGAGTAGTCATTTGGAGAGGCCATTTCACCTTGTTTGGAGTAGAACCATAACCATTTGATTGCCCTCTTAGGTCTATTTAGGCCCATGTTAGGTAATTCAAGCATATTTATAGGCATGCTTAATTAGATTTTGTATTGTTTTCATACTAGTTAAACATTCTTTTAAGCTTCTGTCTTAATGTTACATTCCTAGACTTAGAACCTTGGCTAGATGGATGACAATGGTGTTAGCTTTCCTTGTTTAGTAATGCAATTTGTTTTGTAAAGTTTAGGGTGCTTGTAGTCTTTAAAACAACAATTGACTTTCAATACTATTATCCACTACTTCTTGCACAAAAGCCATCTTCCTCCATTAAAGTTGATTATTCAAGGCACTTTGCAGGATAGTGAAGTCATATCTCATAAATATTATCAAATTGTCAATCATATCTGCATCACCCACAACTCTTTCACCACTCCTAATGTCCCTACTAGGGTTACAGCGACATTCAACATTTCAAAGATCCACGATACATGTCGGCCTCCATATTCCTATAAAAGAGCTCAAACCCTTATAAGGTAAAGTATTTTTATATTTTCAAGACCCCCTTGAACATGTTGAATGCATTCTTATTGATGAAATGAATTTCATCGGTCCAAAGTTAGTCTTCAAAATTGACTAACTGGTTATGTGAAGCTTTTCCCCACTCTAAGAAATCTAAATTCGACAATAGATCTATCATCCTCATTGGTGACCTCAGGAAACTACCACCAGTCATGGACACTCCTTTATATGCTAACAACTCCTATGGTGCTAGCCTTTGGAAAAAATTCAACAGTTCCATCTCCTTGCAAGTTGTCTTTTACTAACAAGGTTTTGACTCGCATAGGTTTCATTTCGGTGTTTGCTTCTCCACATTCACAATGGGAATCTTGTCTTTGAGGACTTGGAACTCCTCATGTCTTGCACATACTTACACCTTTCTGAGCATGATATCCTCAACTACAAATATGCCCCACATTTATTTGCAAAGAACGACCAGGTGGACCACAACAATCTTCAAATTTTGAAATCATTGAACAATCTTGTCACTTGGTCCATTGTAGAGAACACAAGGCATCTTGATTAGGGGATCTAGATGATGATCAATTACAACACAAAGCTCTTCTTTGCAAGAACCAAAAAGTCATGCTAACTGCTAATTTGTGGGTTGAATTAGGCCTTGTAAATGACACAACAAGAACAATCACCGACATTGTCTACGCCACTTCCATTGCACCACCACAATTGCCTTCTTTTGTTGTCATCAAATTTGATCATTATATTGGCCCTTCTTAGGATCCAATCAACCCACTTCATATTCCCATCCTCCCTATTTCCAAAGGAAACTGAAGACAATTGCCAATTAAAATGGTCTGGGCTTTAACTACTCACAAGTCCCAAGGCCTTACTTTACATAAAGCCACAATCAACATTAGCTATACCGAAAGGCAAGGCCCAATGTTCATAACAATTTCCAGAGTCCCCTCCCTTTCTCATCTTCGCATTTTGGCTCCATTTTCCTTCTACAACTAGTGTAAAATGTCAAGAACACCTCTCCGCTTCATGCTCGTAAAAATGAGGAATCATGTCTTCAATCACTCTTCCTTAACCTCGCCCTTCACCCTCCACATTTCCCTCCCCACCGTAACTCCTTACTATTCCCGTATTCTAGGAACACTTACTCGCATTTGCATTTCTTCTAACTCTCTATATATGCCTTATTTGCGCTATGTTTCTTGCATATATATTGCTCCTTCATTTATAATTTACGATTTACTTCATCGTGGTCTCCAATGTTTGTCTTGCACATGTTGTTTTCCTAATCCACTTTCTATTATATGTTACTTGTTCCAAGTTCCTTTTATTAAATCCCTAATGATTAGTTCACATGTTCATTTTCACTTTCCCTCCTCTCTTTTACACTTCACCTCCATCCCCTTTCATTCATCTTTTCTACTTTATCATCTTTTCACATTTTGTTTCTTTCATTACCTTTTTGCCCTTTCATTAACACTAAACAAATTCATTCACCCCCTCTTCACTCCTCCCCTTCCCCCATTCTCGCACTTTCCATTCCTTAACCACATCCCTTTTGGCATCTTCATCTTGCTTTACTCACATGTGATCCCTAGTTCGCCAATAGGCGTCCACTTTTGAAGATGCCTTTGCTGGAAAGTGTCAAATTCTGGTGACTCCAATATTTGATATCTTATCAGATTTTAGATATTTTAAAAGTTACCAAATTAAATATTTTTCTACAATCCTTTTACTATCCTAGATATTCATCAATAAATCCTAGATATTTAACATCCTAGATATTTCTACATGGTTGAATTATCTCAATGACAAGGGCTACTCCAATATTTGTTATCTTACCGGATTTTAGATATTTTAAAAGTTACCAAATTAAATATTTTTCTACAATCCTTTTACTATCCTAAATATTCATCAATAAATCCTAGATATTTAACATCCTAGATATTTTTACATAGTTTAATTATCTCAATGACAAGGGCTACAAAGATAAGAATGAAGGTGACTTTTCTTTATCTGCGTTGAATAACTTCTCTGTACTTAGTTGTAAATTAGAAAGGAAGTGCTATTGAGGAGTCGACTTAGTAGTCCAGCTGCTTTGAAGGCATGCGGCTAGAATTAGTAAATAGAACATCATACAAAAATTCAACTCCATATCCAAAATTTGGAACACTTTCTCACACGGTAGATTCTATTAAAGAAAAAAACTCGGTTTTGGCAAGACTCCTATGTGAAATTCTTATACAATTTGTGTAAAGCATGAGACATGCACATGATGGAGTTGTCCGTTGTCTGAAGCCCCTCATGTTCCCACACATCATTAATTTTTACTATGTCCTTTCCATTTTCATCGAATTTCTACCATTGGCAATTTTTTCTCTCACTTTATGTTGTATTACATTGAGTTTTATCTTTGGCAACAAGGTATGCTTCTCTCACGGACTTTATATGTTCCTCTCCCATAACTAGATAATTGAATACATTGTCATCCTTATTCTCATGCTGCATAAATGTGTAAATTGGATCAGTAGAGCTCACTATCTGGAAGTGACTGGGGAATGCCAAGGCAACAATTCTTTCTGCATATTTGCAAGTGCTGCAATAAATAAAAGAATAGCTGAGAGCAATGGATAGCCTTTCAATTTGGTAAATCATATTGAATTTGTGCCTCAACCACAATTCATTATCCGACATGGAAAATATGGTGATGGTATCAGGCCCGCCTAAATGGAGGAGCAATAAAGGAATCCATATTCCGTATATTTTGCACTTTCCATTAGTGGAAGAATGCATCATAGTTCCAATTGCAGAGGTTTCCACTTTTAAGCGGTCCAAACAAGTGTCCTCATATATGGACTTGAGCTTACATATCTGATTTTGATTTTATTCTTCATAAAGTAAATTGTATAGTTTAGTTTTTGGAAAATAATATTGGTCATTCATTATGTCGATGTTCAACAAGATAAACATTATGCAAATTTAGATCTCTAATATCATGGCAAGTCTAAATTGAATGTCAATCCTAATTTCTAAAATAAATTTTATTACAAGCTCCTCAAAATGAGATTATTGAATTTGCCTTGCGAACATTTAAATGTTACAAAGGTAGTTTTAGTAGATAAACATCCGGTGTTTGACCAAATGAAGAAACATGATTTATTTTGGCGACTATCATAATTATGTCTTACAAAAAATGTGGGCAATAGCAAAATAAGAACTTTACAACAACATATAAACAACCACGCAATATCAACACGAAATACAACTCCAATAAACTAAACATTACTTTACAACTCATTTGCAATTGCTAGTGAGTTAATGCTTAGGAAATTGTCAACTTTAAGAAGGGTGAACTATTATTCTCGGAAATTTGTGATGTGGTTATGTACATCATAGTATATATATATGTTTTAAAGCCACAAATGCATTGTATAATGCAAGCAACAAATACCAATGTTACACGTATACCTCGACAAGGGGAACACAAGCAAATAGCTTCATCTCCACGACCACGACCACGCTGTGGGTCCCACCAAAATTTCATCACGTCGTCTCCCACAAGTTTTACTTTAACACGTCAACTCCATCTCTTATTTGACCTCGTTTCTAGCACGTGTCAGTCCAACGACCACCTACCCTGCCCAAAGCCGGTCAGCGCCGCCCCTCCCCAACACCAAACAATTTTCTCCGCACCACCCGTCCACTGGCCGGGCCGGTGAAACGAACGACCACCACACGATCACCCTCAACAGAACGTGCACCGTCAGATCCCCTGCCACCCGATACTGAAAAAGATTTTCTTGATTTTTTAAAGGGCGATATAGGCCCCGGTGCGCTGACAGCCGCACGATCGGCGGGAGACCCAGCTGCAGCCGTCGATCCTGTCCGAACCCTTTCCACACGCTGAGCTGCTACCGCACACGGCAAGATCATACCCGTCCGACCAGGCAACTAACGATCACAACCGTTGGAGTTTTCTGTCGCAGAAACTGACAGAAAGCCGCGTGAAACCGTGGAACAACGAGACGAGCGAAGTCATTTGACTTTTTTGTTTACGTTAAAATACCGGAAAAATGAAAATGTCTGTCATTCTTACGTTGTTGCAGTGAAGAAAATCTCTGAGACTGTTGAGCACAGGTCAAGGGTTCGAATCCAGGCTTCGTACTTTGCAATATTTTTCCACAGCTGATTGATTAGCGAGTGAGGTTATCGGAGAGATGGAGGCTGCACCTGCATTTCAATCGACGGATACACTCATGTCGGACGCCCATGCCCCTGCTGCAACTAGCCCGATGGATAACATCCCTGCAGTGCCCAGCCATGACGGCCGCTTTATGCAGTATAATATTTTCGGCAACATTTTTGAAGTTACTGCAAAATACAGACCCCCTGCTGCCCATTGGAAAAGGAGCTTACGGTATTGTTTGGTAAGTATAAAAGCTTTACTGTTGTCTAATATCAAGTTCATTTTCGAAATTGTTTGTTCAAGTAGCGGCAATTCAAGCGTCAATTTTTTAGTTTTCAAGTAACGATTTTGGATCGGGGCGAGGTTCTATCCCGAGTGTTATTTTCAATTTGCTAGAGATGGAGTTTTAGTGAGGTTGATTGCTGTAGTTGTTTTTCCTTTAATTTTGGGGTTCAGTTGTGTATTGTTTGTCCTGAATTGTAGGGTTTTAAAATCTCTCACGGAATTTTAGGGTTAAATATTGATTTTCTGTCGAATTTAGGTGAACGTCACGTATTATAGGTTACAGCAGCAAATATGTGTAATTGTGAAAAAATGTGTTTCAACCTTTTTGGTTGTAACGACTTCAGTTTTATTCTGCTACATAGCCGCTTGCTGTGCCTGGTGGTGAGTTAGGGTAAATGACTGTTTTTGAATTTAAGTTCACTTATTGCGGGAATTCAAGCAACGAGTTTGGATTCGGAAAAGGATAGGAAAGCCCATGGCAAGGGTTAATGATGCTTGGTGTCCAGTGCACATGACCCTGCTTGGACTCACAGTTACAGCGTGAGACCACCCTGAAGTTTTTGCGAGGTTAAATATTTTTGACTTTTAGCGATCTTACGGGCCTCACTTAACTGTATGTTTATTCCATTTCCAAATCCTTGGACAGTCAATTCTTGTTTAAAACCATTTCTAAATTTATCTTAATTTTATACTGAATTCAAATAAGTATTATGGATGGGCATGATTGAATGATCGTGTATTCTGTGAGGTTATTTTTTTCAAGTAATGTATTTTTCCCTGAATTGTAGGGTTAAATACCTCTTCCTGAATTTTAGGGGTTTGAATTAATCTCACAGATGAGGGGTCTTTAAATACTTTCTTATGCTAGCTGATTTCAGGTTAACATAACTCGAATATAAAATTGTCTGGAGACCAACAGTCATCAATTCCATCGTAGCACAAGTCAGGTTTAACTTCAACGGGGAATACACATGTGAGCTGCTTTAACCCAGAAAACTTGCCCTGGTAGGTTTGACCTCGGTCTTTAACTTACTAGAGAAGTAGTTTTTGTGAGGTAGTTATGTATTATTTGCCCTGAATTGTAGGGTTATCTATTTTTTTCTAGAATTTTGGTGTTTACTATTGGTTTTCTCTTAATTTTGTTTAAGTCTCCTTAATTCAAATTACAGGTCCTATGCTAGTCCTTAATATTTTTATAAAATATACATTGCTTTGGCGGGTTTAGCGTGGAAGAAATTGTGCTCTTGGAACGGATGTCACATGTTCAAAGCCTGAGGGGATGGAGTATGCAGACACTGTATGAATGCAACCCTATAGGACCGCTCCTGAAATTTAAGATCTCAAAATAAGATTAGGATCAGGAACTCCTTCCATGGGGCTGCTTCTGAAAATAGGAACTAGACCCCTTTCGCTGAGACCGCCCCGAAATTTAAGATAACATCTGTTTCCAAATTTGTTGGATGGCTCATCAATGGAATTTAATGTATAATTCTTAAATGTGTCTTAGATTGTTGTTACTCTTCACTTGTTAGAGACAGAGCGTATTTTTAATTTTGCTACAGTTAATATTTTCTTGAATAATGGGGTTTATTATTAATTTTCTCAATTCTTTTATTAATTTCATGTTTACTATTTTCTCTGAATTAGAGCTTACGAATCACATGATATTAATTTTAACACCCAAGATTGTATTTAGTAGGTTGTGATTGCTCATATATGTATTTACATCAAAATGTCATATATCTGGAAGTTCATGTAGTTTAATGAGTTCGAATTACTTCTTTCTGATTTTTGAGGTTTGTTACTAATTGTATCTCAATACAATCCCCACAAAATCTAGGGTAATTTTTTGTTTAAAACTGTTTTTAACTGTATGGGTATAAGATTGCCTGGTAACTATACACGTTTTCAACCTTAAAATGTTAGTTGACAATGGTAAATTCTTTGTTTAGAATTTTCGATTTATGGTAAATTTAAACTGAAATTGAACATCTAAATTTTAGATCAGGCCTGAGCGTGTATAGTTAGTGTAATTCTTCAGTTGGGAGAGGTGGTATTTTGTGAGGTTAATTTCTGTTGTTTTTTTCCCTTATTTTTGGGGTTACCTATCTCTGACTTTTAGGGTTGCACATCCCTTTCTAATTTTTGATGTTTGTTGTTAATTTTCTCTCAATTGCAGGGTTGCTAGTCACATTTTTACGTTTAGTTTCTCATTGAATTCTATTTGGGTCACATTGATGACTGCAAATATCTTTGTAATTGTATGTAATATCATTACATAACTTGCAGCTTAGAAGGAAATGTGTTTCACATGTATCTCTTCTGATTTTTGATGTATAGTTTTTAATTTCATCCATTTTTAGAGTTTTTATTCAATTCTTATTTAATTTAATGGCTTATAAATTATTATTTTTCATCCATTACAGAGTTAGGCAGTGACATTGTTTTCAATGCCGTAGATTTTATGTACCAGATTGTCATTGTAAATATCATGCATTAGGTAATAATTGCAAATATGTGTAACTGCAGAAAAATGTGTTTCAACTTTCAACCCTTCTGAATTTTGAGTTTATTTAATGACATTTTCTTTAGCAAATTTAGTGTCTTAGTTACAGTTTAGGTCAGGGTTTTTAGTCTGTTTCCAAATTCTTTGGACAGTTAATTATTTGAATTCAAAATAAACTTAAAAGTAGTCGAATATATCACTTTTGGTTGGGCATGAAATCGCAAAGTTTCTGTTTGCAGGTGGTTGATATTTTTAGGGTTTGGTTATGTAATAATGTATTGCTTGCTCGAATCACTCCGTTATTCATCGCCTCCTATAGTTTAAAGTTTATTAATAATTTTATTTCAGTTTTAGGGTCACATTCTTAAGCAAATTATACGCTTTCCTTAAATCTTAAAGTTGTCTATTCATTTTCCAGTTTTGATTTCAATTATTGTGTCAGAATATTTATTTACCAGATTTTTTTGTTACTATTTATTGGTAAAGAAAATGACTTTTTTTTCTGAATTGTAGTCCTGATTCAATGGGGCAAGTAAATCTGCGTGGTAAACGTTAGTTATGTGGATGTAGAAAATTTGTTTAGATAGTCTTCTAAGAAAATTAACTTAGTCTTCTCTTTATGGGTTTGTTTATGCAGTTCTGCAGTGAATGCTGAGACGAATGAGCACGTTGCCATTAAGAAGATTGCTAATGCCTTTGACAATCGCATTGATGCGGCGAACTCTTCGAGAAATAAAGTTGATGCGACATATGGATCATGAAAATGTATTTTTTTCCACCCCAAGAATTGCATCTTACAGGCAGCGTTTATTTTTGGTCCCTTGTTTCATTATTAGTTTGTAGAATTTATTTGTTTACTGGCTTGGTTAGAAAAATACAGCAAAACTTTTTTGTTTGTTAGCAATCCACTCAACTCAGAGGGTACTATTTCCACCTTTTGAAATTGTGTAAAGTCAGATGTTGACTCTGTCAGTTATTGTGTGCTTCCACTAAGAAATATTTTCAGACCAAACTTCACCACTTATTGTCCATGACGTCCATTTGAGTAGGGCACATCCTTGTGTGCTACCCAAAGGTGAGGCAATTGGGATTGGACAAAACACAGGGCTTGGGTCAGTAGTGTGTATCCACTGCTGGAGTAGATCTCCTCAGTGAAGCTTCAAGCACGGATTTCCTTATAAGAGTGGGTTATCCGTTGAGCCCTGAGCCGGAGAAGTTCTAATCAATAATAAACAATTTACCGCTTTCAATAGTCATATTTTGAGTACGTGTCTGCCTTTCACTCAATATACAAATTCTGCATAAACGAATTAGCAGACGGAAATCTAGCCTGAAGTGTGTGACTTCTTGAGCTATGTAGAGCTATGCTGAGGGTGTATTGAGGACAGCCTTCTGCTCAATATACAAAGTCTGCGTAAATGAATTAGCAGATGCATATCTAGCCTGGTGTGTGCAACTTCTTGAGCTATGTAGAGCTATGCTAAGGGGTTATTTAGGACACTGGTATTTTCTTGCCATTCTATTGAATGTGTGGAGTTGATAAATACCACCTACCCATTGCATCAGTGCTCTGAATCAGTTTTCTCTTTCAAATATTCAAATATTGAATTGTTTGATTGGTACAGACAAGCAGATTTTCCTAAACCTTAGATTGAATGTAACAGGAAGTGGAACTACTTTAAATTGAACTTTTAGATCAACCAGTACTCGGTGCTTAGATGGACAATGCAAATGAGTTATATCTTACGTAGGAGGGGGGGTGTTGTAAAAATCAAACATCTTTTGCTTGGACACCTCAGATTTACTGATTACAAATTTCACATCATATGTTGTGTACATGCTTGGCAGTCTTAAATTACATAATTAAATTCTCCAATATTTAAGTTTCTGGAGTTGTTTAAAAGAGCTTGTATAGTGTGTTGTAAAATCAAACATCTTCGCTTGGACACCTCAGATTTACTGATTACAAATTTCACATCATATGTTGTGTACATGCTTAGCAGTCTTAAATTACATACTTAAAGTCTCACCAGTATTTAAGTTTCTGGAGTTGTTTAAAAAAACTTGTATATTTTCTTGTTCCCAGTCAACTTCAAGTGAAAAGTTTATGGAATAGTTTATCATGGTTGAGAAATGGTAATCTGGAGCAGATTCCCTAACACTGAGGAGCGCTCTTTAGGAGTACAAGCTGTGTGTTTCCTGAGCTAACCCATGTCTGTTTTATTGATCATTCACAGATCAAGCTCATGTAAGGATTAACAATCAGTATCATTGACTTCTAAGTTCTAACCTATCTTCCACGGAGTCCCAGGACGGGGGACCCAAGGGCCTAGGTTTGGGGACAGCGGTACAAATATATATAATACTTGAAAAATTAGTTATAAAAATATGTATAAGGAATAACAAATGAAACTTTGAAATACTAAACACATTGCATTGAACAATGAAAATGCTAAATATCAATATATTAATATTTATATCATAATTTATATTCAAAATGATGATTACATCCAAATTTCAAATACAATTGGCCAATGGCCCAATGCCTCTAATCATCCCCAAAGTCTGTGCCAAACTTTTGTTGTTGCTCTCCCTCTTGCTAATGCTCTCAACCTCTCACTCTTGCAGCCTTGCTTGCTCTCACTCTTGCACTTGCAGCCTTGCTCAATGTTTTGTGATTTGGAGTGAGGGTGTGAGGTTCATTTATAGTTTTTTTGAGTGCTTAAAGTGTTGGTGGGCCCCCATAAACTATTAGGGTTAGGGTTGGGGGCACAAACATCTAAAAGAATTGTTTTTAATTAAAAACAATTTTTGACCGTTTTTGCAGTACAGGATGGCTGTATGTCTCCAAGACGGTCAAGGGACTTCGACAAGTCTCCGTGAGGTCTCGAGGATGTCCACAAGTCTCCTAAACGTCTCCTTTGGGATGAAAACGTCTCCACTTTGGGGGGACGTTCCCTGACTGTTGGTGGTGGAGGTGGGATGGTTTGGGAATGTTTCCTAGAAGTCCCTAGGTCCCTAGGACGTCCCTAGAGACTACAATTTTTGGGGGGACGCGACCCCATTGAACATTGCTTCTAACTTAAAAATGAGTAAAATAGGCATATTTTGCAAAGTGTTTGGAGTAGTTTGCTATGGTTGAGAAATGGTAATTCAGAGCAGATTCCTTTATCTTGTGGAGCGTTCTTGGGAGTACAAACTGAGTTTTTCCCGAGCTTGCCCCATGTGTGTATTTGATCATTCACAAAACAAGCACGTGCATTGAATTAAAAAGCAACCATCATTGACTTCTAATTAAAAATAAAAATGAAAGACTAAAGTAAGCATATTTTGCGAACCTGTCAAAGTACATCACAACTTAAGTGAATATAGGTTCAAAATGTGAGTGAAGTTAATATGAATATGACTTAGGCTATTTATGGTTCTATAATAAGTACTAGTAGTATTAGGCATAGTTCAAAAACTCGTACTTGGCAGCCCAAAATTTTGACACGTACTTAATACTTGACAATTTCTTGGCATTACCTGGCACTTTTTCATTTATACAAGCATTTTTTTGCAGCGGAACAATTTGTGTAATTTTTTCGGGATTGTTAGTTGCATAGTTTCGGGTCAATTTACTTGACCCATCACGAGGTGGTCAATTTACTTTGGCCCATCTCTCACGAGTATGAATGGTCCACTCTAGCACTCATTGCATCTAGGTGATGCTCACAAGGGTGAAGCACCGGGACTTCCTGGGAGGTCACCCATCCCAGTACTACTCCAGCTCAAGTGCACTTAACTATGGAGTTTCCCCCACAGTCAAACCTGCTTAGCTTGCTACCCCATTTGCAAAACCTTCAGCAAGTGTTGTGCCTTTGTGTACTTTTATCACTAAAAATATACAAATTTATGAAATAAACTTAAATAACATGTAAAACACTATTAAATGACATGAGAAATGAATGTAGAGAATGCATAAGTATATTTTCTGTTAATTTTCATCCCACAATAATGCCATTAGCATATGACACAATTTCCTTCTAGAGCCAGTTCATGGTGATTCCAAGAAGGGTCATTAGACTCAGGCTTGCTATGCCGATGGGTAGCTGAACCGGATGACGATGTCATTCCTGTAAATTAGACAATAGAAACCCTATAAAACCAAAAAAATGTTTTTGATTCAAACCCTAATCTGTTAGTGTCTATGAAAGGAAGAAGTTGAATAAAATGGGAAACTAATAAAAAAATCTATTCCAGGGCATATAAAATTGGAAAAAAATCAAAATTCAAAACAAGTTTAACAAAAAAATTAAATCAAGACACTTACCTGATCATACATATGTGAGCAATTAAAAATCCTTCTGAAACAGATGGAATTCACTATCTGTTATCTCGCAGCAACAGTGAAATGCACAAAATAACCTGGTAGATCAGAAATACAAAAAAGCTGTGTTTTTGTTTTTTGACAAAAGCCGTCTTTTCTTTCTGCAGTCCTGTCTTATTCTGCAGTAGACGAGCTTTCTGCATAACTCGGCAAGTTTTTGGCAATAGTTTGGCAAGTGTTTGGTAATAGTTCGCCAAGTTTTTGGTGGAAAATCTGCAATTTTCTGGCCCTGATTTGGCAGTCGAATAGAGTGGCGATTTCTGGGTTAGTAGGCAATCAGCTGAGTACTTACTGATTTTTACCTAGTTTTTAAATCTATGGATTAGTTAACGTAGGTAAACTTGTCATGTATAATTTTTAAATCTTTTCTATTATTGATGAGTGCTTATACGAGGTACAAGGTGAGTGTTTCTTAAATCTTGTATAGCATTGAACAATTATTTTAGGAGTAAGAGTTGAGTGTTTTTAAAATCTTTCCTAGCATTGAGAAATTATTTTAGGAGTAACAGATGAGAGTTTTTTTGGGAAAGCTCCAATTATATTTTGTTGAACAGTTAATAACCAGGTATCTTTGACTTTAAAAGTAAAATGAATATATATAAATACAGGAGGAGTGTGTTCCAGGATGAACAAATGATTAAAAAGAAACCTACATATAAAACGGTGCACAAAAGTAGAAGGATGGTGGTGTTCCAAATCTCGTGCTGACGGCAACAAATACTGCCAACGGCATATTTATCTTGACTAGAAGAGAGCATCAAGAAGGTATAATAAGAAATTAATTGCTGACTTTAATTTGAGACCATCCGCTTCTACGAGGAATAAGTGATACAAAAACCCTAGATGACATATGTTGCATAGACGGAGATGGCAAAGTATGCCAATGTGCCAAATTATGTACACGCAACAATAAATACTGTCAACATCATAATGATCTTGAGCAGAAGAGAACACAGTGAAAGTATCATATGTGATAAAAAAACAAGCATGTTATGAGAGTTTCCACTTTAATGTGGAATAAGTGATCAAAAATCCATACAATGAATTTGTGTACAAAAGCAGATTGCAAGGTATTGCAGCATTCAAAGTCCTGCGTAGATGACGACAAACAATAATAAACATCATATCGATCTTGAGCAAGAGAGAGCATCAAGAAGATATAACAAACAATTACAAATAAAGTATGATACGAGGCTATCCTCTGCTGCGAGGAATAAGCAATCAGAAAGAACCCTGGATGACAAAATGGCGTGCAAAAGAAAATGATAAAGGATGGCGACATTCCAACTCTGGTGCAGGTGACAACGAATACTGCCAACATCATTTTGATCTTAAGTAGGAGAAAACATCGAGATGGCCTTAATAAGCATACTGAAACAGCCTGAGACTCCCTAGTTGCCTGCACAAAAGACTTGAATAAAGAAAATAACGTTATTCTTGATCCAAAAGAAGATGCCACTCAGGAAGTTGGAACTACGAGAACATGTCTGATTCAGAATACTACCAAAATCAAAGGGAATCCTCAAATTGTCTTTCCTCCGAAATATATTAACTGGATGGCCTTCTGATCCTATTGTTACCGTGGGTACATGAATTAAATTACATGATCTACTTCTAAGTGTATGTAAGGGCAAGAACAGCCAAAATCCTTGCTGCAAAAGGAAAAGAACTTGAATCCTTTTCAATTCCTGTACTGTGCAAGGATATTAGAACCACCTTTGAATCTTGCCAGAGTGATGATTCAAAGTTTCGCGAGTGGCTAGGGAAATTGAGGAAATCAAAGTTCGAAGAAATCAATAAAGGAGTTGAAGACCGCAGGTTATTACTATTGGTTTACAACTTTTCCTTTTATCCAAGTGATAGATTGTTTGTGCAATTATTTGACGTCACGTAGGCTTTGGCTGCAAGTCAATCTATATACTTAAAATTTCATGCTCTGCCAAAACTTTCTTGTGTATTCAAGCCTATAATGAAGATATTGTTTTGCTGCTGCCAGAACCTTTTTAAGGATGAATCATCCTGGTGTAGCATGGGATTTGAAAGGGATCCTGTAATCCAGTCTTTTACCGATTTGGCCTGTTGGACATGGAACAGTGACAATTGAATCTTCAACAATTTCTTTTTCTATGTTCAAGAATCTTGGTAATGATATCTCCTTTATTATAGTGATATAGTGGTATTTTCGTTTTTGGGCCCCCTCATATCAGAAGATAAAGGTAAAGATGATTTAATAGGTCCTATCCTAGTCAGCATGCCATCTTGGCATACGAAAGAAGGGGCTTTTTCACTTTACCTTAGATATATAGTGTTCAAAATTTGTATTGCATGGGTTTTGGCCTCATGACCAAGCTTGCGAGTTAACCAGGCTTTTCTGATTTGCTTGCCTTTCAATCTCTATCGAATCCTTGAATTGGCATAGTCAACCTCCCCAAGATGTTCTATGAATAATCTGTAGGCTTGACTTCTGTTTAAAGCCGCCTGAGTCTGATCGTATGGGTTCTTATGTTTCATTTCTGTTTAAGGCTTCTACACCTGGAGAGCTTAGCATATGAAGTCTACAATTGATAATCTCTTTATGGAAAGTCATTTTCATGTTCTGCCATGCATTACTCTGATGATGCTTTTTTTTGTTTCATATCAGTTTTTTTGTCTGGTAGCATGCTTTTATTGAAGAGAATTAGACCGATAAACTTATGCAAGAGAAGCAATGTTAACAAAAGCTTAAGCTATATGGCACACTATACACAAGGTTTTCACCTGGAAAAATCCTTTCAGGAAAAAAATCAGCACGGTAATCTTCTTCCGTATTGCATTAACTCAACTGATTACAATACAATAATATACTTCAAAGTTCCGCTGTACTCTAATGCACGTGTTTTTCACCTGGGAAAATCTTTTCAGGAAAAAAATCAGCACGGTAAACTTCTCACATATTGCATTAACTCAACTGTTTACAATACAATAATGTACTTAAAAGTTCTGCTGTACTCTAATGCATGTGCAAGTATCTATAGGCACATCAATCAGAAACTGTCCATGTAGTATTACAATACAATGAGTACCAAAACCATGGGGTGAGAAGACGCGACCATAATGGTTCCCCCATTCCTCATGTTCTGTCTAGATGAGCGTAAATTGTGCTAGTTGCATAGCATTTTTTTGCTTTTGTTCTGTATGTTGGAAACTTGGAAATAGATCCACATTGGTGGGGATTATATAAGTTTATTTATTCTTGAGCCAGACTCAAAGGGTGGTGTCCGTGCTGAAGAATTTCATATTTTCTGTCAGCTTTTGTTCCCTCTGTTGGAAATTGATCTACATCAGCGGGTATAATATAGTTTTATTTATTATGTGTGGCGGACTTAAAGGTTGGCATCTATGATGAAATTGTTCTCGGATTCATTCTAGGTGATTATTTAAGGGGCCTGTAGGGTATGAATATTAGGTGCCACCGCCCCAAATGAAGAAAGTGAGGGTCATTTCTGAACTTGACAGGATGGAGAAAGCTTCAGCGACTGGGGTATTTATTGACCAGTAGAGCTCAACATTGAGATGTGTCAGAATGTAGCATTAGAAAAACACTTGTTGCAAAATATTAACAGAGTAACATGGAAGCAAATTAAAACTAAGATTAAGCACAAATATCATAACCATGCCAATGAACAGGAAACAGTTTATCCTGAGGCAAGGTGGGTCAAGTGCACCGTAATGTGCATTACTTCTATGGTAGTTAAGAGGTAAAGTTATCTCTTCATCAGTAGTCTGAGGCTTACTGTCCATGGGTTCCTTCTCTGAATCGCAGATCGTAAGTTATCTATGCTCTTACTGCCCTGGCCAGTCTAGTTTCAGAAAAACTACATACTACAAACCATCATCAAATCTTACCTCATTTCACTGCGAGGATGTTGAATTTATGATTGAGGGTTAAATTGACAACCATCAACCACACAGTCAGGTCAGTGCACGGGCAGAATATGGAAGTCGAAATTTATGCATAAAATTTCTGCTTGATTCTGTAGAAATATGTACCGACAATAACAAGATGAAAGAACACACTGAATTTTATTTCTACTAGTCAAATTTCAGTCACATAAATATTCTTCATCTATGCTAGGATTTAATATCACCAGCCGTTTTCTGCATTTAATCTGTTTATTTAAAACTTTAATCCATTAAAAGAAGAAACTCCCAAGATGGGAAGAAGTGATTCATCTTCTGAAATTTGCAAGATTGCCTGTCCTGGTTTAATTCAGAAGGGTCCAAATTCCATCACTTGAGCCCTGCTACATGCCATTGCTATCTTGAGAAACATGTCTAGGTTAGCCATGCCATGTGTTCATGAGGCTAGATACAAGCTTAATGGTAGTGTGCTTGCAATGGGTTCTCATCACGTTCTTGAAGTGTTTTTACCATGACAATACACTGACAAGGCCATGCCTTTCCATGGTAAGTTGCCTGCGACACCATGAAAGACCTCGGCATGTGTTTGCTCTAGCATGGTATGTTAGCTATACCATGATATGTTTTGCTTGCCATACCATGACATACCAAGGTATGTTGCTGGCTATACCATGGTTTGTTTCACGCTATATCATGATGCACCAAGGTTTGTTGCAGCTATGCTATGGGATGTTGCCCACTATGCCATGGGATGTTGCCCACTATACCATGGTATGTTGCACGTGAGATCATGATGTGCCAAGTTTTATTGCAGCTATACCATGGTATGTTGCCCGCAATACCATGATTTACCAAGGTATGTTACCCGCTATACCATGGTAGGTTGCTCGCTCTTCCATGACATATCAAGGTATGTTTCCTGCTAAACCATAACTGGCCTTCCAAGTAAATGTTGTCTTTTGCCCAAGATACAACTTGGTACCAGAAATTAGTCCTTTCAAAAAAATGTTCTTCCACCCACAAGACCAAAAAATCGTAATTGTCTACACTATGAAAGACCAATTTGTTCCGACAGGGATGCTCCTGCATCAGATGCCTTTTGTATAAATTGCATCAATACTTGCAAGGACTAGAAAAGGCTTATCATACTGGGTAGTTACATTTTCAGTTATTACTGTTTGTCTACCTTTGGATTGCCTTTCTGGTCACTGTCACCACTGTCATGGAAGGCTGTTGTCATGGTTGGTTATTATGGTGTAGAGGAATGCTCCTTTGAATCTTTCTGTTGTTGTGGAAACTTCGTAGGTGCCTCGTAGACAATATTTCCCTCACATACACTTTCCTCGAATTGTTCTCTTACATTGTGGAAGGCGTTGCCTCTTACTCTTTGGTTGTTACTAGTTTTTGGGCAGGGACTCTTATGTTGTTGTTACTAGCTTCTTGGATGAGGATTCTTTGGTTGTTGTCACGTACTTCTTGTGGTCTTTTGTGCGCAAGACCACAACTTGATGCCTCACCCATGTTACCAGAAAAATGGTCTTCAGTATGCAAGACCAATTTGTTCTAACAGGGATGCTCCTGCATCTGATGCCATTTGTATAAATTGCATCAATACTTGCGAAGACTAGAAAAGGCCTATCATACTGGATAGTTACACTTTCAGTATTACTGTTTATCTACCTTTGGACTGCCTGTCTGGTCAGGGTTACTGCTGTCATGGTTGGTTATTATAGTCTCCTTGGTGCAGAGGAATGCTCCTTTGAATCTTTCTGTTGTCGCGGAAACTTCATAGATGCTTCATATTTCCCTCACTTACACTTTCCATGAATTGTTGTCTTACATTGCAGAAGGCATTGCCTCTGGCTCTTTGGTGGTTGTTACTAGTTTTTTGAGCAGGGACTTGTTGATTGTTGTTACCAGCTTCTTGGGCAAGGATTCTTTGGTTGTTGTCAAGTACTTCGTGGACATCCAATGTCTCCTGGGTTATCGTCACTAGCTTTTGGGCAAGGACTCTTTGGTTGTTGTCACGTATTTCTTGGACATGCTCTGCTTTGGCGTTGGACTTGCTGAATGCTCAGGGTGTGATCTGTGGGTCCTTATTATTGAGTTAATTGTATCCCTTCCCCCATCCCCCTGCTGCCTGCCAAAATTTTGAATATGATTGCAGTTGGGGTGTTTGGTGACTGATTTTCTCTCCATTGGGGAAGCCCAGATTCTATTTAGGTAAGAGACTGATCTTGAGATTGTTGTAATAATTTCATTTATAACTTTTTGATCATTGTCCATGTTTCAATGATATACTTCCTTTGCATACTTATTAGCCCTACAGAATAACAAGTGTAATCAGAATTTTTAACAATTGTTTTTGAGTCAAAATTTCAAAGAAGAGTATTTGTTTAGTTGGTACTTTTCATGTTTTCATAATGCCTAAAATGTTTTTCAACAAAGCAACTTATCTTAAGTGCTTGTATGATATCCATTTGGAAGCCAGATGCCTAATAATATGGTGTCTGCCACATGTTTATATATTGGACACAATTTATGGAATGAAATGATAGCTTTGAAGCCAAACTTTCAACCTGTATGGTGAGTTGGTGACATCTAGTTTTATGTTGGATGTCTCTTGCAAAATGTATGTATGAATAAACGATGCCATACGTCTTTGTAACATGCACATAGGAGACCAGTTTTTGTAACCCTTGCATTGCATCTATGTTTGGAGAATACGAGAAAGTCATTGTCTTTTACTGTGACTACGTCCAAAAGTTTATGGTTCAATAGAAATGAAGATCGAATTGGATAAGCATGAAATCAGTGCCTGTTTCTGGCATCATGGATTTCCTGTGGGTGCTTTGGCAAATCTTATTGTTCAGACTCTTCTTGGGATGCTTTATTTTGAGTTTGCTTCTTCTGTAATTGTTAAATAAATTTCAATGATATTTTACAATACTTTCTGATTGACTTCTAGATGGCTGAGCTATCCTGGAGTATGGTTATTGACAAAGATATGATGTGTGAATGGCAGGTAATTGCCATAAGAGACATAATACCTCCTCCACGAAGAGAAGCTTTTGATGACGTATACACTGCGTCTGAACTGATGGATACTGATCTCCATCAAATTATACGTTCCAATCAAGCTTTGTCAGAGGAACATTGTCAGGTTTGTATCTGAATTATTCAAGCCAATTTGGGAAACAAGAAATGATCAAATGGGCATATGATTCAAATTGCTCTCTATATGTTTTAACTCAAGATATGAAGTCTTAATGTTCTGAATTCTATTTAAATCTTATGAAGATATGAAGGAATTATTTCCACATTTAGACTCAATCATGCTGCATAAGTTGTGTGTGTGTTTTCATGCATATGCATGTGAACAGTAGTGGCAGACACACAAAAATTTAAATTTGAGACAAAGATGTATTTTTTCAAGTCACAACTCTTGCATAATATCTACCTTCCTTAATCTAGTTTTGCGAATTCAGTTGTTGTAGGAGGTACTATTATTAGAGAGGTCCTATGTTTTATGATATCTTAGGAGACTTGAATCCTCCTACTTGCTTATCCTCTTGCATAATATCTACCTTCCTTAATCTAGCATTACAAATTTAATATTTGTAGGATAAAATTCGTTACTAAAAAATCAACCATAAAATTCGTGATTAAATTCGACTAACCCACTTTTAAAAAAAAATTAACATTTCATATAAATCATTTGTAAACATATCAAAAACACATTAAAATAAAAACATTAAACTAAATTATTAAAATACAAATATAAAATAAAATTATAAAGCATTAAAATTTAAAATAAGTTATAAAAACTATTAAATTATTATTTAAATTAAATTCTATAATCTATTAAACAATGTTATAAAAACCTTTTTTTAAAGTTATTAAAAACAAAACAAAGTCTTAATAGATAAATAAATATGATGAAAATATTTATTTAGGTCCGTCGCGAATGGTCGCAGCCTGCAGGTAGGGTTTTCCGTCACCATTTCTAACGGCGAACAGGGAATAAACCAGGTTTTCTGTCACCATTTCTAATAGCAATTCAGCCCCCAACCTTGTCCTGCTCCATTGCCCTGCATCCCCGCCCAGAAAATATGACAAGCAAGTAGGTCACAAATAGGGCACGATTCAAATTGTGAATCTAGATGAATTTCATTCGCGATTTTTGATTTTTTTCCCAAAAATCTGCCGATTGCGTGACAGAGGAAGGTACTATTATTGGAGAGGCCCTATGTTTTACGATATCTTAGAGGACTTGAATCCTCCTACTTGCTTATCCTTTTGACCATGGTCCTATAAGTGATTAAGCACTAATATTTACTAAGCTGCTCTTGACATGTTCTAGCGTTTAGATTCAAAAGACATGCTTTGTCTTGATTTAAATAGCTTAAATACTCTCCTAACTTGTAAGAGAATTGAGCAAGGGAAGACATTTGCAAGGAACCTGAAAGCATTGTTAGACTCTCCATGCATTGTCAGATTCCTGCTTTCACCAATCATGTGCATGTACTAATAATGCTATTCTTATTGAATCACAAACAATATAAAATTACAAAAATGTAATGCAATCCTAACAATAATGTTGTGTGCATTTTAGATATTATTTCTTATAGTACATATATTTGTGTGGGCTTTAGATATATTTTTTTATAGTAGATATATTGGTGTGGGCATATATATATATGTGCATGCTTGCATTTCATGGTTGGAAAAATAATTATGCCAACATGATATGCTACAGAAAAGGTGCCAGACAATGCCACAAGCTCTGTAGCTTTTGACATTTGCAATATATGTAGATTTAAACCCTCCTTGGCTTTGCATTTCATTGCTTTGTGGGAACTATGGCCCTGTAACAAATAAATCAGACATTACAACCTTCAAGCTGTATGCCACATGTTTAGGCTTTTAATATGCAAGGAACCTGAAACCATTGTTAGACTCTCCATGCATTGTCAGATTCCTGCTTGCACAATCATGTGCATGTACCAATAATGCTAGTCTTATTGAATCATGAACAATATAAAATAAAATTACAAAAATTGGAAATGCAATCCTAATGATAATGTTGTGTACACTTTAGATATTATTTCTTTTAGTACATATATTTGTGTGGGCATGTATATATACGTGCACGCTTGCATGTCATAGTTGGAAAAATAACTATGTCGACATGATATGCTACAGAAAAGTTGCCTTACACAGCATAAATATCAGGAGCTAAATCCAGACAATGCCACAAGCTCTGTAGCGTTCGACTTTTGCAATATATGTAGACTTAAATTCTCCTTGGCTTTGCATTTCATTGCTTTATGGGGAACTATGGTCCTGTAACAAATAAATCAGACATTAGAACCCTTCAAGCTGCATGCCACATGTTTAGGCTTTTAAAAGACACGTTTGTAGTTTAAGATACTATAATCATCTTGATGTGTATAGCTGATATAACTTGCATACTGTTTTAGGAGGATTGAATTTGGGTCCAGTTCCCATTGCTGAGCCCCTAAGTAGAAGTATTTTAGTATTTTTCAGATATTTTACATGAATTCAGAACCAGGAAATTCCCCGTCTATTGGTCCATTGTCTCCTATTGCATACTAGGCACTAATATTTGTGTGGATTGTTTTGTTGCAGTACTTCCTGTATCAGATTTTGCGGGGATTAAAATACATCCATTCTGCAAATGTACTTCATAGGGACTTGAAGCCCAGCAATCTTCTTCTGAACGCAAACTGTGATCTGAAGATTTGCGATTTTGGTCTTGCCCGCATTACCTCTGAAACGGATTTTATGACAGAATATGTTGTTACTAGATGGTATAGAGCTCCAGAATTACTGCTAAATTCAACAGATTACACTGCAGCAATTGATGTGTGGTCTGTAGGTTGTATTTTCATGGAGTTGATGAACAGGACACCGTTATTTCCTGGAAGGGATCATGTGCATCAGCTGCGTTTGTTAACAGAGGTAAATCCTTCAATTTCTAATCTCACATTAAAAGTGACATTTTATTGCACAGCTGAGATGTGATGGTTGTATGCATTTGAAGTTTAGTGAAGCTGGAGTATTTTTCTATTTTGTTATTTCAGATCCTGTGTTTGGAGAAGCAAACATGTGGAGAACATTCATTTAAGGAGTAGAAGATAAGGCTGTGATAATAAAATAAATATAATCGGTTCTCTAAGAAAGAAATTTTGGCTTTGCAGCTGATTGGTACGCCAACGGAGGCTGATCTTGGGTTTGTTCGGAGTGATAATGCTAGGAGATTTATTCGGCAAATGCAACAATATCCAAGGCAGTCATTTACTCAAAAATTTCCACATATACATCCTTCAGCTATTGATCTTTGTGAAAGAATGTTGACATTTGATCCAACTCAGAGAATTACAGGTACACAACATAGATTTTTTTTTGCATCGTGTCTATTTATTAGCTCTCTGTTTATTTGGTTTGGTAAAGAAACGGTGAACTCTTCTATGGATTTTCCAAGCACTGCCTGTTTTGGCTTACAGTGATTTGTGACATAGCAATAGATTGTTTGGAAAACTATAGGTTATCACACCATAGTTTATATGGTGACATAGTCATAACTAATATATTTAATTGACTGAACCTGTTATAGTATGTATGTTGAGTGGTTTTAATGCTCAACAAAGAATAGGGAGTGATAGACAAAGGAGTGGGCAGATGATATGCTCCGAGTCCTAGAAAATGGGATCAGAGAATTGTATAAATGACTCACTTTTCCATTTGATCAATGAATTCGGGTGTTACCAAATTATCTATTTTGGTAATCAGATCGGAGTTCATTCTAAGCTTGTCATTTTTTGTTTGTTTGATGAAATCTATATATTCTAAACAAAATGGAAGGTCCTGAAGAAGCAGTAGCGGGTAATTGGTCACTTAGCAAGGTGTTTAGAATAGCCTGTTTAGCAGAAGAAGGGCGTTTCTGTTTGGTTTTAGAGCCAAAAAGCCCGTAGGGAATTGCCTTCCAGAAATAGAGGCATCTGAGTGTAGAAGCATGAGAGTTTGAACCTGCTGAAAAGAATTTACAACGCAGCAAAAACAAAAGAAAAGAAAGAAACAAAATAGCATTGGCTTTTGATATGAGAAGGGCATCTGATTTGCTGTAGATAGTTTAGAACTATGCGAGTGATGGGTTTTGAAGGAGAGGGTGTACAAATAAGAAGTATGCAGTAATAAATAAATATTGCAGATTGCAAATCTGTACAGCTGAGGTAAATACAAAAGGCGTTTGGTTTCCGTCTGCTGTCTGTTTGGCGCTTCAGAAGAAAAGAGCATGGTTCAGCAAGTGAAAATAGCAAACAGGTAAGAGGCGTCTGTGCAGAAAAATCATTAGTGGCAGTCCGAGATGCAAGAGAGAGCATCTGAAGGGATGGTAGAAACATGAGGCTGCATTCAAGTTGTGGGTGCCTCATAAAATAACATGGTCAGCAAAGAAGCACAGCATATTTTGCTTGTTTTAGCATAAAGTTTTAAAAATATAAGAATTTAGGGCATCATTTTGTTTTAGTATAGTTTACTTTTTTGTTTTTGGTAGTTTTGTTCAAATATAGTTAATAAGCCAAAAATGATTCTCTTCTACAATGCCACTATGGTGTAACTTCTATGCCACTACAAGTGCCCGTTTGATGCCAAGGAGTTTGAGGAGCTTGCAACAAAAATGATTGCTGATTGTGGATACGTTTTCTGAAATTTTGAAGGATTTTTAATATTTTCTTCTCAAATTAGTTTTCATATACGTTGGTTGTTTTTTAAATGTTTTTGTTATTTTTTAAAATACATTTTCAACAAATAGGTTTCTTTTCCCCTTAATAATAGTATTGTGCTATTTTGATGAGGCAGCCATAGGGAGTTGCTAGAATGGTTGCTAGTGCTACTTCCATGGGCCAACGACCTTCAAACTGCTATTGCCACACCCTTTTGGAAGTATGTCACAATGTTAGAACATGTTCCGGTGGAGGGGGTTATATTTCATATTGCACGACTGAGTGTAATGTCACGTACAAAAAGCTTGTACTATAGGGTGAAAGCCCATCTTTGTGGGATTTTTGACCAATGAATAAGAGCTTGTGGTGGGCCAATTGGGAAGGGCATGCCAACACCAAAGATCCACCGATACATCGAGAGAGCAAGAAGATGGGGCGACAGGCTTCCTAAAATCAAAGTATCCTTTGGCAAGGGAAAAATCTAGATCTAGCAAATCATATATTGCTTTATTTTGTACTCTTGTCGTGGTCACATCATGTCCATATTTGTCTACATCCTCTCGTAGAGGAGAATTTTCTTCCTACTACCAAGAGAACAAAAGGTGTAGGTCCATTGGAATTTACATTTTAGAATGGATACAACAAAATAGTAGAGAAACACATTGGGCATTGTATTTATGCATGTGGGCTGTTGTGCCATTTAATGTTGTTAGATCACCATATTGGCAGGAATTTGGTGAGAGCTATCAATGAAGCCCCCAAAGGGTTCACCGACCTAGGGTATGAAAAAGAGTTCACCGACCTAGGGTATGAAAAAGGGTTCACCGACCTAGGGTATGAAAAGATGTGCATTACCTTATTGTAAAATGAAGAAAAGCATGGAGGTTCACCGACCTAGGGTATGAAAAAGGGTTCACCGACCTAGGGTATGAAAAAGGTTCACCGACCTAGGGTATGAAAAGATGTGCATTACCTTATTGCAAAATGAAGAAAAACATGAAGGTGATTCATTGCAGCCCCATTAGGGATTCATGGATTAAAATAGGGGCGTCCATTGTTTCAAATGGATGAAAATATACAACAAATAGGCTAATGATTTATCTAGTTATAGCATGCCATAAAAGGGCAATATTTCTAAGGGTTGTTCATTGTGAGGGGCAAGTGAAGGATGCCCAATTCATTGCCAACATCCTCACATAGTCTATTAAGGTGGTGGGGCCTCAAAACATTGTCCAAATCATCATAGACAATGCTAAAAATTGCAAAGTCATGGGGATGTTGTTTAAGGCAATGTATAACCACATAGTTTGGGCACCTTGTGTTGCTCACTCCCCTAATCTAATGCTACAAAAATTGGGCATCAAAATTGACTAGATCCAAATGTTCATCACTAATGCATGACAGGTGAGTCGATCCAAATATTCATCACCAATTATCACATTTCCTAAGGCATCTTTAGGTCTTTTTGAAGTTGCTTTTGATAAAGGTAAGTTGGCTTTCTTTTATTTTTATTCAATCATTAAATTATAATTTTAAAATTAATTTGTAAATTTGTAATTTGCTTTATAAATTATATTTGTTTTAATTTCTTATTAGTTTGTTGAGACTATGTTTACCTCATACACAATCATCTTGAGCTGACTTGTGAAGGTGCAAGAGGAATTGAACTACATAGTTATTAGCAACCTTTGGGGTGTATCAAACATCAAGGGGCCACAAAAGTGAAAGGGTTTTCTTCGTTGATGGGTGGTGGAATCGCGTAGATTACTTGCTTACTTTTGTCGACCCCAACGTGAGTATGCTTAGATTTGTTGATATTAATTGTCAATGTTTGGGTGAGATTTATAATGGAATCAACTCAAGGATTGAGAAGATTAAATGATAACTCCAAGTAGTAAGATCCCACAAAGAGCCTTTTAAAGCAAGTGCAATCACATCTCATTAGTAGGTGGAAAAAAATGACCACCCCACCGCATCTTCTTGCCTTTGCCTTGACTCCATAATTCTACAACACCGAGATTCTTTCTTTGCATATGAGGCTCCCACCATATAGAGATGTTGAGGTTTGTAATGGGTATAAAGCAGAATTCTTTAGACCCTCCCCAATCTAGAAGTAGAAGACACAATCATGGGAGAGTTTAGGAATTTCATAGCCACCATAGGTCTCACCCTTAATGCCCTTTAGGAGAAGTAGAAGGATGCTTATACATGGTGGCACCTCCATGGGAAAGCATCCACCTACATCCATCCTCTAGCAATAAAAATTCTATTTTAAGTTAGATTTTTAAAACTCTCTTTTTGTTTTAACTTTCTACTTTTATTAATTTTGTATTGACTTTGTGGCTTGTCTAATTAGATTGCGAGTTCTTCATTGAGTGGAACTGAGTACAAGCACCTTTATCCACTCAATAAGCACAAGAAGTTGGCAATGAAAAGGTGGTGGATTTGGTCTATGTGCATTCCAACTTGCACCTTCTATCACACAAGTAGGATGAGTACAAAGCAAGGGGTGATGAAGTGTTGTTGGGATGTAGACCCAAAGGTTTGCGACTTGTATTCTTCCCGTGCCCACTTTTCATTGCTCAACATGGAGATGGAGAGATCTTTGCAAGACTTGCATAATGGAGCTAGTGGGAGTGACATTGCTATTGCTCGTAATTCTAATAACCTAGGTTACCTAAACGCCGGTTTAGGCGGCCGGAGCGGAGCGGAGCGCCAGCGCGGAGCGGCCGCGGAGCGGGCCACGCGTTTTTTAATTTTTTTTAATTTTTTCCATGTTTTTTTCCTTTTTTGGCGCGATTTGGTTTTTTTCCTGTTTTGGCAATTTTTTCCGTTTTTGGATTTTCGGTGAAAAAAACGCAAGGATGGAAAAAAATTTGCCATTTTTGGAAAGGGTCCGGGAAGATGTAGCAGCAAAAACTTGGATGAGCCATAACTTTCATTCTGTGGCTCCGTTGTAGGTGTCGTTTTCTCTAAAAGTGTATATTTTCTCGAGCTCTATGCATTGATGGCGATATTTTTCTTATTTTCATAAAATCCATTTTTGCACCTTTTTGGACCAAGCAACTTCTTGCAATCTTCTGAAAGAATCTTCTGAATTTAATTTTATTCGTTTTGTATATACTGTACATTATTATAAATTTATAGTTAATAGTATAACTTGTCTTTTATCTTGTTTTTCATATACATATGTGGTTTATAATTAAATTCCTATTTAGAAGGTTGAGATTTATATATTTTTTAATTTTTATATAGTTTTTGTACTTTGCCGTATCCTACGCCGTATCCGGGGTCAAAAATTTTTGCCGCTTTCAGCGTATCGGATACCCCCGCTCCGCTCCCGTATCCAAAACGTTTGATAACTTAGCTAATAACCATGTGATGATGTTATGCTCTCGATGAAGAGTAGTATGTTGATTTATTTGAATTATGAGTAAACATTTACATTACATTGTATTTGTAGTTCTAATTTTGACCAATGACTATTTGTGTTTTTAACTATTACCCTATTTGGGTTTATATCATGACAATTGCATTGAATTATCAACATCGGTAGTGTTTTCGATTGTTTTGTGGTTATTTATTTTATTCTATTTAAGGGATAGGAGCCACTAGTTGTGCACCCTACTTGATATGTCTATCATGCGCATTTGGAGCCGGAAATCAACCAAATTTTTATGGTGCTATAGTAGTGCGTGCTAAAGTTAAATATTTTGGTTTAGGCATTTAAATTGTGTAGAAGACATATTTTTAAGGTATTTATATGAAGAGGTTTTAAATACAAGGAAAAGTAAGTTGGACCATAATTTTTGCATTAAGTCAAGTCTTTGGTGTGTGCTGTGTCATCATTTAATTTGCTAGTTGTTTGATGTGACTTGTGATGGCTACTTTTTATTCTGAATCCTGATTTAGTTCTTAAAGTGACATGTAATTACTTTTATTCAAACAATAAATGGTGTTTCACTTTACATGTACCCTTACTAATATTGGTCCATGGTCAAGTATTGGCTCCTCTCCTTTACTGTATTCATATAATGTGGTTAATTTTTCTTATATATATATATTGTATGGCTGTGCCCAAGATGCACTGGCCCCAAAAATTGGTGTACCTAAACCATGTACATGTACTAGTACCAGGATTGCCTACTTAGGATAAAGACCCTTCCGCGAGAATAGTGAGGAGGAATTTGTTTACTGATCCAAAGAGTAAATGTGGTCTGGTAAATTGACTTCATAAGATACAATCGTTCAGTTAGTATCACTTCCCATTAAAAGATAAGATTTTTGTAGGGAGGCCACTCCATTTACTAGTATGTTTATGACAAATGGTTGGGTATGTCCCTATTCATGCATGCTTGGGTGTGTTCTTGTTCACATGTGTGTTTGAATGAGCCTGCGTTTGTGGCGTAGTTCATATCTTTTTTTCATGATGGATTGATGAGTGTGTCCTCATCCATCAAACAACTTGTGATTACCTTCGAATGTGGGTATGCTCCAGTCTTCATGCATGGGTTTTTCTCTCCTAGTTTTTAAACAATATTTGTAATAAGGTGGGGATTGTTGGGAAAACTGTAGGTTATCCCACCATAGTTTAAATAGTGACTAAGTCATAACTTATAGGTTGAATTAGCTAACCTAATATGGTATGTAGGTTGAGTAAAATAAGGAGTTATATTGAAAGGAGTGACAAAAGATATACCGTCTTAGAAAATAGGATAAAAGAAATGCATAAATGACTCTCTTTTCTATTCAATCAATGAATTAAGGGGTTACCAAATTTGCTATTTTAGACATCAACATCCCAAGCCTTGGAGTATAAATGAAATCCACACCAAGTGGTTTTAGGATGTAAATTGTTTTTCCCTCACCCATAAAGTCATAGTTTCCTTTACGTCTGTGATTTATAAAGCAATGCTACTTTTTACCTCACTGTATTGAAATCACAAATCCAAAACTAACTTGCTCCTTGGAAGTGTGTATGGGATCCATGAAGCCTTGGAGTATGTATAGGATTCATAAAATGTGGTTTTATGATGGGAAAACTTTGTTGGCGTGCAATGCCTATTTGGCTTATAGTGGTTCATGACTGTAGTTACCAGATCTGGCCGGATCTGCACAAAAGCTGGCTGGATCTGAATTTTGTCAGGCAGCCTGGATACATTCAGTCCGGGATGGCCCGTTTTCCCCCTTTTTTAAAGAAAAAATTAGTTTTGCAATAAATAGACACTTAACACCCTTTAATATTATTTAATAATAAATTTATTAACATTTAATATGACATTATCAATTTTTTTTTCTGTATTTATCATTTTTTCATATTTATATCATCGATTTTTTTCCGAACTTTTTCAAGAGTTCCAGATTTTTGGAAATTTTTCCCCTCACGAATGGATCCGGATTCCTGGACCTGGTACCTATGTTTGTGACACATTGTTTAACACCAAAATCCAACAAGTGAATATGGAGTATATATTATATGGGTTTTGGGATGTGAAATTTGTTTGGCTTGCTCGCAAAGTCTTAGTTTTCTTTAAATTTCTCTAATTTAAATATCCAAAACCTGTTTGAAAATTACATCATTGGGTACCTAAATTACTTATGAATTCCCTTTGATCCAGTTTAAATTTCATCTTGGTGTAAATCAACAAATGAACAACTCTTATCAGAATTGCTACAGCAAATTTAATTTTCAAGCAAAATGGAATGAAACTCCCTCACTTCAAGTTTATTTTCTTTTAAAATTTAGTTAGTTTTTGTGCACAGTGTTGAATTTTGTTACGGAAAATTAATAAACAATTACGGTTGCTGATTTTGGTACAGTGGAAGATGCACTTGCTCATCCATACCTGGCAACTCTGCATGATGTGAGTGACGAGCCAGTCTGTTCCATGCCATTCAGCTTCGAATCCGAGTATAATACCCTCACAGAGGAACAGATGAGAGAGCTGATATATAGGGAGGCCCTGGCAT
This sequence comes from Taxus wallichiana var. yunnanensis, assembly GCA_018340775.1. Lineage (NCBI taxonomy): Eukaryota > Viridiplantae > Streptophyta > Pinopsida > Cupressales > Taxaceae > Taxus > Taxus wallichiana. The sequence continues at coordinate 773,713,653 of CM031239.1, read as the reverse complement.
TCAATCCAGAGTATGCACAATAAAAAGTCACTTTTGATACTAGCAGTGGCATACAACATTGGCAAGTCAGCACCGGGCAGTTTATTATTTGTAGTAATTGTATTGTCATTATTTATTGAGTTTTGAAAGTGATGTAAATATGTATATTAAAACCATGTTAGAACCAGGAGAAGGGATAAGGAAGTATGGTATATCTTGATTTAAAAAATCTACATATTAAAGTTCAAAACCATATATACACCCCCTCTTTGGTGAGGTGTATCATGGATGCATGGGTCTCAAACCTAAACACCATGGCTTATAACTGCAGTTTTCCTTATTCATCCTTCTCATCAAATCCAAGGGTTGTATGAGAATTTTGCTAATTATGGGAGAAATTCTATTAAGTTGACAAGGAGAGGTTGGTAGTTTGTGTCACATGTTTGAGGTAGGTGCGAAAACAGTGAACTTGGTTGTTTGGCACTGATGTATTGGTGTTAGTATGCATATATCCACTATCTTCCTCAACTTTTTCATATCAAAGTAAACCAAAATTTGGTACTGTTTTAGTTCTATTATTGGTAAACTAAATTATAGCTATAATGGTTTTCGAGCATTCTAAGCCAAAAACTTCTACAAGCTTTTGTCACGAAATTTTGTTTGGGGTGAATTCCATAGACCTTGGATGAATATGAATGCATATGAGTAACTGCGACAAGTGAAAATGCATCCTTATTAATAGAATAAGTGATTATGGGAAATAAGGAATATTCATGAGTGAAATTGTCTTATTGCTATGTCATATAAAATCAATTCTTTCTTCACAATTGTCACCTTATCCATAGGTTTGCTGATCAGTTTTGGAAGAGGATTTCTTTCTTGTAGCTATTTTTTAGAAATTAAGTTTTCTTCAGTATGGAATAACTGATGGTATTTATTACGACAGTAAGATATTAACCCCTAGGAAATTTGCAACAACCGTGTTTGTTAACATGCGTTTGGCCTATGTAAGACTAGTGCTGCACGGTGAATGGTTTCTTTTGGAACTTAAAAATATGTATAACAAGAGTGATGCAAAACTTGTGCAGCAATGAAAAAAATTGAATGTGCACGTGGCATGTGAGAGGTGAGTATTATATGTGCATCTTATATTTGCATTAGTCATTATATATTCATTCAAAGTTTGTGTGCCTTTACCACTCATGAATGGCAGGATCAAACTACTCTTTTGGAACTTGAAAATATGTATAACAAGAGTGATGCAAAACTTGTGCAGCATCGAAAAAAATTGAATGTGCGTCACATGAGGCATGTGAGAGTAGAGTTTTATATGTGCATCTTATGTTTGCATTAGTCATATATTCATTTGAAGTTTGCGTGCCCTTACCACTCACGGATGGCAGGGATCAAACTAACTCTGTGCAGCTGGCAAAACAGCCATATGCCTTTACCACTCATGGATGAAAGGGGTCAAACTAACTCCATGCAGCTGGCAAAACAACCACATTTTCCATTGAATCACACAGATCTTTCAACTTCACTGTTGCGAGAGAAGGGCCTGGTTAGGTCCGCAAAATACATGCAGTACTTAAATTGCTTAAACATGGGTGTTGAATATAGTCACCAAATAATAATGAGAGCAAAACATGTGGGATGGCAGGGATCAAACTGACTCTGTGCAGCTGGCAAAACAGCCATATGCCTTTACCACTCATGGATGGAATGGGTCAAACTAACTCCATGCAGCTGGCAAAACAGCCACATTTTCCATTGAATCACACAGACCTTTCAACTTCATTGTTGCAAGAGAAGGGCCTAGTTAGGTCTGCAAAATACATGCAGTACTTAAATCACATAAACATGGGTGTTGAATATGTCACCAAATAATAATGAGAGCAAAACATGTGGGAGTTGGACAATTAATACATTGGTAGAAGGTTACATGACAATATGAGAATGATCTCAATTGCATCTGATCGTAGGCCATTATGAAAAACCTCTGCATTCTACAAAGATTGAAATTGATCATGGAAGACATCCTTAGTTGATTGCATTTATTTTGTCTATTTGTCTTGCCAGAAAGCTACTTGGAAGGTACTTGAAGGTTTTTTAATTTTCTGTGACGATACTTTTTATGGTACACATGGTTTAGCTTTTGCAAAATTGATTGTTCTTGGAAAATTATAGCAGGTCATCTTGGAATTATCTATATGTTGAACACCTTAATTTTTTTTATAGGAAAGGCAGGTGTTGGCTCTAGGGCACTTACCCCAAAACCACCATTCCAGATTTCAACAAAATCTTTAGATTGTATTGCTATGTCTATATGTTGAACACCTTAATTTTTTTTATAGGAAGGCATGTGTTGGCACTAAGGCTCTTACCCCAAAACCACTATTCCAAATTTCAACGAAATCTATAGATTGTATTACTATGTATTAAGCAAACGAGTTTTAGACCGGCAACAGTTCACCAGCCTCTGAACTATTCTCCACCCCAGGGAATAAAAAGTACACAACTTCAAACAGTTCATGGTTTATGGATATTTTTTTAACATCAAAGTCAAAACTGCCCAGAAGTGCCATTGTTTGTAGCAGATGTTAGAAAATGATAGTAGACCATCTTGGAATTTGACCTATATGTCAAACACCTTAATTTTTTTAATCACCGGATGGGGGTTGGCACTTGGCCACTTAACCAAAAACCAACATTCGGAATTTTCAACATCAAATTCTACATTTCGAACACCTTATTTTTTTAATTGGCGGATAGGGGTTGGCAGTGGGGCACTTATCCAAAACCAAGGTCCTGAATTTTCATATTACTATGTTTTAACCAAGGGAGTTTTAAATAAACAATTCACTGCCTCGGATTAGTTCTCCACAACACAGGGAATCCAAATACCACTTGAAGCAATTTATGGCCTGGCTCAGACTTAAACTAAGGTTTTTAACAGCAAAATTTATGGATTTAATCACCATTAAAAAAGCTTAAAAACATCAAATCTGCCCAGTAAATCCTCTACTGTTGGCCCAAGACCTCATCATTAAGTTGCTGGTGCTGCATCAATCTTGTATTGGGCTTCCACCACCCTTTTAGATGGAGAGTGTAGCAACCCCAATTTTGAGTCACCCAGTGGGGTAGGGCAAACCCTCTTGCTGGGTATGCAGAAGTGACAGATATTGGGCTTTAATGGGCACAAATGGGTGTAGTTTTCAGCAATGGTGGAGTGGTAGGGCACACGGGGCTGGCAGCCCCCTGGTGGTTGATGTTTCAAATCAAAGGATATTAGGAAACCTTTGCATGTAACATGCGAGTGTCACAGGCTTAAAAACAATTTATTGATGTAGACCCACTTTTCTTTTGTGGGATGACTGGCTGGAAGAGCATGTAAATACTTTTAATGGATGATATGGTATATGAAGCCATATGATCATATCCTACTTGAGATAAGCATGAAACCTCACAGTTTTTTTTTCACGTATCCAAATCCTGCTTCCATTCCCTCAGCTTTGCATGGATCTTTGTTATCTCTGCTTTGGGCTGCCTTCCTTAGAAATCTCCTCGCTCTTTCTGTTACCTGTAAAATTAAGTTCATTATAGTTTGCTTCTCTACCCTTCGCCCTCTTAAAGGTGTCCCTCTTTGATGCCCTGATAGAATTCAATCTCACTACTAGACCACTAATATTACATTATTTTTCTTAAGTTGTAAAGAGAACGTAATCGATTTTCTTTCTTGCCCTCGTTGGAATACTCCACTTATTCTTGCATCTCACATCATTGGATTTTGCTCCACTAAAGACTTATTTCTCTAGTTACTTGGTTTGGTGGTGTAATATGGCGGTTCAAAATTCGTTTCAAGACATTCATTAAATATCTACAAAAAGATCATAAGCCTGATGCTTTCTTAGGATGTAAAGTGGTGATTGATAAAAAATGACTAATTAGGAGTCCTCTGATATAATACATTTTACATGGCTATGTCGCAATGTAGTCGAGCACTAATATTTTGAGAGTGCAATGTGATGCAATGGATCACTTTTTTGATCCTCGATAAAATTGCATGCATGATGGTTTCTTTCATGTATTTTAGTTTTACATGATTTTAGAGAAAGTTTATGAAATGCAAGTAACTTGAGGGCGTTGTAACAAAACCACAAAATAGTGGTGCATTTTTGTTCAAACCATTTCATTTGTTACTACTCGAGCCTTTCAATGAAGCTTAAGTTTTACAATGTCTTCTAGGTTTATCAAATAGGTTATGATGTATTTACGAGTTGTATTTTCTTGTTAGAGCACACACACATCATGTTATACGTTGGAACCCATTCAAAATGCTGGCAAAGCTGATAGTTCATTGTAAAGCAATGCGTTCGACTCTCCCTTCATATGCAAAATGAGACATTGTCCACTAAACATTCCCAACAATTCGAGTGTAGAAGCCAAATTCATTTCTTTGGGGATCCTTACCAAGCTTCTCTTCTACAATAATCTCTATAAAAGTAAACCTTTGTTAGTTTAAACAAGCGTCCATTAAACCAAAATGTTTTGAGAAGCAAAAGTTCAAGTTTTAGGATATCCCAAAGATAAGTAGGCAAAAATTCCCAACCAGTTTTGCCGGTAGGGAAAAGCATTTGTTATTTATACCAAATGAGAAAGAAGATAATAACTAGAAATATTATTTGATTGCGATCCATGCTATCTTATTTGTTCATTCATAAATGTAAATTCTATACATATAGGTATATGACTTCGCTGTAATTTTGGATAGACATATTTATATGGTATTGAAATTTAATTCAAAGCATTAAATTTCGTCTCGCGATAAGAATGCTTACAATGCATTTACTATTGGCTACGTGTTGATCTTCTATACCTTTAGCTTCAAGTTAGCCTATGTTAATTACCATTACTATGGCCACATTCGTTTATATTATCTCATACTTTACATTGCCAAGGAAGTGGAAATTGTGAGAAGCATAAAATGTGATCGTCAATGAATGGAAATAAGAATAAGAATAACGTGGATCTCTAGTTAGGCATTATGAGTCAAAGCCGCATTAAATGCGAATGACATGAAACATATATGCCACCTAAAACATGTCATTCTAGTTTGAATTGACCGGTTTTAACAATAAATTGGTCAAACTTGAGTGCAATTGAAAAACAACGTTTAACATGTGAGCAAATGAAAAGACGTTGTTTTTCAAGTTGCCAATGGAATTTTTGATAACATCTTTCCATATAATAAATAAATAATAAGAACAATATGTAGACGATAATACAACACAATAGATATTGGTGGGCCAAGATACCCACATATTCAATATATGCGAGAATAATACCTTTAAGGTAGGGCAACACCAAACAATGCTCCATAAAGAGTAACTTCACAATCTCTCAAGATGAGAATCCGATTTGAGGGGGACACTTCTAGTACACCTCTACCAAGTAAAAGACTCAACTCATACATCACATGCCATATCTCATAATGATACTCATATCCTTTATATAGGCATGCATTACTCTTAATAGATGAGTAATACCTAATCCCAATGTAGGTCGACTTATTACCCAATATAACTAATTCCTATGTGACCCCATATATTATAAATATATAACTAACTAAGGGGGATGTGTGCCACATGTCAACATCTCCATCAACCCATATACATTATAATATCATATCCCAAGGTACATAACATGCCCTCCCTCCTTGACATGTTTCGTCCCGAAACATGAGAAGAAGCCATATAGTGAGTGTGTTTCAAATCATTGCACACTTGTCGCCATGCTCGATCATCCAACCACCCATATGAGATCTTAGTGGGTGATACATTTCTAAACCTTATTCCATAATCTAATGCTCTAATCTGATTCCATTCATGTCCATATTTGTTCTTCCTCGACATCCATGCATAACCATAGTAATTATTCATGTAATTCCATGCCTTATAGTTCTTTACTCCATTGATTCCATGTATAGCCATAGTGATTGTTCCTCCAATTCCATGTATATCCATATAGGTTCTGCCCTCATGTGCCCTAACATGTCTCCATGATTGTTTCCTCTCATGATGATGTGGGTGTCTATATGTTGCAACCTTAGTATCCTCAACCTTATCAACCTTTTCCTTTTCCACCTTATTGTTTTCTATTTCTTTTTTCTCTTGAGTAGATGAATAATTATTTTATTCTTTTTCATCATGTTCTTCATGTTCTCCTTTTGAATCATCCTTATTCCCTTCTTCACCATCTTCAAAGTCATCCTCATGCTCCATCTTGACATTTTTTTGTTCCTTGCTAAGTGTGATATCCTGCAAGGTAACCTTCTTTCTCTTGTACCATATCTTCATGATGTTTTTTTGCAAATTATTGTTAATGTTCCCAAGGTCTGTAACCGAGGATATCCAAGAACAATATCCATACCATCCACATAGCTAAATCATAAAAATATGAATGCAAAACATATTTATCCATAAAGAGCTTTAAATCTTTAACAAATTGAATCTTTTTACCATCCACTTGAGCTTTCTCGATATTCTTTCCCTGAACATGTAGATGTTGAGCTACATCCATATGGATGAAGTTATATTTGGTGGTAGGGTTTATGAAAACAATTACCTTTTCCCTTTGAATTCACCCTTCAAATTGAAATATTGAAGCTTCCTTTGATGGAGATGCACTATCCGAAATCTTATATTGATATGTTGTCTCTCATTCTAAATATCTTGCATAGCTTCTTCATCATCAACTTTGTCTTATTCATATTCTTCATCTTTTCTGTCATAATCTTATTTTCATCCTTATCTACAACATCCTCTTCTTCATCATCTTTTTTGGCCCATTGATCTAAGAAAACCTGTTCCATTTCCTCCCAAGACCAATGCAGCGGCTCTCTCTTCACTTGATACCACCGAGGTCGTGCTAGACCACCAAGCCGATTGTGAAAAGCAAGTTGAGGAAATCTATATGAAAAATATTTCTCTTTAAATTGTATCCACCATTCTCTAGCATCAACTGCAACATCTCCAATTTTTTTATCGCTATGATTGACAAAAACTAGGGTTTCATGAAGTAGAACTTTTTGACCAATATTTGTTTTGCCCTTTTCAACTAGATATTGGCCTCAAATTTTAAACTACAAAAAAAAAAACACTAATTATATATTTTTTCGGGATTTTTGGAAATGTAATTTTTTTAGAAAAATTCCAAATTTCTGCATGTGGAGCAAATTTATGAAAAACCATAAAATTGTAATTACTCTCCCAAACCATATCCAAAATGGTTGAAATTTTGAGGGTTAATTTTTGAAACAAATTCACAACACCAAAATTTTATCTTAAAATTCATCATAATTCGAAAGATATAGACGAATCCGTAAAATTAGGGTTTTAACCCTAAAATTGACATACCTTTCATCAAACTCCAAAAAATATGAAAGTTTGAGGGTATCTTCCTTGAATTATTTTTCCACTTCACTCAAATAATTACTAAAAATTTGCATTCGATCTCAAGATATGGGCGAATAACTAAAATTAGAATTTCATCCCACAAATTGCCTGATCAATGCTCGATACCATTTGATAAGATCTTGTCGTCTGATAAATAAATAATAAGAACAATATGCAAAAGATAGCACATCACAATAGATGTTGGTGGGCTAAGATGCTCAAATATTCAATATATGTAGAATAATACCCTTAAGGTAGGGCAACACCATATAATGCTCCTTAAGAAAGGAGTAACTCCACAATCTCCCAAGATGAGAATCCACTTGAGGGGACACCAATATACCTCTACCAAGTAGAAGACTCAACTCATACATCCATGACATATCTCATAACGATACTCATATAATTTATATAGACATATATTACTCTTAATGGACGGGTAACAACTAATCCCATTGCGAGTTGACTCATTACTCAATATAACTAATTCCTATGTGACCCCATATATTATAAACATATAATTATCTAAGAGGGATGTGTGCCACATGTCGACATCTCCATCAACTCTTATACATTATAATATCATATCCCAAGGTACGTAACATTTTCTTTATAAAATAACCTCAATTGGTTATTTGGGTCTATTTTTCTCTTTTAAGTAACATTGTTGGAGGTAAACAAATCATAAAATTTTATTGGGTTATTTTCACAATCCAACCAAACAATTTGTCATCATCATTGTTAGGCATGATGTATGCATTCGACATTGCTCCTTCAAATCGTTGTTTCACATTTTTCAATTGCATAATGTGATAGATGTAGAGTTTTTCAAGTTTTCTTTTTCTTAACTTCTTAAATCATAATTGTTATTCATATTCATAAATGATAGTCATAATATCATAACCCTAACCCTAATCCCGAGTTTTAGGGTTAGGGTAAAGGTTTTTATTTTTATTTTTGAAAGAATACATTTGGCATTTTTGTAGACATTAAACCATAAACTAATTTTAAATTTAAGGTTAAGATTAGTTTCATTTGGGAATGTTTATTGCCTTTTCGATGTATTAGAGGTTGTTTGAGTTACCTAATTTTTTATTAATCCTAATAGCAATGAATGTGTATGAATGTGTTTTGATTTCAACCTATATTTTGTCATGCCACGAGAGAGACTTTGTATGTATGTATTACACTCCGAGTTCATGATACAAAAAGTTGAGATGCAATTAAGTGGCAAAGAAAGTGGTAGGGCAATCAACCGTTTCAAATGACACCTTACAAGGATGCCAAACATGCGGTGAAAGCTTGCACAAATAATTGTCATATGAATGTGATTAAACAAACAAGATTGTTAGTAAATGCCTATGTAGAAAGTAAGTTGAAAATGGTTAGAACTAACTTGGGTTTAACAACACAGTCTTCTAGTAGAGTGCAATGATGGTCACGATGCAAATGTTGGTGATGGTGATTCTTCTTATCAAGGGCACAATTCTTCTCATGCCACACCCTCTGCCGCATCACCACCAAGTAACAATTTTAAATAACCCGATACTAGCGGTGGAAGGGTAAATGCCCTTTTGCACCATACGCTACACTTGGATACCAATTATCATTGGAGATCATGAACTGGAGGAAAAATGTTCATGCGTAGGAAAATAAGGCAATTACAAGCTTTTGGCATTACTCGAGCATCCCTTTCAACATTTCTCAATTTCTTTATTGGCAGTACATGGATGATGCCATTGTTATTACAAGCCCTTGTTTCAAGTTCCCATCATTAGAGAACCTCAAAGTTGATATCTTTGAGAGAGGTGACACATGATGTTAGTGAGGTAGTTACAAAGCATCACAGGTAGTGGGAGATTACATGTTCAACATTATATCCAAAGAGTGGACTAATAGAAGGATCATACATTGATCAACTTTCATGTTGCATTTAAGAACATAATTTTCATGAAATTAATAGATGCATAAGATAAAGTAAAATAAACTTAATTTTTGTTTTCACTATTTGATGAGGTTTTTATGGAGGTTGGTTTGCATTATGTCATCCACTTCATCATCAATAATGCAACAAATTATGTGGCAATAGAAAAATTTTCATGGAAAAGTACTACATATTGAATTGCTTTAATCTTACAAGACATTGGTAAACTTGACCGTGTCAATTTCCCTTGTAAAGAAAATAGGATGATAAAAATACTTTCTCTAGGCTAGGCTAACACTATGCCAATGGCCATGCCGAGGCGTCCACATGCATATGAAATGGTTTGGTCCATGAAGGAAAGCGCGAGAATAGGCGTAAAAGTAAGCATTTCCTTGATATGTTTCAAACACGCGCTATCGCACGTCACCCCAATGGAACTCTCCCTTACTCTTCAACAATTCCTCTAAGGGTGCGGTAATCCTAGCATAATCTTTGATAAACTATTTATAACAACTTGTGTGTCCTAAGAATATGTGCACCTCACTTTGGTTATTAGGTTCCTCTAAGCCCAAAATGACAACAACCTCGAAGTAGGATCAACCAACAATCCTTCTTTACATATGATATATCCTAGCGGGGTCTCAAAGGGTGTAGAAAAATGCACTTCTTAACATTTAGGAGATGCTCAACTGTCGACAACTCTCAAACATAAGTCTTAAATTATCACAATGATCTTTTATTAGCCCATAAAATGTCCAATCATTCAAGTAAACTGTAAAAACTTATGAATGAAGTCCTAAAATGCTTAAAGCAATGCACGAAAAGACCACATGCACATTCTTTAATCCAAAAGGCATGACTGTGCATGTAAAACTTCCCCATTCCGTGGTGAAAGTTGTCTTCTCTTGGTCTTCCTTAAGAATCCCCACTGATGATATCTAGAAAATCCATCGAAGAAAGGAGTAGATCTCGTGCCCTACAACGTCTTCCAAGATTTCCTCAGTAATTGGTGTGGAAAGGGATCTATTACACATGCATCATTCAACTCCCTATAATCCACACAGATCCTTATCCTCCCATCTTTCTTTATGCTTATCACCATAGGGCTAACCTACTCGACTCGTTAATGGGCTCAATGATTCCAGGACTTCAACATCTTATCAATCTCTTCCTTTACTTTGGTGTGCGATTAGGATTCATCACCGTACGGTGTTGGGATTAGCACACAAGTTGTATAGATAATATATCAGATCTAAGCATACATGCAATAAAAGCGGATATTCTACCAGAAGAAATATACAAAACAAGAGATATAAATCAACACCAGATTTAACGTGGTTCACCCAGTGTGGGATACATCCACTTAGAAACAAGCCAATTATTATCTAAAGCTTTAAGAAGATATCTGATGAAGATTTACATTTTTTCACACCTCTCACGATATAATACTTTCTTTCTCTCAAGCTTCTCCTTCTTCTCCAAGAATTCTCTCTCACAATTATTTTCACAATAATAATTAACTCTCTCTTCTAACCCTAGCTTTCTATCTTATAAATACCTTATACAAACTTAGGGCACTTAGCCATGCAATTACAATCAATAGATCTGCTTTAATACTAAAATTAGATATAATTCCCATGAGTTGAATAAAACACTCATGCACAGGTAACCGATGCCGGTTAGCCCTAACCAATGACGGTTCCTACTTGCTTATGATGCGATCATAGGTGATGAGTGACGATGCCGGTCCCTTCATAACCGATGCTAGTTACTGTGTTTTCCAATAAGTTGATATAACATGCTAAAATGAAGTAATTGAGCTCCACATCTCAACAATCTCCCTCTTGGAGATAAATTATTGTACTATACATGTACAACGTCATCCTTGGATCCTTTCCTTAACTTTGTTTCTTCCTCTTCAAGTCTCAAACTCGAAGACCAAAAAAAGTGGAGTGTAGCTCCAACTTCTCTTTTTCTAATGGCTTTGTTAGCATATCTATAGGGTTTTTACTCGTACGCATCTTCTCCAGTTTCAGCTGCCCATCCTCCTAAACCTGGCATATGAAGTGATATCTCAATTGAATGTGTTTTGTTCTAGAATGAAACGCAAAGTTCTTTGCCAAATGAATTACACTTTGACTGTCATTGAACAATTTGCAATCATTTTGCTTCTTTCCCAACTCTTCCATGAACCTACTCATCCATATCATCTCTTTGCTAACCTTTGTAGCTTTGCAACATACTCTTTGTCTATAGTAGACAAAGCCACAACATTTTGCAATCTCGATATCCATTAAATCCATTCCACCTCTTTGTGAAAATATATCCAGTAGTGATGCTTCTACCATCCAGGATCTCTAGCCATATCCAAATCAACATAACCACATAAAGAAATATCCAAACCTATATAATATAATTGCATGTTAGATGTTCCTCTCAAATACACCGAGTATCCATTGGACTTGCTTTCCAATGCTCTTTACCCGGATTGACCATAAATCTACTCATAACTCCCATTACTGTGTGCGATGTCAGTGCAGTACAAAGCATAATATACACGAGACTCCCAACTCATCAAGCATATGGTACTCGTCATGTATTTGACCTCCTCATGTGATGGAGGACACTAATCTTTACTCAATTTGAAGTGTCCAGCCATAGGTGTACTTACATGTTTTGAATTCTACATTTTAAACCTTTATAACACCTTGTAGATATAATCCTCTTGAGATAAATATAATTTCTTGTTCTTCCTATCTCTGTGTATTTGCATGTCAATGATTCTTTTTACAACTCTTAAATCCTTCATAGCAAATGTGTGAGCTAACTTTCTCTTAAGCTCACCAATGTCCTACGTACTAGATCTTGTAATAAGCATGTCATTCACATACAATAACAAAATAATATAGCTCACATTTTCAATCTTCTTGAAATAAACACAACGGTCATATTCACATCTCAAGTAACCATGCTCATGCATGAAACTATCAAACCTCATGTACCATTGCCTTGAGAGCTTGCTTGAGCCCATATAGGTTCTTTTTCAACCCACACACTAATTTCACCTTACCCTTGACTTCATACCCAAGTGGTTTGCTGCATATACATCTCTATCTAAATCACCATGAAGGAATCTACTCTTCACAACTAAACTCTAAATGTCAAATCATCTACTTTATGTAAGATATATGGAAGTCATTTTAACAACATGAGAAAATATTTCACCAAAGTCAATACCTGTTTTCTGTGCAAATAATTTTACTACAAGCCTTACCTTGTACCTTTTCTATCCACCCTCTTCTTCCTTGATCCTGTAAACCCACTTGTTTTGCAATGTCCTCTTACTTGCTGGCAACTTAACCAAATCCCAAGTTTGGTTTTGTTCCAAGAGTCCATTTCCTCATCCATGCATGCTCCCACTGTACGTGGGTCTCATCCTACATTACTTCTTCAAAAATTTCTGGTTCACCATTATTAGTCAATAATAAATAAGATAGAGAAGATGTAAATCTTTCAGAGGTTTACTTACCCTTTATGACCTTCTCATAGGAGTTTGGGGTACCGGAGGCTCATTCTGGACCTTCTAGACATTTGTTTCTAATTCTGACAGTGATTGACACCGGTCAGCTATAGCTTGGCGCCGGTTACGCTAACCGATGCGGTTTGGCTCTTTTATAACCGATATCGGTTCGGTGACCGATGCGGTCGAGGGGTCAACCGACAACCTTGATTCTTATGTAACCTTATTGGTATGAGTTTTAAATCCGAGAGTTCATTTTCATTCACAAACTTCTCAACCGGTTCATCCTTGGGTACTAAAATTTGATCCCTGTACATTATCTTTTCATTCCATTCAATGTCACGACTCCTAATAATTTTAGAATTCTCTAAATCTCAAAAATGAAATTCGAAATCACCGGATCCATAACTAATGAAAGTGCATCTCTTAGATTTTGCATCCAACTTTTTCTATTTTCTTATCAATATGCACAAAAGCTTCGAACCAAAAAAATTTAAGAAAAGAAAGATCTACGTCTTTTCCGTCCAAGCTTCCTCTGGTATTCCTCCATTTAGTGAACTTGAAGGCCTACGATTAATCAAATAAATCACCGTATCAACCGCTTCTACCCAAAACTACAAGGACAATCCAACGTGTATCCGCATACTTCTAAGCACGTTCCATGATTGTCATGTCCATTCTTTCTGCAGCACCATTCTCTTGTGGTGTTCTTGGAACTGTCATTTCTCTACGTATTTTATTCACTGAACGATAATCATTAAAATCCTTGCTATAACATTCACCACCATTTTCAGATCTAAGGCACTTTAACTTTGAATTTGATTCATTCTCAACAAGGGCTTTCCATCTTTTAAAAGTCTTAAAAACATCATATTTATGTTTAATACAATAAACCCATACCTTTCTTGTAGCATCATCAATGAAAGTAACATAATACTGGGATCCTCCATGAGAAGCTACCTGGGTTGGTCCCCACACATCTAAGTGTACAAGCTCTAATTTTTGCTCCTTCTTAGTTGCCCCAACTTTGAGAAATCTCACTCTCTTTTGCTTTCCAAAGACACAATGCTCACAAAAATCAAGATCTAAATATTTCAAATCTGATAACTTACCCTTAGCCTTTAAGATTTGCATTCCTTTTTGACTCATATGGCCCAACCAATTATGCCACATGCATGCATCTAAATTTGAAGTAGATAATACAGAAAATGAATCAATAACATAGGTAGATAAATATAACGTTCCTACCTTATTACCTCTTGCCACAACAAAGACACCCTTGGTGAATTTCTAAGAGTCTGATGTGAATGTAACCATGCAACCAACTTCACCTAGTTTCCCTGTAGAAATAAGATTCCTCCTGAGGCTTGGCACATGCCTCACATATTTCAATACCCATGTATTTCCATTCTGTAATTTTAGATGAACTTCCCCTTTACCAATAATACTGCAAGGTTCATCATCACCCAAATAAACATGCCCAAAATTTTCTTGGACATAATTTCTGAAATAACCCTTATTAGGGGTTGCATGGAAAGAATCTCCTAAATCTAAAACCCAAGATTCTATTCTATTATCCAAAGAAAGAATAAGAGCATCTTGCATTACCTCTGCTGCAATATTTACCTCTTTACCTTTGTCTGGGTGTTGGTTCTCTTTATCCTTTGACCAACAATCTTTCTTTGCATGTCCTTTCTTTCCACAATTCCAACAGGTAATTCCCTTACCTCTGGATTTAGATCTGCCATTCCTTGACTTTGATTTCCCATTATTCTTACTCTTGGATCTCTCCTTTTGTCTACCTCTGTTTTCTACATTCAAAGCATTCCTAGATGATGATTCCTCTGTACTTTTCTGTGAATTTATTCATTCAATATTATACTAACCACATCATCAAACTTCAAAATATTATTAGCATATGTTGTATTAGTGACAATTTATTACCAAGTTATCCCTACTATTAGACAAAGAATATAAGAATAAGAGTTCTTTCACTTCATCATCAAACGAAATATTAACGATTTACAATAGATCAGAAATCATTCAAATGACTAGATGCAGATCCACCTTCATACATCTTAGAACTAAATAGTTTCTTCATCAAATAAAATTTATTTGAAGCACTAGGTTTTTCATATAAATTAGCAAGAGATTTCATTAACTCTCTTGTAGATGTAAACATGTAATATTAGAATCCACGGATGCTTCCACTCAATCTTATAGATCCCAAATCCTTTCTGTCAAGAATCTTCCATTCTTCATCAGTCATCTTCGTAGGTCTAGAATTTTTATCCAAAGGTAAGTACAAATCTCTTTGATACAAATAATTCTTAATCTGCATCTTCCATAATTGATAATTTCGGCCGTCAAACTTCTCTACCTTGTATTTGTTTTCTTCTACCATTGTTGTAGCTCCCACTCAATCAAAAAACCCTCTGTGAGTAAATCACAAGACACAAAAACCCTTAAACAAATCTCGATACCAATTGTTGGGATTAACACACGGTTGTACAGGATAATATATCGAGATGTAAGAAAACATTGAATAAAAGTGAATATCCTACTAGAAGAAATATATAAAACAAGAGATAAATCAACACCATTTAACGTGGTTCACCCAAAGATGGGCTACATCCACCATAAAATAAGCCAATCTATTATCCAAAGTTGTGAGAAGATATACAATGATGAAGATTTACAATCTTCCACACCTTTCATGATGTAGAGTACTTTATTTCTCTCAAGATTTTCTTTCTTCTCTAAGAATTCTTTCTTTCAATTATTTTCACAATAATAATTAACTCTCTCTTCTAACTTTAGCTTTCTAGCTTATAAATACCTTATACAAACTTAGGGCACTTAGCGATGCAATTACAATCAATAGATCCGCTTTAATACTAAAATTAGATCTAATTCCCGAGTTAAATAAAACACTCACGCACGGTAACCCATGCCGGTTAGCCCTAACCAAGGATGGCGAGTTCTACTTGCCTAATCGACACCGGTCCCTTTATAATCGATCTTTGATTCTTTGTATTTTCCAAAGTAAGTTGATATAACATGCTAAACTAAGGTAATTGAGCTCCACATCTCAACATAAGTCCTCTTCCTAACCGGCGCACACCTTCCCGTAACTTGATCCTCATCTTGCCTAAAGAGTGATGTACCCCTTTCAACTCATGATTCTAGGAACTAGAAGTCACGTAACAACTCAAATATCTTTGCTACCCGTGAATCCAACCAATAATCACGAATAATGGCCTCCTTAGGTTCTCAGTCCCAATGTTGACATTCTTCATATTCATAGGCTCGTGATACGTGTGTGCCTTCTCATCTACACTGTCTAAGACCTTGCACATACCTACAGTATGATCAACATCCAAATTCTCCACTTCTTCATCATCAATTATGTAGACCATTTTACCTTTTTCTTTTTGTAGGAAATGCCCAAGATATTCATGGTCTGTCTCTTCTTCTTCAAAATGCGCCTCCAAGTTTGAATCACCTAGTAATTCTTGAATAAGCTCCTCAGCCTTTGCATTATCTCCCATAGTCAAGCACTTCATAACCTATAATGCCTCATTCACTGGAGGTTTAGTAGAAAAATAGTCAAAGGTCTGAATCATACATGCAATCAATTCTTGTCAATTCCCTATTTCTCTATTCAATTCCGCATAAACATACCGTGCGCGCACACAACCACATAGAGTGAAGTAGAACTTGTGCACCCACAGTGAAGGTGGTAAGGCCTCCGCCCCTCATGTTGAGTCTCCCACACTTCGAACTTGATGAGAAAAAAATCCCTTCCCATGAAAATCACATGTCTTGGTAGGCGCATTGCTCTTAAGAAATCTAGTAGAGAAGGTGATTCTCACCTCTCGCCACTCTAAAATACTATCTCTATGTGCAGTCCACCAACGCGTTGTTGTCCCACACAAGGTATATATCAACATATTCCTTCTTTCCACTTGATCATCCACTAGGCTTCCATGGCGCACGAAAATATGTCGGGATTTCCTTCGCCAAAGGTGTACCTTGGTACTTGTTCTTGCCTAAGTGCCTAACATACGTGGCTTGCTTACGCAAGTAACTACACTCTTCATCTCACACCCAACCATTTCATAAGTCCCATGCACCCAGTTGTCACAAGCAACGCTTGTTGTATCACTCATAGACATGTGCATCATCCCATTAAATAACTCCTTCCTTTGATGGCTCAAGTACTTCAGGATCTCTAATGGTGCGCACATAAATTCTATTCAAATATTCTTCACTCAAGGGTTCTACATAAGGCACAACTTTTCCATCTATCAAAAATGTTACTCAACAACCATCCATCAACAACTGCATTCAACATTATCTCTTTGTCATAATCAAGACTATGAGGAGGTAAGTTTGCATGCAATATTTGTCTCTCATGCTCAACTCTAGTGTGTGGTATCTTCTCCTTAACCATTCTCCTAACATTGGAATGATGTTTTCCGACACAACAACTTACAAACCTTCTTCAAGTCATCAACATCTTTCTAAGGAAGCTCAGTACTTTTGCTACTCCAGTTTCGTGACTGATCCTTCAAGTATTGTATCTCACCCCTGAATTTTCTAATAACCTCTATAGTCTCTTGATATAATTATTTTTGATGGGTAGGATTTGGATACTTTGCATGCAATACTTCTTTTTTTGTAATGATAGGTTTCTACTTCGGAGTCTCACTAGTGTGTGCAACCTCAACATGTGTAGTTACCAATACTGGGATTATCTCAAGGTCAGGTGCTAACTTTGGTATCCACTGATCTTCCACAACACGTTGTCTTGTAACCATTTCTACACCCTTATCTTACTTGTCTTTGCTTGCTCATATGCTAGTACAAATATGGGAATTCCTCAAACTTGTGACCCTTTCCACACTAGGAGAAAATAATGTTTTGAGGGCATTCACACTTATAATGATCAGGGGATCCACATGTATAACATGTTCCTCGTGGGAACTCACCTTTCCCCCGCCGCAATCTCGGCCTCTGAATCCTCCATGATAACCTCTACCTCTACCACCTCCATCAGAGCACCCTTCATTGTGATTATGATTATGATGTTCACCTTGTTCCTTGGAATTTTTACAACACTAATATGTCGTACACCAATTTTAATGGCATCATGAATATGATCAATCAATTATAAATTATTTGTATCATGAGTGGTAGACTTACAAATCTTACAATAACAAGACACATTCTTTATGGTCGCGAGTTGTAAATAAAGGTCACCTACTAGAATCATGATCCAAATGACGATCTCACAATCCAACAACATGTTACACACCGATTTATGAGGGAAACTATCCTTGGTATGTCCTTCTACCTCGTAATTCATACACAAAATACCACCGCTGTCTCATGGGCTAAATTAGCTGACAACTTTTCCAATTGTTTTACCATATATGTAATCCGAGCTTAAGAAAATAGGCTAACTCTAGTCTCTGCGCTCCGAACTACCTCAACGCGCAAAGATGCCTCAAGTTCCTCGTGTGGATCTATAAAAGTATTATGTGAGAGCACCCTCCTGAAAAGTGTGATCAAGCCTCCAACAAACCATTGAGAATGCTGATTGGGTTGAATATCATAAGACAACTTTGTTAACAAAGTTTTAAAGCATTCATCATACTCCCTTACGCTCTCAACCATGCCCTGCTTAATGTCCTTCAGTGCACCGATGCTCTTCTTTTCAAACTCAGGTATATGAAAATCTACTAAGAAAGCATCATGTAGCGCGATATAGTCTACACAAGTCTGGCTCACATCATACCTCATATACCAACTATGCGTGCACCCTTGCAAAGTAGTAGAAAATTGACTTTTCTTATGCTCTGGAGCTATAATCCCCTTAGTGTGCCATAGTATCTCACACATATTTATGTGCTCAGCTACATCTTCAATTCCTCTGGTGAAGGTACATCTCGTAATAAAATTGTTGGGGTTGGTGCGGGCCGTACCCACATGATCGAAAACTTGTAATACCTCCAGTATTCCCTCCACATCCAGAGCCATCAGATCCACTAGATCCTAAACCACTTGATCCTCCTGATCCTCCTCATGTAGCGGGCACCAGACCAGAGGATGTGCTTTGCCTTGTGTTCCAACCGTTGTACTAAATTGAACTCCCATGGTCTAAAAATTTGTGCTATTCCTAGATGTAATTCCAACGTTTTGTGTGCCCATGCTCTGTGCTCGATGATGCGCCAAAAAATATACCTCCAACCAAACCCCAAATAACATAGACGACATCTACACTACCATAGATGAATGTGCTATCTGATTAACTCCTGAATTTAATGGAAAATGAAATCTATCTATCACTACTCTACCACCCACACTAGCTTGCTTATCAATGACTATTGCAGAAATTGGAAAACCAAGCACAAGGGCTAGGTCACCAGGAGGGATCAGATGCGTGCTTGTGGTCTTTGTAGTTTCGCCGACGTGATCGATTTGAAGCCGAAGAGGGTTCTATGCCATGCTCACCCAAATGGGGGAGTACCATATACTCTGGCTCCATGTCTTCTACGTGAGCTCCAAATCCTTCATGATCCATCTCTCTCTGTAACACCATTCATTCCACAATATCAAGCTGCTTCACCAGGTCCCTCTCACGTGCTTCATTAAACTTAAGCCACCTTTCTTATCTCTACCTTTCTACCGCCGAGTCCGCCATATTCACCACACTGCTCCCCTTGCCCGCGTGGTGGGGTTTAGCTAGCCATAGGACATTCTTCCAAATCCAAAGTCACAATCAAGATCTTAATTACTAAAGGGATAACACACAAATAAGATCCTCTAGGTTTGCGCAAGAACTGGAACTCAACAACCTCTGGATAGGAATAAGTAGAAATTGTGTACTCCAAGGTGTAACTCTATAAAACACTACTCCACTAATGACCTACATCATGTGTCCAAGTCAAATAGGAATCATACAAATTCTGGTAGTCTTCTTGCATCCAAAAAAGTTTTCTATACCTCCAATTCCTCTTTGATGCGTATGCTACCAACCACTCGTAAAAATCTATAGGGAAATAATAAAATAATGTCTCATAGAGCTCATGATACAGATTCTGTTCAACCCATATGCATGCATCAAATTCAGGTCCAGTGTTAAATTTGTGAGAAAACTCTTCCTCTAAATTCTCTACCCAATCCTTAATGCTGGCCAAAGTCAACTGGTACATCTTCATCACTTAAAAAGAGGTCCCAGAAATGGAACCAAAATGTAATATTTTATTTTACCAAACAACCCAAGGTGTGTTGACACATCACTCGGACAAATCGAGCACTCACCCAAAACCCGCAAGGCACCAGTCCCGTTGACGATTATCTTTTTGGATGAACTATCATAAACGTTGGATACCTTAGGTTAGTGGGACATGTGCCCTAAGGTAACCTCCATATTTTAAAGAAGTTGGATCTTCTTTGGTGTGGGATAAGGGTTAGAGAAAATGAAACATAACACAAAACTAACATAAGTGATGCACCGAAAAGAAGAAGTTAATCAAGAATCCATCTGCTTGAAATAGGGAAAAGGTGAGCAATGAAAAGGGTGGACGAAATACACCATAGGCTAGAGATAGATTCACACATAACAATAATTCAAAACTCATTAAGCACAACTTCAAAAACCATAATGAACATTTAAAGATATGCACAATATACCGACAATGAATGAAGGCTATTAGAGATAATAAAACATGAAAAGGATGGACGAAATGCATCATATGACACATTATATTGCTCCAAAATTGTGCACAAAACAATAATCAACAAGTAAGAGATAAGAAAAAATGCCACTACAAAGCCTTAGGAAGAAGGCGTGAGCTCCATGTTCCTACCTTAGCAGAGAAGAAACAGGACGAGAAGGGAAACATGACTACCTCCGGGGTTTTTTTAATGAGTCTCCAGTTACAATATATAGGATGAGAAGAAGAGAAGAGAACAATCTCGAACTACTTTTCCAACCACTTCCTAATTGTAATAAATGAGATGAAGTGACAAAAATAGATTTGTGAAATCTGTCTCACACTACCCCATGATCTGCCTTTAAGAAATGAGAGCCATATTCATTCAATGCATTCTCAACTACTTTCCAACTACCTCCCTTGAAGTGGGCTCATATTTTAAGGAATACACCCTCAAATATTTATTACATATCCAAACTCCTCGATTGTTGTGCATTGGATTTTGGACCATGATTCTGTCGATACCTATTTTGTGGCATTTTGTTAAGAAATGCTCCATTTGTGGCCCTTTGAATGTAGGTGGAATTTCCTCTCCCTTCGTACCTTTTGAAAGATCTAAGCATTTAAAACTTCTAGGTGGTATTCATTACTACTCTCACGTGGCAATGACCTGCCACCAATATTTTGCAACTTGCTTTAGGTTTGGAGCCCATTTGTGTCGAGCTCCACGTAGAGACAAAACACGTCTTTAGGGTCTCCATTTTTCTTGTCTCATTTGGAAGAGCATTGATTTGACATGCGACACCTTCCGTGGATCCTTTTATTTTTCCGTGAGTTCATAATGGGGCCCATCATACATTGACATAAGGATTCTTTCTTTAGTGGGCCTCTCACCATTGACTCCACATGGAAGTGCTACGAGAGTTTGGGATTTCATTCTTCCCTCTACGTTTTGAAATTGCGTTGGGTTGACACATGGCACCTTCCACGAGTCCGTTACTTTGCTTCGAGTTGACTCATTCCATGCTTGACTTTCTCACCATGATTTGGCTAAGTCCCTCCCAAAATTGCTAGAGATTTGACTCCTTTTGCATTAGTCCGAGATCCTAAACACTATCTTGATTAATCACAACAGTAATCTTCTTGTTATCTAATTTTAGTGAGCGGTGGAGGAAATTAGATAATAGGTCCCTCTTTTATGGTAGCTTTGTCAAGGAGTTGGCATGATAAACACACATATAATCCAGTTCCATAACAAGTAATCAAGTATAAATCATAACACAAACTAGATCTAGATCATATCCATATGCAATAATTTTAAAACAAGAATCAAGATTAGATCCACCATGCAAGATCCAATAATAAATATTTCAATAACCAATATCCAACCTCATAGATCCATTGTATTAATTCTTTGTAAAACACAAATGTTGAATACATACATAACAATGTCACCATAAGGCATGTGCGCTCATAACCAACAACATAACACTAACAAAACATGGATCCCTCAACTCGTGCAAATCAATACATATTTATAGGAGTGGGGAATTTCCCTTCACTACCTAAGCATCCTTAAAATAGGTTGCATGATAAGGCTAGCCATACACCATTACAAGGTAAATACAAAAGCATGCAAGCTCGCTAATAATAGATTATCTAATAATAACTACAGATGTAATCCTATTATTATCCCAAAAATGTGTATGTCATTTGATCTTCTACTCATCCAAAATAGCCTTTGCCTAGTCTCCAAGTCTTCATACCTCTGTGGGTCCCGCACTCAACGTCTATATTTAGTCCATTGCAAGCAAAACAAATAACTCCGAAGTCATACTTTCTCGAGTGCACCCTATTATGTTACATCTCTGCACATTCCTACATTCCCCATATCTGCATGCCCTAACTTGCATGCCCTAACCTTACACGCCGTCAAGATTTAGGCTGTAATTCATTAGTCCAACAGATATTCATGATAACTAGACTTTATGATAATAAGAATGAGGATGATAAAAGCGTGAAAGCGCTGGTTTCATCAAAATGATTAACTAAAAATATGAAAATGTTCTATATTATAAGATAATATGATGGTAAGAACAACAATAAATAACAAATAAATGTATAAAGGAAATGACCCAAATAACTAAGAAAGTAGAAATGTAAAACCCTAGAGTGCAAGGAGAGCTAGAAGGGACTCAACCGATTTGACAAGCTTGCTGGATCTGTGTCATAGAGATGGCTGGAGAAATAGGAGGAGGAAACGACTGTGCCAAAGTCCAAAAAAATATAGATATGGGAAATTTGAGTGGACCGGGGCACTTGGATAGGTACAGGGTGTGCCTGTGGGCACCCTAGTATGTGATATGCGCATCCTAGTCTGTGAAAAGCTTTGTAACCTTCTTTTGAGGTGTCGCTTGATGGTTTCCTACCTTTGCTTCCTGTTGCACTAGCTTCATTATACTTGGCTGTATTTCATTGGTAATCAATGATGAAGAAGAGACCTACAAAACCGCAAGACAAGCATCAAACCCTTAAAAAAAAGAAAGATGCATATGAAGGGGTCGATCTGTCCTTAGCTGCCACAATGGTGGACTTACCAACTGAGTGTTGCACTACATCTCATACCCTATATAGTTCTATGTACTTGTGTCTGCAAATCATGCCCTAGCGCTCTTGTGCCAGATCACACTTTATGAAAGTAGCGAGCAATAACTATGTGTAGAAATGTAACAAAATATTGGATGGAATAGAATAAAATTTCCTCCTATGTAGTGTGATGCAGATGAAAAAGCCTTGTGCCTTGTGATGGAGCTAGATGGATGTAAATTGAGCCTTTGATGGATGCAACCTTTGGTGATGATAGTAGTTCTTAGTGATTGGTCCCTCATTATGGTCTCATAACTTTATATTTATATAGTTATCT
Source organism: Taxus wallichiana var. yunnanensis (assembly GCA_018340775.1). Lineage (NCBI taxonomy): Eukaryota > Viridiplantae > Streptophyta > Pinopsida > Cupressales > Taxaceae > Taxus > Taxus wallichiana. The sequence continues at coordinate 773,690,129 of CM031239.1, read as the reverse complement.
TGTTCTAATTTTGTAATTAACCCCAAAAGGCTGACCACCAAAAATATGGAAAGATCAAATGGCTAGAAAGTGCCCAAAAAGTGGTGGGAAAGTGGAAAGAGGATCAAGGCACTCGGCGGGACCAGGCACCTGTGGGTGCCCTAGTACTAGCCCTGGTGCCCCGATCAAGGCTAAAATGACGCAACATGACAAAAAAAAAATAAGTATGTGTTGAAGGTCGGAAGTGATGACAGAAATCAAAGTAAAATTTCCAAAGGACATGGGTTAATTAGTACTTTCTTCACTCAAAAACCATATGAATAGTAGTATGATACCGGGACTAAATAATGTCTAAAGTGCGTGATTTTGTGACTACACCTGTTACATGGACTAGTGGGCTGAGTCATTATATGAGTTCTCTTGAGTTGGTTGGTTATTTTCATGAGGTTACACATTGTCATGTAGAGGTGTATACGAGTCTACATAAGGTCATTCTGGTCAATTTCATGAGTTATAATGTTGAGTCAAGTCATTCTAGGTTTATTCCTAGCCCTGGAGCATGCAAAATGAGGTAGAGGTATGATATTTTGAGCTTATAATTCTTATTCAAGTATGATAACATCATATTTATAGTGTACCTGATGTGTATGGTGAGATTGATTAGAACTCGGAGGTTTGATAGTGTTTCAAGGTCCTTGAAAGCAAATAGTGAGAAACAAACATGTAAGTATGGGAAAATGAGATTTTTGGATATTTTTAGAGCCATTTTTGCTATGAGGTGAGTTTTGAAAATTAGAAGATGTTGTCATGATGCTTCATGACAAGTTTTAGGTCAAAATGTTGAAGGAATTGTAATATATACCAATTTTGGAAAAATTGGGTAAATTCTGATGTGATTTTGAAGCAAAAGTGGACCTTCTGATGTTTTTGTGAATTGTATCATTTACATGGGGACCTAATATCTTTGGAATATCTTATTAGGTCAATTATTAAGGTTTAAAAAAATAATGAGGTGGTTTGATTGTCTATTTTTTTATGAACGGTCATTAATAAGGTAAGTTGGTTTGAAACCCTAGCTAAACCCTAGCTAGAAGCGACTTGGAGGAAAGTGAGTATATTGAGAATATATATTTTTAAATTTGATTATTAGATGATTTAGAGGACTCTTCTATGTTTCTAATGGTATGGTAGTGGTTGTGGTGATGAGTGGACCCCGTTTAAACATGACTATTTCGAAGATGTTCAGTTTAAGACAAGGTTGTCTAGAGGAGTTGCAAAATAAATGGCCATTTTTTTGAGTATGTTTGTTTTTATTTATATACATGGTAGTTTTAAGTCATGATTATGCATCTAACTAGCAAAGTGTGCTCTATTTGTGAAGACTAGTTAAAGGGCGCTTTTAAAGGGCGCTTTTAGGAAGTTTATAGAGATGAGTTTGGTTGAAGGCCTTCCACTTAGAGTTAGAACTTGAGTTATAATATTTTATGGAAAGATGATTTAGATAAATTTCCAATTGTATAATTTTTGTATCTTGATGATGATATTTAATGGGTCACCTAGGTCAGTTTGTGAGGAAGAAGGTTTCTTGATTTTCAGGATAGGTTTTTTTAGGCTAAAAGAATGAAGTGATTGAAGTATGATATGAATGATTTGATGATTTTAATTACATGGAAAGTGAATAGGGATGAATTTTGTTACTATTTATGACATTTGGAGGTCTTGGAAGTGGCGAAAGGGTGTAAACTAGTTGAGTTTTCAAAACAGGTTTAAGGCAACATGGTTTGGAGAGAGAGGAAAGTGGTTGTGGTTTAAAAACATGAATGTTTCATGATGTATATCTTAAATTTATGTGATGTAAACTTCTTGGTGATTCCATAGAGTGGTCACATTCTATAGTTGAGTTGATTTGGAGCGTGATTTATGCCCAAAAGTGAAGATAGGGTGATGGAAACAACTATTTAGTGAAGGATATGAGTCTTTTAGCCCATGTTATGATTTATTTGATTGGTAAAAGTAAAATTTATACCATGGATGATTTCTATATGTCATATTACAAATTTTTGGTGATTATAGAGCTTAAATAATCGTAGTTTTTGTGTTAGTGGATTTTACTTATCCTATTGATGGGGTTTTAAGTCTTTTTAGTCCAAGTATGAATGTTTTGGGCATGGCTGACCTTTATGGGTCATAAATTTCCATTGTAATAAATTTATTGGGATTTTTTAAAGTTTTAATGGTTAAAAATATGAAAAAGACCGACCTACATTGGGTTAGAAAGAAGAGAATCTTATTTAAGTAGTGTTTTGAGTTCATTTGTGAACTAGTTGTGTATTGGGGAAAGTGCGACCCAAGGGAGAGAGTGTAATAGGTATGAAAGATTTTTCAAGAGCTTATAAAGTGTGTTACTGGTTGAAGAAAGTTATAAGGCATGTGTGCAAGGGTTTGAGACCAATAAAAGTCCATGAAATACCTAGAGAGAGCAAGTTGAAGAAGGTGTGTTTGAATAAGGGTTTGAAGGAACTTAGAACTTAATTTTGGGATCACTATCAGCTGTTGTATCGACATATTTTCAGTGGTCATACTTCTACAAAATCTCATATTATAAGTCATATTCATAGAGTCTCTTGTTGTGAGTAATATCAACAAGGGTCTAGGGGTTAGTGCTCCTTGTGGGGTTGGTGCCTCACTAAAGAAATATCTTGCGATGTCTAATATTCACTTTAGTATTTTTTGTGAGTAATATCAAAAATTTTCAGTGGATTTTCTTCCCCTTGAGTTTCCCTTGAGGTTTTCCCACTTGTATCTTGTGTTGTGGTGATCTCTCTATTGCTCATGGTTATTTGAATGTATGTTATATAATGTTATGCATACATTAATAAATGGTTAATAGGTTTATGGTTTGAGAAAGTAAATATTAAATTGGTTAAATTTTGTAAGGAGTGATTCACCCCCTCTCACCCATTTTTCTTCCAACAATTGATATCAAAACAAATCCTTGGGAATCAAGTCTAATCACTTTAAGGAGAAATTAGAATCACAATCAATGTGAATGTCTTCGATGTTGAAGTTGTATTAAGGAGGAGAAATGCGTTTCTCGGTCGGTGATTTATGAATTACAAGATCGGATTAAGGATATGGAGATAAAGCATGGTCAAGTCATCAAGGGTTTGGAGTATCAGTTGAAATAATGTCTAAAGACCTAAAGGAGAAAGAACACATTTGTTCTAGGTATGAAGAGATTGAAAAAAATTGGAATTTGATCTAGAGGATGTTTCCAATAGGTTAACGGTGTATAACAAGTTAAAGAAGAGTTCTAAAACTTGAGGGGATATTGGATCACCAAATAGTAGCTAGCAACAAAACATGCCTAGGGTTTAAAGGAGAACATGTGAAGAACGATGGTGTTGCTAGACCAAGTACTAAATTAGATGAGAAGGTTACTAAGGAGGCTAATTTGAGAAGGTATAACCATGTTAGACAACCTAATGCTATTAGGTATGGTTATTCTTTCAATTGTTATTGCTATGTTTGTCATGATTTTGGTCATAGAGCTAGAGATTGCAAAAGGTATCTTAGGAATGGGGAAAATCTCTTCAAAGGTGAATGTTTTTCATGTTGCGAGTATGGTCACAAGGGCAAAGATTTTGGCTGGAATCTGAGTGTATATGATCTAAGAGGAAAGAAGAATGGTATTGTATGCCTTAAATGTCACAAGTAAGGTCATATCACAAGGTATTGTCACTAAGTTAAATTTTGAGGTTATACTAGTAGGTTTCAAGCATACAAATGGCAAGATGGAAGAACATTAAAGAATAAAATCAGTCTCATGAAAACTCCTAAGATTAAGAATATGGTTGCTCAATCTAATGAGTCCAAGAGAATTGATTCTCAGTCTTGTATGTAGAGTTTGAAATTTGAAGAGACAAGGCATGCCAAGAAGGATTTTCCAAAATCTAAGATACTCAATGTGAAGACTGATCATATGAAGGATGCAAAAGAAGGTTCTAGTGCCATCAAAATGGAAGAAAAGTTCATCAAGTTCAAGTTATATCTAGGAGGTACGTTTGCTTTGGTTGAAAAAAAACGTTGAAGAAGATCCTATGTGTCTCACTACTTCAGTACATGAAAGGTTAAGAAGCCTAGGAGTTTGGGATACCTCAAGAGTTATAAGGTATGTAATGTGACATCTCCATGTGTGTTTGAGTATTTGTTTCTTGTAGGTGTCTGATTTTTTCATGTTTTAATCTAAGATGATTTTATTCTGTCACTTTGAACTAATTTTATCTGAATGGGTTTGAGTATTCTAGGTATGTAAGTTAATGTCTTGTAATGGAGTGTGTGTGTTAGTCAAAATGTCATTGTTTGAAGTCTGGTATCATATCACTATTTTAGTCAAATTATTAAGGATATGTCATGAATTATGAAACCTAGTCTATGTATAGGTCTCAGAATTCTATATACAAGGATGATTCATATTTTGACTACAAGAGGTGATGGTATCCATTATGAGATCATGGAAATGCGAGTCATGGGAAGTATGTCATGTAGTCTAGTTGTGAAAGCACATGTGATATGTCTTTGAGGTTGAGATTCTAGTCTAGGAGTTGATAAAATAGTTAATTCCTCATTCTGTTGAAGGGTGGTATGCAAATGTCTTGAAGAAAGTCAATACATAAGTTCTGTCATGAAACATAGGTGTGTCTCATAGGTGTCTTAGTTCATATGATGTGTCATTAAGAAAGTAAAGTCCAAATGTGTGTGTATCTGGTCTATAATCAGTAAATGGCATTGTTCCCAAGGATTTGAGTTGATTTCTTGTTTGATCTCTCAGTATATCTTGGTATGAGCTTTAAGAAGATAAGTGTTTAGGTATGATGTGTTATAACAAAATGAAGAGTGTTAACCATACAAGTTAGATGCCAAGTTTAAATATGGATTAATCCAGGGGAGTTGAGCTATGTTAATTCTTAACAAGGATGAAGAACAAATGCATATTCAATATGTTGATAGAAATATCCCTAAGGTTGAATTCATGAAAGATGTTATGAAGGAATCAAGAAGATTGTTTACATCATGAAAAGTGATATGTTGAAGGTGCCTATAAGGTATGCAAATTTTTTTATCACTTTCTGATATGAGTTTTAAAAATCGAATGTGAAAGGTTTCTTGTTATGGCTTAAAGTGATCTATATCAGATTGAGATGGATGTGAAAAAGAGCTCAAGTTGGTGGAAACAGCCAAAAATCAATAAAAACTATCCCAAATACAACAAACATGTTTGTGGAGTTTTATTGAGATAGGGGAGATATTTTTGACTTTTATTCAAGTGTTCTAAGTGGCAAGAAGGATGGTTAGGTAGAGATAATGGTGATTGCAGGTATGTTGGAAAAAGGAGCAAGTTCTATGGTCAAGAGTATGTAGGAGCAAAGCTATCAATGTGAACAAATTGAAGTCTGCTCTCTATGATCATGATCTAAGATTTTTATAGATCTATGATAGAGTAAGGATGATATAATGGTCTCCTAGAATGATAATGAGGTTACATTAGGCTATTACATGTAGTAATGATATGTTATATGTACATGAATGTTTCAAAAAGCAATGGGAGTATGTATAGTATACATGTGAGTGTTGTTGAGGCAAGCTACAAAGTCTGCAAGTAGGTAATATGATCCATAGAGGTATGAAAAAAATTGACCTACATGTCTCGTATGGTTCCACAAAGACAAGGGAGCTCATTTGGTCTTTGATCAAGCATACAAGGTGTCTGTTAAGAGTTCTAGTGGCTAGAAGAACAAATGAAGAAAAAATGACAACAAATTGTGTAAAAACAAGAAGGGTGAAAACTGTGACAAAGTATTGTATGATTGAGAAAGAAGTAAAAAGGCATTCTACATGTCCGAGAAGGACATTCAAGGTAGGGGCAGTAGATGTTGTTCCTCAAGATGTGAATGAAAAGGAAAAAGGGATAATAAGACATGGTAAAAGGAAAGAAATGAAGAGATAATTGGTTGAAAGGTAAGTCATATGCTCAAAATGTCTCTTTAGCATGAAAATATGACTAAGAAGACCGAGACAATGCTTTAGGGAAATGCTTGAGCATATTCATGGCTTGTATGGAAGGTAATTGCTTCAATTTTTGCATTGTTAGTTAGATATTGGTAGTATGACTCTAGGGGGAGCTATAAAGAATGAATTCATGAAATGTATGAATGCCTATGATTGGTAGAAGTTTGAATAAAGTAGACCGAAGTTTTGGTTTAAGGATAATATTCCTAAAGTTTGGCAAGTTGAGTATAGAGAAAATATTGAGTTTTGAGTTTGAATAAGTCCTAGAAAGGTGATGATGAACGTGATTAAAGACAAAGTAGGAGGAGTGTCATTCGAGAGGATCTATTTTTGGTTCTTTATAGGTTTATGGATCTTCATATATTGTTAAAGAAGAAAAGGAAGAGATATTTCAGTCCTGTGGGGAGTCATTTGAGTAAGTAAGTCAAGTCTGTGAATTATTTCCATTGTTTTTAGTCTTGTGTTGTCAATTTCCATGTCTAGTAGCATCATATTAGTATTTTTCATATATGTAATAGGGGAAAGAAGCTTTAGGAACATGGAAATATGGTCTTGTAGGTGTGTTGGTCATGTTGGTTGCCATCAATGTTTCTGAAGGTGGTTACCATCAATGACAAAGGGTGGGATTTTCAGCCATTGTATGTATGTGTTGTCATTGATGTCAAGTACATTTATGTCAAAGGGTTTCATGTGGCATATGTGTCTCCATGAGGTGTCATTCGGGCATTCAACATGAAGGTTGATTGGTAGTGTATACGTTTGGTGAGTTCTGTGGAGGTCCCGGTGTATGATCTAGTGAGCCAAGTCATTGGATGAGCTCTCATGAGTTATTTGGTTGTTGTTACAAGGTTACAAATGGTAATATAGGTGTGTTAGAGGTGTATATGAGTTTGCATGAGGTCAACATGGTCAAGTTCATGAGTTACAACGTTGAGTCGATCATTCCATGCATATTCCTAGCCCTGGAGCATGCAAAATGAGGTATAGGTATGAGATTTGGAGCTGATAATTATTATTCAAGCATGGTAGTAGAATAATGATAGTGTACCTGATGTGTATGGTGAGTTTTAGATCAAATCTCTAAGGTTTGATAGTGTTTCGGGTCCTTGGGAAGTAAATAGTGAGAAACAGGTAGGTAAGCATGGGAAAATGAGATTTGCTTGATAGTTTCATAGAAATTTGGGCTATGAGGTGAGTTTTGAAAATTATAGGATGTTGTCATGATGCTTCATGAAAATGTTTAGGTCAAAATGCTGAATGAATTGCAAGATATGTCAGTTTTGGCAAAATTGGGTAAGTTACTAGCAGTGATTTTGACGTAAAAGTGGACCTTTTGATGCTTGTTGTGAACTATATGATTTGCATGGGGACCTGAGATCTTTGGAATATATTATTAAGTTAGTTTTAAAGGTTTCAAAAATAATGAGGTTGTTTGATCTTCTGGTTTTTATGAATAATCGTTAACAAGGTAAGTTGGTTTGAAACCCTTACTAAACCTTCACTAGAAGTTAAAGGAAGAAAAGTGAGTATACTAAGCCTGTTTTGATATATATTTTTCAAATGTGATGATTGGATGATGTAAATTACTCATCCAGGTTTCTACAAAGGTATGGTAGTGGTTGTAGTGATGAGTGGACCCCCTTCAAACATGCATGTTTCGAATAAGTTCATTTAGGACAAGGTTATGCAAGGAGTTGTGAAATAAATGGAAATTGTTTTGAGTATGTGAGTTGTTATTGATGTCCATGTTAGTTTTAGGTCATGATGACGCATCTAAATTGTAAAGTGTGCCCTATTTGTGAAGACTAGTTAAAGGGAAGTTCGGGGTCGGTTTGAAGAAGTTTGCAGAGATGAGCTTGGCTAAAGGCATTCCAATTAGAGTTGGAAGGATTTCTAATATTTTATGGAAATATTATTCATAGGGATTTATAGTGGTATACTTGTTATATCTTGATGATGATATTTGATTGTTCATCCATGTTAGTTTGTGAGGAAGAAGGTTTCTTTATTTTTCAGGATAGGTTTTCTCGGGGTGAAAGAATGAAGTGATTGAAGCATGAGATGGATGAGTTGATGCTTTATACCACTTGGAAAGTTAAAAGGGGTGAAGTTTGTTACTACTTAAATTTTTTTAGGTCTTGGAAGTGGCGAAAGGGTGAAAAATAGTTGAGTTTGTAAAATAATTTTATGGGAAGCATGATTTGGAGAAGAAGAAAGTAGTTGTGGTTTGAACACATGGATGCTTCATGATGTCTACCTTACATTTATCTGATGCAAAGGTCTTGATAATTCCATAGAGTTATCACATTCCATATTTGAGTTGATTTGGAGTGTTCTTGATGCATAAAATTGAAGACATGGTGCTAGAAGTAATCATTTTAGTGAAGGATATGAGCCTTTTGGCGCATGTTATGATATATTTGATTGGGTACGAGTAAAATTGATAGCATGGATGATTCCTATATGTCATATTACACATGTTTGGTGGATTTTAGAGCTTTACTAATCATAGTTTTGATGTTAGTGGATTTTACTCATCCTAGTGATGGGGTTTTGAGTCTTTTTGGTGCAAGTATGAAGGTTTTGGGCATGACAAAACTATATGTGTCATATGTGACCATTGTAATAAATTTATTGGGATGTCTAAAAGTTTTAGTGGTAAAAATTATGAAAAAGGACTGACCTATCTTATTTTAGAAATAAGATAAGATTATTTAAGTAGTGTTTTGAGTTCATTTGTGAACTAGTTGTGCATGGGGGAAAAGTACAACCCAAGGGAATAATGTAATAGGTATGAAGGAATGTTTTGAGAGATGAAAAAGTGTGTTAAATTTTGAATAAAGTTAGAAGGCATGCGTGCAAGGGTTTGAGACCAAGACAAGTTCATGAAAGACCTAGAGAGAGTGAGTTCAAGAAGGTGTGTTTGAAGGAATTTGGAGCTTAATTTTGGGATCATGATCAACCGTGGCATCAACATATTTTCAGTGGTTATTATTGGTAATTGAAATGTGCACCCACATCTTAGATATGGAAGATCCAAGCTATTTGAGACAACAATGGAACCGTTTCCAAGTTGTGGGACCTTGCGCACTTGAGATGGATCTCTAGAGAAGGCCAGTTCCTCTACCTACCTCTAATGCTACTGCTACTCCTAATGTGAAAAGAAAATCCTAGACTAAACATGCCAAGGGACCAGGGATAGAAGGATGTGCAAAAAGGGGAAATCCTAAGCTAAGGAAGGTGATAACGGTGGGGAAAGGGTCGATCATTCTTCACGAGCGACGAAGGAAACATAGCAGGGCGGGAGAAGAGGGAAAAATATGCGTGCCCAATATCAACACGAGGGCTCGGCCTTCCATCATGGGAAACACATGAACATGGGGAATTTAGGTGGGTATATGCACACCATGCTGAAAAAATCAAACAAAGAGGTGAGATGCAATGAAAGGGAAGACAAGAGTTCTAAAAAACATGATTTTATTGCTTAAGGGATGCACAATCATTTACATTCACAACAGGAGGTGAGAATACATTGCAAAGACCATGCAAAGGTATGAAACTAGTGGGAAGCCAACCACCATTTTGGCATGGTGCCATTACAATAGAGAGGGATCCTTTTTACAAAGCAAAAATTTATTATTTATAGAAGAAGAAGGAGAGAAGAGAAGGAGAAAGAGAGGGAAACTCGGATCCAAATCAGAACCACCAAAAGCAAGTGATAAATTCTTGCAAATCCACCCAAAGACTATCATATGTGCTTCCCTATGTCTTTTTGGTGTGTGGAAGAAGGAATAAAGAAATATCTAATTGAAATCTGGTGGTTGAGGTTGATTAGATGTGTGTATTAATGATTAGAAATACGTTTCCCTATTTTCTACCTACCAAATCCCACCTAGATTTGAATTTGAATATTCCAACATGTAGCTTGTGTCAACAACTCTAGAATGAGACTAGGCATGTATGAATATGAGCACTACAACAAAATTTATGGCTGTCAGAAGTCTATAGGTCGCTTTGACACACAATGACACGTGGCACACATTGATTGATCGAGAAATCAGCCAAATTGCTCATCGATTTTTCATTTCTACCACATGTCATGCATTGGTTGGTTATCCAGATTTGGTGCCTTGTTGGCATGCTTTTATAGGTTGCATGTAGCACACTCAATTATGACAGATGACATGGCACAATGACTAACACGAAGACACAAAGCACAAAAAAGTGAGAGGCACAAAGGTGCGCATGCGAAGGACATGCACATGATTACGCAACACACGTGGAAAGAAAGGAGACATACTTGTAGAAGGAAAGTATGGAAGCAGGGTGCGAGCATCTAACTACGAATACAAGAAGAAAAGGGGCATGCGACATAGTTTAGTAAGTGCATAGGAGGAATGCTAGTAACTTAGCCATTTTGAAGGCAAGTTTATAGAGGTGCACGAAAGAGTGTGTAATCAATAGGAAAGAAAGTGGGTGTGTAGGAGAAAGACATAAGAGAAAATTGAAAAGGATAGCGAGAATGCGAGGGAAGGGGAAGTGTGTAAAGAAAGCACGATGAAGCAAAGTAATGGGGATGCAAAGGGATGAAGGAGGAAAGGAACACGAGGTGCGCGAAAGAACTGTAACTAATCCAAGGTGTTAAAAGAACAATCTTTAGTGCATGTAACTTGAAAAGTGAAACATCAGAGTCAAAATAAAATATAAGTTATCCAAATAACTAGGAGAGTTATTTGGATAACTATTTTGGTGACTTTCGGGGCCATCTTCCTACTATATGAAGAGACCAGTAGCCTTAGAAGCATCCATTAGGTATGGAGTCAAGCCCTAAACTTTAAGATCTGATTTGTAACTTGAAGAATACCCTGGAGTCACTTGAAGCTCTGTCTAAACTCTGAACTGAACTGTTTCTCTCATATGAAGATATTCTAAATTGGATTGATGAGAGTGAAAGCTATGCATTGACCGTTGGAACTACCTCTTCCAAAATTGATATGTCATCCAATAAAGAAAAAAAAGGGGCACACATGCAAGCAACAGAAGAAAGGAAAGGCGCCACAGGAGGGATGTGTAAACAAAATCACAACACTATGTACAAAAGATGAAAATCATACATGTCCCAAAGGGAACATGCAGAGTGTGCACAAGCACTTGTGTTACTTGAAAAAAAACCTATTATAACCTAAACTAACCAGAGGCAGAGGGCACTCAAGTAAAACCTATAATAGGTAGGGAGAAGTAGTTTCCTTCCTCACAAATTGTGACCATGTAATTGATTTAGCGCTGGACATGGTCTGTAACAAGAGTGAGAAACTGATTTATAGTTGGTTTCTCACCCTTCTCCTCAAAGTATCAACAAACAAAACATATACCTCTTGAAGTTGAAGTCCGTTTGGATTCTAAGGCACTTTGTTGTTGACCTTTGGCGCATTGAAGCTCAACCTCATGCTCTACAGTGAGCATGACTACCGAAAACTCTCTCTCTCGGCTCTAGACTAGCCAGATATCTAATTGTGTATGGCACGATCCTTGTGATTTGCCCATTTCTTTGAAGTTTGGTCCCACAGATGGGATCCTCACGTAAAATTTCCTCCGAAGGGAGTGCTTGCAGGTTGGATCACACTAAATTGGGGCAGATTGGTTTTTCCTCTATAAAAACTTGGCCTCCTCTATAACTACGCCCTATGGAACTATATGATTTTCTTCTAAAACATGTGCCCGTATGATTTCCTCTTCCCATTCGGAGTCACATGAGTCATTCCATTCTTCAATTGTTCTACAATCGTCAAACATGATGACATTGGTTGGGAAAGGCACGTTGACAGGGGGATGTTCATTTATGGTACAGTTAGACAGAGGGGACTTAGAAGAAGGTGGGAGGATGGTTGCGGAAGGCGTGCAAGCAAGAGGAGTGGAAACGTGTGTGGATGGGATGAAAGGTGTGCATGATGGAGGAACAAATGTGCGCGTAAAAGGGGGATGGAAGTGAATCAAGATGGGGTGTAAGGGAGAAGGGTGAAATAATGGAATCCTCAATGGGAGAAACACGTAGAAAGCTGGGAACATGAGTAGTAGGATGAGATGACATATATCGGTGCGGAGGATGGGAGGGTTCTAAGATGGTAGCGTAGAGTTACCCCATTGACAGGTTTTCATGCGCTAGATTTGTAAGCCTCCATTAACTCCACCCACTTTGTGATCTGGGGAAACATCTCTAAGTGCTAAACTAGCCTTGTACAAGGCCAACCCATGGACAAGGGACCTTATAGCCAACTCTAGCTACATTTAATGAATTTTTTATCCTTAGCTGCATCATGTCCATTTCCATCTTTTGCACCTCCCTCTCAAAATCAACATTTGCCATGGAATTTCCGCCATCATCTGCATAAATTTTTTCTTCATAAACATCATGGTTAGAAAAAAGTGGGTTATATGCATTTTCAGGATAATGGGGCTTATAAAACTAATTTGGAGGAGGATTTTGAAATTGTGGTGATAGGGAAAATAGATTTGCTACAAAATGGGAATTCCATGAAGGGAAAGAATTCATGATTGTACAACTTCAAAATAAGAAGGTGGAACAATGGAAAAAGGAGAAATGAATGAAAGGAGGGGAGATTGGTCTCATGAATGAAATAATGGGTGTGTTTGGATTAGTGGAGTTGTCAGATGTGTTGAAATATGCCTCAAAAGATTGGATCTCAGCAAAACACATCAAACTTGCTGAGATGAAGATGTGAAGATCTTCACTCTTGTCCCATTGGGAATGCCAAAAATTGTTGATCATTCAAACATGCACCTGTATCTTGGATCTGGAAGATCCGAGATATCTGAGACAACAATGGAACCATCTCTAAGTTATGGGACCTTGTGCACTTGAGATGGATCTCCTGGAGAAGGCTGGTTCCTCTACCTACCTCTAATGCTACTGATACTCCTAATGCTAAAATCAAATCCTATACTAAACATGCCAAGGGACCAGGGATAGAAGGATGTGCAGAAAGGGAAAATCCTAAGCTAAGGAAGGTGATAACACCAGGGAAAGGGTCGATCACTCTCCACGAGTGACGACGGAAATAGAGCGGGCATGGGAGAAGAGGGAAGATGACACATGCCACATATCAACACATGAGCTCGACCTTCCAAAGATGTGCAACACATGAACATGGGGACTACAAGTGGGAATATGCACAACATGCTAGAAAATGCAAACAAAGAGGTGAGATGTAATGAAAATGAGAAAGGGAAGACAATATTTCCACAAAACATGATTTTATTGCTTAAGGGATGTAAAATCATTTACATTCATGACAGAGGTGAGAATAAATTGTAGAGACCATGCCAAGGTCTAAAATCCATAGGAAGTCAGCCACCATTTTGGCATGGTGCTGTTACAACAGAGAGGGATCCTTTTTACAAAGAAAAATCTACTATTTATAGAAGAAGGAGAGAAGAGAAACTCAGATCCAAATCTATAACCACCAACAACAAGTGATAAATGCCTGCAAATCTACTTGCAAGGCTATCAGATGTGCTTCTCATCATTATCTTTGGCATGTGGATGAAAGAAGAAAGCAATATCTAATTGAAATCTAGTGGTTGAGGTCGATTAGATGTGTGAATTAATGATCAGAAAGATGTTTCCTTATTTTCCACCTACCAAATCCCGCCTAGATTTGAATTTTAATAGTCCAATGTGTAGCTTGTGTTAGCAGCTCTCTCGAATGAGATCGGGCGCATTGGAATCTGAGCACTTTGGAGAAAAAAATTATGGCTATCAGAAGTCTACAGGTTGCTCTGACATATAGTGATATGTGGCATGCATTGATTGACAGAGGAAATCATCCAATTGTTCATCTATTTTTTCATTTTTGCTACGTGTCACGCACCGTCAGGTTGGTTGTCCATATTTAGTGCCCCATTGGTGCACTTTGATAGGTTGTGTGTAACACATTCAATTCTAACAAATGACGTGGCATAATGATTTGTGTAAACAAAACAAAGTGTGAAAGTGAGAGGGCGCTAAGGTGCACGTATAAAGGATAGGCATGCGAACGCAACACACATGGTAGAAAGAAGGCATACTTGCAGAAGGCAAGTATGGAAGCAAGCATGACACAACCATCTAAATACAAAGATAGGAAGAAAAGAGGCATGCGACATAGTTTAGTAGGCACAAAGGAGGAATTCTAGGGATTTATCCATTTTGGAAGGCAAGTCTATAGAGGTGTGTGCAAGGAGTGCACGGGATAGGAAAGAAAGCAAGTGTGCGGAGAAGGCACAAGAAAAAATGGAAAAGGATAATAGAATGCATAGGGAAGGGGAAGTGTGTGAAGAAAGTGCAGGATGAAGCAAAGGAATGAGGATGCAAAGGGATGAAGGAGGAAAGGTGCATGGGGCCTGTGAAAGAGCTGTAACTATGCCAAGGTGTTAAAAGAACAATCTTGAGTGTGCACAACCTGAAAAGTGAAACATCAGAGTCAAAATAAAATATAAGTTATCCAAATAACTAGGACAGATTATTTTAAACACGCTTATACTTCTACAAAATCTCTTACAACTATTCATATTCATAGGAGTCTCTTGTTGTGATTAATATCAATAAGGGTTAGGGGTTGGTGCTCCTTGAGGGTTGTTGCCTTACTAATTAAATATCTTGTGATGTGTAATATTAACTTGAGTATTTGTTGTGAGTAATATCAATAAATTTTTAGTGGGTTTTCTTCCCCTTAAGGGTTTCCCACTTATATCTTGTGTTGTGGCGATCTCTCTCTTGCTCATAGTTATTTGAATGTATGTTGTATAATGTTGTGCACACATTAATAAATGGTTAATTGGTTTATGGTTTGAGAAAGTAAATTTGAAATTGGTTAAAGTTTGTAAGGACTAATTCACCCCCCTTTCAGTCCATTGTGCTTCCAACACAATTATTTCAAAAATTGGCTAATGATTTGATTCTTTATTAAAAAAGCTATCTAAGAATGTCCCATATAAGGATATTCCTAGAAAAATTTCCAACCAAGGAATCGTTTGCCCATGCCCGCAACTCAACCCAAGCTTGCTGTTGAATCTCATCCTATGAAAGTTTTGGTAAATGAAACCTATGCAGCTTCAAGAAGTGGAGGGAAATATTCCTACATAAGAAGTGGAGGAAGCTAAAGAGGAGTATGAGGAAATCAATGAAGAGATTGAAGATTCTCAAATTAGTTTCTTTGTAATAGAATTTGAAGAGGATGATTATGAGGAAACAAT
The DNA here is from genome assembly GCA_018340775.1 of Taxus wallichiana var. yunnanensis. Classification (NCBI taxonomy): domain Eukaryota; kingdom Viridiplantae; phylum Streptophyta; class Pinopsida; order Cupressales; family Taxaceae; genus Taxus; species Taxus wallichiana. The sequence continues at coordinate 773,674,829 of CM031239.1, read as the reverse complement.
GGTAGAAATGAACACCGAATCCTATCTAGTCATTACCAGAGAACAACCGAGTAAGAAGAAAGATATTTTCAAACCCAACAAGAAGGATAAGGCTAAGGAAGCTCCGAATGTCATTCCATTTGTTGTGAAGAGAGGATCACCTATTCCTTCTGCTACTAAGAAAGTAAGTACTACTTCACCTTCAAACATCCCTTAAACTTTAACTTATGTGTCTAAAACGAATGCAACTTCATAAGTTGATAAACCCAAAACTCCCATTTTCCTAGCCAAGAAACCCCTTCATCTTTAAGATCTTTTGATATAATAGATCATATCAAGAAAACAAAAATTTAGATCTCTGAAGCTGAATTTTACCAAACTCATCTCAAGTATTTTTCTAAGTTTTCAAGTTTGTAAATTTCAAGGATACTTAGGCCAATCCTTATTCCAAAGGATTCTTGCCCACTCCTAATGATACCTCTCCAAAAATCTAATGGCTTCCACCCCCACTTCTAAAAAAGGTTGAACCCTTTTATGTTACTTTGTTGATAGTTGGGCATAATTTAAGCAATTGTGTCATTGATTTCATGGCATCGAGATAATGTAATGCCTACATAGGTAGCCTACACATTAGACCTTATCCTAACTCAAACATTTGGTTCATGTTATTCCATGGAGACTAAGGAGGTGCCTTTGGTAGGAAGAATAAAATATGCTCAAGTATCTTTTGTTACTTTTCCTAAAAAATGAGTCAAGGCTACTATCTTGGTTGTTGACATACCTCCATCTTATGGAATGCTTCTAAGCATTTTTTGTAAAGATGTAGGAGGAGGAGGTTCAAATGGATTGGTATCATGCACTAATCCCTATGAAAAGAGAGACGAATAAGTTTTTTCCCGAGAGGCAAGCCAAGTACATAGTCCAAAAGACCGATGATCATCCAACATAGATTTTGTACAAATACATAGGGCATGGTAATTACATGGTAATGTTTAAATCGAACTAAATGTCCCGAGTCACTACTTGTGTGTGGAAAAGAGATGTTTCTCGAAAGCTTACGCACATGATGAAAGGCAAGCCTTAATCTCTCTTTGTCAAAAATATAGTGATATCTTGTCATGGGAGTATGAAGACCTCAAAAGGTTTTGATCCAAGTGTTGCTCAACACTCTATTGACTGGATCCTCGTATCAAGCCTGTCGAGATAGAAGCATCGACTAGTCAATCCAAGGATAGAGCCCCTCATGATAAAGGAATTATTTAAACTCATAGAGGAAAAAAATATTTTTCCCATTAAGTACTCTACCCGGGTAACAAATTTGGTTCCAAAGTGTGCGAGAAGAATGGCAAAATCAGACTCGTGTTGATTTCGAGATTTGAACAAGGCATCTCTAAATGATCATTATCCTTTGCCTTATATGGATCAAATTTTGCAAACTATGGCTAGCGCACATAGGTTCTCAATGCTAGATGGGTATTCAAGTTTTAATTAGATCCTAGTCAAGGAAGAGGATCAATTCAAGACAACATTCACAACCAAGTGGGGAATATATGCGTATTAGAAGATGCCCTTTGGTCTGTCAAACACGGGCACCACATTTTAGCACGCTATGGATATTTCCTTCAAAGGTTACATCAATGAGTTCATCTTGGTATACCTTGATGATATAACTATCTTCTCAAAGCAAAACACGGATCATATGGCGCACTGGAACAATTATTTGAGAGATGCAAAGAGTTTGGGGTATCTCTTAACCTCAAGAAGTGCAATTTTGCGGTGGAGCAAGGTAAGCTTTTTGGGACATGTGGTTTCAAATAATGACATCACAATTGATCTTAAATGCATCTCAGCTATCCTAGCTCTTTCCCCGCCAATGCATAAAAGGGCCTGTGAATCCTTCCTTGTCAAGATAAATTTTGTTAGGCATTTTATCCCTAACTTTGCAGGGCTGGTTCAGCCCATCACCTTGATGCTCAAAAAGGACATATCATTCGGATGGGCAGTAGAAGGAAAAGAAATATCCAACAAGATCAAGCAAGAAATTACTTATGTGCCAACACTCATCAACCCAGATTACTCAAATTATTTCATCCTTTATGCTTATGGCGCTGATGCGAGTGTTGCTACTGTGTCATAACACAAGAAAATGAACAAGGACTAGAACAACTAGTGGCTTTCTTCAGCTAGACACTGAAGGATTATGAACTCGAGGTACAGTCACACGAGAAACAAGTCTTTGCCATCATGCGCGTGCTTAAGAAATTCAAAAGTATGCTTGCCACAAATCATATTAAGGTGTTAGTCTCCCACTCTTATGTCAGAGACTTCATCATGGGGATAAAAATAAGTAAAAAAGAGAGCATGACGGGTGACCAAAGTCATGGAGTATGATGTGACTATAAAAGCCACAAACTGGTTAGAGGTAGTGTGATCTATAGGTAGATTGCTAAGGATGTGCTGATTGAAACCGAGACTCGCATTATTTCTAGATGAGAATCTACCTCGTGTAGAACTTGAGCAAAGCACAGAGACCACAGGCGTGCGTGGATCTGGATGAAGGACATGATCACATTCCTTTTCGAGGGCGCATAACCTCTTGGTTTAAATAAAACAAAGAGAAGACATCTTAGGTTATAATCTATCCCTTATTTCTTGATTAATGGGATTATCTTCAAGAAAAATATTGATGGGGTCTTTGTTAAGATGTATCAATGACGCTTACGATCGGAAGAGTGTTAGTATAATTTCACAATGGGTTCTCTGCACTTATCTACCAAAAATATAGCAATGAAGATCATAATGGCAGGTATCTTTTGGCCTACTCTGTTTATAGATGTACACAAGTGGGTCACAATATGCAAGGAATGCACTTTCTTTATATGAAAGAAAAGATTGGCAGTGCTTCCTCTTCGGCCAATCCCGTGGAGATCGGTCTTTTGCGCAATGGGGTCTCGACTTCATAGGCATGATCAATCCACCTTCAAGCGCTGGTCATAAGTGGGTGTTGATAGCTATAGATTACTTCACCAGATGGACATAAGCTGTCGCGCTTAAGGAATAAACCGAGTCAGTCATCCTTGAATTTCTCGAAGGCATAGTCACAAGGTTTGGTGTTCCTCAAACCATTTGTAGATCAAGAATTTCGCGCTTGTTACCTGTCCAAGTTAATGTACCAAACTAAACACAAAAGCCTTGAAAAACTCAAATAAAATTGATACCTGATAGACAAGATCCGGAAATGTAGATGGAGAAGAAAGCCGATGTAGACAAGACGGGCACACACAAGCAATCCTACAAAGTAGATCCAAGAAACCTGCGAGACACAGATGCTTGATAGAAAAAGACCACGTTAAAAGATATTTGGGTGGACTACCTGAAAAGTGGGTCCGGAAGTGATAAGCTCCCTCGGCGGATGTCAGTCCACGTTTTCAATTAAGGAAAGAAGCATACATGATAAAAGATGTACGTAAAGACTAGATTTTCTGATCAAAGGTAATAAACAGAATCTAAAAAGAAGACAGAAAGCAGCAGGAAATATGAAATACTAAAAAAATGATGCTTTGATTATCAATTTACTTGAGTTCTTCTACATGTTTGCGGTGATCGGCATCGATTAGGAAAATTGGCGTCGACTGGTTCAAATCGGCGTCGACTGATGCATGTCGGCGTTGACTGATATAAATCGGCATCGACTTGGGAAAATTTATAGGAAGATTGAGAAACAGACAGTGGAGACTAGATCGTCGATCTTCGTTGGATCTGCAAGTGTCGTAAGGATACTGCCAAGGCTCCACCTATGCTTGGATGCAAGAACAGAGTCACCAAGAGATCGATGAAGACTCACAATGTTGATGTGGTAGGAGCAGAGTAATGGTACTCCTCTCAGGGATTGGTTTGGACAGGATTCACTCTCACTTGATAGATGATGCTCAGACTTGATGCTTAAAATATCTCATTCTCCTTGTCTAATTCACTGTCTATCTCACCGTCCCACTATCTATCTCACCGTCTGACTATCTAACTAGAACTGAGTTCTGGGCCTCTATTTGTAATCGGCGCCAACCGAGATGAAATCAGCACCGTTCCAAAAAATCAGCATCGACCGAGTACCGGTCGGCGCCGATCAGGGAACAGACTCCCGAAATGGCCAAAAGGAGTGATTTCTGGAATGATGAGAGTGATCCTGTCACCTCAAATACGGGAAATATCCCACTGCTCGGTTTGGGAGGAGGAGAAATAGGGGGGATATATGGATAGAATAGATATGGGGTAGATAAGTGGTTATAATACATGTAAAAAGGTGTAATTGAATAGTTAATATTTAATTACTCATGGGTAAAACATAATGGGGTGAATTAAACCTAGGATAGGTGTTTAAATCACAAATTGAATAATACCCCAAGGGGGCCATGGTGATATGAACGTGCCCCAGGTTACCCGAGAAGATAAACGAATGTGAGGGACACCAAATTGGGTAACCAATTTTAGGTGTCTACATTTTTGCCCCTTTTTGTCGAGTAACTTGCGATAAGCAAAGTTGCAAGACAAAAACAAGGAGAATAGAAGAAAGGAGGAAAAAGTGATGATGTGATCCCCCTCAAACTAGGGATGGGATGGGTGATAGAACAAATGATCCCAAGTTTGAAAAAGGTAGATGAAAACACAGGATGCCCCAGCTAGATGTCTGGAGTAGATCTGATCATTAATGATGCACAAGAATAATCATTAAGGCAGCAACCTAAGGAACTCACATTGGTAGGGAAATCTAGATGGTCTCCGTAGGAGACGACGTTAGTACCTACAGACCCGTGAGTGTAAGGAGGGCTGCAAAATAGTTAGCACCTAAAGAGAGATACATTGGTAGGGACAACCAAACGGTCTGCGAAGCAGATGACGTGAGTGCCTACAGACCCGTGAACTCTAAGCTGCCAAAAATGTGAGTACCCCATGTATAGGGGACAAGCTCGAAATGGACGATAATATTGAAAGTATGTGCCAAAAGGCAACATTCAGGGCACAATAATGACCAGATAAATAAGCCAAGCATCAACACTATGGCAAGAAGATTTAGGAGATGGAAAAAGCTACAGTGCAACCGATTGGCAACAATAGGTGTAAATCGGCGGCGATCCAGACTAATCGGCGCCGACCATAAAAATCAGGCATCGACCAAACAAATCGGCGCCGACCATACCAAGCACATATAAATATGCAAATGGAAAACGTGAATGATTTATTTAGACCATGACGATTGATTCAGAGAGAGTCAAAAATTGGATTTGAGCACCATGGAAGCTTCTGGGAGCAGTCAGAAGTGGAAGAGGACACGACCAGGGGTAAGTGAACCTAGCCGAAACTTTCTTGTATAATTTTATCGTAAAATAGCATACTAGGTTCTCAATTTTTAGAGAAAAAAGGCATAAATGGGGAGTAAGTGTTTTTGACACTCGTCCTCCCAGTCGGCGTCGATTGAATAAATCGACGCCGATTATATTAGATCATCACCGATTACCTTAAATCGACGTCGACTAGGTTTGATCGACGCCGATTTAGTTAAATCGACGCCGATTTTACCATTATCCTGATAAGATGATAGAATATATGTTTTTGATGTTCTGATTTGGATAAATGGGAAGCTAACATTGTTCTTAATGTCGTGGATGCAGGCACGAGAGGTGTTACACATGCGGGATGCTATCCCCGAGCTTCTGGAGACCATTCTCCCTGATGTGACTGATGCAGATTGGCGCCACCTAGAGTTTTCTGGGCTCGGGGCTTTCGTACTACTACCGACAAGTACCGCGAGATGTAGAGCTGATGCGAGCACTAGTACGGCAATGGGATAGCCGGACTTACACATTTTTGGTTTAGGACGGGTGAGATGACTATCACCCACGAGGATATATACAGGATCCTGAGGCTACCAATCACCGGGGACCCTATTGAGATCACGCCATGAGAGCAGCAGCAGAGGGCCCTAGGACGGTTATATGGGGATAGGGCGGATGAGTCAGAGATAGTGTCCTGGGGCAGTGAGGATAGCCTCACAGTATAGATAGGATGATGCCAGGAGCAGACGTATAGTATTGATTCAGATGGCGATCTCCTACTTTTCTCTACCAGATTCAGGAGGTGGGAGATTCCCATTATTATTGCTAGATTGTGTTTGTGATATCCTGCAGTTTAGACAGGTGTTCACATTTGCTGACGCCCTGATAGCTCAGATATATTATGAGCTATGGATGTATACCACTGGCAGGAGGACAGGGATTGATGTTAGTTTTGTGCTCCATTGCTGGGCATATGAGCACATAGCAGTGATCAGGCCATCCGGGCTTCCATGGATGCCAGCAGCAGTGGGGGCCATTGATTATGGATTTTGGCGATGGCGGGCCGACATGGCCCCGGGAGATACAGGGAGATCCACAGATTGGTATGCCGAGTGCTTCAGGACGCTGACACCAGAGCAGGTCATCTGGAGACCATATCGGGTATTTCTGACATGGGCTGGTCAGGATGCTCACCTGGTGGGGTTGAGACGGAGCAGGGTGGTTAGGGGCCACAGGCCTGATATGTGGGAGCGAGTCCCATTTATACGGGTATTGAGATAGTTCGGCCTAGTGCAGACAGTGCCGACCACCTACAGGTCCATATAGACGAGACAATAGAGAGAGACAATTTGCCTAATTTTGATCCCGACAGATCCATTGAGGGAGGCCCCACCTTCTGCAGACAGTGATGATGATGCCGAGTGGATGACGGCTATGCGGCATGGTATTCGACAGAGCTTCCACGACACTTGCCAGCATCCATAGATGCCGATGAGGAGGATATAGCCACAACACTTGGAGAGGCTGGAGGGAGAGCATTATACGCTGACGCAGACACATCAGGTTTCCCTAGAGGAGATCAGAGCTCTGACAGAGGAGAGGGATGCCCTGATATTGGAGAGGGACACAGCTTGCACCAGGAGTGAGATACAACGATCCAACAGAGGGATCACTATCATCGACATAGGGAGGCCCTCAGGGCCAAATATGGTGATACAGGTACCACATCAGAGTCTGGGACACAGGGTACGACCATAGGAGGGCCACCACCACCGTAGCACCAAAGCACATGACACTATGAGCACCTGGTATAGTGAGCCTGAGTACATATCAGTCTCTCCTCACTGAGGTGAGATACTATGAGGACGCTCTAGCACAACATGCCCCTGAGGTGCCTCGTTATGGTGCGAGGAGGAGATCTGCGACAGCCACAACTAGTGGTGCATTAGAGGGAGGGAGCACCGAGAGAGGGCGAGGTGGAGGCAGGCCCCAACAACGCGGGTGCTTCTGAGTTTGATAGGGGCGACCGGAGAGAGACAACCTGGTCCAGAGGAGGGTGGAGGAGATAGTGTCTTCCACCTATCGGACTTTACGATTTAGAGATTGAGATATATTTTTGTATCGATGTATTGATGTAGCCTCAATTCAAAGGAATTTTTGATGTATGATATAGATGGCTTGATTGAAAGCCACCCATTCTTTGTACAGATACTCATGTATGTATATAGATATTCATCATTTTCTTTGTCAAATGATTGTACTTATGCTTTTAATTTTGATAGACATGGATAGATGTAATGTAATTGCGATGGATATAGACATATGCTGATAGATGATAAATAGGTGTGATCTGATATTCCTAGAATAGATAGACGTGATGTTGATGTGATGTGATTGATATTCATAGAATAGATAGACGTGATGTTGATGTGATGTGATTGATATTCATAGAATAGATAGATGTGATGTTGATGTGATGTGATTGATATGTGGATTTAATTTTGATGAGAAATAGATATAGGCAGATGTAGGGTAACTTGGATGAACATGTTTTTAGATGATAGATGGATAGATGTGATTGATAGATTTGATATATTTAAGATGTTTTAATTGAATTTTGATGAAAAATAGATAGATAGACTCACATGTGTTGATAATACATGCTATGATATATTTTCTTTTGGAAAAAAGTAGATAAGATGAAATTAGATAGATGATATATGTTGACTAAATTAACATGTTAAATGTCAATTTAACTGGATGAATAAGAAATGATAAAGGGAAATAAAGAAAACACACCTAGAAAAGAAAAAGAATGATAAGCTAGGCCCCTAACCGACCATAAATAGAGACTTTTGATAGGAAACTAAAAGACCATGCATACAAGGCCATATATGAGGTTAAAATAAACCTGACACTAGCTAGTCGCAAACCAGATCTAGAAGGTAAATGGAAGGAGAAGTAAGTATGTATCTTGTCGAATTTACAAAGGACAAAATACACGCTCATATTGGGAAAATAGGGTTCTCCATATGATCGAAAAAAGGTCTTATATCTCAGCTTCATGATGTTTGTTTTGACAAAAAAGCAAACTGATCAAGGCGGGAAGTTTGCTAGATGTGGAAAGACTGATCGATACGGGAAGTCTTTCAGTGATGCTAAAAAGTGAACAAACTGGCTGAAGATAAAGTCTGTTACTAAAAAGGCTGATCAATGCGAGAAGCCTTGGGAATTCCATGAGAGAAACAACCGTCCTTCAAGGGAACGGTCTGTAGCTTGAATTTAATGATAGCCATCCTTCAAGGGTATGGTCTATATCTTTTGATTTGCTTAATAATGCATGGATAGCTGTCCTTCAAGGGATCAGTCTATCTTTTTAGGAATTTTGGATAGCATCTTCTTCTTCTTTTTTTTTTTTTTTTTTTTTTGGGAGGAAGCTGAGTTTAGACCAGATAGATCAGATAGAGGGAAAGAAAACATATACAAATGCGTACTCATGCCCTAAGTAGATTTGATTAAGATAGACACTTGGGACAAATGAAGAAGTGATTAAGGTGTTCCTACCATGAGGAGGAACATATCCATAAGAAAAATGCCATGAGTAGAGCCGCGGTACTCATATTTTAAGGTAGAAAAAGACATAACGCGGAGAACCACATAGTTCTAAATCACTACAAAAGGTATGACTAGTTATAGATGGATGAAAGATTTGTTTTGCGACTAAGAACATGTAAGATAGATTTTAACAATAGAAGGGCCTTAGATGCAAGGCATTAATAGGTTCCATTTTAGGTACACCATCCATGGAAGATAGACGGTAAGCCCCAGATCCATATTTATGAGTAACCACGTATGGACCCATCCAGTTAGGAGCAAACTTACCACGCTGACTCCGTTCTAGTGTAGTAACATTTTGGTTTTCTTTAAGAACAAGATCACCAACTTTGAAGTCACGGTGCTACAAGTGTTTGTTGTAAGCACGTTTAACACGCTCAAGATAGACTTGATGATGTTCAAGAGCATTGAGATGCCACTCATCTAACAACTCAAGCTGCGCTAGATGCTTTTGACGATAATCCTCATCAGAGACAAATTCTCTGAGAGAAACACAAAGAGATGGGATTTGGACTTCCAAAGGAAGAACAGCCTCAGACCCATAGATGAGAGAGAAGGGAGTAGCACCAGTAGGAGTACGAATGCTAGTCCGATAAGCCCAGAGAGCAAAAGGGATATGTAAATGCCAATCCCTACCAGCTCGACTAGTTACCTTTGCGAGGATGTTACGCAAAGTTTTATTGGAAGCCTCGGCCTGGCCGTTAGCTTGAGGATAGTATGGAGAAGAAAAGCTGAGTTTGATATTGAAAGCGTCACAGAGGTTCTACAAATCAACGTTTTGAAAGATTTACCGTTGTCATGATGAGTTTGTGTGGAATACCAAAGTGACAAATGATGTGTTGATAAACAAAATCAACAATCGGTTTAGCTTTTGTTGAGGAAAGGGAATAGCTTCCACCCACTTAGTAAAGTATTATGTGGTAGTAATGATAGAATGATGATGCTGTGAAGAGCGGGGATTGATAAGACCGATGAGATCAAGACCCCATTGCGAAAAAGGCCACAAATCTGTCGCAGGTTGCAAAGATTGACTAGGGATATGCGTAAGATTGGAATGTTGTTGGCATTTGACACATTTCTTAGTGTATTCACAATAATCGATTAAGAGAAGGCCAATAATAGCCTAAGCGTAAGATGCATTTAGCTACGGCCAAACCACTAAAATGTCCACCACAGATACCATCATGGACCTCCTGGATAGCCTTAGATGATTCAGGGGTTTTGAGGCACCAAGCAAAATGCCATCAAAACCACGTTTGTAGAGGATTCCACCTAGAATAGTATAGCGATTAGCGTGTAGGATAAAATATCTTCTACCATTGGAAGTAAGATCTAGAGGAAGCACTAAATGGGATAGATAATCAACAATGTGTTGATACCACTCGTCTTGTGTATTGGTTGTAATGACATTGATTGAAGTCAGTTGCCTGAGATGAGATGGTTGGTCTAATCATTGCACAACCACATAAAGTCGCGAGTCTTCGGTAAAAGGTGGAATAAGTGAGGCTAAAGAAGCCATCGTATCTGCGTGAATCGATTCACAGTGTGGGGAATATCTTGGATAGTGAATTTATCAAAATATTGAAGTTGAAAGAGAACGATATCATGATATTTTTGAAGGATATCATTCTTGCATTGATAGACACCCGTGACTTGATTAACGATGAGTTCAGAGTCACCAAAGATGTCGATATGGTGGGTGCCGAGATTAATGGCATTTTAAAGACCTAAAACAAGAGCTTCATATTCAGCCATATTATTGGTACACTCAAAATTAATTTTGTGTGCAACTGGGATAGGTGTACCCCAGGGAGGAATCATAACGAAACCTGCACCCCCCCTTGCTGGCATTTAGATCCATCAAAGAAGAGTTTTACTTTAAGCGGAGAAAGACCGAAATCAATTTGTTGGATATACTCATCGGGAATTGAGCGAGAGAGTCTTGAGTGTCTGGAAGAGGAGCATCAGCTAATTGATCTGCAATGACCTGACCCTTGATATATTTTTGCGGGATAAACTCGAGATCAAATTCTATCATAAGCATGAGCCAACGAGTGATACGATCATTGTGATAAGGTTTCGCATGCATTGTCTTGAGTGGATTGACACTTGTGACAATGTAAGTTTTATGATTGAGGAGGTAGTGACGAAGCTTAGAAGTTGTAAAGAAGAGAGCACAACACAACTTTTCAGCTTCGAATAGCATGTTTCATACTCATGGAGAGTACGAATGATGTAATAGATGGCTTGTTCTTTACCACAAGTGTCTCGATGTGAGATCATGGCTCCCAGAGCATGGTCAATCACAGAGATATAAAGATAGAATGGCTCCCCCTCGCGTGGAGGTGTAAGCACAGGTGGAGAAATAAGATAAGCTTTGAGATCATCAAAGGCTTTTTGGCAACGCTCATCCCATTCAAAATGAACATTCTTACGAGGAGGTGATGGAAAGGTTGACAACGGTCCGACAGTTGCGAGATAAAACTGACGCACTGATTGAAGGCATCCTTGAAGACTGCTGAGAGTTGCTTTAAGTTAGAAGGGGGAGGCATCTCAAGGATAGCTTTTATTTTTGTGGGGTCTACTTCAATACCCCTAATAGAAATGATAAAGCCTAAGAGTTTACCAGTGAGAACGCCAAACACACACTTAGATGGATTTAGGCGAAGACAAAAGTGAATAATCCTCTCAAAGAGAGGTGCAAGAATGAAAAGATGATCCTGACGGCGTTTGGATTTACTGAGGAGATCGTCGACGTAATCTTCCACAATTTTGTGTAAGAGATCGTGGAAGATGTAGGTCATTTCTCGCTGATAGGTCACTCCTGCATTCTTAAGACCGAAAGGCATGACACGATAACAAAAATTCCCCCAAGGAGTTATGAAGGAAGTCTTATGTTGGTCCTCTGGTGTGATGAGAATTTGATTATACCCAGAGAAACCATCCATAAGAGAAAGCATCTCGTGTCCCGAAGTTAAATCCACTAGTTGGTCGATATTAGGTAGAGGAAAATCATCTTTTGGACAAGCAAGATTAAGATCCCGGAAGTTGGTACAAATTTGAATTTTCCTAGTAGCTTTGGTTACTGGTACTACGTTTGAAACCCATTGTGGATAATCGATGGGTTGGATGAAGTTAGCCGAAAGCAAGCGCTGCAACTCTTCTTTAACAAGAAGGGCTACTCGAGGGTGCATTTTACGCAATTTTTGTTTAACCGGTTTGATGTCGGGAAGAGTAACGATATTGTGAACCACAATATCGGGATCGAGTCCTGGCATATCCTCATATGACCAAGCAAAGGCTTGACGATGGTTGGAAAGAAAAGTGGTGAAGTCTCCTAACTCCTGTGGATTAAGAGATTGGCCGACCTTAATGATGCGAGGGTCTTTAGAAGTCCCTATATTAAGATCGACAGTGGCTTCGTTGAGAAGTGTAGATGTGTTAGAAGGGATGGTTTTAGGAAGATAAGAATCCTCTGCCCCTAGATAGGTGAGGACAGAGTCATCATCCGCACAGTGGATAGTGTTGATAGTGGGAGAATCATCTCCAACTATTTCAGGGAAGATTAACGGTATGGAAGTGGATTTGTCATTAGTTTTGTAGGTTAGTGGTCCTAAGGAAATGGTATTGACTAAAAAAAAAAGTTAGACGGAATGGAAATGGCGTCATCCTCATCAAATGATGTTTCTGACCTGACGGGAGAAGATGGTTCCTCAATGAAAAGAGGCTCATCGAGAATGGTGATGGTGGCCTTTGAGAGGGGTTTAAATCCTAAACCAAATTTTTGATGTGGTTTAAGAGTTGGAATGGATGCGAGGTCATGCACACCTTGTTCATATTTTCCCAGGCCAAAGCCCTTCCACGCACATCAATATAAATAAGTTTTTGCAAACGTGGGATTCTATAGACAATCAAACCCTGCTGAATAGGGTTTGGCCCTAGGGGAGAATCTGGGTGATAGTGAGGTGTATCAAGACCACCGTAAATGAATTTAGTCTATTGATTGGGTAGACCAATGGTGACGATGTGACCAAGACTGGCTGATATTTCGGTTGTTTGTCTGGTCTACCATACTCATTAGGCTTGAGATGGGCGTCAAAAGAAAGGAGAGGAAGTTCTCCTAGCGAGAAACGCTGTAATGTCTCTTCTAGATTTTGTAAATCCGGTAGTTTAGTTGCAGGTATGGAAGAGGATGAAGCCTCATCGGAAGAACAAGCATCCTTCTTTAGAGGGGCAGACCCTGTGGTCATGTCGCATTGTGCAGAAGGAAAAGGATCTCCTGGATGAGTATAGATTTTGCCCTCATATTGATATTTTAAGCATCGATGGAGGGTTGATGGGACACAATGCATTGTATGAATCTAGGAGCATCTGAGGATCATATTGTAGTGGAATTTCCCTTCAACAATGTAAAAAGTTCAGTGGGCAATTTTTACCTACTCGAATGGGCAGGACCACAGTTCCTAAAGTAACCGCTAGTGATCGTTAAATGATCAAAGAGCGAAAGGCGGGGGTGATACTACGTTCTTTGGTAACTTAAGTTGCTCGAATGTGTGCAAGGAGATGACATTGAGTGCAGCACCACTTTATCATCATAGTGCTTTTAATGTAGTGTTGTTGATTTGGTACCGTGATAAAGAGGGAGCCTCAAATCCTCGAAAGAAAGGGAAGGAATTTCCGAATCTTCAAAAGAAATGGTGGTTGATGGTCTATTCAATCCAATAACCATCTCGAAGGGCTGGGGCTCATCTGAATTCACTGCGATGTGACGCAGATTATCAATCAGAGCCTGGCGATGTTGTGGAGAGGATTGAATGAGGTCAAAAAGAGACATTTTAACCGGATCATGGGTGAGTTGTTTCATAACACTCTCCTCAAATGACACGGGAATTTGAGCCCAAGGTGAAGCATGAATAGAGACCCGAGGTCTCGGGGTTAATGAGGAAGGAAGAACTCCTTTGGGGCTCAAAATGACAACCCGTGGTTGAGATGTTGTGGATGATGATGGATTGTCATATTGTCGGGTTCTAGTGGCGATATGAATTGTGTCGATTTGAGAAGGCGGAAGATCATCCATAGTGGAATTAATAGAACTAGAGGTCTGAATGGATTGTTGAGGCTCAGATGAAGTTGGGACAACAGTAGATACTTGTTCCTCCTCCTCTTCCAAAATAAGATCACTTTCTTCCAAGAGGTTGTTAACGATAGATTGGAGAACTTTACATCCCTCGGTGTCATGACCCGGAGTGCGATGGTAAGCACAAATCAAATCAGAGTTGAACCAGAAGGTTTTACTCCTTTAGGATTATAGGGTTTGATCGGGGAAGAGATATGGATGAAGCTTGGATAAGTTGGTGAATAATTTCAGTATAGAATCCGGTAGACAAAGATGAGGACAAAGATGACGAAGGTGCCTCTTTTACCTCAACAGATTACTGAGGTAAAAGAACCTACATGTCTGGTTTAACAGTCTTTTTAGGGATCGTCTTACCTTTCTAGACATCGGGAGGAGTAGCCTTGGGCACTTGAGATGGAAGTGAGTGATACTGGATTGATTTTGGTGGTGGAGGAGCTCCTAGGATAGATTTGGAAGATGATGAAGATGTAACAAGTGTTGTGGTTTTCAATAAAGAAGGCTGCTTGATCGAAACAGATGATGATTTAGATAATGCCAACTTAGATGAGGGAGAAGCTCCCAAAGTATGTCTGATCGGAGGAACAACAGGTGCCCTGTCTTTTGGGGATGAAGATGATGATCCTGATAAAAGAGATGACACCTTTCTAATAGGTAAATCCACTTTACGAGGTGCTGGTGAAGAAGGTGTTGTAGAAGAAGATGATGGTTTTGATGGTGTTGTAGAAGAAGATGCCTTCTCAGTGGATAACTCCAATCTTTTATGAGGTGTAGAGAGGGATTTTTGAGGGAAAGCACCAAGAGTCTTGATGGTTCAAAATATGGGTTTTCCTTTTTCAGGGATAGTGACAACTTCAACCGCATAAGGTGACTGTAACCTTTTTGGGGGAAGAAAATGGGGAGATACGGATGATGTATCATTAGATCTTAGTTGTCTCGGTTTAAGTTCAGGAACCGAGCGTGTAGGTGTCGGTGCTACTTCTTTAGATTTTCCCTTAATAGGCAAAGTAGCATCGGTGATGGAAGAAGTGAGTGATGAAGAAGCAGTTCCTTGTGAGGAACTACTGCACAAGATAATTGTGGGTGAGACTACTATAGGAAAGGAAACGGGAAGAGTCAAAATCGAAGATGCTTCCGTCGAAGTTGGTACAACTATAGGTACGTTCACCAATGGCATAGTCGCAACAAAAATGGGAGAAACAGAAGTAGATGTATCCGCGGTGGAAACTCGAAGGGATGTAATTACCTCGAGCATTGAAAGAATATCTGACGATGAGACAGATGAGGATGATACTGTCTCGGGTATGGATGGAATATTAGACAAAGAAGCAGAGAGAGGTGAATCCATATCTAACAATGTAGGAATATTCAAAGACGGGCTATCTGAAGATGGTGGAATCCCAGCGATTAGCGAAGCGGAAGAAGGTTTTGATTCGGTCGATGTGTTCGCAGATGGCTTAGGTTCAGAAGAAGATTCTTCAGTAGAGATGAAGCTGATAGTATGAGTGCTTGGTTTTTGAGATTCTGAAGCATCATGGTTCGGGAATGATTGGGAAAAGGTTGTTTAAAAACATCAAGTGCTTGATTTGGGGGAGCATTTGGGTTATCCAAAATGAGCTCGCCTTTATCAATGAATTTCTGGACAAGATTTTTGAAGGTTTGACATCGTTCAATGTCATGACCTTTGGTTCTATGATAATGACAGAAGTCATTTTCCCTATACCAGAATGGACGTTCTTGGCTTTCATCAATATTCCTAATGGGGGGAAGTTCGATCATGTGAACTTCTAACATTTTTCCAGGATAGAAGCATATGATTCCCCCAACGAAGTGAAAGATCGAGATGACAAGGATCCTTTTCGAGAAGATGAGGAGTCTCTCCATGGTGTTTGATTAGAAGTGTTATCAACTCGTGGTGTTTTTAATACGATAGCGTTGGTGGATCCCTGATTCTTGTCTTTAGAAGTGGAAGGGTTTGATTTTGTAAACCGAGAAAAATCTGGTTTAGTTTTAGAATGAAGTTTTAACTTCCCTTGTTCAATGGCGCGAGATTCAAGTTTGCGTGCCATCGTAAAGGCTTCTTCGAATGTGTGAAAGGTCTGGATCCTTAAGGTAGAGGAAATATGATTAGCACAGGATCGAGTAAATAACTCGATCTATTGAGATTGAGGAAGGGAGAAAGACAATTGGTTTATTATCCCTCTCCAACGAGTGACAAAGTTTGCAATAGACTCATCATCGAATTGACGAATGTTATAAAGATCTGTAATCGAGATCTTATGTGTGATATTTATCGAAAAGTTTTCAACAAACATCTGAGCCAATTGAGAGAAAGAAAAAAAGGAATGTTGAGGAATGTTATTGTACCGATCTAAAGCGGGACCTGCTGAGAGACATAGGAAAAGTATGAAGTATAAGCTCCCGATCCTGGACTATCGGTAGCGGCGTGTTTGAATGCTCATCGCAGATGCTGTTGAGGGTCCTCTCGACTATGAAAATTTGAAAATTTAGGAAGCTCCCATTGGGGAGGATAAGGCTTAAAAGCCACTGATGGATGAATCGGTTCATTGCATACTTCTTCAAAAGAGTATGAGGGACGAGCTCCTTTGGTGGAGGCTTCTAAGTCTGCGATTTTCTTGAAAATAATTTGGACCACGTCAGATTGAGGAGGAGGCATGGTGGCATGTCCTATATAAGAAGCAAATGGTGGATGTTGTTGAGGCGTCAACGGGGGATTCATCTGTTGATTGACAGGATGATAAGAGGAGTAACCAGGCGTTCTGGGTGACGCCTGGTGCGGTATTTGTTGTGAAGGAGCCTGTGTATAGACAGGCTGTGAGATGACAAGTGGTTGAGAAAAAGAAGGTTGGATGACAGACGGAGCCTATGATTGGTGGACTCCTATGCTTGTTGACTGAATCGGAATGGATTGAGGAACATGGGTGTCGATTTGATTGGACATGGTGGGGAATAAGGTCTGAAAGAGGATTTTTACTGCCGGATTAGTTATTAAGGGCGCCGACGCTAGAGGATGGGCGAAGGTCACTGTTGCTGGAACATTGGAAGAAAAACCAACTGGAGGACGAGAAGCGGGAACCAACTGACTCGTCGAAGGAGGTTGACTCATAAAGAGGTACTGACCCTGGGATGCAATGGACGACATAGAAAAATTAACAACAATCTATGGGTGTGCAGACATGCCCATTATAGCCAGAGAAGAGGACTTCTCAGAAGTAGGTTGTGGAATAGTCGAGGTAACTGCGGCATTAGGAATGGGCAAGACTATTTGAGAACTAGTCGACATGGTCGGTGGAAGAGAAAAAGGAGGCACAGGTGCGCCACCCTCCTCCGTGGTTCGAGGCAAAAAAGGATGCTAACTGTTCTACAAAAGCCTGGGATGGTTCACGAGGGTAATCGTAAACTTGCTGGATTGGTGGTCCCTAATCAGATATTCGAATAGACTTGTGTACTAGGTAGTCCATAAGGGCTACTGGATTGCGATCAAGGAGTGCCTAAAATTTAGGGTCCCCATGAGGAACATACTCTATGTCAGAAGCGGATGATATTTACGAAGGACTAGGGAAGTTGGACGTGAAGGGATTGCTTTAGGCCGATAGAAAAGGATTATATGACCAAGATGGGGAACCAACTAACAACGGTCCCGAGGAAGATCGAAGGGTGCTTTGAAACATCCACAATAGTGGTGATCTCGGAGGAAGAAGGGGTCATTTGAGCCATTCTTCTAGATTAATGTCAGTGATGACCGTCATAAACAAACAAATATAGTGAGAAAAAAAAAGATTGACCTAACTAATGCACAAACATTCAAGCAACGTAGGTGATTATCTCTTTTAAATTTTTATGCTTTTAAGAAAGAAAATGTTAGGGAAGGCCTTTTAGAACAGGAACTACTCAGATAGCCAAACTAAGGATGGTTTAGGGAATGTTTTGGTGAGGAGTCCCGAAGGCACTTCAGTAAAAGACTAGTACGTGGCTTGATATAGGGGCCTACCCCCGCACTTCACACACCACTGCGATAAGGGAGTCGGGTGCTTTGCCAATATATACCAGAACTTCCGTGAATTTATAGCGTGGCCTGAGTACCACGTAGGCTCTTCCTCTTGGATATCACTTCCAAGTAGGCGAGGCCGGGAGGAATTTATGTTTAAATGCTTTATACCTAGTGATTTTGTCTTTGTGTGCAAGGGTGAAAAATAAAAATAAAATAGTGTCACTACTGATTTTGATAAATTTTCCAACCTAATTAAAACTAGATGAAAAACACACAACGAAAATGATGAAGAAAGAGTTCCTTTTAAGCACTAAAAATGAAGTGTTTGATTTCGATGAAGACAAATCAAACAGTTCTTTCCCAAATGTGATTAATTTTTTTTTAAGCACCAAAATCGAAATGTTTGAATGTGATAAAAAACAAACAAACAAAGTCTCTCTTTTTTTTTTCCCTAAAAAGGAGAAAACACTGTAAAAGAGAAATACCTGTAGATTTAGCTCTCCAAGGTGTGTGGACTTCAAAAAGTGCGTTGTTGAGCCCTTCCCCTCGAACAATCCGACGAACAAGAAAAATGCTCCGCAAGAAAAGGTTAAGCAAACATACAAACCAATCTAGAAAGATATATCCAGATAATAGCAAAATGAAAATTTCTATTTAGGGAACTAGAAAAATTTCAAGGAAATAACAATTTTGCATAAAGAGATAGATTGAATATGCAATCTTGAAATCAAATGAAAGATTTACTAATTTTTAGAAATAGAAATTGGAATTGAGATTTACAAAAAAAGAAAGGATCTAACTTTGCAAATTCAGAAATGAAAGCGGCAAGAAGACCAAAACAATGGAAGGAAATGCTTAAGAACAACTGATAAAAATCAGTGAAGAAAAAGAACAAAGCTCAAAACTGGAAAAGAGATGAACTTACAAATAAGGGACTAAGGTTCGGTCCCACCAAGTGTGCCAGAATGTAGATCAAGAATTTCACGCTTGTTACCTATCCAAGTTAATGTACCAAACTAAAGACAAAAGCCTTGAAAACCTCAAATAAAATCGATACCTGATAAACAAGATCTAGAAATGTAGATGGAGAAGAAAGCCGATGTAGACAAGACGGGCGCACACAAGCAATCCTGCAAAGTAGATCCAAGAAACCTCGAGACACAGATGCTTGACAAAAAAGACCACGTTAAAAGATATTTGGGTGGACTGCCTGAAAAGTGGGTCCGGAAGTGATAAGCTCCCTCGGCGGATGTCAGTCCATGTTTTCAATTAAGGAAAGAAGCATACATGATAAAAGATGTACGTAAAAGACTAGATTTTCTGATCAAAGGTAATAAACAAAATCTAAACAAAGCGAAAGAAAGCAAGAGGAAACAAAAATACTTAAAAAAATGATTTGGATTACATTACAGAGTTCTTCTACCGTCTGCCGCAGCCGATCGGCGTCGATTAGGAAAATTGGCATCGACTGGTTCAAATTGGCGTCGACTGATGCAGGTCGGTGTCAACTGATATAAATCGGCGTCGACTTGGGAAAATTTGCAGGAAGATTGAGAAACAGAAAGTGGAGACTAGATCGTCGATCTTCGTTAGATCTGCAAGTGTCATAAGGATACTTTCAAGGCTCCACTGTCTTTGATGTAAAAACAGAGTCACCAAGAGATCGATGAAGACTCACGATGTTGATGTGGCGGAGCAGAGAGTAACGGTACTCCTCTCGGGGATTAGTTTAGACAGGATTCACTCTCACTTGATAGATGATGCTCGGATTTGATGCTTAAAATATCTCGTTCTCCTTGTCTAATTCACCGTCTATCTCCCCGTCTCATTGTCTATCTCACCGTTTGACTATCTAACCGTAATCGAGTTACAGGCCTCTATTTTTAATCGGCACCATTCCAAAAATTGGCATCGATCGAAAATTTGCCGCTTCGGCGCCGATCGGGAACAAACTCCCGAAATGGCAAAAAGGAGTGATTTTGGAACGATGAGAGTGATCCTGTCACCTCAAATACGGAAATATCCTGTTGCTCGGTTTGAGAGGAGGAGAAATAGGGGGATATATGGATAGAATAGATATGGGGTAGATAAATTGTTATAATACATGTAAAAGGTGTAATTGAATAATTAATATTTAAAAATTTAGTCTCCGTCTCCCGTCTCCCGTTCGTGTTCGTTTGCCCTAGCCGGGCCCTAGCCGTGCCCTAACCATGGCTGCTACGCGGGCGCGTAGATCTTTGAACTCTGTTCAATGCTTAGATCGGCCAGAACACGGGACTATTGGAGGCACGATCAGCGAATCAAAACGGGATGCCCTTCTCCTTGGCGACGGCTATGGGAACCTGTCCCTAGCATCCAAAACTGATGGCGGCGCCTGTAACGTGGAAAATACAGAGCCAACCTCTTGGATTGACATGGCTTTTGATGCTAATCAAGACCCCCCTTCACAGAAAATTCGGGATAAAGTTTCTCCGACCTGTCAAAAATAGGGGATCTCTATTGGGACAGGTAAAGTTGGCTCGGTCTCTCCTACAAATCTCAACAATGGTAATGAATCATTTAAAAATGACGGATCTTCTTTCAAGAGCATGGATAGATCCAACTCACTTCAGAAAACCTCTGGTGGAGATAAATCCACTTCCTATGCTTCAGCGGTCTCCAAACAAAAGGAGAATACCAGAAATGAGCTCTTGAAACCCTCACAGGAGGTCCCGATGCTGAAAATTGAGGAGGATCTACTTGTAAAGATTCTTAAGGAGGAGGAAAATCTCTCCCAGCTGGGTCTCATATGCAGATTTCATAAATTTTGGCCTAAGCTTTCTCAGCTCCATGAATGGATAGCCCAGAGATGGAGAGAAAAAATACAAGGTAAGATTGAGCTTTATCCCTGTGCTAAAGCTTACTTCATTGCATGTCTTTGAAACCCCTGCTGATAGGGATTTAATTTTTAGCCAGCATTGGGTTTGGGGGGAACATGGACTTATGTCCAAACCATGGTATCCGTCCTTCGATCCGTTAAAGGAGTCTTTTGATACCTACCCGATTTGGGTTCATTTACCAGGACTTCCGTTACAACTTTGGAATAGATCTTGTCTCATTGCTATAGGTGATACTCTTGGCTCATGTGTGGCAGTTGATGGTAAGACTTCCATTCAAACACATACTACGTTTGCTCGAATCCTGGTGGATATTGATACCTCCAAACTCTTACCAGCAGAAATCAATCTTCAGATTGGAGAAAGGCTCTGGGTACAGAGGATTGACTATGAGAGACTTGCCTTCAGATGTCGGCGTTGCTTCCAAACTAGTCATGTTACAAACGATTGTGAACATTCCAAATGAAAGACCAAAACTACCTGGTGGAAGGATTCTCTTCCTGAACATCTCACAATCATCTCAGATCCGGCTGGGGATTCTAGTGCCCCCTTGCAAGTTGACTCACCCGTCGTGGCTGATTCACAGGCCAACTTTGAGAAACTACCAACAGACTATGCTCCGCAGATTGCTGATTCAGTGTTTAAGGAAGTTTCGGCCCCCCTTTCTGGGGGTCACATTTACATCAAATCCATTGCAGATGCTTCGATTGCATTGGATGCTGGAAATTCAGATTGGATAGTGGTGGATCGGAAAAAGAAGGGTAATGTCAAATCTAAATCCCCCACCAGTCCGGACAAGGTTTGATTCTTGTTTTTTTAGTGCTATTATTGTTACATCTGGGCAAATGGCCATCTGCACAGTTGCTGGGCAGCTGTGTTGTTGTTTTGTTGTTGTTTTTAGTTGCTTTTGAAGCAGCTGTTTTGTTTTTGCTGGTTCTTGGCGGTTTTTTGCTGTTCGGGCTATCTGGGGTTAAATTTTGCTTTTGAGCACTGTTGTAAAAGGGTATAGTCCCTTTCAAAAAACTATTTGCCATTAATAAAAAAAAATAGTTAATATTTAATTACTCATGGATAAAACATAATGGGGTGAATTAAACCTAGGATAGGTGTTTAAATCAAAAATTGAATAATACCCCAAGGGGCCATGGTGATATGAACGTGCCCCAAAGTTACCCGAGAAGATAAACGAATGTGAGGGACACCAAATTAGGTAACCAATTTTAGGTGTCTACACCATTATCTCTTATAATGAAAAATCCTTCCTTGAGACCAAAATCATTGATTGGGCTCTAAATCTGGCATTTATCTAAAAAAATCTTCCAAATATTGCCCCTAAGGAAATGGTCTAGTAGAGTCAACAAATAAGAACCTAATCAGAATCATGAAGAGCACAATGAACATCAACCAAAGACTGACATACAAAGGTCTCGTGCGCGCTCTAGGAAGATAGAATCACAGTAAAAAAGGTAATAGAAACTTCACCTTAGAAGCTTGTCTATGGTAAGGAGGCTACCCTTCCTTTGACACTAGAGATGAATTCATTAGCGCTTGCCCAAAAACTAGAATTGGAAGGTGCAGACTAGAGATAAATTAGAATGGCAGAGCTGGTTGATCTTGAAGGACTAAAGAACTCTGCCATGATCAAGCTAGAACAACATCAACAAACAACAAAGAAATGGTTTGATAGAAAGGCTAGGCCTCAAGATTTCAAGGTTGGGGACTTGGTTTTAAAATGGGATGCTTGTCAGAGCTAAACTAGGGTGCCATTCAAAGTTTGATGCACTTTGGAGTGGCCCATACATCATTAGTTCCTACAAAGAGGCTAACTCTTTCAAGTTAACTCATCTTAATGGAGGTGCACTGCAAATCCCAGTAAATAGGATCTATCTCAAACCCTTCCATTAAGTTTTGCACATAATTTTGTATATATTAGAGTAGTTTCAATTCCTCCAAGTGCGCTACGTGCACATTGTTTGTTTATACATAGTTCTTTCTTCTCACATGCTTCTTACGCGTGCTCTTCCGTTGCTTCCGAAATGTAGAGCTTCTCTTAGTAGTTGCAAGATTTAGAATAGAGTCAAGAGATGATCTTCAAGTGACTATGGGGAAGCTTCATGATTGCATAACAGAATCCATGCCCAATGGATGCTCCAGCTACTCTGATCTCCTTCATCTAGTAGGAAGATGGCCTCGAAAGTCACCAAAACTGTTATCCAAATAACTCTCCTAGTTATTTGGGTAACTTGTATACATATTCTAGCTCTCATATCCTCATTGAAGGTTGTACACACTCAAGTTCAGTTGGCACAATTCCTTGGTTGTAGTTTTCCCTTGGCACCCCTTCTTTTCCTCACACGCCCTTGTGCACTTTCTGTTCTCTCCTTCACTTTCCTTTTCCTCTTTTTCTACTCCTCCCTTGCACCCACCTTATGCACATTCACTTTCTTCCTTATGTGTGTGCCTTGTAATTGCTTCAAATCGGTGAAGTCCCTGGCCCTCTTGTGCACCATGCCCATTATCTTGTAATTGTTGCGCCTTGACCATGCATTCTCTACTCACCCGTTTACCTTATTTCCCTACGCACGTTGCACACATGTTTCTTTGTTTTCCTACACACCCTTCCCTCGCAACTAACCAAAGTGCACCAATAGGGTGCCAAATACTTGTAATAAATCAATGACTAAACGAAAAATATTTACACAGTTGGCTATCATTTTAGCCAATTTGAGCGTCTTATGTGTCTTACATGCGCATGCGGTTCGACATCTTCCTCGACAGCCATATATTTTTCTAAAAATCTCATATCGGTGCATGCTTAGACTTGTCAGAGAGCTGTTGACATCAACTATAATGCTAGACATTCAAATTCAAATTTTTGGCAGATATGGTAGGTGAGAGATGGGAAAACGTCTCTCTGAGCATTGATGAGTAGATCTAATTCCTCTAACCACCTGATTTAAATATGATTCACAATTCTTCCTTTTTCAACACTCCAAATAGGTTTAGGGAAGAACATCCGACAAGTTCTTAGGTAGATTTGTAGGAATTGAATGCCTCTTATTGGTGGTTGTATTTAAAATTTGGGTTTTCCCTCCTTTTCTCCTTCTAAAGATTCATCTATAAATGTAAGATCTGGGCTCATTATTAACGTTGGACACTGGATCCTTACACATTCTACTAAGGACTTTATATTTTATATATTTTGAGTTGTAAACCTCTAGATCTGGCTCTTGCATGTGGATATCAGCCTCCTTCGCCATTGTAACAACTCTCGTGAATTTTGGACGTAATAGAAGCATCGTTTTGTGACTATTCTCTGTCCTAACGTGTTTAAATTCCTTCTTCTTGCATTTTATTTTGTGTTGTGTTCTCGGTTGTGCCATTTCACATCCCCTGCAGTTCCTTATTTAGTTGTGTTCCATGAGAATGATATGGTATATATGTGTTTAGCTGTGCTACTCATGCCTAGCCTCCTTTCACGCATTTCATTTCATTCCCGCTCAGAATAGATAGTGTTCATCCCTCTTTTCGGTGCTATCACCTAACCCATATAACAATGAATCCATTTGCACCACCATCGATGTGCTTTTTATATGACTCACTCTTGCTCTCCTACTGCATGAATTAGCTTGCTAACTACTTGTTGTACTATATATTGGAAGAACAAGCACAAGGGAAATGTTTCTGGTAGATTCAGATGCGTGCCCGCGGCCTAGATCATTTCTGCTAGCATGCTTCTATGTGAGGCCGAGGAGGGTTCCCTGTCATGCTTTCCCAAATGGGGGAGTTCTTGATGCTCGAGTTCCACATATTCTCTGTGAACTTCAAACCCTTCATGAACTATCTCTCTCTAAAATTCCATTTTCTCTGCAACATCCCGCTATTTCTCTATCTCCCTCTCGCATGCCTAATTATACTTAAGCCACCTTTCCTCTCTCTACCTTTCTATCGCTGGGTCTTCCATATTTCACCAAACTTTCTCCTGCCCTCGCCCGTGGTGGATTTTAATTAGTCATCGGTTTGCTCTCCAAGTTTATGGTTACCATCAAAATTTTGATCGCTAGTGGAATGCCTTACAGGTAAGTTCCCCTTGGATATCATAAAAATTTGAATTCTGCTACCTCTAGGCATGAATAAGTGGAAACCGAGTACTCAAGATACAACTCTTCACAACACCATGGAACCACGTATCCACATCGTGAGTCCAAATTAGATCAACATAATAAAGGGTCTGAAATTATTTCTATATCCGCACAAGTGTGCGATACCTCCAAATTCATTTAGACTCATAAGCAACTAGCCACTCATACAATTCTACTGGAAAAATAACAAAGAAGATTTCGTATAAATAGTCATATAGATTCTGCTCCACCCACGTGTGTGTGTCAAACTCGAGATCCGATGCTGAAACTCTATGCGTATTCGTCATGTATCCACTCCTCAACACTTGATAGGGTCAACCGGTATGATTTCATCGTGAACCATCCTGAAAATAATTGAAAAAGAAGTCCCGACAATGGAACCAATGATGCAGCCTAGAATTTATCAATAAAGCCTAGGCGCGCTGGCACATCACTTAGCCTAGACTGAGCGCTCACCTAAAGTGCGTAAAGGTACCAAGCCCCTCTTTAGGGTTTTATTACAGGATGTCAGCATGATGAAGACTTAATACATTTAGATCCATAATTAATACATTATTCTACAGTGCATGTTCGTATCTAGATCTAAAGAATAACATATTTAAATTATAACGATGATGAAATCAAACATGTAAAAACCAATTATACTCGGGATTTAATACTTTGATTCAATCGGTACACTCCATTATATTAAAACACAAGAATACACATAAGCTTCTTACAATAATATCATCACATGCTCATGCACATAGCCATTCTCGACAAGATAATCTCACAAGAATCTAGTTCTTACACACCACTAGTATACTACGTAATTCATTACATATTTATAAGGGTGGGGACTTTCCCTTCACTACTTATCTAATCCCAAAATAGGTCACATGCTGAAAATAGCCATGTGCCTTTACAATTACAACCACACATGCAAGTGCGCTAACAATAGATCTCTCCTAGTTAACTATCAGTCGCAATTCTATCTTTAGCCAAAGATCTATGTAAAGCGCTCCATAACCACTGCTCCAAAATAGCCGATGCGTGTCATGTAAGTATTTTCCCATTTGTGTGCTCTGCATGCCATCTTCCAAAAATAGATCATAATTGTGAAAATGGATAAGTCCCGAATCTATCTCTGTCCTCCATGTGCGATTCCTTTCCGATCCTCTCGTGCCTTTGAATGCACTCTGCTCTTACGCACAAATTTTCTATATGCCTTTTGCTAAGTGTTATACATTGTCTGCTCAACATGCATAGTCTTGTGACACTACTCGGGTATATGAGCACATTGTGTGTGTGCATCTCGTTGGGTTACCATGACAAGATTGGTTTGGGGGTGGTTTGTACAGAGTAGGATTCAAGAGATGGGTACTAGTCGGGAATAGTCGAGAGTGGCTAGGGCCACATATGATGTTATATACTACAGGTGACTATTGTAGGACCTATCAATGATATATATCATGTGGTAGCCATATGTTGATTATCAATCATATAGAGGAATGGTTGAGGAGTTAGAGGAGCTTCAACTACTGAGATGGATACATGGGCGGTGTGTCTGGGGAGCACGAGATGATACCCGTGGATAGGGTCAAATGATAATTTTGGACTACAACAAGATGTACCCCCACCTTTCCCATTGTACAGTAGAGATAATGTGGAGATACCTATATCTCCACCATGTCGAGCGTTCCCACAGGGTAGGAGGAACATGTGCTAGATAGACAAATTGATGATGTGGGAGTCACCGATGGATATAAGATGTGGTGGGTGACACATTCAGGAAGCACCACCAAGGCCAGGGTAACCTAATTTAGTGATAGTCATAGTGCGAGAGGATATATTATAGGGTCGTGTGGATGCCCCAGTAGGCACAACTGGCCCGACTAGGTCATAGGCACAAGTGACCACCTTGCAGCCTAGGTAGCACAGGCACATGCACTCACAAAGCATGGAGATGGGGATGGAGGGTAGGTAGCCACCTTACAGCACATGTGGATGGATTACAAGGCCGCTTAGCCACCGCACGAGCACAAGGATAGGGTCCTATAGTACAGACACCTACACCATGATAGGGTATACTCTTGTTCAGGGAGAGTTCATAGGAGGTAGTTAGACCGATGAAACCACCCAGACTGTATCCATGGTGAGGTTCGAGGATGTCTTGAATAAGGTGCTCTATTATTAGGAACATTTAGCCACTGCAAGGATTGATGTGCCTTCATATGCCGAGTATCGAGCCCAACAGTAGCTAGTGAGTGGACTAGATCCAAGACTCACAGTTTTGGTAGCACAGGGGATTTTTAACCCTAGAGACGGGGCCATGGTGAGGTCACTAGCTCCCAGAGACCAGGCATGGTAGAGGGCCAAGAGGAGGAGACATGTGAGACCGAAGAGGAGGGCATTAGGTGGGGGTGATTGGTCACTATATATGATAGTGTACCATTATTTTGATTTTTGATATATATATTGGCTTGCATGCTGAAGATGTGAGATTGTACATGAGAGTTTTGAGATACTGATATTTATTTATATATGTGTATATATGTATTGATACATAGACACTCCCATTATATAGTTGATGATGTTGATTGGATGGATGATGTACTCGTTTTTAATTTCCATTGTTATTGTGTATTATGGAAACTAGTTGAGTTAGGCATGATTGAGTTGAGGTCATGTAGGCATGATGGAGTCAAGTATATGCATGGTGGAGTTTAGGTGATTTAGGCATGGTGGAGTCTAGGTATAGGCATGGTTTGGTCATATGTTTGTGTTTGATTTAATTTCCAAGTTATTGGTATTATGGGAAATAAATGATGATGTATATGTATGTTGTGGTTTAAATTTCCAAGTATTTGATATCATGGAAAATGTGAAATGAGTTAGGTAGAATATGGATATGGTGGTAAAATGGTAAATGTGATGAAACAATGCATGTTTGTTGTGATATATTAATTTCCAAGTTTTTGTGTGAATAGAAACTAACTAGGGTAGAATATGCACATAAAAAGGGGGAAAATTGGTTAGGGGTAAAAGTGGCGAGCTAACCTCCAAGGGCCCCATGCCCTTGGAGTGCTACCTACATAGCCCCGACGAAAAGGGGCCTCAGGCCGATGTAGTTCTCCCATAAGCTAGGGAAGAATAAGAGGAGGATAGATGAATGGGTCAGTAGGTTTTAGGCATGATTGAGTCTAAGTCATTTAGGCATGGTTGAGTTTAGGTCATATAGGCATGGTTGAAATTAGGTCATTTAGGCATGGTTGAATTTAGGTTGAATAGGCATGGTTGTTGGCTATGGTGAATAGATATGGGTGATTTTGGTGGAAGAGGAATTTCCAGAATGTAGGTGTCGAAGGTCTAGTCCTATGTAGGAGGATCAATAAGTAAGAAAAGAGGTGAATGGTAAGAGGAGACAAAAGAGCCGCCTAAGTGATAAGAACCATTACGAGTCTATCATACCAAAGATTGGCTTATGAACATAAAACCCTAAAGGCATTGCATGATTAATTGTTCTAAGGGTGAAGAAGGTCACATGATCACAAAATGTCACATTTGTGGCACGTCCCTTGAGTAGGTAGAAGATTAGAGAGGAAATGAGGTGAGGTGAAAGAAGTTGTTTTAGCGTAACCTGGTGTGAGACAACATGCCTCTTTGACAAGATACCCAAGATCAAAATAGGTGAGTCCATGATGAAAAAGTTATCTTTTTCTTTTTGCTTTTGTTTTATAGACTGATCGATGCAGGAAGTCTATGTGGGATGAATAGAATATATCCTTGAGGTCTTCGTGAAGTTGATCAATGTGGGAAGCTTCAAAATATTTTTATTTTATTTTTGCAGGAATAGTCTTCTTTTTGTGATAGACTATGTATAATATGGCTAGCTTTGTATAACTGTCCTTCGAGGGAGCAATCTATTTATAGTAGCAAGATAGAAATATTATATGTCCTTTTGAGGGAGTCATCTTTTTGCTAGAAGTTTGACTCAAGGAGTTTGAATTTGAAAATCCCGTATATTACTTTTAATTTTTTTATGACTTTTAAGTCATGGACAAGACTATAGAGAAGTATATGCTTCTTTTATGGAGACAAAAACCATAGCACACAGGGGTTAGCTTATGAAAGAGAGGTTTTAAGTGATGAATGACCATGGGATTCCATCTTGGGTTAGCTTATGAAAGAGTGGTTTTTTTAAAGAGTTGCAGAAGAAATACGGACCAAGGATGCCCTCTTGGCAAAGCTGCAACAAGGTGAACACAAGAAAGAAATGCCTTCCAAAGCATATGACTACACTGTAAGTTGTTCACCACTGGAATATTTTTCTTCCTCCCATTTAGTTTTGGATTCAGGTAATGAAGTATTTGGTTTGTTTGAAAAGCATACTACAGGCATTGGATCCAAATTATTAGATAAAAGGGGATTTGATGGAAGAGGCCTTGGTAAAAATGGCTAAGGCATATCTAACCCAATACAGGTCGAGGATCGTCCTCATTTTTTAGGTTTGGGTTATCCTAGTGTAGGAATGGAAATTGGAGAATGCTCCAAGAACGCTGATGGAAGAAAAACTTTTGAAAGCAAAGTGATTACCCCATTAATCCTGCAAGAAGATTATGAGAAGGAAAGTTGTGCTTCGTCATTCCACACGTAAAGGATGTGGTGAGAGAAATCGGTGAAGAGGTAATGATATTCCACTTCCAATTTATTACCATAATTATAAGCACAATAAAACTTATGATCCATATTTTCAGCTTAAAAAGTATGGTTATGATTTTCAGAAGATGTGGAATTCCTTTCCATGTACTTTTTGTGGATTGCATAATCATTATGTGGCCAAATGCTGGAAGAGAAGGAAATTAATGAAGAAGTTGATGTTGTTCGTCGAGAACAAGGCAAATCGAGAAGACCAATCTCAATGCAGAGTCGAGAAATGGAAAAAATAGTTCCTCATCCTAGAAGAAGGATATTAAGAGACATTTTTGTGCTCATTTCAAGAGGAATGGGCACCGGATGGACAATTGCTGGAAAATGCATCCATCTTGCCACCAGAGTAATGACAAGCTAAAGATGGAATGGATGCCTATTACGCAAAGGAAAAGGAAGTTTCTACTCCACCACTAATTGATAATTCAACCCAAGACCGGGTAATACCTGAAAGTGAAAGTCCTTTAAAATGGGTAAGTTAACAATTTTTCAATTATATATTGCATAATTCAGATTGATGAATAATATGCAAAGATTTTGTTGGAGATCATATTTTGTGAGAAATTGATGAGAGAAGGTTTACCATACTCAATGGATTTTCTTACTTATAAAATTTGATTAATGATCCAAACATATATCCTAATCAGCTTGTGAGTACCTATTACAACTTGGATACAAGATTTAACTCATATAAAGCTTGGAGATTGATCTTCCATTTGTGCAGCACAGGTAGAGTATGTTGAGGTCTCAGTAAGAGACTTAACACTACATAGCGGAGGTGTTGAGGTCTGTAAGAGACTTAGCACTGCACAACATAGGCATTGAGGTCTGCAAGAGACTTAGCAGTGCACAACGGAGGTGTTGAGGTCTGCAAGAGACTTAGCACCATGCAATGAGTCATTGAGGTTTGCAAGAGACTTAGTACTACATAATGGAGGTGTTGAGGTCTGAAAAATACTTAGCACTACACAACGGAGGTGTTGAGGTCTGAAAAGGGACAAGTCATTATCCATCACCGACATTGGATCAATCATAGCTCTAAGTAGCATGGAGTTCCTTCAAACCAATTTGGATTCTACGGAATCAACTCGGAGCTAGGAGTTGTGTTATAGAGTCAAAGAAGATCCTTGTTGTCAGATATTTGGAATCTTAGCACTGTACAGTAGGAGCATTGAGGTTTCATTCAGAAACTTAGCACCATACAATGGAGGCGTGGAGGTCTTCTTTGGATATTAGAGTGGCACGACGGAAGCATCATGGGCCCATAGCCCACAGGTCCAGGATAAGAGAAAAGTTGTTGAAGTGAGAAGGTTGCAAGAGAAGAGACCAAAGGGTCTACTACAACAGCACTTCCGAGGTGGCAGTAGAGTTTCTAGATTCAGACAGGATGGAAAAATGTTCTAATATAAGCTTTTTGGGACAAAAATCCTTTCTTAGTGGGGAGGTGTGATCGGGGATCATTTTTGATATCAAAATTTCCTAAACATCCCTAAACTATGTCAGTGTAGAATATATTTTTGAGAGATTTCCGACAACTATGAGAACGCGAAAAATGGACATTGGGAGCTCTAGTTATGTCCAGTCAAATTCCAATCAATGGGAAATTCAACTCTAGTTAACAAGTCAATATTGGAACAATCACATTGCGACACGTGGAAAAAGGCGTTGGCAAAATTAGAGGGGTTTTAACCACAAGTATTCGAAATCATAAAATGGAATAGCCCATTGGAACAAGAGGCTCAACTTTTGTTATGGAGGGGAGCCCGACCACCGTGAGGATGATTATTTTATCACCGACATGGTGGGTCCTCAAACCACCATGTGGCTTGCCACCACGAGTTTTATTTTCCAATCGTGGGTCGACAGTGGTCTTATTTCATCATACTTCATGTGGGTTGAATTTCATATTACTTTGTAATTATTTGCCACACATTATTGCCAAATGCCACACATTATTGCCAAATGCCACGCATTATGCCAAATACCATGCATATATATCAACCTCCACATATTAATGTTCAAACATTAATGCAACCACCCCATGTAAATCCACCCCCACACATATGTCAAGCTTCCACGTGGAGAGGAGAAGGAGGAAGGGGTGATTAAGCCTCAAGTGGTCCTTTGACCACTTTATATGTGTGGAAAAGGCTTTAATAAAGCCTTAAACATTATCCTTCCCACCTAATGTGGGATATTACCCACTTTTTGAATACATCCACATTCACGTGGAATTTGGAGGATTATGTGGGATATAACCCACTTAAAAATACATGCCACCCTAATATGGGATTTTAGCCCTTTTTTATGCTACGGGTTAAGGCTTATTATAGCCTAAAGATAAATAATTTAGCATTATTTTAGGGCCCTATTTTAGTATAAATAGGGGACCCCTCTCCATTGTAAGACACACACAACTTGGAAGCTCAAAGCAAGAGCTTGAGGAATATTGCCCGAGCGTAGTAGAGGAGTATTTTTTTTATAAGACCTATTTAATAGGATTATTATAAAGTTGTGAAGACCTATTTATTTAAATAGGAATTATTGTGACTAGGAGTTATTAATACTACCTAGTCGGCCCATAGTGCCACACCAAATTATTGTGAAGATTGTAATATCAACCCGAGTGCCATAGGGCATTATGAAACATCCTGGAAGGCCGATTGAGATCCAAAGGATTTCAACAAAGGAGCTGGTGCCATAGAGCTTTCAAAACTCGCTAGGAAGGTGGAAGTCAGGTGCTATATTTCACCCTTGTCATCCAAAGGTCTGGATATTCTTCTAAGAAATTTCTTAATAGTTTCCATTAGGTTTTCTTGTGAAAGTACTATTGTAACTTACAAGTTTTGACTAGTGGAATGGTTCGATAAGAACCCAGAGACGTAGGAAATTGCCGAACTTCGTAATCAACCTTTTTTTGCAAGTGTTATGCTTATTGCATTATTTTAAGTTAATTTTAATGGGGTAAAAATTAAACGGTAATTTGATCAGCCTACAAGGGTCCGAAGATTGAGTAGATAAAAATTTTGGTCTATTTTCGGATCAGCTTATGAAAGAGAGGTTTTAAATGATGAACGACCATAGGATTCCATCTTGAAAAATATGAAAAGTATCCATGAGAATCATGCAATGAGTAGATCTGTGGTACTCATATTGAAGATCAGGTTGAAAGGTGACAAGTAATCACATGATTCTTGTTTAGTCGTTGATCCTTAAAATAGGTAAGTGGAAGGTGAATGGTGCTCAAGGGATGAGCATTTAATAGAAAAGATGATTGAGGACATGATTCAATAATATAATGGTTAAAGATGCAAGGTATTGAGGGCTCAGTGTTTAGGTTTACCTTCGAGTGAAGACAAAGGATAAACACGTGATCCATAAGCATGAGTAACAATATAGGGTCCAAGCCAATTTGGAGCAAACTTGACCCTTTTAATTTTTTCTTCTTTTATTACATGTTGATTTTCCTTTAGGACGAGGTCACTAACCAGAAGGTTCATTCTTAGACACATTTATCATAGGAACATTTGATATGTTTTTGGTAGATTTGGAGGTGATCGATTGAGACGTCGTTCATCTAATAACTTGAGTTGTGCAAAACGGTCCTAGAAAAAATCATCATCCTTGAGTATATCTTTGATTGAGATACGAAGTGATGGAATTTAGACTTCGAGTGGAAAGACAATTTCGTACCATCGACCAAATAAAAATATGTGGTAGTAGTTGAGGTACGAATATTAGTGTGATAAGCCCATAAGGCAAAAGGAATGTGCGTGTGTCAATCCTTACTAGTATTGTCAACCACTTTCATAAGAATTTTGATTAAGGTTTTTTTGTTTGATTCTACTTGGCCATTTTTTTGAGGATAATAAGGTGAAGAAAAATTGAGTTGAATGCCGAAGGAATCACATAGTTTTCGTACCATTTTGTTTTTGAATTTTTTTTTGTTATTAGTGATGAGGCGGTGATGAACACCAAAGTGACAAATGATGTGATGATTGATGGATTCACAGATTTTCTCATATTTTTTAGAAATAAGAGGTACGACTTCTAACCATTTATTATAATATTCGGTAGTGGTAATAATCCATTAATGATGTTGGGAAGAATGAGGGTGATCTCTTCTACAAGATCCAAACCCCATTGAGAGAAGGCCAAAGGTCTCATGCGACCTATAAGGCATGAATAGGGGTGTAATGAAGATTAACATGTTGCTGACACTTCACACAATGCTTGATGTAGTCACAACAATCGTGGTTTAGGGTTGGCTAGTAATAGCCCAAGTGAAGAATATGCTTAGCGACAACTAAGCCACTGAAGTGATCCCCACAAATCCTGTCATGAAATTCCTTGATGGTGTATGGAATTTTGGAACTCGTAATGCATCATAAGAGGATAGTGTCAAAGCTGCATTTATAGAGAAGACCACCCATGATTACATAGCGAGAGAAATTTTTGAGAAAGGCTCATTGTCGATTGCGATTAAGATTTGAAGGTAGAATCGAAAGGGAAAGATAGTCAACAAACTGCTTATACCAAACATCACGTGGGTCAGTTTCAATTTTTCCTACAAGGTTGATGTCTTGAATTAGATAAGAAGGTGATTGCAACCTTTGTAGTGTGACAAATATTTTTGAGTCGGAGGGAAAAGTGGGAATTTGAGAAGCAAGATAGGCCATGGTATTTGTAAATTTTTTAGTGGAATGTTGGGTTGTTTGAAGTTCATAACAGTCAAAGGTAGTTAAAAGTATGTCAAAATGATGCTTATACTTTTGAAGTATCTTGTTATGACACTGGTATATACCATTAACTTGGTTCACAACCAGTTGATAGTTGCCAAATATATTAATTGATTTAATTTCTAAGGCTACGACGGTGTTAAGACCTAACACGAGTGTTTCATATTCGGTGATATTATTAGTACAATCAAAATCTATTTTGAAAGATAATGGCATAGGCTCACCGTTAAGAGGGATGAGGATAACTTTGGTACCACCCCCATGCTGACATTTGGAACCATCGAAGAATAAGGTCATCTGCTAAACAGTATCATCTAG
Organism: Taxus wallichiana var. yunnanensis; assembly: GCA_018340775.1. NCBI lineage: Eukaryota > Viridiplantae > Streptophyta > Pinopsida > Cupressales > Taxaceae > Taxus > Taxus wallichiana. The sequence continues at coordinate 773,639,995 of CM031239.1, read as the reverse complement.
GAGAGGTTAGCAATGGATTCATTAGGGAAATCAAAGTTAGAAGATTGGTTTCCAGAGAGAGGTGTGTCTGCGAGTTGGTCAACAATTATTTGTCCTTTGACAAATTTTTGATGGATGAATTCAAGATCTAGGTCTACAAGAAGCATGAGCCAACATGTAGCACATTGATGTTGGTAGGGCTTAGCGTACATGTAATGTAAGGGGTCAGTATTGGTGACAACAAAGGTTTTGTGGTTGAGTAGGTAATGGTGAAGTTTAGTGGTGACAAAAACTAAGGCTAAAAAGATTTTTTTGGTGTGAGTATATCTAGTTTCGTAGTCTAAAAGCATACGGATTATATAATAAACCACTTGCTCCTTGTGTTGCTCATCACGATGAGCAAGCATGACACCCAAGGAATGATCAGTAATAAAATGTAAAGGTAAAATGGTTGGTCATCCTTACGTGGGAATGAACATAGGTGGTTAGAGGAGGTATTGTTTCAAGGCATCGAAGGCTTTTGGCATTCATCATCCCATTTGAAGGAGATATCCTTTTGAGAAGATGATGAAATGGATGGTAGTGGTCGGAAAGATGAGAAATAAAATGACGAATAGATTGTAACTTGTCTTGTTAACTATAAAGTTGATGAAGGTTAGTAGGTGGAGGCATTTCAAGAATAGCCTTAATTATAATAGGATAAACTTCAATTCCACACAAAGAAACAATAAAACCAAGGAGCTTGCTAAAGAGAACAAAAATACACACTTCTTAGGTTGAGGGCGAATGTAGTATTTAATGAGATGGTCAAAGACCACTTTAAGGACAACAATGTGCTTGGCCCGATGTTTAGATTTAACAAGAATATTGTCTATGTAATCTTCCAATATGCTATGCATGATGTCATGAAAAATATAAGTCATATCCTGCTGATATGTAGCACCAACATTTTTAAGGCCAAAGGGCATGCCACGATAATAGAAGGTGCTCTAAGGAGTGATGAAGGTGGTTTTGTGTTGATCTTTTGGGGTGAGTAATATTTTTTATAACCCAAAACCATCCATGTGTGATATCATCTCATAGCCGACGATGAGATCAACTAGTTGGTCAATACTAGGTAGAGGAAAGTCATCTTTTGGGAAAGGTAAGTTAAGGTTTCAGAAATCCATGTAAATGTGGAGTCCCCTAATAATTTTGTGATAGGAACAATGTTAGAGATCCATTGGGGATAATCAATGGGTAGGATGAAGGAAATTGAAAGAAGGCATTGGAGTTCTTCTTTGACAAGAAGGGAAATGCAAGGATGCATTTTTCGCAGCTTCTGTTTCATGAGTTTGGCATCAAGAATGGTTACAATATTTGTGGACCACAATGTTTGGGTCAATACCGGGCATATCAATGTAGGACCAAGAAAAAGCGTTGCTATGATCCTAGAGGAAAGAAGTGAAAGCTTCTTGTTCATCTAGCATCTAAAGATTGACCTATTTTTAGAATGTGCGGGTCGTCCTGAGTGTGAATATTGATTTTGATGGTCGATTCATTCAATATGGTTTGCATCTCAGAAGGTAACAACCATTGAATATAAGAATCTTCCACACCAAGGTGGGTGAGAATAGACTTATTGTCCTGACATTGAACGATGTTAATAGAAGGTGTATCGTCATCAATCATGTCAGGATACATGAAGGGAAGAGAAGAGGGAGCCTCACTATCTTGTTGATAAGTCAAAGGTCCCACGGAAAAAATGTTTACAAAAAAAAGAGAGTTAGGAGGAGTGGATTTTGGGTCCATAGAATCTGTAGGTGAAGGTGGTGAAGTAGGTGAATGGGGTGGGGAATGTTTATCATCCTCAATGAGTTCAACTCGGGCCTTCCTAGAAGGTGGTTTGTTAAATCCAATACCACTGGGGTCTTTATGCTTATAAGTGGTGCAAGGAATGACAGCTTTGACGAACTTGTTCATAGAAACCAAATTCAAAGCCCTTCTAAGTAAAATGATGGAGGAAGGTGTGGGCAAAGCGACAACCGGTGAGAGATTGAAGGTAAGAGGAAAATGGTCGAATTTGGGGAGGTGGCCCGGTGAGTAGTAGAAGCATCAAGTACCCTATACATTAATTTGGTAAGAAGGTGGGGAGGACTGTAGGGGAAAAACTCACCGATGTGGTGATCATAAAGCAGGATGTTGGTGGAGTTTACCATACTCTCGAGGAGTAAGGAATGTGTCAATATTATAAAGGTGATACTCCCTAGAGTGAGGCATTAAAAAACACCTTGTAAGGGATCAGTAGTTGATATGTGGGTAGCGGGAATGGATGAATCATTGGTCAGTTGGGAAGAAGAAATATTAGTTGTTTGAGAAGTAGATGGGTTGGTTGATGGGTCAACTATAGAAGTTATGGCAGCAGTGGGAATAGAGGAGTTAGTTGTGGAAGAGGTAGCAGATAACATTGGTGGATGAGGTAATGGCTGAAGAAGAAGTGGTAGTGGTGGTAGATGCCTTAACTGGTATAAGGACATCATTTGGTCGATACAACATATTACAAGTCTTGAATGGTGAAGGGTTGGCTGGAATGGTATAGTTGTGCCCTTCATGTTTGAATTTTAAACAACGATGTAAGGTTGAAGGAACACAACCCATGGTGTAAATCTAGGGTTGGCCAAGTAACATGTTGTACTAGAATTCCCCCTCTAAGATATAGAATAATTCAGGAATGACACGGGGGCCTACGCGAATGTGGAGAATGATGGTACCAAGGGTGGAAGTCATGGCATCATTGAATGAACACAACATAACTAGGTTATTATGCATGTAATTGATAGGGATGTGCATTTGGTTGTACACATGGGAGGAAATGATGTTGATACTGGCACCGCCATCGATCATAACGTATTGAATGCGTATATTATCAATGTAGATGGAAATAAATAGGGTAGGATTAGGATCATTTGATTGGGAGGAACAATCTCATCATCAAAAAAATTGAGAGTGAAAACTTGATGAGGAGTGATAATGGATGTAACAGAGTAGGGTCATTAGGTAGAACCTCAATAGATTGCAGAACCTCAATGAGGGCCTGTCGATGAGACTCAGAGGTTTGGACAAGGTCATACAAATAAATTTTGAGAGGAGACTGGTGTAATTGTTTAATCATTGTATGATGGGAAACCCCGTCAGAAATAGGGTATGTGGGTCCATAGATGGTGATTTTTGGTGCAGGTGTAGATGGAATATTGGGTAAAAGAGTGGCGGATGAGCTAGTTGTTTTCTCCTTTCCTTTGTTCTTCTAGGCTTGAGCAGCAATTTGAACCATATTATTTTGTGGCAAAGGAGTAAGTGAGTCGTGGTAGGTGTAACGATAGGATATGAAAAAATATGGTGAGGGCATAAACTAGTTTTGTGAAAATAGTACAACACATTGGCATTTTGGCGAAGGTTTGGCTAGCTCTCTTATATAGACCATATCAATCTAAAATGTTGGATGATGATAAAAGGGTTGTGGAGGGGGAGATGACGGTCACTTGAATAGGTGCGGGATGAGAATGTGTGGTGATAGGTGCAGTGGAATAGGGTTTTCATCTAAAAGATCATCATTGTCAAAATATTCTTCAGGAGGACATAATTGGAGAAGAATAGTCTTAAGAGCCTTACAATTTTCCTCATCATGCCCCGACACACAATGGTAAGCACAAATTTTGGTATCATCAAACCCTTCTGGTTTATCCTTGAGTGGGTCACAAGGTCTAAGTGGTGGAAATGTGATGACAGAGGTATTCAAAAGGTTAGCTAGAATGTTGGCGTACGACCTTGCCAATGGATCACAATGTGAAGTAAATGTGGGTCTAGATGAAAGTGTGGGTGACTTTGGTGGGAGAGGCACCACTAGAGGTGGAATCAGAGGTTGGGAAAGTTTGACCATCTACTTGGTAGATAGTACGGCTTTAGGTTTGGATTGCATCTTCTTGGGTAAAGATGTAGTAGGTGAACTAGTTGTTGAAGATAGTGTAGGTTTAACTACCTCTTTGGAGGGTAGTGGGTTCTTTGGATTTGGTTTCACCTTCTTGGGTAAAGGTGAAGAAGAAGTGTGTGATATAGAAGGGAATGCATATGGCGAAAGGTGTTGGGTTAGCCAAGGTGATAATGGGGGTATAGTGAAGGCTATGGTAAGAGGAAATGTGGAAATTACTAGTTGAAGAGAAGGGAATGACATGGGTAATGATGAGGGTATTGGAAGTGATGTAGGTATGGGAGGCAAAAGGATGTAGGTGATGATCAATGCATAAGCTATGTAGGTAATTTGGGTGGTACAGAGGATCATGATGAGGAGGTGGGCTGTTGGGTTTTTGATTTACCTTGGGTAAGAGGCTCTTTGGCCAAGGTTGATGGGTGGGGTCCTAAGATATATGGAAGTGGTGAACGTGACAAAGGGGTAGTGGTCGAAGCTTGGTGTATGCAGCCCAATAGGTCGGGTCTTCCTCTTAGGTGGGAGAATGTTCTTTTTGATGGCTTGTGAAGACGTGGTTAAATCAAGTTTAATAGGAGGATGGACCAAGCTTGATTTTGGCATGACTCCTAATGTGGTAATGGGTCTGGACATGGAGGAAGATATAGGTGCAAGTAAGGTTTTAGGCATTGGTGAAATTTTATGTGATGGTAAAGGTTTAGGTGTGGGTGAGGGTGATGAAGAAGAGGTCACTATAACTATCATGGGCATGGTGGGTTTGGCCATCCTGAAAACAACTTTGGATAGATCGTGGAAGTATCAATAGAAAACATTTACATTTGAGTTGAGAAAGGTAGCCGAAGGTGTCCCCAAAACATGGAATTTTCAACATAATACAAACGGTTGACCAAGCGTGAGAACAACACCACCGTAGGGTGGATGATGTTGATTTGGTAGTAATCCCTGTAAATAATGTCTGTGAGACATGGAATTGGTTGGCTTCAAACACTATGGGTAAAAGAGCCAAGAGAAAATCAATAGGATCCTTGAAAGCCAATGGAGAATTGTCACCAATAGAAGTGATGTTGCTAATGGATCCCCTAAAGGTAGGGGAGATGAGAAGTTAGATGAGGTAGGTCCATCTTTTGGTGAAGAAGAAGGTAAACATGACTCTCATGTGGGTAGAAGAGTAAGTACTATGGGTTGTTTGTCAAATTGAGAGGTGAGTGGGAAAATTGCATTGGTGGGTATGGTGGAATCCTCCGTGGAAGGGGAGATAAGGGAGACTCCTCTGTGGGTAAAAAGTAGATGAGACAAGTCCCTCTCGTGGATGAAGGAGCTCATACAAGAATCTCCTTGATAGATGGAGTAGGAGGAAATTTAACAGAAGAGCTAGTATGATGTTGAAAACAACATGATCCTCACGAACATTACTATCACTAGTTGAGGTTTTGCTAGTTTGGTTAAACAATGGGGTGTGATTTGGGAATGGATTCTTGAAGATGTGAAGGTTCTGATTAGCCAGTGCATTAGGATTATCCAAGATGAGATCTCCATTATCTAACATTTCTTGGACGATATTTTTGAAAGTTATACAATTACATCGCCGCTATGACCTTTTCCGTGATGATAGTTGTAGTAATAATTTTAGTTGTACCATGTAGACATAGGATGAGAGGGGTCAAAACCAATATGTGGTTTGATGGGTAGAAGATTGACTACTTAGGATTTTAAAATTTTATCTAAAACTAAAGATTAGGTTCTCCTATGGGAGTATATTTTTATTTCTCTCACTTAAACCTGAAAAGCCCGAACAAGAGAAAGATTGGAAGAAGGCTTTGATTGGATGGATGGGTGAGATGGGCCTACTTTCAAAACCACCACGTTGGTAGATCTTGTAGACACCTAAAATATGCTTACACTTAGCATTTCCTCCCATTCAACGGATTAACAACACTTCGTTAATTCCCCCTTCTTCACTCCACTCTTGGATGCCCATTCACGACACCTTCTCAGTCATATTCCTCCTATAATCAACTTATTTGGCTAATATCTCTCTTATTAGCTAAACATTCCTCCTTTTGACCATTCAGAACCTCCCTAGCTCTCTCTAGACCACTTCAATTGGCTTCATAGGCTATCTATTAGTCACAATTGGTTATCCAGGATCGCTCCCAAATCTCAACGAGTCTCTAATCACTTGCTAATCAAGTTTAAATAGACTAAACCCTAGTTAACTAGCCTAAACCAAGCTTAACTAAGCCTAAAACATGTTTATCCTAATCTAATCCTAAAGTGATTTTTAGATTTTAGTCCCACATGCACCCAAATTCCAAACTCTTCCAAATGTGAAACTATAAATACAAGCCTAAGGATTTCCTTTCAAATGGTCCTTCTCTCTCAAGCACTTTGGAAAGGAATTAGAAATCATTTGTGATAGCTTTAAGCTATAGAACATTTGGATCTTAGCCATACTTCATTGTTGAGAGCTCCCCCATCTTGCATCCATCCACTCCATAATCCAAGTTTTGAGTAATATGGAGAGAACCATTGGCCTTGAAGCCATTAATGGTGAGACTCCATTCTTGAAAGATTGAGTTTCATATCAAACATCACACCTTTTATTGCTAAGTTGATCTTTTTAGGTTCAATTTCATAATTAGTGATCTAAAGAGTAGAGAGTAGCTTTATCATGTTTGTTTTTGATGTTTTGTCAAAGTTATGATGCATGTATATGATTAACTCTTGTTTAGCTCTTATCTCATGGTGCATGGATGAGTTAGCAAAGCTTTAAGGCTCTTTAGCCTCATTCCATAGCTTTTGCAACTTTCCATTACATACAGATCCTTTTACTTTAGAGTAATTATTTTGTAGTTTGGAAGAAGAAGGGCATCGTTTGATTCAAACTCAACATTATTGTTACAAAATTATATCTTCTCTTCAATGGCATGAATTTAAAGTTTCCGGGCCATGGTGAATGTCTCGTCAAACATACAGAAGGTTTGAACTTGGAGAGTTTGTTAGATGTGTCTAGCACAAGCCCTGGTGAACAAATCTATTAACTCGGTTTGAGGAAGTTGGAATATGAGCTGGTTACTCGGGCTCCACTAATGAGTGAAAAAATCTATAATAGATTCATCTTCATATTGGTGTGTCACGTATAAGTCAGTCATGGTGACCTTCTTGACAATGTTGATAGAAAAGTGGTCTAGGAAATCTTGAGCTACTTGATTGAATGAGAAAATGGAGTGCCTAGGTAGAGCACTATACCAATCCAAAGTAGGTCCTGTCAAGGACATTGGGAATGTCTGTAAGAGCAAATCATCATCATGAGCGATCATATAACACCCATGTTTAAAAGACCACAAGTGTTGTTATGGGTCTTCTTTGCTTTATTAAATCGGTTAAATTTAGGCATTTCCCAATGTGAAGGGTATGGAAAAATTGGAATAGACGGGTTAATGGGCTCATTGAAAATATCGTTGTATGTCGTAGAGAGTTACGCGAGCCGCAGATGCAGATGCTTCCAATGTTTTCATCTTGTCAATCCTCATTTTGATAAGATCATTGGTCGATTGTGATGACTCGATAACCCTTGTAGTATAAGGGGGTATATGAGAAGGGTATAACATGGGTGACATCCAAGTATGTGGTGGTGTTGAGTACGAAAATTGTGAGGAAGGAATGTAGGCCAGAATAGATGTAGATGACAAGTATCCTGAATAAGTGATAGATGAAATAGGGGGATGTTGGTGATAAGTGTAGGTAGGTGGAGTGGATGTAACAACCCTCATAGAAATCGGAGGAAGAGACTGCATGATGGAGAGGAAAATGTTTTGGAAGGGAGTATGGGCTGCCAACACCATGGGTGGCTAAGATGTAATAGGTATATGAGAGGTGGCGGGTGTAAATAGACCTACACTTAAGGTAGTTGATAAAGGCATGGTTGACATTGTAGGAGCGACTGACATCAAAGGCGTGACAGATGTCATAGGTGTAACAAATATCGATGATGTAGGGTCAATCTGGGACACCACAGGTGGTAAGGTGGAAGAGGGTAAGGCCGAGCTAGCAGTAGATGATGCGAAGAATGGATGTGAGGGTAGGAAAATGGACACGGCATGCCATATACAAGCTTCCCCACTCAATCGTGGGTATATAAATGAGCGAGATAGTACTATAGAGTAGTGGGGTTGTGATCAAGGAGTCTTGTGAGCTCCTCATCACTAATGGGTATGGCAAGATCCCGATCGGGGTCCATGGACGATGAGATGGAAGGGGGCAATGAGATTAAAGGGGGTGATGGGTTAGGTGGGAGCGGATAGCGGATAACATGAAACATGAGAGTGTTATATTGTTTACAAGTCAAAACCATGTGAGTGATGATAAAACAAGTATTCTGAGCTTCATTGATGATGTAGATACACAAAGGTAATGGGGAAAATCACTAAAATAAGTAATGATATTGCTGTTTTGATTGGAAAACCAAAACATAGAGACCGATGTCAGATAGGGTAATCGATGCCGGTATAAGGGTAACCACCATTGGTCAAAGTCGACCAATGTTAGATCTTGTGAAGAATAAGAGATTTAATTATTTGGTAATGATAGGTGAAAATGGGTCAACCTGGATTGTGAAAATGATATTAGAGATGCAGGAGTGGGATAAAATGGTAGAAAAAACCATGAAAAGAACAGGAAGGTGAAGAATACTATTATAGTAGAAATAACCAAAAAGTATATAAACTGATGTTAGTAGTATGATACAACCGATGCTAGTCACTGCACTAATATCAGCTTTTTGTGAAATCTAGGAAGAGAAGAAAAAATGGAGTTTTGGTAATTTAGATCAAATAAAAGGGCCAACCCAAAGATTGAGTATGGCTATGATGAGTCCTAATAAAGCCGAATAAAACTAGAATACACCATTTGTGAGGTGGGGTATAAAGGATAAGAATTAATGAAGAAACACAATTCACACCTCAAAACGCAAGTAGACAAAAAGCTAACAAGCATGAAATCCTACGTGTAGATTTTATGTGTGGCTTATGCCATTTAGGAACGAATATAAGTAGAATACAATTTTGGTTAACAAGGGTGCCCTATAAAAGTTGACATCTATGGCTTTTTTCAAGTAAGTTTTGGCATGTGAGATACTTCTCTGAGATGATGACTGGACAGAGAAACTAGCTGGAGCCCATTGTCAATCCTTTGATCGTGTGATCGTTGACAACTTATTCAGGGAAGATGTTGTTTAAGAATTGTGTAATTTGGTTTTAGTGATTTGGTATAGATAATGTGCAAAATGTGAGCTACGGTTCAATTTTTCAACCATTAGCTGGGCATGACTTCTAGCATATAGGTTGCCCACAATTTTAGATTAGCTATAATGCAAAAACTCAACAATACAAGTACACAAGTTTTAAAACCCAAATCCACAAATTATATTCGATGAGAACAGGTTATGAAGAGGTTAAGGGTATAACTATCACTAAATGCAATGCAAGAAAATAAATAAGAATTCCTTTTAATCTCAAAAGACAAGTGTCACTTTGAGATAATAAGAAGAGAAGAGTGTTTCCAAAGAATAAGATTAATGTGAACTCATTTCGAATGAAAATAGACATAAGATTCCCTAGGAATGAACATTGCAAAGAACCCCCGATGGGTCCCACCGGCATGCCAAGGTGTTTCACCTATTTTTTTGATTTGGTTAAAACAAAATAGGAAATATGTTAGGAGGAATACCTGTGATATGTAGGTCGAAGGTTTAATGTGTGTGTTACTAAATTTTTGATCCAAGCTGATCATGAAGAGCTTCCCTTTGGCTAGGAGGAATGACTTGTATAAGAAACAAAACAAGGCTACAAAATATTATTAAATATCAAGAGTCAAAGGACTACCTAGCAAGGTTAGATCCGAGAAGCGCGATGCTTCCTCGAATGGCTATCAATCCCCTATTTATTACAATTCAATGTGAATAAGAAACTGAAATAAATACGTCTAATTATAATGTAATGATTTAGGTTTCTCATACATATAATACACTAGATTTTATGCTAGATATTAAAATAACACTACATATAACTAGAACTAAGGTTTGTTTAGGTCAGACAGGTCTGTCTAAGGTCTAGTAAGGGTATGGGGCTGATTTATTGAAGTTTGGGATGATTTTGGGTGAGTGGGAAGCTTGTTGGTTTGAGAATATGAAATGACATAGAGACAAATATCAGTCCCGTGACCGATCCCGTTATGGGGAATAAACTGACAATGGTCATGGAACTAATGTCAACAGGGAAATAGGTAGTAAACTATTAAAAATGGGTTTTAGGATCTCTGTGATTGCACAGAGAGTGAGGGTAGTGTGGTTTGGGTTGTAATATGGCTGAGAAGACTTAGAAATACTAAGGAGGTTTAGAATAATGAAAAGGCCGAGGGTGGTTGAATAATGGGTTAGTGGGCGAAGGTGATGTATAAGTAAAAAGGAAATAAAATACTAAACAAAGAAATAGATCTAATGTGGGATAAGAACGAATGATTAAAGTCACAATACTTACTTGGTGTCTTGCAGATCTTGTGAGTGGAAGTGGTTGATGGTTGATCAGAAAAGAGGTGCTTGAGTCTAGTGTAATGACAATACAACTTATGTGCTCCCGTGAGTATTCCAATGCTCTAGAAGGAGAACCAAATGCTTATCTTGCACTGTGGTTGTGTGTGTTCGTCGTCTGGATGCAAGAAAACTTGAAGATTCACACTTGAATGTAATAAGGCCCCAATAACTTAATGACCAACCTAGGTAAAAGGTTTCCAAGTTTGTATATAAAGTAATCAATGGTAGTTAGGTAACCGACGTCGGTTGAGGAATAACGACGTCGGTTAAGGCAGATAAGTCTAGGTTTGCCAAAAATAGCCTAATCTTTGCTATCTTTGGCATGATTGATATCCTTAATCCGGGTCTCAAGTGATAGAGTCCGCCCAGATAAGTATGAGTTCTTCTAGGAGAGGTAGTGGGAGTTAATGTTAGGTTTAGACTAAGTCTTAGTTGGTTAGGATTGGTATAGAATTAGTCCTAGTTAATTAATAAACTATGAATGGGTCTTTGAGTGAGGTGGATAGGTGAGTTGGTTGTAGGTGAGGTGGATGGGTGAGGTAATTAATTAATTTGATTATTGCAATGAAATTAATTAACATGTGTGCACTAGGGACATGAGTGGGTATAATATGAATTTATTTAATTGATGAGGGTTAAGGGAGTGTGACCCAAATTTGGTGTCTACAGTTTGTAAATAAGGCAATATTTCTAGTTATCTTAGGGCTTCCCTTAATGCATTTTTCCTTTATACATGTTTCCTTTCTTCATCACTTTACTTTTTCCTCTTCATCACTTTAGTTTGTCCTTTCTTTTCTATTTTTTGTGCGTGTTGGCACACCGATAGCTAAATACATTTGAAGTGATTTCATGTGTAGTAGACTATGCATAAGTTTAGTGTGGGGTGGATTGGCATCCAATTTCGTAAAATCATTAGCACATTTCTAAGGAAGATGGAATGTTAGAGAACTCATTATGGGATGAATAGCGAAAGGAAGAAGAATGATTTGTGTATATGAGGTGTTCAAATTTGTGTCATAATAAAGGTGTCTTGGAGAAAAAATGCTGAGTTGAGTATAGACCACGCAGAGGAGAAACGATCGCGTAATGTAACATAAGTTAGGTGGCACCATGGGGAACTACTTGGTGGATAACACAAAGGTTATGTACTTTGGCATAGTGAGGCATGTGAAGGAGGTTTGTGGCAGTGAAGTAGTGTTGGTGCATAAGAAGGTTACTACTTGACGGATGAAGGGAAATCACGTAAATTGACTTAAGTGACAAAAGTGCTTTATTTAAAAGTGAAGTTAGGACACGTGGTTGGAGGGACATTAAGGTGTTGAAAAAGTATAAATAGAGGATAAAGGTAGTCATTTTAACTACTTTATCCTAATTTTTTTCTTGCTTCCAAAATTGAAGTGTGAAAAGGGTTTTGAGAAGGACTCGAGATACTTGTCACAAACCAAAGGAGTCAGTGCAAACCGTGGCGTGATCTTGCGGTGTGTAATAAGAAGGAAAGAAGATAGTAGAGCAATAAGGGGTGTGGGAAAGAGAAGCATTTGAAGTCTTCAAGTTTGGGCGTAAGGGAAAATCAAAAACACTTAGGGCACAAAAGAATGAGAAATAAGATGACACCCAATAAGAGTAAGAATAAGAGACCAATGGTGGAAAAGGAAGAACCCGTGGAAGTTTATTCGGAAATGCAGTATCCCCTAGGGGTTATTAAGACAGAGAAGTGGAGCTCAAAGTTATATAGATGCAAAATCAATGAGTTCAACCACATAACCACCGAATATGAAAATTGACGCGAAGGATCTGTATGCAAGGAGATCCCGAGGTTAGGCAGATTTAACAAGGAAACCCTAGGGTAGATGATTCGGTGAAGAAGGAGTTGCAAAAGAATAGGGGTTTGCAACTTTGGGAACTGCCATTTTTCGCTAAAACCACACTACTTTTCAGATGGTTGATGTTGTGAGTGCATGAAGACTTCTTCTAATTTCTCGGGGAGGAGTATGAGACTCACGAAAATTTAATCCATAGGGTAATGGGCCTATGAAATGATGGTGAGAATATGACCCTCGATTTAGGTGCCACTTCAAAAGTGTATATGTTAACAAAACAATTAAACTATGAGAAAGGGGGAAGGGCTAAAGTTATTATGGATGTACCAGACCCAACGTTGAGAGTTACCTACCGACTCATCAGATTTGCAAATTGGGTGCATATGATAGATGGACAAATATAAAAAGAGATTCTTATACGTTGCCTACAGAGTTTCCAAGTGGGCACACTACAACTTTGTACAATTTATTGTGGATAGTATCATTGAGGAGGAATGAGTGAAAAATGAATTAGGAGTGAAAATAACTTGGGGGTCCATACTGTTATTAATTTTACTATTGGAAGTTGGTGTCCTAGATGGACCAAAAGGGAACATGTGGGTTTACCCACCAAAGGCACCCATCTCCCGCTTTAAAGTTTAAGTAGTTCACTTATAATGGGAACATATCCAATGCATATAAGGTGTGAATGAACAAGTGGTATGAGAGGTTTTGCAGAGATTTTGAAAATAAATGGTGTATCCCCTATGAGCTACCACAAATTATTGGGTACCAAATTAGTTTTTTGTTATGTAACACTTCTGTTTGGCATGGTTCATGATGGCTAAAGGAGAATTGGGCATGTAGTACAAAATTCTGTTTGCATTCATCACTAAATACATGAAGTTTGCCATCAATCGGTTAAAGGATGCGTAGCGATTGACCTTTGATGTAGATAAGGTGGATGCTGATGTTCACACCTTACGCGTGACCTATGGACATAACTCAAGGAAAACATATGTGGAGACCTTAGAGCCTATATTTCTGGATGTGCATCCACAGATCAATGTTACCATCAAGGGATATATCCACCAGGTATTTGTATAGTTGTGCCCTAAGATGTAGGGAGGAGTTGAGGTGGAGGTTAGAGATGCCACCTTCCCAAGGCCACGTGAAGCACCGATCCCACTGATAAAAGTGGTCCTTCTAGAGGAAGTTGTAGTAGAAGAAGAAGAGAGTGAAGGGAATTTGGACACTTCCCGGAAGAGAAGATAATATAAACATTGAGGTAGAAGTGGGGGAATAAGTAAATCACAGCCAAATAGCATTGAGGACTCAAAAATAGAGCATGAGGAAGGTGAGTTACCTGGAGGAGAGAAGTTGGAATAGAAGAAACAAAAGGTATATGAGTTTGTCACTTTGGTAATAAAAACAAGCTCAGAAGAAGATACCACAACCTTCAGGGAGGAACTCGAGGTTGAGCTCGAGGCAGAAGAGAAGAGAAGGGCTAAGGTAGACACCAAGGCAACGATTTATGCACGTTAAGGATAAGGCTCATTCTATGAAGGGTCTCCTCCTACACATCCCACCAAATAGAAGGAAGAAAATAAGGAGTCTCCTTTGTCATAAACAAGGATAAAGGATTCACTCCAAGATCAAAGAAGCAACAAATAAAGTGCAAGGTTATAAGGAAGAAGTGGACGCCTATTTCCCCACATATGGACTTCGTGGATGATCCCGAAAAGGTGCTACACGTGAGATTTCAAGGTACCCTCCCCTCAGAGAAGCTATATACATGGGATATTTTGGATCAAAGTGGGGCGTGACAAGAACTAGGAAAATGATAAGCTAGAACCTACATTTCCATATGGGGGAGCCCGAGTTTTAGGTCAATGATCACGCAATAAAGACCATTCATCTAAAAGAAGGAAGGAGAGACATATAAGGTGGTGGATCCAAGCCACCTCATTGATGAGTAGACATGTAACACATTGCAAAATATGTCGTCAAGTAGTACGACACAACTTGGAGACATGGGCCATTGTTCGAACCTTAGTCGTGACAAAGAAATAAAAATAATGGGAGGTAGAGAAACTACACCACGAAATTAAGGGTGAGCAAGCATAAATGAGGGATTCCTATGATTGAGCTGATGCCCTAGTTAAAATTATCTTGGGACAATGGTCGGTGTTGGTGAGTCAAGCCGGGATAGACTATGTTGATGAAATGGAGTATCTAGAGGACCTGGTGGGGATGTTGCTAGTCAACATCAAGGATGGAACGGTGCCAAAAAATTTAGAGCTTTCCAAAGAAAAGGAAAACAACAAACTCACAATTGAGGCCAAAATTCGAAGTTGGAGGATCTGCTCACCCAACTCAAGGGGATAAATATCTTGGCGAGGCAGGGGCTTTAAGAACTATAGGAAGTGTGAACCTATAGTCAATGTGTGGGTAGCAGAGGAAGAGGCTGATCTCAAGGCCTTGCAGAGAAGGTCCTAATAAACAAGTCCTGAGTGCGCACGCTTAATTGTTAACACTACTGCGTAGAAAGACAAAATAAAAACCAAGCTCGAGAAATTAGAGTTCGAATTGGCAAACTCGGGGATTCCATCACTAAGCATATGGATGAGTTCAAGGGTCTATGTGCGGAGTGGTGGTGGTGATTGAGGAGTTTAAGGAGAATTTGGAAGAGATCACACTAGACCAAGTACTCGGTTTAGTAGGAGAGGTGTCGGGAAGGCATTGAATGAGTTGGAGGCATGGAAAAAGTTGAAGGGTACTATGTACCTTGGGATATGATAATATAATATATATGGGTTGATGGAGATGCTGACATGTGGCACACATCCCCTTAGTTATATGTATGGGTTCACATGGGATATAATATTATAATGTATATGGGTTGATGGAGATGCCGACATGTGGCACACATCCCCTTAGTTAGTTATATGGGCTCACATAGGAATTAATTATATTGGGTAATGGGTCGGCCTACATTGGGATTAGGTGTTACCCATCCTATTTAAAGGATGTGAGTATCATTATGAGCAGGTCATGTATGTATGAGTTGAGTCTTCTACTTGGTAGAGGTATATTAGAGGTGTCCCCTCAAGTGGATTCCCATCTTGGGAGATTGTGGAGTTACTCCTTCCTTAAGGAGCATTGTATGGTGTCACCCTACCTTAAGGGTATTATTCTGCATATATTGATTATTTGGGCATCTTGGCCCCACATATATTTGGTGTTGTGTTATCTTCTATAATTTATTGATTTATTATATGCAAGGATCTTATCAAGTGGTATCAGAGCAAGGATTCGGGCAATTTGTGGGGTGAAACCCTAATGTTGGTGATTTACCTATATCCGGAGATTGACCGGAATTTTTCAGATTTTTTTTTGTGGGGATTATAAAAATAATTGTAGTGATCTGCCCTCCAAATTTCAAATTTTTGGAGCTATTTCACAAATGTTGTGTCCGTTTTAGGGTTGAAACCCTAATTCTAAGGCTGAAATTTGAGGAATTTTCCTGACTTTCTTACATTTTTAGAAATCTCTCAAAAATTAAATTGGGGTTTGTGTTCTGTGATTTCTGATTTTTGGCCAACCTTTAGCCAAAAGGGTTAGAATAAGTTTTGATCAAAAGGGTCTATTCCTAAAACCCTAGTTTTGTGGATCATGGGGATGGTAACTTTTTTTGGAGATGGCAGGATTGATGCTAGAGAATGGTGGAACAAATTTAGGGATAAATTCTCTAAACCATAAGATATTTGGTTATTCAAGTTGTGGATTAGTGGCCCTACACAGATTTGGTTTTCTGAGTTAGAAAAGGAGAAGTCTAATTGGTCTTTGGACGAACTGGAACAAGTTTTCATGGACAGATGGGAAACAAAAGAAGAGAAGAAGAAGAAGCAGCAACATCAACAAAAGAAGAAGAAGAAGAAGAAGAAGAAGAAGAAGAAGAAGAAGAAGAAAATGTTGATGATGAAGTTGTTACACATGATAGTGCATCTCCAAGGAAGGAAGCTTCAATATTTCAGTTTGAAGGGTGTATTCAAAGGAAAAAGGTAATTGTTTCCATAAACCCTAGCAACAAATATAACTTCATCAATATGGATGTAGCTCAAAATCTACATGTACAAGCAAAACATATTAAGGAAGCTCAAGTGGATGGTAAGCATATTCAATTTTTTGAAGATTTAAAGCTTTCTATGGATAAATATGTTTTACATTCAGATTTTTATGCTTTAGATATGGATGGTATGGATATTGTTCTTGGATATCCTTGGTTAGAGAAATTGGGAACAATTAATATTAATGTGCAAAAGAAATTCGTGAAATTATGGTACAAGAGAAAGAAAATTACATTGCAAGATGTCACACTTAGGAAAGAAAAAAGTAATGTAAAATTGGATCATGAAGATGAATTTGAAGATGGTGAAGAAGGGAATAAGGATGAATCAGAAGGAGAGGATGAAGAACATAAAGTCACAAATAATTTCTCTACTCAAGAGAAAAAATAAGTAACAAAAAAGGTGGAAGAGGAGAAGAAAGTTGAGGAAAAGGTTGATAAGGTTGAGTATATTAAGGCTGATCCATATAGACACCCCCATCATCATGAGAGGAAACAATCATGGAGACATAATGGGACACATGAGGTCAGAAATCTATATGAATATACAAGGAATTGGAGGAGTAATAATTTTGGCTATACATGGAATCAATGGAACAATAATTGTATGACATGGAATCACAGGAATAATCATTATAGATATGCATGGATGCCGAGGAGGAACACATATGGACCACGATGGAATCAAATGAGCATAATGGAATATGGAATAAGGTTTGGAGTAGCATCACCCACTACGATTTCATATGGGTGGTTGGATGATCGAGCATAGCGACAAGTGTGCAATAATTTAAAGCGCACTCATTATATGGCTTCTTCTTATGTTTTGGGGATGAAACATGTCAAAGAGGGAGGCAATGCTATGTACCATGGGATATGATAATATAATATATATGTGTTGATGGAGATGCCGACATGTGGCACACATCCCCTTAGTTATATGTATGGGTTCACATGGGATATAATATTATAATGTATATGGGTTGATTGAGATACCGACATGTGGCACACATCGCCTTAGTTAGTTATATGGGCTCACATAGGAATTAATTATATTGGGTAATGGGTCGGCCTACATTGGGATTAGGTGTTACCCATCCTATTTAAAGGATGTGAGTATCATTATGAGTAGGTCATGTATGTATGATTTGAGTCTTCTACTTGGTAGAGGTATATTAGAGGTGTCCCCGTCAAAGTGGATTCCCATCTTGGGAGATTGTGGAGTTACTCCTTCCTTAAGGAGAACCGTATGGTGTTGCCCTGCCTTAAGGGTATTATTTTGCATATATTGATTATTTGGGCATCTTGGCCCCACATATATCTGGTGTTGTGTTATCTTCTATAATTTATTGATTTATTATATGCAAGGATCTTATCAAAGGGGGAAATAGATGCAAAATTCCTCGAGTTAATCCAATTGGTCCTCTAGCGTGGTGGAAGATAAGTTTCTTTTTTCCTTAGCTGATTTTTGGTCGATAAAGTTTTATTTGGGGAGTGCGAAGGATTTCCGTTGGTAGTAATCGAGCTAGTGTGAGGTGATGTTGAGTCCTTGAAATAACTAAGTACCTAAGGCGTGGAGGGTTATGGCATGCAGAAGCGGGCGTGAAGGCAAGAACAAAGGAAAATTTTGGGAATGCGCAAAGGCTTGCCCCTAGGTGGGACGGGTTCAGACTTAGTCACTTTTTGGACTATGGATAAAGTCGTGTTAAAGGAACACATGGAAAGGTGACCAGATTCAGTTATGGATAAAGTTAAGCTATGAAGACTTCCAGCTCAAGGAAAGCATATTCCTAGGTATCATTATGGTTATCATAAGAGGATTAGGATCTGTAAAAGTGGAGTTAGTTACAACTAGCTAGCATCTACATGCTGAGGATACTTGATTAGGGAAAGACATGATGAAATTTGGCATGTTCTTGGGAAATGATGGATCGGTTAGAGGGGATTCCTTTGAGTCCCTTCTTATGTATTGATTTGCACGACATCAAGGAGAAAGGGGGAAGTAGATGAATAAAGTGGGAATTAGGGAAAGTATGTGGGAAGTCTCTACTGTAACTTGTGTGATGAAACCATTATAGGAAGCATTGAAACTCTGTGAATGTATTTGGCCCATGTATGGATCTCTTGATGTATCTTGGCTACTATAAACACTTGTGAAGCAATAGATAATGGAGTATTTTGAATATCTAGTGTCTAAGGGTTTAAAATATTGTATGCTTTACACTGATAATGGTTTAGATCCAATTCTCTTATGTTATTGTGATGTTTTCTTTCATGTTATGGTGCATCAGTGTATGGTTCTAGCTCTATTACTTTTGTTCTTGTGATGGATGCATATATTACTATTCTTGAAACATTCCTCCATTAATGATAAGTATTCTTACAAAGCTCACATAAAAGAGGGCTCGACACCGTGTGTGCCTTAGGTGAGTGCCTGGGCCTAGGGTCAGGTGGATAGGTTGATGTGTTTGGGGTTTGAAGAGGAGTTAGAGGTAAAAATGACTACATGCCTATTGCTACTCAACCACCTACTTCCACTCTTCCGCCTACTTCTATTGTTCCCATATTTAAGTTCCTACTCCCACCAACCACTTCACTCCACCTCTTGTTTCTCACACATAACAAGTCTCTTCTATTAGCACTCAATACTTATTCTCTCTTTATCATGATATTTAAGTTCAAATCTATCAATTGCAATAGGCTACTTCTTGTGCATCTCCATCTCTGGATTCCACATTACTACTTCATACTCCTTTCGCACTTTCCATTTTTGCTTATGCATTTCCTCTTAATTTTGTCACTCCCAAGCTGCCCATTTTCAATGGTCATGGTGACCCTCAAGAGCATATCCAAGCATTCCATATGGCATGTATAGATTTTGTGGATGATCATACTCTCTTAGCTAAGCTCTTTCCTAGAAGTTTTCATGTTTATGTAATGCATTAGTTTTATGATCTACTTGTCCACTCGGTAATATATTTTACGCATTTAGATGACGCTTTTATCACTCATTTATATATCAATATCAGCTCTAACATATCCTATACTCAACTCATGCAACTTCAAAAGGATATAATGAGAATCTAGCAGATTATGTCTTGTGATATAAGAACAACTTAGCTAAGATGTCTAATGTGCTTATAGACTCTGAACTTCAAGATCTATTCGTCCAAAGTCTATTACCACCTCTCTAGGAGAGTTTCATCTTTGAGACCTCTCCATCATTCGATCATTTATGTCATACTCTTAAGCTACATGAAACTAAATTATTATCTATAGGTAAGCTTAAGTATCATGAGAAAGCTTCATCTTCTACGCGCTTTCAAAGTAAATCAACTTTCAAGCCGTCTACAAAGCCTAAAGAAGCTAAAGCTAATATCAACGTTATTACTACCCCCTGAGAAGCTTCAATGGTAGCCTCCAAAGCGCATATTTACAAAATTCCTATTGCTCCACATCTTTTATCACCATAATTGGTTGACAACAATCTTATTACACTTCCTCCTCCACTCAATTTTGACCCATCTTGTCTAAAAGGTCACAATTACAATGAAAATATCGATATTACTATCATCAATACATTGGGCACTCTATAGATTGATGTTTCGTACTTCAAAATCTTATTCAATATCTCATCGATAATAATGTAATTGAGCTTCCTAAGCCTACAAATTCTGCACCGGTCAATAAAAATCACAAGCTCAAGATCTTCAACAATCCTCTTCTAAGTATGACAAACAAGTGGCTAATTCTTCACTAATCATACGTATCGTGCAGTTGATTCCTCCTTTATCGGGGTTCTTGATTTAATATTTGAACACATTGATGCATCTTCACCAATAATTACATTATCCAATCACGAATATAATGCCATGTTCTATTCTGACAGATTACATATCAACGCTTCTATTGGTTCTTATGCGATTAACAATACCATGATTAGTACATCATCTTCTCTTTGTGCATGTTCTATTGCACTTCTCATTGCTATTGATTTTTGATCTTGTAAATTTCATATCCAAAGGCCTAAATCTTACGGTTATGTCAAGCTTCAAGTCACTTTTGGTCCTCTTACCATGTTTGTGCCATTTCCCTTGGCACCTTCAATAAAAAGGTGTGACATACTCTTAGGTCTTCCATGGCTCCGTGCATGACTCGGGCTATCATTTTTCATAAATCACTTGTGTCTAAAATTAATTCACAACAAGAAAGTCATTACTATCAATGGTGTTCCACCATGCACACCATGGCCACAACCTCCTCTTGAGGTTTCCATTGCACTCATTAGAGAATCTAGGTCCCCACAACCTCTTGATTCTAAACCACAATCTGATTGTAGCTTGCCTATTCGCACATGACCTACTCGGTCTCATCGGTCTCCTAGTCCATCTCATCAGCCTAGGTCCACCAATTGTGCAGTTCATTCATATAGGTATACATCACCTCCTCATTTTCCTTCACATAGGTGTCCATCACCTCTCGTGCTCTTCTTCACATAGGTGTTAATCACCTCCATGCTCGATTCACACAGGTGTTCATCACCTTCATGCTCTACTTCACATAAGTATTCATCACCTCTGCACTCTCCTTCACATAGGTATTTATCACCTCACATGTATCATGCATATAGTTATCATTCGTTGATACATCATGTATCATACACCACTAGTCTTAAAGCATGGTCACATACCTTTATCTCCACAAGCATCGGTGGAGGACCCATGTCTTTCATTTTTATTGGAAAACATACTCACCATCACACACTTGGGGGACATCATGCTTATTCCCCCCTTCTAGCATTCTAATGTGTCTATTTCTTCTACTCATAATTTGATACAATGGTATCATCATCATCCTATGACGCACTCTCATGCTAAGGTTCACACTTGACTATTGAGGGCATACTACATACATGAAGCTCACACACTACACCTTTCACACTACGCACATTCATTAATGAAAGGAACGATAAGAAGATTGTTCCAAGCCATGATCTCAGATGATAATAGCACACCACATTAGATTTTCAAAATAGAAGAGCTAAAATACCATATATGGAAATCCATCATAATCCATAATGCTCAATACATTACAATACAATGACTTGAATTACTCAATAAGAAAGATGTACATATAGGAGGAGGGAAGTGCAACTACTACCTAAATCAATGGTGAAGAACTCCCACTAACTAATATTGGTAGTTAAGTTAACTCCAGAAGACTAGTAAGCTAACTCCACATAACTGAGAAGCTAACTCAACACAACTAGTAAGCTAACTCCACACAACTAGTACACCTAAGCAAGCTAACCCAACAAGTGTAGGGCTAACACAAGTGTAAGAATTATCTTAATAAATAAATAAAAGGATAAATAATAACCTACACTAACACCCTTCCGTAATCATAGCTTAGTTAGTCAAAAAGAAGGTGGGACCCGACAATAAGGCTGATGAGGTACCCACGTATAATAACTGGGAAAATTAGACACCGCAAGGTACCCAAAACTAGTAATAACAAAGTAGAGAGAAAAATCCCGTTGTAAGATATCCTAAGAAGCTCGGCTCCAAAAAATTGTACAATGCTGAAGAATTTTGGTGCACATTGTGGTTTGAATCCACTTCTCGATCATAGAACTCAAAAACAACTGACACTGGGATTCATCAAAATAACCCCATTTAAGGAGACTATCAATGAAGTGATGTTGAAAGTGCAAAAAAACACCAAACATAATTTGATCAATCACAAATAGGTTTGCCATGATCCAAGAACAACCAAGGAAATAAGACAAAAACATGAGATCCAAATAAACAGGAGTACCATGATCCAAAAAATCCAAGGTAACAAGGTAAGGACATAAAATTTGAAGAATCAAGATCAATTACTACAAATAGATGTGGCATGATCAAAGAACAATAAATAAGGAAACCAGAGGAAGGACATGAGATAAAAATAAATAGGAGTGCCACGATCCAAGAAGAGCCAAGGTAACAATATAAGGACACGAAACTCAAAGAAGCAAAGATCAACATGTAACAAGGACACAAAATCCAATGGATTAGTATCAACACCAAACCCTCCCATACTTCTTTGAATGGTTAGAGTGACAACACATATCTATATGAGTTACCAAAATCAACTACAAGAACATTGGAAAACTAACAATGGGCTTCACTAGAATAGCTCCTCCATAAGAGAGACTCAAACAAGTCAAAAAAGTGTCAAAATAAAGATCCAAAATATCTCAAAAAACAAGAGAGATAGAAATGTATACACCCATAGATACAAGAATGCAACACCCAAAGTTTTAGGACATCGAATCAACCAAAATTACATCCACAAGTGATTACAACACCCTCCCAAATTTGACACTTTATAATTAAGTGTATGTAAATATTACAATGAGTAAAAGTACCTTTTACATTTGAAATATGTGTATAAAAATTTCACCAATGTGTAGATCTCGAAAAAATACACAATTTCAAAAAAAGATCACCTTAATCTGAGCTACGAATCAAAAGTTATGAGCTCTAGAAGGTTTTGATATTAAAATAATATTTTAATGCTAATGTTTTTTAAAAGGTACACGTGACACCCAACTGTCCAAAGGGTAAAAGAGTGCATCCACATGATACATGCTTTCAACCAAAGGATAAAATCTTGCGCCCAAAACCTAAATGTCTAGAGGGTAAATCATTACATCCGAAGGATACACACTTATTTCCAATGGATGAAAGAATGCACCTAGAGGGTACAGATCTGCGTCCAGTGGATAAAATAATGCACCAAGAGGGTACAAATCTACATCTAGATTTGACTGTCTTGAAACATGGTCAAGTTTACAGTCGATTATATGGTTTTGGCACCTTCCAAATCGAATGAGGCACTCCGTTTTGCATAAAAATGCATGTTGTAGAAAAGTTCTAACAAATTATGAATACATGAAAATAATAAACCCTTGCTTGCAAAGAAAAACTTACAGATGGATGTCTACATCATCTATCACTCTAATACCATGAAAAGAACGATAAGAATATTGTTCCAAGATGTGATCTCAAATGATAATAACACACCACATTAGATTTTCAAAATAGAAGAGCTAAAATACCATATATGGAAATCCATCATAATCCATAACGTTGATACATTACAATACAATGAATTGAATTACTCAATAAGAAAGATGTACATATAGGAGGAGGGAAGTACAAATACTACCTACATCGGTGGTGAAGAACTCCCACTAAATGATACTTGGTGGTTAAGTTAACTTCGGAAGACGCAGTAAGCTAACTCCACATAACCGAGAAGCTAACTCAACACAACCGATAAGCTAACGCACACAACTAGTACACCTAAGCAAGCTAACCCAACAAGTGTAGGGCTAACACAAGTGTAAGAATGATCCAAATACATAAATTAAAGGATAAATAATAACCTACACTAACAATCAAATCTCTTTCTAGTAGCTCCTATCACACATTATACACACTTTGCGCTCTATGCATCTATTGTCACACATTGCACTTATTACCTAATGACGTATTCTAGTTCCACGGTTCATAATCGACTATTGAGGGTCTAAATCTGAAATGAACCTCACCACACTCACTCACTCTCTACACTCTACACTTTATCGATCATATCTTTCTAGCGCATAATTCAAACCATTTCCCGATGATGCACTCTTGTTCTATGGTTCATTCTTGACTATCGAGGGTCTTTTAAAATGAACCTCATCACATGCATACTCATCTACATCTGCATCTACTCGGTGGGCATGATAATATTATCACATTCACTTTGCATTCTATTACATACACATTCACAACATACTGCATATCTTAGTTGCATTTACTCTTGATTTCTTATACTTACATGTACACTTTACTTACCATGCTAGAAAAATAGTTTGTATGCCATTGTATTTCTATATACACATGCATGCTCACTTGTCTTCTAGTTGTGAATGTAGATTTTACAAATATACTTACAAGCAACATAGATACTTGGTGCCATACCTCTTACCAGTCCCCCGCAACATCTCCCGCAGGCATCTACTTTCGTACTCATCACAAAAGTGCTATCATTTTGATTTATACTATTTCCTATTTCATACTAGCACAATACTCTATCATATCATCAATTAGTTTACATACGTCTTATCTTTCGAACATGCTAATGGGTGATTCATATGTAACATTTTATTTGTAGGTATATTTTCCACCATGGTTGTCCGATTCTCGTATTTGTCACTATTTTCCATTAGTTGTTATTGTTTGGGGCTTTCCCCTATGTCTTGTTTGTTCACTTCTTGTGTGCTTTTGGCCACTTTGGCCCCGATTGTCTTGTGACATCGTGAGTGATGTCCTATGTTTACAACTCACTTTTCGTGGTTTACTTTGTCTTC
Source organism: Taxus wallichiana var. yunnanensis (assembly GCA_018340775.1). Classification (NCBI taxonomy): domain Eukaryota; kingdom Viridiplantae; phylum Streptophyta; class Pinopsida; order Cupressales; family Taxaceae; genus Taxus; species Taxus wallichiana. The sequence goes on along the minus strand of CM031239.1, from coordinate 773,615,131 downwards.
TTGCGTGCTAGCTTACACACTATTTTTTATATATGTGTGTTTATCTTGTTTTTATTAACACATGTTTGTAGCCATTTTAATTGCACGTGCCTTGGTTTTTACCAAGCACATTCCCCTTCCCTATATGGTATTAGTCACAATTTAATGGTCATTCCTCTCTTTGGGCCACATTCTCCTAAACGACATTGCATGTACTCCAAATGAGGGGGCATCATTGGGTGAATCAGTCACCCCATACGGTAGTTCACACGATCACACGAGTTCAACATAGCTCATTATTGATACAACATAGTCTTCATCCACGAAATGACCCATAATATGACTTGGGTCTTCAACATAGCATGAACGCCAATTCCCGAGACACATATAGTAGTGCCTAGGTGCTCTTGAACCTTCTTGGGTGCCTATGAATAGGAGAAATTACACATTTTTTCTCAATTTGGCATTGCTTATAATAGTTTACACAATGAATTTTACAGACAAGCACAATCCTTCAACACTCAACATGCATGTTTTCACCTCTTTTCTATTTTTGCATTGGATCAAACTAGATCAGATTTGAACACACCATCTGTAGTTGTGTTTATATTTTGGGAAGCAGTCAAAGATTGGAGAATAACACTAGACCTTTCTCCCTACACTTCTTCCACACTTGGTGAGATTGCTTTAAAAACTTGCACTTGACGTAGTTGGCGTGAGATCACCTAAAAACTCATTCTTGGCATGAGATCACCCAAAAAACTCATTCTTATACAACATTTTAGGGTCCTTTTACACTCTTCACTCATCACAAATCAAGTGCACATGTTCCTTTTCACATTTTACACACTTTTTTACTTATTTGGATCGAATTTTTCATATACACATATTTGACTACTCGTTTTCTCTTCTCTTTTGCAAGTCCATCCTTATGGGAAGAAACAGTCACATCATCAAGCATCAAGTGACATCAACAATAGGTATAACATGACATCACACATACACTTTCACCCCTAGGGTCATTTTCACTTCCTCTTCTCTAGCTTTCACACTTCATTTTTATCACTCCATGTTTTTTCTTGTCTCCTTGACATGCTTTTCACCATTGATCTACATGGTTATCAGGTACACATCTCTTATCTACGTTTTTCTATCAATAATTCACTCAAAAACATAAAGTGGGGACAAATGTACACACTAAATCATGCACTTTAGGTACATTTCTAGGTCCTAGTCACATACTTTAGACACAAAATCACGCACTTTGGGTATCTATCTAGTCCTAATCACATAATACTATTCATATGATTCATAAGCAAGAAAAGTACTAATTGATCTCTATATTTGGCCATCTTTGCTTGCTTTCCATTTCCACTTTTGGTCTTACACTCCTTCTTTCCCAGTTTGTCTTTTCATAATTCGTCATTTCTCCCTCTGGACACCGCCGCTAGGTGCCCCCATCCCCTCTGGGCACCCCAAACCTCTTTGTACTTTGTTCACTTATTTTGGGTCATTTCTACCCATTTGGGCATCTTATATTCTTTATGGTCAACCTTTTCGGGTTAATTAAGAAATTCAGAAAGGGAATCATATAAATATAAATTCATGTGACCATAATAAAGAACCAAACACTAAACATTAGCTATCACCACCTAAGATTTCTTTCAAAGAGGATCATCAAGAGCATCCAGACATCCATCTAGCTCCACACAAGGGAAAATGAAATTCTCCTTCGAATACACTTCATAGGAGGGGAAGTTCATTCTTTCATGCACATATTTATGTAAATTTGTTACATCTAACTACTTGCTCGCTATCAAGTGTGAAATGCACAAGAGTCACCTAGGGCACAATTCTACACACACACATAACTACATTGGGTCTAAGATGTAGTGCAATGATTGGTTGCAAGTTCAATTTGTTGATAGTTAAGGACAATTTGACCCCTCATTTTCATAATTTTTTTGGGATTCGATGCAATTTATGGTTTTACAGTCATTTCTTCATTGTAGGTTATAAGCAACATCTATGGACTTGGTGTGGCACACTAGCGATAAGAAGAAAAGGATGATGAACATCTTGAAAATCTACGAAATTAACTTCTACAGCTTACTAAATAGACACACTGCAGATGCCAAGAATAGGTCTCTAACTCCCCGTACGCCCCTGGTCCTCCATAGGCACCCTATTCCAAGAACTTCCGACACTCTTGCATTTTTATGGGGCTGATTGCGACACTCGAGTTCCCTGTTCTAGCTATTTTCCAAATTAGCACAACTTCTACATCACATTGAAATTATCTAAGTGTTTTCTCCTTTCATTTGTAACTAGGGTTTCATACTTTTTAGCTTATCTTGCTTGGGTCAAACTTTTACTTAATTTTATATTCATCGCTGCTACACATAGCATAGAATTAGGAAACTATTTATTTTGATATTTTCTTAATCACATGCCACTATTCATATGATTCGTAAGCGATAAAAGTACTAATGGACCACTGTCTTTGGCCTCTTTTCTTTCTTTTTGGTTTCCTTCTTGGTATTACACAACTTCTTTCTTAGTTAGACTTTTGACACTTCAACTTTTCTAAGTTTAGACACCAATGTCTAGCCAAGATGTCGTGGCCTAGGTGCCCCCATCCCCTCCTGGGTGCCCCATAACTCTTTGTATCTTTCTTGCATCTTTTGGGTCCTTTCTAGTTATTGGGCATCTTATTTTCTTGGTGGTCATCCTTTTAATGGTTAATTACAAAATTCAAACAAGGGAATCATATAAATACAAAGCTATGTGACCATAATAAAGGACAAAACACTAAGCATTTACCATCACCACCTAAGGTTGCATTCAAAGGGCATTACAAGAGCATTCAAACATCCATCTAGATTCACACAAGGGACTGTTATTTTTACATACACACATAGGAGGGGAAGTTTATTTTTCCATGCACACATCTATTTACATCTTCTACATCTATCTATTGCTTGTTATTCAAGTTCGTTTGACATAAGAGCCACCTAGGGCATGATTCTACACACACACACACATAATTATATGGAGTCTAAAATGTAGTGCAATGCTCTGGATTGTAAGCTCACTTAGTTGGGTGACCACCGGGGTTAGTCTGACTCCCCATTTGTATCTTTTTCTTTTTAGGATTTTATGTGTTTTGGGGTTTTGTAGGTGCTCTTTCTCTTTGCAGGTTTTAGGTGAATTCGGTGATCAACCAACGACACATAGGTGACTAAAGGCAACATCCAAAAACATCTCACACCTCGCGAAATTGAGTTTATAAGGTTCTAAGTATTCACATGCACCCAGAGGAGGTCTGCAACACCCTAGACACCCCTAACCCTACACAAGTGCCATATTCCTAAAATTTGTAGCATTCACATAATTTTCTGGGCTTAGTTGCAACAATCTACCCTCCTGTTCTAGTAGTTTTCCACTTCGACACATCTTCGGGATTATTGCGAATCAACTAAGTCTTATTTCCTCCTTGCACTTAGGGTTTTAAATTTGGCTTGCTTATTGCTTAGGCAAAATATGTACTTTGTTGCTTATTTATTTACTACTGCAATACAATATAGGGTTTAACATAAAAATTCTATTTTTGTTAAATAATTGAGTAATATACTTCTCTTTTTAGAGATAGTTTTATATTTTTCATCTGGAAAAATTATTACTTTTTCCTTTAATCCCAAAGCCCCTAAGATTTGGATCACCCAGTCCTCAAAGAGAGGATTCCCATTGTGAATGTGAAGAAGAAAACATCGAAATGAAACCTATGTAGGTTTGGAAGCTTGTTGGAATAAGATGGCTTGCAAGGAGATGAACCTGTTGAATATTTTCTAAAGGCTAGTGCTATAGGAGTTGTTGCCATATAAAGGAGTTTCCATGATTAGTGGTAGTTGTCCGAGGTCTCCGATGTGGATGATAGACTGTTTTTGAATTTAGATGTCTTAGAATGGGGAAAAGCTTCATGGAGCCGTTAGTCAATTTTGAAGAATAACTTTGGACCGATGAAATTCATTTCGTTAATAAGAATGTATTCATTACAAGAGTCTTAAAATTACTAAAATTCTTGACCTTATAATGGTTTGGGCTCTTCCATGGGAATCCAAAGGTCGACATGTATTGTGGATGTTGAGATGCTAAATGTTGCAACCCCAATAGGGACAAGTAGGAGTGGTGAAAGAGTTGTGGTTGATGTAGACATGCTTTACGATTTGATATTATTTATGAGTTATGATTTCCATGTCCTGCAGTGCCTTGAATAATCAAATTTAATGGAGGTAGATGGATTATGTGTAAGAAGTAGTGGATAATATTATCAAAAGCCAATTGTTGTTATGGAGATAAAGGAGATGTAGAAGATATGTAGGGAAAGTGCATGTTACTGATATTGTTGTTAACTTTATTATCTTTGATGAAATATGGACCAAAAACTTGTAAAGCAGGGGGAACATTATGAAGGCTCCAATTGTTCTTTGTATTAAACTCTCGGTGACCCAACATATCTAAGTTGTTAAGACTTGTTATGTTTCCTAGACGAAGTTGAGCTAAAAGTTTTCATTCATTCAATTGTTCATGAGTATGAATGTTTTCATTATCGAGATCCAGATTCATTTTTAGAAACTTACTTGGGAGATGGTACAAAGTAGGTGACATGCCAAGTAGATAATTATTTTTTAACAGGTTCTAGTTAGAAATGATATCCTCAGGGGTGAACCCAATATCAGAAGGAATATTATGAAAAGGCTTATAGAGAAGGAGTTCGACTAGCAAAAAAATTCAAAAGCTGGTGATCCATGCACTAGAATGTGAGAAAAAATTATATAGGCACAGATAATTGTTATACGAGAATAAACCTTCCATTTTTTAGTATTGTAGTATTTGTTATAACTCCAATCTTTAACAACTTGGATAAGAGTAAGCGAATCCGTATTTGAAGGGAAGGACTTATATGCATCCAAGAAAAAGGTTGTTTCATGTGCACAAGATTCATATTCAACAACTCATCACAATAATTTCCTCCCAACATTCAATGAAACAAAAGAGTGGTCTGTATAAAACAAGTGGTAGTTTTTGAAGCATGTGGCATGTTTCATGTGAATTAAAGTCTTTCTCAACAACACTCTCTATAAGTATTTTACAAATGGAAATATGTGATGAAAATTCAAGGTCCACATCTGTTGCAAAATATGGAGAGCATGTGGCGATAGGTTTTTAAACGTTGCTCTATCTTTGAAGAATATTTTGTAATGTACTTCAGACGTCATGGAAATAAAACATGGGTTGATAGTCAACATTGGCTCTCCATATAGATAGCATCTCTCGGTTGTGAATGTTTAATGTACCATCATTTCTTGAAGGAGGTACTTAATTATGTCATTCTCCTCTATAAATAATGTTGAATGGGGATGAAGCTCCTAGGGGGCATTGTACTAACATTGGAGGATAATTTTTATGTAAACATGTGTGTTCATAACCTTTGTAAGCCGAACATGATTAATAAGATTTTTGAGAGGTCTACAGTGTGGCAGAAATTATTTTTCTTGTTTGTAGTAAAAAGTATCATTATGGATGGAGTAGTGAATGAATTCTGATCAAATGGAGGTCAAGCACGAGTTCCAAGAAGACACATATTTATTAAAGTATTGTTTAGTTGCTTCTATAGATGCACTATCTTCCCATCATAAATAACATTGATATTATGAACATTCTCAATCCATAAGAAACTATGGACATGTGTGGAACCTCTATGTTGTCATTCACACCTACGAGAAAGAGAGGGTTAAAAACCATACAAATAAAAATACAATTGGAAGGTGTGGACCTATCTATTTACATGTAGCAATAACATTTATCTCAAAGGTGTTCTCTAATACTTCTTCATAAAAGATAGTGAATCTTTGATACAAGTAAGAAAAGACATGTTGAGGGTTAGAAATAATGTATAAATTCCTCCATTGTGCAAAGAACATCGATAGGGGAATCACTTGGCACAATATTATGGAGGTTAGGAAATTTTGTGTCCATCACATTGAGAGTAAATAATAATGTTAGTAGGCCTAATTGCTCAACCATGTCTGAAACCTCACTCATACTCTTAGAACAAAAATAACATGTTCTATGGAGGTTGTTTCCAAAACACATCAAACCTGTCAGTAGATAATCATTGGGAAGTCTTGAAGTCATTTATGGAGTTCTCTAATAATTAGTGGGATATTGTACTCTATATTTTATTTCATGAAAAAATGGTTGTATATTGGCTTCAATGACACATTATGAGGTTAGGTAAGAAGTATCGGAACCTTGGGTGTGAACAAAATCAATCATCATGGTAGGGCATCAAATACAGGCATATTCATGCATTTAAACTTCTTTCATGTGTGGATGTTTAATCATTACTTTACCTTAAAAAAAAAGTAGGAAAATCCATGGAGAACAATCCCTCATTGGTGTATTCATCTATTAAAGAATGGTAAAGTTCTTTGTGACAAAGTGAAGGGAGTGTAATAGCCATTTGTAAACAAGAATTATTCTATTTCCTCTTCTTTTGATCATGTGTTATGAATAAATGGTATAAAATATGAATTTTGGAAAATTATTTCAGATGAGTTGAGAAGAACATCATCACCATCCTTTATATCATTATAGTGCGGGCTAGAAAGATGCAATGTAATTGTGTTAGGAGAGGAGGCAAAATTTGTTGACTCATAAAGGCTGATAGGAAAGAGCATCATTGCATATTAAAACATCTATGTAGTATGGATAATGGGTAATTTTATATTGAAGGGATTCCTAAACACGATACCTACTAACATAGAAGTCATACTATGTTAGTTGGGATCCTTTATTCTATAAAAGGACAAGGTACAAATCTCCAAACTAATGTGGAAGGTATTTGTCTATGGATGAGATGTTTTGTGGGAAACAAATTATGTATCCAGAGTAATTATATTATTCACCATGTGTCCGGGTAACTTACATGATTGGATTAAATCTTGCAATTAACATCTCCTCCACCTGGGTTAAAGACTTTAGAGTAGAAGGTTGAAGTCACGAGTCCATATTGTTTGAAAAGGAAAAGTGGTGCTTTGTTGTTTTTCATTTTTGCATCTCATTACAAGTATGAAGGCCTTCATATAAAATTGTTTGTATCCATGGCTAATTTTCCAAACAAATTGAGCAAGTGTGGATTCCATTAATATTCAAAAAGGATGCCAATACCGTAAATGCTTGGTTTCAAGGTGTAGGGAAAATTCTAGTGTGCTCAACAAGTAGTAAGAGTTGAGTAATAATGAGGAAATAAAGTAGAAAGAGAATGTGAAGTTGATTGTTGGGTGCAAGGAACATTGGAAAGGTTGATAGGTGAATAGAAAATGTGGGTTAAAGGAAAGGAATGGGTAGAGGAGGAAGGTGTTGCCAATGATACTTGTATGTTATCTTGTACAGGGATGGGAACTTAAGTATTAGACATTGCATTTTTAGCGAAAGTGCTTACAAAGTGTGGAGACAATGATGAAGAAGTGAGGAAGGTGTATGGAGGGTTACCAAAATTGGTCTCCAAACAAGTATCATTTGTGTGATCTGTTGGAAAATGTGCATTTTATAAAGCGTTCAGAAATCGGGAAGGTATGAAAGGGTAGTTATGAAGAAATTGTAATTCATTGGGCATTATTATTGCCTGCTTTGTTTACGAATATGGTAACAACGACGTTTCTTGGCATTTATGCCTAATTTTTTTGGGCCTAGAGTTCTTTCCTCCATACTCAATTTTTAGGCCTCAACATTGGAGAGAAGGAAATGGTCCGTAGAAGGATGACCTGTATAAAACATTACAAGAGAGGTGATTAACTAAAAATGGAATAACTATGTAGTATATAGATAGTTAATCTAAGCTATGAAAAATCTGTAATAAAATAGATAAATGCACTAAAGAAGTATGAAAACAAGCTAAAGACCTATGCAAAAGGAAATGCTAACCCTAATATGTAAAAGAGAGTAAGGAAGGAACTCAACTGATAATAGATGCATGTTAGAGAGTGTTGTAGAGGTGACTGGAGAAATTAGGAGTAAGAAAAACTATGTAAAAGTCTCAAAATGATGTATTTAGAGGATCTAGCTGAACTAAGGTGCTTGTGGGCATTCTCGTCTACAATATGGGTGCCTTGGTATGTGTAAAATCTTTAAAAATGGTTTTTATAGGGTCATAAGGTGGTTTGAAACCCTCGTTGTGTATCACATCAACTTCGCTATCCTACGCCGAATGTCACCAATACTCCAAGATGAATAACAGAACCGTAAGACCCCAAAACAAGAATAAAACCCTAAAAAGGATAATGGATATGAAGGGATCAAACTGACCTTAGCTGCCACAATGGTGGACTTACTAACTAAGCAATGCACTACATCTCAGACTGATGTAGTTCTATGTGCAAGTGTTTGTGAACATGCCCTAGGTTGCTCTTGTGCCGCCGTCACTTTATGAAGTAGCGAGCAATAACTATGTGTAGAAAATGTAGTGGAATGTGTGTATGGAATATAATAGAATCCCCCTATAAAGTGTGATGCAGATGTCCTAACCTTGATGATGGAGCTATGTGGATGCAAGTGATCTCCAATGCAATAGATGGATGCAACTCTAGATGGAGTGATAGTTGTAAGTGATGCTAGGTCCCTCATTATGGTATCATAACTTTATATTTATAGGGTTCTCTTGATCTAATTTCATAATTAACCCCTAAAAGGTGAACCGCAAGAAAACTAAAGATGTCAAACAACTAGAAAGAGCCCAAAAAGATGTGGGAAAGTGTGAAAAGGACTGTGAGGCCCACGGGCACCCCAAGATTAGCCCAGTACCCCAGTCGAGGATAAAATGATGTGAAATGACATAAATAGACTGGGCATGTGGCTGAAGAGGGTTGGTAATGATGAAATAAAATAAAACAAGATGGGCAAAAGACGGGGTTAATTAGTACTTTATTCACTCAAGAACCTTCTAAATAGTAGTATGAAACCAAGATAAATAAATTTCTAAAGTGCATAAATTTGTGACTACATTTTGCCCCAAATTTATGTTGGTGAGTCTGAAAGATCGATAACATAAAGTAGATAGAGATGCGTGCTGATGTCCATGAAGAGTGTAGTAAAAACACATTGAAGGACTAGACAAAGCTTGGAATGACAAAAATATGGAGGAGTGTGGAAATTAAAGATGAAAAATGCACAAAGAAAAAATGATGAGAGTGAACATAGGGTGGGATGTGTGTGTAGATGTTGCGGTGTGTAATGTAACTACATGGTTAGTAAAGTGCGTGTTGTCACAAAGTGTTGTTGTTGATGCTATTGTTGTTGTTTCCCCCAATTTGACTTCTAATTTCTCATATGACTAGACCTACAAGGAGAAAATGATCATGTAGTCAAATATGTATGTATGTAAGTGTAAAAACACAATGTAAAAGACACATGTATATGTAAAATACGCAAATGTAAAATGGAAAATGTAAATGGAACATGTGCATGTGATACAAAAGGATATCCTATATCTTGTGAGTTTTTGGGTGATCTCACACCACCCCTAGCCAAAGAAGTGTAGGGAGGAAATGCTCTGTGTCCTCCAAGCTCTAAGTTATTCCCTGAATGTGTGTGAAGATATCTTTATATCATCCTGGTTTTCTGGGTGATATGATGCCACTGACTGAAGTAGTGTAGAGAGGCACAACCACTATAACCTCCAGGCCTATAACTACTTCCCATAATGCTAAAGACACCATGTCCTGTAAAAGCTGCTATGTATGGGGTTCATAGACTGGTCTAAACCCACTTGCTATATATAACTGAAATGAACTGGTGTAGAATCTCTATGTTAGTATGTAAAAACCCCAAATGATGCCCCCTCTTTGGGGCACATGCAACACCACTGATAGAAGAATGCGGCCCCAAAAGAGGACCAACCACATGTACTTTGTAACTCTTCCCTGTAGTGGGAAGGGAATGTGCTTGGTAAAAACCAAGGCACACACAAATAAGGATGGTTAGCCAAAGACAAGTGTTAGTACAAAAACACATGCATGTAGAAAATAAGTGTAAAGTACACAAACAATGTAAAAACTACCAAGCACAATAGTGTAAACATGCAAGAAGACAAGTAAGCCACACAAAGTGGGTTGTAAACATGGGACATCATTGACGATGTTGTAAGACACACAATAAAATCATGGCTGCGAACAACAAACAAGTGTGCACACCAAACATAGGGCAATGCCTGTATACAAGAAATGAACAATGATAAACAAGTACAGAAAAGAGAAGTAGTCATTGAAACATGTAATCCTACAAAATAAGTGTTACACATGGAACACCCATTAGAATGTTAGAGAAATAACCAATATGTCAAATCATGAATAAACGAGTAAGGTAAAGTGATAAGGATAAAATGAAGCAATAACACCTATGAGAGACGAATGTGAATGTCCCCAACGATTCGTGTAGGAAGGGTAGAAGACAAACATCCATACTGCAAGCGTTTGAAGGATCTCGTATATTCGTAATCAAAATTTGACAAAGGTGTGAACACGCATGTGTGGATGGTATATACAATGAAATATAAGAAATCAATCTAATATGTGTAATAAAGTGATCATGTAAAACACTAGTAAACAAGAAGAGTAAATGCCCCAAAGACAATGCAATATGCTATGGATGGATGAAACGGAATGTAAGATGGAACGATAGGATCCCCGTGCCCCCGAGTGAATGGAAGTGTATGCAATGAGGTTCATTTTTTTCTCCTTCAGTAGGCAAGAATGAACAATAAACGAGAGTGCGTCATCGGGAAATGGTCGAGTAAGATGTTGTGTCTAACACATTGTGATGAATGTATAGGTGTAGTGATGAGATGCGACCTAAAAATGATGTGTGTGTGAAACTTATAGCCAAAGCGTATATCATGACTAGATTAACATATAAGTGATGATTTATCCTAAGCGTATATCACTATAAGATGAAATGAGGAAGTGGTGATGTAACCTAAGGTGTATACCACTACAAAATGATAGAATAGGTAATAATTTAGCCTAAAGCGTATGTCACTACAAGATGAAATGAGGGAGTGGTGATGTAACCTAAGGTGTATACCACTACGAAATGATAAAATAGGTGATGATTTATCCTAAAGCATATGTCACTAACCTATGATTGTCACATGTGTGATGAGTTTGAGGTCCATTTGATTAGTAAACCCTCGCGTGAAATGAGTATGGACCGAGGAACTAAAGTACATCATAGGGTGGTTAGTGCAACGCGTAGAGGAAGATATAGTATAGATGATGACCATGTGATGAGTAGAATATGTAAATACGTGGTGTGTAGAATGCAATGCAAGGTGTATAGGAATGTATAAAATGTATGCATGTAGCGTAATACATGTAGATAGATGAGTAATGTAGTATGTAGGGATGAATGTAATGCTAGACTCATATGTGATGAAGACTAGTATAGTATGTAGAAAATGTCATGAAGACACACAATGTATGATGTATGGTATATGACTATGTATAGGATGTGAGGCAATATGCATAAATATCCTAATAGTGTATGATGTAAAACACATAAGGTGAGGACTAGTATAATGTATGATGCATGAATGTAGAAATGGAACAATCTTGTAGATGGACGTAGAGAATACATGGTGGATGGTGTATTCCGTGTGATGTGTGATGAAACAAAATGTGTAATGCCTATAGTCCAATGTGTGGAAGTTAGTGTAGTAGTAATCCATCAACAGTCAAGTGTGAACCAAAACACAAGTGCGTCATCGGTAGTGACAATGCTAAAACACGTGATGAAAATACCTATGCAAAGATGATAAATGCTATGATGAAATAAGGGGGTGGGGTATTACGTGTTATGCCCCCCAATGGATGCATGGTGAAATAGGCTATCATGTAATGTCATCTAGAAGATCATTTCTTTTAGGTTCATAGTCGAATGGGTAAGCATTAGTGACTTGATAAGCTATAGTGTCGGGTGGGTCACATAATGAGCCATTAAGGCGTAAGTTGTACATGCTCATAGCATACTCCTCATCGGTAAATGGAGGAAGTGGACAACCGAGTGCATACCAATGAGTGAGATTTTGAGTGTGTCCTAAGAAAGAGCTATTGCAAATGAAAACATGTCCAAAGGGAATAGGAAATGAAATGTCTATATGATCCGGATCTAGTGTACCTCCAATATAATCAAGCCATGATTATCCCAATGTAAGTGATGACAAGTGAGGAATACGTGAGAGATAGACTGTAAGATGAAAGATACATAAACCATAAGTAATAGTGATATGAACAAAGCCATAATAAAGATGAGGAACACATGATGTAGGATAGAGGTCTTCAAAAGAAAACCCTAAGCAATCTAGACCCTCATGTGTACATATAGTGTCATCACATGTAGGATCAAATGGAATGTATTCCCAATATGAATCATTTATGAAGAGTGTGCAAGTAAATGACAAACACACTAAAGTAGGTAATGTATGTGGAGGTACTATACGTACCCAAAATTGTAAGGTACTGTACTGCCGTAACAACGTAACAAGTGCCCCAATGATGATACAGGTCTCCTCGCAAGGTGTTCGGGATCTGGAAAAGATCTCCAAGTGTGCGTTAACATCCCGCATGCCCCGCTTAGCCCCTGCGTCCTTTGTTTTTATCTCTTTTCCTCTTTTCTGGACCTTTTGCCCTTCAGTTATGAAACCACCACCCTACCCGGGGCGGTGGTCTCGTGATCGCCGCCATGGCGATCACGGTGGCGGTCCCTCCAGAACCGCCACCACTTTCGAGGCCCGGTCCTACACGCGCTTTCCGTAAAGTGTTTTTAACGTGACTCACGTAAAAATCAATGATTCACCAGCTTTTTTTACCGCCTTGGGCTTGCATTTATGTTTTTGGTCCCCTGGAATAGTGTTTGGCCATTGTTTATAGTTTTAGAGTTCAGTTTGGTTTTGATCTTTGGGTGAATGAAATGCTATAAATAGATGGCTTGTGCTCAAGCAAATGGCCTCTCATTTTTGCTCTCATCTTCTCATTTCAGTAGTTCAGTCTGTTATTTTTCTTAGAAGCCATAGTTTCAGTTCATTAGCATGCTTAGTTAGCATTGTTTAGCTGTTGGTAAGCCACATATCCATCTTGTGCAAGCACTGTTGTTATTTTATCCAATCCATTGAAATAGAATAGCTTAGGAAGCCATTAAAGTTGCAGGTTTTGCTCCTCAAAACATGATAGTTTCAGGTTCTAGACGCTTTATGTTGCATGACTCGCAATAGATCCCGCTAGGAATTGCATAAGCCAAGCTCTGTACTCTTGCACTATCCCTCTCCTACTCGCATTATATTCACCTCAGTATTCCGAGTTGCCTTTGTCCCAATATCTACTTCGTTGACGCTAGCATTACATGCTTTTCTGGATTCACGTGAACACAAAGGAAAAAGGAGATCACACTGAGGGGACAAGATCACACACACCATTGGATTCGCCATTGTTCTGCAGAATCCAGGTTCTAGCTTTCAAAGTTCTAAGTTAGAAATATATCAAATAGAGTAGATAATCACTTCTTTTCAGTCAAGTTTACTTTCGATATTGCCAGGGAAGCTGTGGGGATTGATAGTTTCTGAGAAACTATGATTCACTCCTCACTTCTGAGGTAGGATCGAGAGTCTGGCAAATAGATTAGGCAAGTTATTTCATTGTTTAGAATAGATCTACAAATTACAGACAAATAGCTACACTCGGTTATTTTGTTTGTTTTAAGTTGTTATTTTAGTTGTCAATTCTAGATATTTTAAATAGCTGCTTTCTTAAATTCTTAAGGTTTCTCAGAAAATACAAAAATAGAAGTTATATATGTTCTAGATTTATTCCACGTAGTTAAATTCACTTTGTTGCAGTTAGATTTACATTATTGCTTTTGTATGACAATCACGGGACCTAGGGAACCCAGAGAATACGTATTTGAGCCAATTGTGCCTCAACCCAATCTCGTCACAGCAATAGTTGACATAGACCAGAATCTTAGAATCCAAATCTTCCAAACAACAACAGATTTACGACAGATCAGCTCTCAGTTGAGGGGATTAAATATAGAAGACGACCAAGCACACACGTTTTGGTCAAATCAACCGAACTACAGATTACCCTAGGAAAACATTCATATGACTGTAGAAGGGTTTGAAAGAGAACAAACCTTTGGTTGTGATCCTTTGGTCCCACAGCCAGATGCAGGAGACACTCTTCTAGATATAGATACCAGCCTAAGAATCCAGGTTGCAAGAACGCCTGTGAGGTACTCTGAGAAGATCGCACAGCTATTAATTTTAAATATAGAGGCTGAAAAAGCATATGATTATTGGATACTAGGGATCAGGGACTGATTTCGTACATGACCATAGTAGGACCGCAACAACCAAGAGTCTACGGTTGCGATCCACAAATCCCGCAGCCTAACGAGCCCATAGGTGAATCAGATATAGATGTTGGCTTACGTACACTAGTATTCAGATCTACCCCACTTCCACCCACCATCGTCGAACAATTATCCTTACTAGATATAACAGCTAACAAAGCTAGAGAGTTCTGGACTAGGCCAGAGAATTGTCCGTAGAGTCGATTGTATTCACTACCCACCATATGACCTTATCTGGAGACATACACAAAACTATCCCAGGTCATTTTCCACATATTCCAAAACCCATAGATCGAATCACGCTAGAGCTCGATATTGATTGGAGCCTTCGAGTAGTCATCCTTGCGATCGATCTATCACACCAGTCCAGGTTAGAAGGGCCTTCTTTGCCTTAGATTCACAAATTCCACTAGTGCGTATTGAAGACATTAGATTTCCTAACTAGTTTGTCTGCATCCCACGCATATCCCATCCCCACCGGCTATCTCGGCATGACCTCGGGAGCTCAGGTGCAAGGAAGAGTCACTTGTAGATTCCCAAGCTCGCTTGTCACTTTTCTGTCGTACAAAAATGGTGAACCCGACGTGAAACCAACAACTATTTCACCTTCTCTTTGAGAGTTTCATCTTATCTCATCCACCTTCGCTCCTTCCCATTATTCTGCGGGTATTCATATACCCCCCGAATATGTCGGGATTCGATGCATATGGCAGACCCCTCTTGGGTCTTGAGGCATACTACGCCCAACAGAATAGGCAATCATCACCCTCACTCTCGGTATGGGGTGACAACTACTCAACTAATCAATTATCAACACAAACTCCAAAAATCAGATATAATTCATCTTTTCAAACTGAGGAGTTAGATCAGCTCCCTCAAAAACAAAAACGGAGCCTTGTGCTTGAATAATATTATGTTTACCGAGAATCTAGTTCATCTCCTCAGATGCTACTTAGACCACAAATTAGTAGACAATCAGACCCATACCTGGTCTTAGATGATGAATAGTCAATACGTTATCCTAGGAGTGAACAACACTCTCGGGGTATGTACCCACCTGTAGGAGGTTTACAACCACAACCCGAGGTCTCTTTTCAAGAAAATACCTCTATGCCACTGCATATAGGAAATACTCTCAGAGAAACTTGGCAAGATAGTGATCAGTTCATAGCAGGATATCACATGCCTATACAACACCAGGGTATACAACAAACGCCGCTAAGGCAAAGCACCGTGACTTCACCAAATGAAGTCATTTCAATGTTAGTAGAAAAAGTGAGAGGGTTAGAACTTGCTCAAGCAAGTCAAAATTCTCAATTCATGCAAGCAGGAAGTTCCAATCCCCACACCATCCTAGCCAAGTAGACCTCCTCACAGGAATAGGCACGTTAGGCATGCCTCCTCAATATCCACAACAAACACCAACTAGGCCCATCATCTCTAACACCGTTCCTCCCGGTCTAGTACAAAACAATCCATTCCTGGACAATACCCCGTCATACTTAAACATGTACTCCAAATCACCACAAGGAGATATGTTCTCCTCTCCTGGCATGCTTGCTCAAACACAGGTGTTTCCTTATGCCCCTACCAACGCATACGTTACGCCATATCAACAACCCATTCCACCACCACTCCCTCAACAAGCACCATCAATGGTCGAAACCTATGCGATAGGGACTTATTCAGAATATTTGAAAGAGCCCTTAGACTTCACCATACGAAGCGTCATGCTTCCAAGACCCCTTCCTGATTTACCCAAGTACAAAGGTGAGGGAGATCCAAACACACATATCAAGGCTTACGCTACAGCCATACGAGAATTACTCCCTTGGGATGGGGTCGTTGCTAAAATATTCCCCAAAACTTTGGAAGGCATCGCTCTTGATTGGTATTATAGAATACCTGAGGCTTCAATCCATTCATTTAAACAACTCGTTTCAGAGTTCATCAAAGCATTCGACATGAACAAACTGTTAAGAACAGGAATCAGGGAATTCTTGCACATTAAACAAGAACACAATGAATCTGTCACCCATTTCATCCAAAGGTGGCGTACAGTTCTTTATTCTTCGGCAAGTGCTCCAAATATGGATCAGATGGAACTATGTGATTTATTCCTTCATTCTCTTAGCAGAGAGGTGAAGGAAGAAGTCCAGAAGTTCCCACTAAGAACTTACGATGAAGTACTTGAGAGCGCTCTTCGAATAGATCAAGCAGCGATAGATAGTGGTCGTAAGACTTATGGAACAAACGGGAGGTTAATCACCTCCAGCCAGAACACTACAACTTATCCTATTACCACGAATGTCAATCAAGGACCTAAAATCCTTAACAAAAATCGCGGGGTGACAACAGATGGAGTAACTGATCAGCCTAAAAAGGTAAATACTGTGAATACTTCATTACCAATGAACAATCAACGAAACAATAACTTTACCCCCACAATCAATACAGTGGATTTTAATCATCCTCAACAACAACAATGGTGAAATCCCACACAGGGTCTAAGCCAAAACTCATTTGGTTATCAAAACCAAAATCAAAGCCAGAAACAACAAATGCAAAACTTTAATCCTAATAGGCAACAGTTTGATCAGAATTTTAGGCCACAATATACACCAAACCAACAAACTAGGAATTACAATCCCAATTCATATTGTGGTTTCCACAAAATTTGGGGCCATGACACTAGAACGTGCTGTGACTACAATAAATTCATGCAACGTTTACCAGAAGAACAAAGACAGTTTTTCATAGTTTTTTTTTTTGGCAGATCCCGTGTCACCACCACCAGGCACACTCACGGGGCAGTTTCCCCTCAGAATGCTCCCCTCAAGATCTTTAACGATCCACTCCCAAATCACGATAACAATAGGCTAAATCTAAATGGGATAAACAAAAGCATAATGACGGGAAACAATGATCATGAAGCCTCGACTTCACTAAATCCATCAGTTGCGCCACAATTAGGAAATCAGCCGAGACCCAAGATAGTCAGTTTAGTAGAACTAGACGCCAAACTACCTATCAAAGCTATAACAAGAACACGAGAGTATTTCTCTCAACCAAGCCCAAGTCATCTGCCAGAAACAGATAAGAGTCAACAAATAGTAGAAAAACCCATAGGTGCCTATGATTTAATTAACGACCTAACAAAAACCTTCTCGCACATTTCATTTTTGGACTTACTGAAGAATTCCCCTACCCACAGAGCTGCTCTTCTAGAGGCATTAGGTTTAGGTCATCTAATTAATATCACTCCGCCTCCTGAAACACAAGTGAACCACGTAGATTTTGATATCCATCCTCCGGGGCAGCCGGATAAGGATGTCGAATTCATATTCGAAATAAGTAAAATGCCTACAGATGCTGAAATTACACGTAGAGGCGATCCAGCCTTACACTTACAAGTATGGGTTTATAATAACTACGTAAAACGAGCAATGGTTGATGATGGGGCAGCAGTTAACATAGTCCCCTTCTCTTTCCTTCAAAAATTAGGATATGGGGAAACAAATTGTTCCACCACTCGAAATACATTGAGAGGCTATGATAGCCTTAAAGCCACTTCGATTGGAACTATAATACTACCGGTCACCTTAGGACCCAAAACAATCCTAACTGAGTTTTATATTATAGATTGGGAAACTAATTATAATATGATCCTCGGCCGACCATGGATACACCGTATGAAGGCAATCCCTTCTACGTTATTCCAAGAAGTAAGATTCTTGCATCTAGGAAAGGTGTTTGTAGCCAAAGGTGATCCAAAGCCATTCGATATACACCTAGCTGACTTAAAGAAAAGACCAGGTGTGCACTTGGAATTTGAACTTCCAACAAACCAACTTAATAAACCCACTGACGCAAAACCAGAGGAGAAGTTGGTACCTACAACGGATCTTGAGACTATGAATCTAGTCAAGACAATCCCAACCTCAAAAGATGAGGCTAACATTGTAGAAACAGTATCATTAGGAACTACTGCAAAAATCATCGAATTACTGGAACAGGATCTACCAATGTTCTTACCATTTGATTCTGTGGGCATGGGAAATTCCCTAGGTGTTGGTTCTCTTCCAGCAGAGGATCTCTGTATGGTGGAAGTAGAATGCGCAAACACAACAAATATCCCAGCATCCATATTCCCAGCTAAATATTGGACACTCCATTTTGATGGAGCTAGATGCCGTTACGGAGCGGGGGCAGGTATAATCTTTACTTCCCCTGAAGGAAAGGTCCTACCATTCGCCTTCAAACTCAATTTTGAATGTACAAACAACGACACTGAGTACGAAGCCCTCCTCCTTGGCCTCATTTTAGCCAAGAGGATCGGTATTAATAACATCAGAGTGTTAGGAGACTCACAATTGGTAGCAAACCAAGTCTCTGAGATATATGAAACCAAAGCCGAGCACTTACAACTTTACAAAACATCTGTATTAGATTTAAGCAAGGACTTTGACTTCATATCAATTGAAGCAATCCTGCGAGAACACAATCTTCTCACCAATTCTATAGCAACCTCGGCATCACGCTTTACTCCAAACAGTAAGTTAGAAGATACCCATTTCATGGTATCCCTTCGTGATGAACCATTGATAAAAGCAACGACAAATTCTCTTTTAAACGGAAATGAAAACAAGTCTATTATCCTAGATCACATTGATAGTGATATGACCACTCTGAATTACTTAAATGCCTATGCGGCATTACATCTCTCCTATCATATGATAGATTTGTCCTTAATTCCACATTCATCTTCCTACTTCGGAAATCCCATGATGGAACCTAGCATATACACGGTAGAAAGTGGGGACGATTTGGATTTACCTCCAGCCCCACCTGAGTTTGAAGAGGGTAATGCCTCTTTAATCGAAGAAACAATTGATGTTAACATCGGAACGGAGGATGAACCAAAAATCTTAAAATTAGGGTCCTCGTTAACCCCGGAAGAAGTAGAAATACACACTCAGATCCTCAAGGAACATCAGAAAGCTTTTGCATTTAATTATAAGGAAATGACAGGCATTGCACCACACATTGTGGTGCACAACCTCGTCACTAAATCTAATGCAAAACCAGTTAAACAAAAATCAAGACCCATGAAACCTAAGGTGGCTCTCATGGTGAAAGAGGAAATAATAAAACTCCTACAAGTAGGATTCATCAAACCAGTCGATTACTCTCAATGGGTATCTAACATCGTTCCTGTTCTAAAAAAATGGGAAGATACGCATCTGCATAGATTTCTGAGACATTAACAAAGCATGTCCTAAGGATGACTTCCCATTACCATCCATAGATGTCATTATTGATGCAACAACTAGATTTGAACTCTTATCTCTCATGGATGGATTCTCGGGATACAATCAAATCAGAATATCTGAACAAGACCAAGCTAAAACCATGTTTATAACTCCTTGGGGAACCTATTGTTATGCTGTTATGCCATTTGGTCTCAAGAATGCTGGTGCTACGTACCGGCGAGCTATGACATATATATTCCACTATCTAATTCATAAAATCATGGAATCCTACGTAGATGACTTGTTGGCCAAGGCCAAGAAGCGTTGTGACCATCCGGAAGTACTCCGCGTCATTCTCTCACGTCGATAGAATATGGAGTTACGCTAAATCCAGAAAAATGTGTCTTTGGTGTAACAGAGGAAAGATCCTAGGTTACATCATATCGTCACGAGGGATAGATGTTGATCCAACCAAAATTCAGGCTGTCCTCAAAATGGTCCCACCTTCGAATGAATCTGGAATCAGGTCATTTCTCGAAAGTTGGGTGCAATCTAGAGATTCATCCCGACTTAAGTTTCGCCATACATCCAATCAACAATTTGCTCAAGAAATATTATAGCATTGATTGGATTGAAGACTGCAATGAAGCTTTTGATGTAGTTAAGCGTTTCCTGTTATCACCACCTACGCTAATGCCACCTAAGCTAGACCGCCCGTTAATTTTATATTCACGAGCAACCAATGTCTCGCTAGCCTACATGCTGGCTCAAGAAGACGATGACAAGAGAGAACGCGTGATTTATTTCATTAGCCGAACATTGCTCGACTATGAAACACGTTATACCCAAGTAGAACGAGAATGCCTCGCCATAGTCTTTGCAACCAAACGCTTAAGACACTATATGCTGAATCAAGAAACAAGGGTCATGGTAAAAACGGACCATTTACAAAATTTCCTCACACAAGGGTCCTTGTCTAAAAAGGCTGGACATTTTATAACCTTAATGGGGGAATTCGAATTAACATTTATAAATCAGAAGTCGGTTAAAGGACAAATCATTGCAGATTGGTTAGTTGATAATCCATTAGATGGAGGTGATCTAGTAGATTTAAATTTTCCAGATGAGTGCGTATACTACATCGAAACCCAACCCTCTATCTTTGAGTGTCCCTGGTACGCTAATATCATTAATTATATCATGGACCATACGTATCCAGAAGGAGCTACACCGCAACAAAGAAGGCGGTTACGTATTATCATAGCTAAATACATCATTATAGAGCAAGTGCTCTATCGGAAAGCGTTCGATGGAATGCTCCTAAGATGTGTCGACACGGAAGAATCCAAGAAGATTCTCCATGAATCCCACAGTGGAATGTGTGGAGGCCACTTTGGTGGTCATGCCACCACTCGTAAAATACATCGAATGGGCTATTTCTGGCCTACTCTAGAACACGACGCAGTAGAGTTCGTACGCAGGTGTCATAAGTGCCAAGAATTCTCCCATGAGATCCATATGCCGGCACAAGCTTTGCAACCAATCACTACTCCATGGCCCTTTTCTACATGGGGCCTAGATTTAATAGGGAAATTCTCTCCCTCGTCCACAGACGGCCATAATTTTATAATCACGGCCACCGAATATTTTACCAAATGGGTAGAGGCTATGCCTCTTATTACTGCACTGGTTACAGCCAATCGCCAAGTTCATTTTAAACCAAATCATTTGTAGGTACGACATCCTGCAAATCATTATCTCTGATAATGGAACTTCTTTTAAGAATGAAGAGGTTCATGAGCTATGAAATAAATTTAAAATAAGCCATCATACGGCTTCCTTGTATTACCCTCAAGCCAATGGACAGGTTGAAGCGACAAATAAAACACTAAAAGCCATTCTCCTTAAAACGGTGAAAGAAAACAAACGAGATTGGCACTTGAAGTTATATCCGGCCTTATGGGCCCACCAAACCTCAATAAAAACACCAACGGGAGCAACTCCTTTTTCACTAGTATTCGGGGCAGATGTAGTTCTCCCACTTGAGGTTGAAATACCTAGTCTCCACATTTCATTACAAGGGATTCTAGATGAAGACACTTACAGAGAAGTACGTATTTCCCAGCTAGAAAGCCTAGATGAAACTAGGTTAGATCTTTGAACAGCGGCATAGAGTCTATGCCACCGGATGTGCCAAAGAATATAATAAGAAAGTCTATGAACGCGACATATATGAAGGTGATCTAGTTCTAAGACTAGATAGCCGGATCGACAAGAAGACCGGCGAAGGAAGGAAATTCCGGCCTAAATGGTTAGGCCCATACCAAGTCATGAAGGACTATGGGAACGATGCATACCTCTTATGTACGCTAAAAGGTGAGGAATTTGGCGAAACAGTCAATTCCCTACACCTCAAACATTTTTACGCGTAAGCAGCTAGCACTACTTATATATATATATATATATATCTACATTGCATCTTCATATAGATTAGCATCATATTGTCTGCTTGTTTCATACACAAATGGTGATTAAGGAATCTATTCTCAAAGCAATTCATTACAAACTCATGATGTTGTTGGCATAAACACTTTAATCATACTTCTCCATCTTTCATGATATCATCGAATTATCTCGGAATCATTTTATCAAATCAAGCTAGACATGGCAAAGTCTTAATGGTAACCATACCAAGATCTGCAAGTTTATTCTCACTTTTGGTTTCTTCTTAGGGTAGGTGTCTTGCCTATGGTCTGTTCTAGAAGCTTCATGGTGTCACATCTATCCCATATGTATATCTCTTTGGAAATAAACACATACTGACATTTTACTCAAGAAAACGAGTCAAAAAGTGATCAAATAGAAAATTTTAATTTTACACATTTCCTTGCCCCACCAACCTTTGGTGATGAGCTTGCATCTCTTACTAGTGACGTAGGGTTGGGAAAGGATGGAAGTGCCCTTACTCACCTATACCTTGCCCATGGTGATAAACCCACGCTTCTTACTAGTAGCATGGGGCAAAGTATAGGGGGTCCTCTTGATAAGCAAACGTTAAAGGTCATAAGAAAACAATTCAAATCTTGAGGTCTTAAATCAAAGATAAATGAATCAGATGTTCAAAATTCCAAGAGAGTTAAAATCCTAAAAATCCAGATTTTGTCTACTATGTGGCCATCTACGAGATCCAACTCTAGATAAACCGCAAAGCAAGTAGCATTCTAAACTATGAAGTCACTCGGGTAGAGTAAGCTTGTAGCTTCCAATTTGGTTTCACCAAAGCTTTGTCTATCTTTCATCACTATCATTTCAGCATATTTCACAACTTGTGCCCTTTCTAGCTCTCGGTGATGAGCCCTTGCATCTTACTAGTTGCGTGGAGTTGGGAGTAGGGGCAGGTTTATCTGCTCATCATACTGGTTTACCTTCACCACTCTGCCAAAACAAACATGAGATATCCAAAATTGTTTATAGAAGCTAAGATTCAAAATCACATTATATCTACATCATCATATATCATCATCATGAAACACAAAAGGGAAAGTAAAACACTTGCATCATTTGTTCACCATTGCATATATTCTAAAAGAAACATATAAACGTATATCATAGCATACATGAGGAAACTAGAAATAGAAAGAAGGCCATGAATGCCAAGATTTTGATCCAGAACAAATGCATATATATAAAATAATCAATGTTTACATACAATGCCATCATGCACTAAGCATGGTCAAAACGCTCAAAGAGCCCGGGATATACAAAAGAATATATAGTACAAAATCTACGAGAGCCAAGTGGCCTCTCAATCCCTACGGGACCCCTCGAAGGTGCACGCCACGCCTAGGACTCGCTACACCGACGCTTTGAATGCACGGAGGGCTCAGGGATCCCGAGGGCAGCCGCGATCTCACCACGAGAATGGCTCCTCATTAGACACTCACCATCATGTACCCCGCTAGCTCGGTGCGAAGGGTCAATACCATCCTAGCCACATGCCGACCGGTGGAGCAAAGACGCTCGGTATGTCCAGTCGGCTCTCGAAGGCTCCCTGGCGTCCATGGAAATCAAGATTTGTAAGAAAATAATCATTGATTGAGATACAAATGATGAGTGAATGTAAAGGAAATCCCGAGAAGGTGCAATGAATTAGGATCAAGTTCACCAAAATGATTAACTAAAAATGGACTATGTAGTCTATAGATAGTTAATCTAAGCTATGAACAACTATAATAAAATAAATAAATGCATTAAATAAGTATGTAAACAAGCTAAAAAAATATGCAAAAGGAAATGTTAACCCTAATATGTAAAAGAGAGTAAGGAAGGAACTCAGTTGATAACAAATTCCCATTGGAGAGTCTCGCAGAGGTGACTAGAAAAATCAGGAGTAGGAATGACTATGCAGAAGTCTTGAAAAGGATGGATCTAGAGGATCTAGTTGGACTGGAGTGCACAGAGGACTAGGGAACCTAAGGGTACTTTGGTATGCAATCTAGGTACCCTAGTCTATGTTAAAACTTTGAAATTGGTTTTTACAGGTTAGAAGGTGGTCTCGAAACCTTTGTTGTGTGTGGCATTGACTTTATTTTCCTACGCTGAAAATACTCCAATATGAATAAAATATCTGCAAGACCCAAAAACAAACATCAAACCCTAAAAAAGAATAATGCATATGAAGGGGTCAAAATGACCTCAATTTTGCCACAATGGTGGAATTACTAATCGAGTCTTCACTACATCTCGGACTGATGTAGTTTTATGTAAAAGTGTTTGTGAACATACCCAAGGTTGCTCTTGTGCCAATCACACTTTGTGAAGTAGCGAGCAATAAATATGTGTAGGAAATGTAGTAAAGTGTATGCATGGAATATAATAAAATCCCTACCCCTATGAAGTATGATGTAGATGTCCTAGCCTTGATGATGGAGATATGTGGATGCAAGTGATATCCAATGCAATAGATGGATGCAAATCTAGATGGAGTGATAGTAGTAAGTGATGCTAGGTCCATGTCATTATGGTCTCATAACTTTATTTATAGGGTTCTCTTAATATAATTTTGTAATTAGCCCCAAAAATACCAACCACAAGAAAACTCAAGATGTCAAACAACTAGAAAGAGCCTAAAAAGTGGCAAGAAAGTGCGGAAAGGATTGGGGCACCCCTGGTAGGACTAGGGTGCCCCACTCAAGGATAAAATGATGGGAAATGACCAAAATAGATTGGGCATATGGCTTAAGAGGGTCAGTAATGAAAAAATAAAAAAACAAGATGGCCAAAAGATGGGGTTAATTAGTACTTTATTCACTCAAGAACCTTCTAAATAGTAGTATGAAACCAAGATAAATAAATGTCTAAAGTGCATTATTTATTGACTACAAGAGGGGATAAGAATTGATCCATTATATAAGTACTTACATATATAGTAAAAAGGAACGAGCTATTGTTGGTACTCATTATGAACCCATGGCCAAAGTTAGATTGAATCTTTCAAAATTTTCCCTTATCCTTGAGACTTTGCTTTATATAGATTCACTAGCACCAGAGAGTTTTGTTGTCCAAAATTACCCCCATAATTTTGAAACAAATTGTGTGCTTGGCCATTATGCTCTAAGAAGGCCATGATACACTAAGCTAGTCATCTAGGAGCACATAACATAATGTTCTCGAGGGGTTTTCCCAATCCATGGAATAATAGGAATCAAATCGAGATTTAGGTGGGATTCTAGCACAGCTTGACCATCATGGCATCAAGTCGAGTCTCATAAGATAAAAGCAAGTCAGTGGTACCACAAGTTTGAATCCCATGAGAGATTTGAAAATAAGCTAAGGAAAAAATCCTTGAAAAGGAAGTGAGTAGATAATGCTTTAGGTAAAATTAGTTGACTAGTGAAGGATCCAATGCCGTGGGCAACCTTTTGTGAAGAATTGAAGAGTGTGGCTATGTAACAAGGTCATGACACACTGATTCAATGTTCCACGAGTGTTTTAGAGGTTAGTATTCTACGAAATTCATAAGCCATAAGATACTCAAGAATCTGAAAAATGTACAAAATTCCCGGGGCTTCCAAAACATTCAAATATTTCAAAAGACCCATGAGGAAGAGAGAAATACAAGGAAAAGCCGTAGAATGAGCGATGGAAAATTTTCACTTGTAACTCTCGTTGTAGGTAATGAAATCATACAAGTTTGATCTTGTTGGAAAGGTCTCATTAATAGATATATTCTAGGGCATACAAAACACTTGGGAGTGCTACAAGCAACTCTTAGAGTAGATAGATGAAGCAAAGGATCAAATGAAAAACTAAGGGAATCAAACAGAGATGCATCAATTGAAGTAGACTCAACATAAGAAGTTTGTAAGAAATTTGTAACATATGTATATGCTAGGTAAAAAATGGGGATTCTATAGGGGCCTACCCTTGAAATTCATTTTTGGTATACATATACAAAAAGGGTGTTTTTGTACAACTAGATACATTGTCAATTTATGACTACAAACTCCTTTGAAAAGATAAGGAGACGAGCTAACATATTTTTCTTCCTAAATTCAAATTCCTTACGATCTTGAGTGCCATAAACATACTGTACATCTCCTGCTAATCCATGAGACATACCCTTGTCCATAAGTTCCTTGATACTTGTCCTTGGGCCTTCCAAAATCTCAATCAATTCCAAATTTTTCCCATAAGAAGAGGCCCATTCAACAAGGTTAAACCCTCTTGTAAGATATGCCTTGGTACCTTGATAAGTATCAGTTTTTGAGGTTGTGGATGGCCTGGGTACATCAATTTACTTAATAAGTACTATCTTGGATACACTAGTTTGATCAACTAGGGCCCTTTTGCATTTCTTCAATAGAGGTAGAGGCACTTCAGGAGATTTATCAGAGGTAGACTTCATAGAAGATTTTTCAAGAATGGTGAGCCTTTGCTCTATTTTGGCTATTCTATGAGAAATTGAGGATATGTTCTCTTAGGATGGTCATCAGAAACTACATGAACATCAGGTTGGATTTCATTTTCTGCTATCTCCTTGTTGAAAAAAGTGGGTGATATCCATATGGAATTTTCATTTATAAATAGCATGCAATGAATCCAAAATTTCTTCAACTTCTCTAGAGTTACATGGTCCTTTGGGTGAAGCAAATGATGAACTAAAATTTGGAATACAAAGAAGAAGGGAGTCATTTTTATCAACTTCCTCATCAAAGAAAGATGCACTATATTGATAGTTAGTGGTCTTATGGGATCTTCTTGGTCTTTAATTATTAATAACATCATAATGAATGCTTCACTTGGGCCATAAAGATTAAAGATTTTGTGCAACGATTCTCAAGAAATATTTTCAAATTATTTCCCGCCCATTCCATCTCTCTTGCTTTGCTTGAAAATGATAACACTTGATTCTTTCACAAGAAAATTCACTTATAATACTCAAGGGAACTTGCAAATTCATAATAAATCAATGAGAATTTATAGGAGGGTGAATCCTGAGAGGTTTGTGTGAATTATCATGTTGAGATTGAATGCAAGATCAATTTTGGATGCTTGCACATATTCAAAAAGGGGAAGGCGAGAATGATGTCTATCAAAAAAGTATTCTTTTGGCTTGATTAAAGGTTTTGTGCAAGGGAGGCATCAAATTCAAATGAATATCCATAGTTATTCATTTCCCAAAACATATTCTCTAAAAATGCAAGTGTCAAATCAGTTGGAGTAACGACATCAAGGAACAAATGGTTTGTGATTGGGCACATAAGTGATTATGACATGATGAATAAGAAAAAGGATGATTGGGCAACACAAATAAAATATCTTACACACGTCCATATCTGCAACCAAAAATAAAATCAAGTTGATGGCTAACAAAAGAATCTTTGTAGTTGAAAGATATTTTCCAAAGATGGAGTTCATTGCTGTGCCTTCTAGGATTGCTCACATATGCTTTTGGGGGAATCAAAGTGAATTCATAACAAATTTTGTATAAATATGAGGGCTTATCCTCATATGAAAAAGTGGGGATAGTTTTTATCTGATAAGTTGAGAATAGATTGCAGTAACTTTGTATTTTTTTCTTCATGTCAATAGAAAATGTATGAGCTTTGACTTTTGGACTCCTTATGCCAAGGTGGTTGCACTATACAACTATTGGAAAACATTTAATCTATGTCCCTTTTTCAAGGAATGAATAATTTTAATGAAATATGGCTATTTGTGATTTCCAGTATGTGTTTTGGTATCCTGTATGTTGAATAAAGATTAATGAATCATAACTTTTGTTGTAATCTCTATCTTCATTGCATTTATATAATACACTAGATTAGTCCTTGGTTGTTGCATTTTTTGTCATCAAATCAATATTTTATTGTAGCATTACTCTGTAATATTTGATGTGGTTATAAAATCCTTATTGTAACCATCTTGTTGAGTGATTTTTGTCATCCTTAGAGTGTATTTTTGGCGTATGAAAGTAAAATCAATGAAGTTTTTGTTAGAACTCTTACATGAACATTTGTGTTGAGTGTTATGAAGATTTTGTTGGAAATATTTGTGTTGATTTGGTATCAATGAATGTAAATATTTTCTTAGAAGTTGTTATTACTTAATTTTCATTTCACTACGTTTCTAGAAAAGCATGTTGTCTCGGTGATTATTAATACATTGTTTTCAGAGAATTGACTATCATTTGTTCCCCCCTTTCTCCATAAAACAAACCTATATCACCACCCTACCATTGCTACCATAACTATAAGATTCAACCTACCATACTTGTGTTCTGATCCATGCATCCTTGCAAAAAGGCATTGCACCCAAAATCCTATACAATGATGCACAAGAACTTATTCCCTCTATCTTTAATAACATGCATATGAGATACTAAGTATATTCAATATTCTTGTGATAACTCTTGCGAGTATATATTGATTTCTATGGCCATACTCAGCCCAGATTGACCCATCATTTACAAATCAAGAAGAACACACTGCAGAATTTTCTTCTTCCATTTAGGTTACATTAAGGGTCCTCTCACCTTGGTTTAGGCAGGACCAAAAGTAACAGGATTAGGCCATCCCCTTTGTATGTGCCTCTCAATCATCCCAAAATCCTGGTGTAGAAGATAATGTCGATACATTTCCAAAAACAAACAACATATCTCATACATTTTTTTCATACTCTAAGCCATCCTCCCTAAGGAAAGTGCTACCATGCCCCCAGGGGTATAGAATTGGGAGCCAACACACTTTTGGTGCCGTTATTGTGGAATATTTACTGTGGATTAGGCTCAAGATAGTATGCCTTTGAAGAAATTTTCTAAAGCCCCACGAAGTAAGGATTAATCTGTGTTGTTTGTGGTTTTCCAAATATAAACAAGATTTTGTGTGAACTATTTCTATAAAAAAGCTGGAAGTAAGTTGAGATTGTGAAGTGGATTCCATAAAATATTTTTGAGTTAATCTACATTTCTAGAGTGCAAGGATCTAGTGGCAGCTCCACCTTTGAAAGAAGAATTTGGGTTAGACCATTGTTATTCCCACCTTATATACCTTGTTGATTAACTCTCCATTTTAAAAACAAAAAGGACAAAGGTCCTTTTTCAGATATGAGCCTACAAGAAAATTTATCCTAGAATTAGAACGTGTATAGTTGAGAAGGAGGAAAGTTTGGAAACCTATAGGGGGTCAAATATTAGAAACAAAAGGTGTGTAAATCCATAAGTTTGACCATCCTCTGATAGAGGATTACTCCAACACATCTAACAGTTTTGAAACAAGTATCCCTCAAGCCCATTTGCATTCCTTATTTAGATAGGTTCAACCCTTGATATTGATAGAGATCATCCTCAACTTCCACACTTGTTTACCTAAGAGAATAGAGTTTTCTATGAAACTGAATCCCCTAAAGGATTCCATTGTGTGGATCATACCCCTTTACCCCAAAGGCCTCTATTCCCCATAGATTCAATCCTCTATTTGAAAATATGCCACTAGATAATATGGACCGCCCTCCTCTTAGAGCTTATTTTGTAGCCACTACATATCGACCTATAAATTTCAAAGGCATGGTGGGCTATCCTAATGAGGTGCCAAATGAGATCATAAATAGGCTACCTCAGTTTCAAGGGAATAATGCTATTAGTGGGGACCAACATCTCAAATTCTTCTAAAATGTCATGGATGATTATGAGGTTGAATTTGAGGATGTTTATGTCAAGTTGTTTATACACACACTAGAAGAAGAAGCCAGAGAATGGTACAATTCATTACCTACAAGATCAATTGACTCTTGGGGAGAAATGAAAAATGCTTTTAAAATACAATATGGTGATAGAACTAACCCCAGGTTTCTTTTATCTAATTTGAGAACATTAAGAAGAACCCCAATGAGTGTGTACAAGATTTTAATACAAGGTTCAATAAAAATTTGACTAGGTTGCCAAATAACATAAGGCCTAGTGATGAATCTTTCCTAATTAAGTACTCTGATGCCTTTGACAAAAAGACACCTTACTATTTAAGGGATAAATCTGCTGCAAGACTTTTCTATGGCTATTCAGATAGATAATAACATCAAAGTAGTTGGGAAACCTCTAAAAAGAGAAGGTGTTAAATTGGTCAATCCAAAAAAAGGTCAAGCAAACAAATTTGTGTATTTAGAAGAAGTAGTTAAAAACTTGACCAGAGCAGTTAAGGAAATTTCATACAAACTTTCTAGAGAAAAAAGGGGTTGACTCCAAATCCTTAGGCTCACCACTTGGCCCCCAGGCATAATAGATTTGGGAACCATCCCAATGGAGATCACCGTGTAGAGGATAGAGGAAAAGGGCCTATGGGTTCAAGAAACAAACACCAAGCCTTTAGGGACAAAAATATAATACAAGATCTATTGATGACAAGAGTTTTTATGGTGGAGGAAGAGAACACTATTGATTTATGTCATAAATGTCTTTTGCCTCATGCTCCTTGCAATCAACCTATTGAAGATGAAGATGAAGAAGCTGATTTTGGTGATGTATGTATGCTGGAATGTCAAAAGGATCTTATACAAGGAAACTTCTATTGACCTCCTTTATGCTATAACTATGGAGGATTTTAGGACTACACTAATAAGGTATTTTCTTTCCCTTCAAGTAAATGCTGATATTTATATGGCTAAATATTTTGAGCTCTCGAACCATGATTTTGAATACTTAAGAGCATTGATGATAAAAAAATATGATGGTGAAATTCCTTCAAGAGAAGATAGGGAGTTATTAATAAATGTTGTTGTTGCTCAAGAGAAGGAATATAATTTGCGTAATAGGTAAATCAATGATCTCTGAAAATCAAATTTAACTAGCAATGGTGCACACACATTTCTTTGCTTCGTATTGATTTTCGATGTAAAAATTGAGCATTATATCCTTTTGTATTTTTAATAAAAGAATAAAAAATTTAAGTACTATGTGTTTAAAATAAAGGACCGAGCACTGCGAATATTTAAAGAAATGAAGAGAATTCACTAGAAATTTGACACAAGAATTGATAACGGAGTTCGATGCTTGAGGCCTACGTCTCCGGGTCCGGTTGAATGGGACCGATCTATTAAAATCTTGAAAATAATTCTTTACAAAGAATTCTACAAAATTCTGACCTTCTCACAGTCTTCCTCTGTCAAAAATAATAGGGGTTGCTTTTTACATCTCCTCAAAATTCCACTCCTAGCTCAAGTTATGAGCATTTCAATATTTTAGCACAGACCCGAATGCTATACAAATAAAATAACACTCCTTTTATATTGTTTCTAAGCCTCCTAGCATACCGGCTGGGTGCTTATCCTTTTACACGGCCCACCCAGGTTCCATTCTCCTCCCCATGCATTTGACTTATCTCCTTGGGATCAATATCCCACATTTGGCGCATAAAATATTGGAGGAGGTTTTAAAAGGTAGGTGGGCACATTGTTTAAGTGGCTTAAGAGCCACCTTAGCCATGGAAAGAGGCGCATTAGTTGGTTAGATATATATGGTGCATGTATGTGTTATTTTTAGGTGCCAAAAACAATGCAAAATATAATGCGTGGGAAACAATAAGGATTTGGATTTAATGCGTGGAATAAAAAGGTAAGAGTGATTTGGATGTAAAGCATGGAATATGGAGTTAAATAAAAATGCGTGGAAATGGTAGTTGCATAGTTTAAAATGGCATGTCTAATAGTCCCACATGCATAGTGCAAATGAAATTACAGGCATATATATGTACAAGTTGGTATAGTGATTAAATGAGAAGGAGGCCAAGACACCCCTCCATAATCGAGTGTGTCAAACCTGGCTGAGGGCCCCCAGCTAGTAAATAGCAGGGTCCATTTGTCCAAAAATGAGTGTCCAAGACCGGTGTTCCCAAAAACCACTTTTAGTATGTCACACAAATTTTCCACGTGTCACAATATAATTGAAACACTTGGCGAGCGTGCACACGTCCAACCTGCACAAAAACTCCAAATTTTGCCAAAAGTAGGTTGCTAAAAATTTCAGCGGGTTGTAACTTTTGCAAACGAGCTCATTTCCTGAAACAAGATATCGATGAAATCGTATAATTTTTCTCCACGCTTTAAAAATGACTGCAACTTATTTTGAGAAGATCTTAGATCGGTGTTTCTTTGTGAGGATCCTATGGATCAATCAAGGGATCCATTCTGGATCCCAAGGAAAAGATGCCTATCTTAACCAATATCCCAAAAGACACTCCTAAAAGAAATATACCAGATAAAGGTCATGTCATTCCTCCAAGGTCAAGTAATTCTTTCCTAGCTCAGCAATAAAGGACAATATTCCATCAGAAAAAGTAGTCACTCTTTCCCCCAATACACCCTTACCCAAATATACCACATGTGATATGGCCCAAATCTTGAGCCAAATCAAGATCATTTTCCCCATTGTAGAATTTCTTAGGATTCCAGAACATAGAAGAAGGGAATTTGAGTATTTGGGGTTGAAGGAGGATATAGTTGTCAAAGAAAGAACTACTAGTAATAGGGTGACTCCTCCTACTAGTTGAAGCTGAAATTAAAGAAGATCAAGAAAGTGTTGAGGCACCTCTAGAAGTATATTTAGGAACTTCCCTAGTTGAATCAAAATTAGATGTGGATCCTTTCTTTACCACTCTTATTGTCAATGGAAGGCTTCTCCACAATTGCATGTTTGATTCAAGGGCTTCCTGTAACATCATGCCATTAGAAGTCATGAATGAGTTGGACATCAAGATAACAACTAATTTTGGGAAGTGTTTTGCCATGGATTATGGGGAAGTTCCTGTGGTGGGGTATGCTAAAGGTTTTCTAGTACAACTTGATGCTTACCCTGGTAATTATTTGACTATGAATGTTGTTATAATTGACTACCCTACCAAATGGGGCATGTTATTATCAAGAAAATGGGCAGCCAATGTAGGGGAAGTGTTCAATGGATATGTCTTTTGCCTCCATACAACTAGAAGGAAAACTAGTCAAATTACAAAGAGAAGATAAGATGTTGCACCTTATAGAAGACCCCTAAATACTTCTTACGAAGTATTGTTTGTTGATACAGACTTTGGTAAATTTATATGTTGTGCTGATTTTGAAGATAAATGTATATATATGAATGCACAACTTGAATAAATCAATATTCCATGGACTCTAACTTTTTATGGAGCATGTTTTAGTGTTAGAAATGGGGTTGGAGTAGTCTTAAACTCTCTAAACCATGGTTCTTTTAGTTTCTCCTTCAAGTTAAAATTTGAATGCACAAACAATATAACTGAATGAAACATTAATTATTAGTTTAAGAGTTTCTTAGAGGCATATAATTAAGAATCTCATTATCAAAGGTGATTCAAAGTTGGTTGTGAAGTAAGTTAGAAAAAGATACGCAACAAGGAAAAAGAGGTTGAGATAGTATAAACATGCGGTGTGGGATCTCATTAAATTATTTGATTATTTCAATATCCTATACCATGAGAGAAGTCAGAATGCAACAAATGATAAATTGGATGTCCTAACTTCTCAATATAATAATGAATATGTGTCTCCATATTACAATTATGAAGTAGAAGTGTTGGTTAGGCCCCAATCCCTGACAACATTCAACATTGGTAAGTATTTGAAGATGATGCTCAAATATAAGGTTTTTGAATTGCAGAGGTGAGTTCACTAATAAAATCATTTACCTTGAACCTATGGTAGTGTTGAGTGAAGGAAAGGAAACCCTCTTTGGGAAGGATATAATTCAATTAAAAATAAACACCATCCCTAGGGGACTTGTTAGCCTTGAGTCTAATTTTGACAGTGCGGACTGAGTTATGAGTAAATCTATCCATACACCTAGAGATGTTGTGGAATGAAACTTGGGAACTTCTCATAATCCAAGAAAGTTTTGGTTAGGGAGAAACATGAATGAAAAAGAAAGACAAGTTTATACCAAGTTATTGAGAAAGTATCAAGATTATCTTGCATGGTCTTATTCTGAGCTAAAGGCTTATATGGAGGATTTGTTTCAACATGAAATACCTTTGGAACCTCATACTAAGCCATTTAGGTAGAAGTAAAGACCTATTAACCCTATCCTTACAACTAAGATGCAAGAAGAGTTGAATAAATTGAGAGATGGTGGGATAATACAACCCACTAGATACTCCTCATGGGTAGCAAACCTGGTGCCAGTTAGAAAAAATAATGGGGACATTAGGATTTGTGTGGATTTTAGAAATTTAAATAAGGCATCACTCAAAGATAATTACCCACTACCTAACATGGATAATATTTTGCAAAAGGTGACTGGATCTGAGTTACTATCTACATTGGATGGGTTCTCAGGTTACAATTAGGTAGTGGTGAAAAAATCATAACAATATAAAATTAATTTCACCACCCCTTGGGGCACATATGTCTATGTCAGATGCCTTTTGGATTAATGAATGTAGGAGAAAATTTTCAAAGAGCCATGGATGTGGATTTATCAGGATTCATTAATGATTTCATTACAGTCTATCAAGATGATATAACTGTCTTCTCTAGAAAAAGGGGTGATCATTTGGAACACATTGAAAAGATCTTGATTAGATGTAAAGAATATGGGATTTCATTAAATCCAAAGAAATTTCACTTTGGGGTACAAAAGGAAAATTTGTTGGGACACATAGTATCACATGAGGGAGTTATGATAGACCCTGAAAGGGTGGAAGCCATTGATAAAGTCCCCATCCCCATGTCAAATAAAGGCATCCAATCCTTCTTTGGACAGATTAATTTTGTAAGAAGGTTTATCTCTAACTTTTCTGAAATTACTCTCCCCATCACAAGTATGTTAAAGAAATATCAAGTTATCAAATGGGGAGAAGGGGTTGTCCAAGATTTTGAAGGAATAAAGGAGGCACTCAAAACTACCCCTATATTAACTAGCCCTAATTATAGAAATGAATTTCAGATGTTTTCCTTTTCCTTTGAGAGTATAATTGCTTCGTACTATTGCAAAAAGATGAATAAAGACATGAGAAACCCATTGCCTTCTTCAGTAAAGCCTTGTAGGGGTCTGAGTTGAAATACTCTATTATGGAGAAACAAGCTTTTGCCTTAGTAAAAACTACTAAAATTTTTAGACCCTATATTCTGAGTTCCAAAATCATAGCCTATGTACCTCATACAATGGTAAAGGATATCATATCTCAGATGGAGATGTCAAACAAGAGGTGTAGGTGGGTAAATAAGCTTCAGGAGTATGATATGGAAATTCAAACTACAAAACTGGTTAGAGGCTTGGGCTTGGCAAGATTGATGGTAGAGAATAATTTATAAATTGTTAAAATACACAATATTTATGGGGATGAAAAATACCCTCATGAGAAAATAGGCACCTTAGCTTAGTATAGAGACACAATTTACTACTTAAAGAACTCAAATTTTCCTACTCACCTAGAAAAATAAGAATTCTCAAATTGGTTTCCCAAAAATACATTTTAACTGATCATGGGTTGGCTTGGAAAATCCTAGAAGGAATTTTGTTGAGATGTATCATAGAGGAATAAACCGCCAATTTTATTACTAAGTTTCATAGAGGGTTGTGTGGTGGCCATTTTTCGGAAGATTCACTGCCCATAAAATCTCAAGGGAAGGACATTAGTGGTCCTCCTCTTTAAATATGTGGCTTTATTTGTCAGAAAGTGTGAAAGTTGTCAACATTTTTCTAGTAGGTTAAAAACATCTGGATATCTTCTCGTGCAATCTATCTCAATAGAATATCCATTCAAATAATGCGGGGTTATATTTCATAGGTGAGATATCAGATTCTTCAAGTGTAGGTCACAGATGGATATTGGTGGCCACTGATTACTTCACCAAGTGGGTTGAAGCTATTCCCACTAAGAAGGCAACTCATCAAGTGGTTATGGAATTCATCCTTGATCACATAATTTGTAGATTTGGTGTTCCCACCAAGTTAGTTATTGATAATGCCATGAGTTTTAGAGAAAACCATTGGTAACAATGTGCCATGAATATGGCATAACCTTGCCTATGCATCAAACTACAACCCCAAGGAAATGGGTAGGCATAATCAAGTAACAAGAACCTACTCAAGATCCTCAGAAGAACATTGAAATGAATAAGAGAAAATGGGGTGAGCATCTCAAGTTTGCACTATGGGAAGATAAAATTACCACCAAAAGATCCACTAGTAAAATCCCATTTGAATTGGTTTATGGTGTCCAAGCCCTTTCCCCCTTCATTTACAACTATCTACTTATCATTTTATGTAATAGTTAGAAGAAGGGGAAGGGGTGACTCCTTATGATGCAAGGATCAATCAAATTGTAGAATTAGATGAAGGAGAGAATCCCACCAAAGGCATGTTAAGTTTAGGGAGAAACTCAAGAAAATATTTGATAAGAAAGTTACTCCAAGAACGTTCCATGTTGGAGATTTGGTTTTGTTGTGGGACAACAAGCATGAAGACAAGGGAAAGAATGGAAAATTTGATGCCCTGTGGATGGGTCCTTACTCCATCGACATTAGAATTGAGAACACACTTTCTTCTTAAGGGACTTGGAAGGACAATTTCTCAAGTTTCCTATCAATGGTAGGCATCTTAAACATTTTTGGATTAAATGATACCTTCATGTGTGTTTTTGTATAGTGTATATTTTTGATTTTTTTGTTGTTTCCTTTTATTATTCTCGTCTACAATGATCGTGTTTTTCCCGTTGTTGTTGTATTTATGGGTATATCTTATACTTTGTTTAAATCCATGACCATTTTATCTCTTACAACTCCTTGCCTAATGGACTAGGCACCTAGTACGTGTTTTGTGAATTTTTTTTATGATTCTTTTGGCACATGCAGGGGTGCCCATCCCTAAACTAGAGCCAATGTTGGTACTCATTCTAAACATGTGGCCAAAATTAGATTTTTTTTTATTATTGGCAAATAGTTTTTTGAAAGGGACTATACCCTCGAGTACAAAAGATGGCCTAGGAGCCAGAATAGGAATGAAAACCAGAGAGAAAAGGATCAGAATCCAAATGTAACAATGAAGTCCAAAGTAGCCAAAAACAGCTACCCAAATAAGACAAAACAACAAAAACACCGCAAAAAGCAGAGAGAGAGACCGAAAAAAACAACATAAAAACAAAAAGAATAGCTAAAGCATTAACAACTACTTTTGGCAGATTTGTCTATGTTGGTCTTGATATTCTTCTAGGATTTGAACATACCCAAAGTTGTCATGTGGGCGCGTCAGTCTTATCTAGCTGATCAATGGTCCTTTTGCTTTCCTTATCATTGCCCCAAAGTATTACCGAACTCACTGAGGTTGGAGACACTTTTGACATGTTGCTCAATGAACTCCTCAATCGCTCTAAAGATGGCCATATTGTAATCATGATGAGTTTTGGCCTTCCCTAAACGGGAGCCTAAGGAGTTCGGGCCTTGTAGATATCATCAATCTAGTTGTTATCAATATCCACCTCCTCCTCCTCCTTCTTCCTCTTACCTTTCTGTTTTGCCAAGTTCTTAACCTCATCCTTCAACAGTTTCATATCAGCCTCTAAGGCTTCCAACCTTTTTGAAGAGCTTTCCATATGCACATCCTGGGGACTGGCACTGCT
The DNA here is from genome assembly GCA_018340775.1 of Taxus wallichiana var. yunnanensis. NCBI lineage: Eukaryota > Viridiplantae > Streptophyta > Pinopsida > Cupressales > Taxaceae > Taxus > Taxus wallichiana. Next base: position 773,577,318 of record CM031239.1, on the reverse strand, counting down.
AATATTCAGTAGGTCATGTGCAATTTCAATTTCATGAGGACCCTTCCCCATAGCAAGAGTCTCAAGGTTAAGCTTTCTAGAAGCCCTGGTAACCGGTCTGGCCGAGGTGGAGGCGAAGTGGGGTGGGAGCAGCAGTAGGGGGAATGGAAGAAGAAGCCTAGATGGCCAATAGGGGGTGGCAAAAGACTGGTGGCGGGGGAAGAGAATGGAGAAATGGGGCTAGCAGCAACAGAACCCGGCAGAGGGGGAACTGAGCTAGGAGAGGATGGGAGACCAGGATACTTAAGAAGACAACATTTATGCAGCAGAAAAATAAGCCCCTAGTGTAAAGGAACCACCCAGGTATGCTTTTGAAACTCCAAAATGGAGCGCTCAAGAGAGTTCAGCAAGTAATGGGGGAAACAAACCATGCGATTCCTACGGAAGTGGTTAAGAAAGATAAGGTGCTTAGTAGGTACAGTGACAAACCTTCCTTCCAAGGAAATGAACCATATCATCATGCGAGTAACCTCATCATAAGGCGGAGGGATCGAGCTAACAAGTAGGCCCACTGTAACGTAGATCAGCTTCTCAGATCCCTCCACAAATCTCCTCTCTTCAACATCTCTGTCGACCCTTTTGTTAAAAAAATGGTAGCCCTCCAAGCCAAGGCCGGTCACTTCAGCAATAAGTTCCTCATTGACCAAGATCTTCTACCCCCCATATTCCACAGTCCGCTCCTTCCAATCCTTCGCAAAACACACTGAGATGCTTTGATCATGCCCCTGAACCTTCTCCATGAAGTTGGTGATGCCACCCTTGCTGAGTATGCTCCATAGCTCAATATTATCCTTCCAGTCTGGGTCCGCACTAGGCTCAATTTGGCAAGGGGGACCCCCCATCTTCACTGTGCTTAACTATTTGCAACAAATTCCCAAATCCTTGTGAGCACTAAAGCCATGCTTTTTACTGTTGTAATCCGCACAATGTTGGAAATGAGAGCCGTTGCTTTTCCCACGAACGGCTGCGTGTTTGCTGATCTGAGCCTGCGGAAAATCACATGTGGGAATAACGGCCTTTTTGTTAGCCCGCTCCCTGTCATCAATCACATTACTACTGTCTTCGGTTTCCGTGGAGCCTTGTATCCAACTTTTAGCAGATGCAAAGTGGACAAAATTAGATTAACTCTTATAAAAATTTCCCTTATCATTGAGACTCGCTTTACATAGATTCAAGAACACCAAAGATTTTGGTTGTCTAAAATTATCCCCTCCTATAATTTTAAAACAACTTGTATAATTATCTTGGCCATTATTTTCTAAGAAGTCCGTGATACACTAAGCTAGTAATCTGCAGAGTGTAGAACATAGTTCGTGGGTTTTCCTATCCATGAAACAACATGAATCATCTTAGGATTTACGCAGGATTCTAACATGGTTAGCCATCAAAACATCAAGTCAGGTCTCATAAGCTAAAAGAAAATAAAGGTACCATGGGTTTCAATCCCGTGAGAGATTTGAAAATCAGCTAAGGACAAAATCATGAAAAAAAGGAAGTGAGCGGATAATGATTTAGGTAAAATTGGTCGACTAGTGAAGGATCTGATACAAAGGGGGAAACATTTTACAAAGGATTAAAGAGTGTGGCTATGTAATAAAGCCATGACACACTGATTCAATGTTCCACCGGTGTTTCAGAGGTTAGTGTTCCACATACTTAAAAATCATGGGATACTCAAGATTCTGAAAATGAGCAAAATACCATGGGGAATTCAAAACATTCAAATATTTCAAAATACCCGTGAGGAAGAGATAAATACAAGGAAAAGCCATAAAACGAGTGATAAAGCATTTTCTCCTAACTCTCGTTGCGGGTAACCAAATCATGCAAGATTGATCTTGTTGGAAAGGTCTCATTAATGGCTATATTATAGGGTATAAGGAACACTTGGGAGTGCTATAAGACCTCTCAGAGTATATAGATGAAGCAAAGGATCAAATGAAAAATTGAGGGATTAAACACATATACATCAATTTAAGTAGACTCAACATAATAAGTTTGTAAGAAATTTGTAACATATGTATATGCTAGGTACAAAATGGGGATTCTATAGGGGCCCCTACCATTGAAATTCTATAATTTTTTGGTATATATATATATATAACGGTTTTTTATGTGCAACTAGATACATTGTCAATTTAGGACTACAATTTTTTTTGAAAAGATAAGGAGACAAACTAACATATTTTTATTCCTAAATTTAAATTCCTTGCATGGTATTGAGTGACATAAACATATTGTACATCTCCTACTAATCTGCGATACATACCCTTGTCCATAAGTTCCTTGATACTTGTCCTTTGGCCTTCAAAATCTCAATCAATTCTAATTTTTCCCATAGGAAGAGGCCCATTTAAAAAGGTTAAAGCCTCATGTGAGATAAACCTTGGTACCCCCGATGACTATCAATTTTGGAGCTTGTAGATGGCTCGAGATACATCAATTTTCTTAGTAGGGACTCGGCTTGGATAAACTAGTTGGATCAACTCGGGGCCCTTTTGTATTTCTTCAATGGAGGTAGAGGCACTTTAGGAGCTTTCTCAGTTATAATTCACATAATAGTTTCCAAGCACGGTGTGCCTTTGCTCTATTTTGGCGATTCTGCAAGAAATTGAGGATATGTCCTCTTAAGACTCGTCATCAGATACTACATGAACATCAGGTGGGATTTATTTTTCGCCATCTCCTTGTTGAAAAAATTGGGTGATATCCATATGGAATTTTCATTAATCACCATCCTGTAATGAATCCAAAACTTCTTCAACTTCCCGGAGTTACGTGGCCCTTTGGGTGAATCAAATGATGAACTAAATTATGGAATACCGAGAAAAAGGGAGTCATTTTGATCAGCTTACTCATCAAATCAAGATGCACTATGTTGATATTTAGCGGTCTTATTGGTATTCAATCATGAACAACATCTTAATGAATGCTTCAATCGGTCCATAAAGATTAAATATTGTGTGCAAATCTTCTACATAAACATTTTTCAAATTGTTTCCCAATTCCATCTTTGCCATTGCTTGAAAAAGGATAACATTAATTTTTTCACAAGAAAATTCACTTATAATACTCAAGGGAACTTGTAAATTCATAAGAAATCAGTGAGAATTTATAGGAGGGTGAATCTTGGAGAGGTTTGTGTGAATTATCATATCAGGATTGAATGCAAGATCAATTGGGATGCTTGCACAAATTAAAAAAGGGGAATACGAATGGTGTTTATCAAAAAGTGTTCTTTTGGATTGATTAAAGGTTTTATGTAAGGGAGGCATAAAATTCAAATGAATATCCATAGTTATTCATTTCCCAAAACATATTCTCTAAAAAATCAAGTGTTAAATCAGTTGGAGTAACGACATCAAGGAACAAACAGCTTTGTGACCAGGCATGATTGTGAAAGAATGAATAAGACAAAAAAGGATTGGGTAAAAAAATTAAATATCCTTCACACATCCATATTTCCAACCAAAAATGGAATCAAGTTTATGGATAACAAAAGAATATTTTTAGTTGAAAGGTATTTTCTAAAGAAGGAGTTCATTGTTGCATCTTCTAGGATTGCTCACATATGATTTTGGGGGAAAATCAAAGTGATTTTTAACAAATTTTGTATAAATATGAGGGCCTGTCCTCATATGAAAAATGGGGATAGTTTTTATTTGATAAGTTGAGAAAAGATTATTGTAACTCTATATTTTTGTCTTCAATCAATAGAAAGCATATGAACTTTGAATTTTGGACTCCTTGTGCCAAGGTGTTTACACTATACATCCATTGGCAAACATCGAAGACATTTAATCTATGTCCCCTTGTCAAGGAATGGATAATTTGAATGAAATATGTCTATCTATGATTTCCAATATGTGTTTTGGTATCCTGTATGTTGAATAAAGATTAATGAATCATAACTTCTATTACAATCTTTGTCTTTATTGCATTTACATAATACACTAGATCAGTCCTTAGTTGTTGTATTTTTGGTCATCAAATCAATATTGTCTTGTAGTATTACTTTGTAATACTTGATGTGATTATAAATCCTTATCATAACCATCTTGTTAAGTGATTTTTGTTAGCCTTAAAGCATATTTTGGCATATGAAAGTAAAAGTAATGAAAATTTTGTTAGAACTCTTACATGAGCATTTGTGTTGAGTGTTATGAAGATTGTGTTGGAGATATTTGTGTTGATTTGGTATCAATTGGTGTAAATATTTTCTTATAAGTTATTGTTACTTAATTTTCATTTTACTACGTTTCCGAAAAACATGTTGTCTTAGTGATTACTAATACATTGTTTTTAGAGAAATGGATATCATTTGTCCCCCCTTTCTCTATAAAAACATATCTCACCACCCTACCATTGTTACCATAACTATAAGATTCAACCCATCATACTTGTTTTTGATTCAAGCATCCTTAAAAAAAGCATTGCATCTAAAATCCTATATAATGATGCACAAGAACCAAGTCCCTCTGTCTTTAGTAACCTATGTTTGAGACACTAAGTATATTCAATATCCATGTGATAACTCTTATGAGTAGATATCTGCTTTCCATGGCCATACTCATCCTCAATTGACCCTTCATTTGAAAATTAAGAAAAACACACTCCATAATTTTCTTCTTCCAATCAGGTTACATCAAGGGTCCTCTCACCTTGGTTTAGGTAGGACTAAAAGTAGTAGGATTAGGCCATCACCTTTGTACGCACCTCTTAATCATCCCAAAAGCCTGGTGTAAAATATAATGTCGATACAACCCTAGACACAAACAACATATCCTTTAAACTTCTGTCATACTTTAAGCCATCCTCCCTAGGGAAAGTGTTGTCATGCCCTAGGGGATATACGAGGGTGGGAACTTAGGTATTAGAAATTGTATTTTTAGCGAAAGTTCTTGCAAAGTGTGGAGGAAAATATGAACAAGTGAGGAAGGTGTATGGAGAGGTTTCATAATTGGTCTCCAAATAAGTATCATTCGTGTGGTTTGATGGAAAATGGGCATTGTCTAAAGCAACAAGAAATTAGGGAAGGCATGAAAGGGAAGTTGTGAAGAAATTGTAGTTTGTTGGGCATTAATGTTTCCTATTTGTTTACAAATGTGGTAACAATGACATTTTTGGCATTTGTGTGTAATTTATTTTGGGCATAGAGTCATTTCCTCCATACTCATTTTTAGGCCTCAACAATAGAGAGAAGGCAATGGTTTGTCAAGGATGACCTATATAAAACATGACAAAATAAGGGATAAGAATCGATCAATTATTTAAGTACTTACATGTATATTAAAAAAATTAACGAGATATAACACATATTCTTCTATTCTTGGGTAAGTACGGTTATTGTTGTTATTGGTTATAGGAAAATATTATAAAATATGAGAAAACAACTTTTTTAACGTGTTATTAAGGAATGCAATGGCAAGAACCACAAGTTTCATATATTGCTAAAGGAAATCAATAACAACAATGTAAATTATATCACCATGTTCACATAGTCTCGTAGGATGCACACACACACACATTACAAAAAAAGTACGAAAAAACATATATATCTTTACATTATTGTGGGATGATAACTATTGTTCTTGTTTACTAAAGGAAAATGCTATACAAGTAGAAACCATGTTTTTTGTTTTGAACCTTAATTAAAAAGTGAAATGTGATGAACCAAAAGTTTGATAGAAATCATTTCAATATGTTCACATAAAAGTAATCACAAATTTTTGTAGGAGCTACATAAGACTTTTTCAAATAATAAAGCTTAGGAGGAAATGCAGAAATATCAACTTTCTTTGAATTTAGAATGAAACATTTTAATTGTTTGTGTCCATAGTAAGTTTCTTCTTTAAGGAACAAAGTGAAAATGAATTCATTTTCATGATGTTTCCTACAATTTTTATTATCGCCTCATCATTTATGGACAACAAGTGGAGGTCTTTAGGCGCAACACCTATGATTGATTCAACTAATTCATTAAAGGTTATAACTACCTTCTATATATCGGTGGTATCTTTTAAATCAAGTTGGAGTAGATATCTATAATCATAGTTTTCAACACTTGCGTTGCAAATTTTATAGAACCACAAGACATTATTTTGTTCATCTTTTTTTTTTTTCGGCATTGTTTATCACCTTTTATAAGAGGGCATGCAATGTAAAATAATTTATCTATGACCAATGCTTGTGATTTCTACAAAGAATTGTGGCCCATTCATTTTTAAGTGTTTCCCATTTGGAGCACTTGTGAGATTGTTCTTTGTGAAGGTAAAGTTTGTTGGAGGACTTAAACAATTATTTTTGATAGAGGTCAGTAGAAACAGAGAACTCATTGAAGCTAACCCAAACATGAAGTGTATTAGTTTCTAAAATCAATGGATCGACAAAGAATTTGGTATTGGAGATAGTGTCAACAGATGTTCCATTGAAATTGGAGACACATGCAATTTTATTGCTACTACATGTACCTATGTAGTAGAAATAATGTCTTGGATTTCTCTCTTAACTCATTAAATTGTTGGCCCCACAAAGTAATAAAAACACCGTATTTAGACATGTTCATCACTTGGCATGTTATTTTATAGTCTCGATTTTCTCGTACCTATGAATAGTGGAGCATGGAAAATGACCATAATAATGCCAATCATGTAAAGAGAGGAGTGAATTGGGATTTCGGGTATGTCTTTGAATTTTGTGAAGTGAAGGTACTTCTTCATCAACTGCTATAAGAGGAGTTCCAATTAAAGACACTTGCAAAAACCTCTAGGGGATATTCAAGTGGTCAGTAACATGGTTTTGTATTACCGATCCTTCCATTCGAGATAATTTACATCTTACCACTTTCAATTTTCCCATAGAACATTTCAACAACCTTGTTGAAACATGTGATGGGAATTTATCCCCTTTTTTGTCCACAAAATCAAACCCAAAAAAATAACCACTCCCCTTTCAGGTCATTATATTCTTGGAGTATTGTTTTTGTAAGGGCACACCCTCATACAAACCACATGTGCATGGTCATATTCAATGCACTTATTTTTATGAGTGTGGTTGCATCGTTTAATGGAACATTTTTTATGTGGAGGTGTTTGTGGAGGAAGACCAATATCAAGACTCGAGTTGTTTCAAACATTGGTTTCTTACCTTGTGCAACATGGCTAGGAAGCTAAGTTGATACCAAATTTGTGCATGTGTTTATGAAATAGTGTCCATGTAAATGAAAAAATCATCTTGAATGTAGTAAAAGGGGACAAAAATGACATTATAAATAGTAAAGGGGATGTAAAATACATTATTAATGACATAGGTTTATTACTATACATTTCATGTCCGATAATTTCACAGAGGGATTTGCACAAGTGCACAATTGATCCTTATTTTAATGTTTTTTAAAAACATGACTTCCAAATTTGGAGGAAGTAGAGTTGTTTGAAAGTGAATTCCATCCAAAGGTCAACACCATGATAGAATTAAGCATTCAAAACAAATCGATGGGGAAAAAGTTCAATAGTTGGAATGTATGTTTGAAATCGAGTGAGAACGAATATCAAGTGAGTCAGTCCCCGAGTTTCAAATTTGTGTCCATGATATGGTAATGGTATGAAAAATGATGGATTTTTACATAGTTAATCTAAAAATGTAAATACGAAACTAATGGTAAGAAATCAAAGGAGCAAGCATGAGTGAAAATATGTTTGTAATTGCATAAGGATAAAAAAATAAACTATTACCAACTACATATTTTATTGCCACAACGGAAAGCATGGGGGAGAGAAGGAAATCCTAACACAATTTGATAATATATAATCAACAAAGAAAATTTCTTTACATCCAAACAACGTAAGGTATTGTCAAGAAAAAAATTGTTCTATTAAAAGGGCCTTACATAAAAACTAAAGATATGCACATGAAAGAACCAAATAATTTTGAGGCATATAACTTCTTTACTTGGGCACAACCGAGAAAAAGTGCAAAGATAACTAAAGCAGAGGTTTATATCTACTTAAAGAAGTGTAACATTTAATATAGAAATATTTGATTGTTATTTCATATTTGTTATAATAATAGAAACATGGAATGATAAAAATAAATGTTATCAAGTTATCTAAATAAGCCCCATACTTATTTGTATAACTTATTCAAGTTTCAAACATAGAAAAATTTGGATGGTATACCCAATAACCTAAAAACCAGCAATTTTAGTGTCCCGTGGACTTGGGGTATGAAGGAATTTTTACAAAGCTGCCAAAATCAGCAAAAAGGGTATGGAAGAAAAGAACAAAAGTCGTGGTACAAAGGAAATACACGCCACGGAAAAGCCATGATATAAAGGAAATAAAATCTGCAGAAAAAGCCATGATACAAAGGTAATAAAAGTGTGGAAAAAGCCACAATACAAAGGAAATAAAACTATAGAAACATCCATAATACAAAGGAAAAAAGTGAGCAAAAATATGCAATATAAAGCAAAAAAATATAAAAAAATCACAACACATGGGGATGGCCACAAATTTATTTTTTAGCTTTATTTTCAATAAAAATCTAATTTTGGAGCATCTAAAAGCTAAAAGAAGATCAAATCATGCAAGAAGACTTAATTGGAGCATGCACAAGTTGATAATTTTTGAAACATAACATGCAAATGAGTGTCTATTTTTAAAACACGTTTTACTTTTATGGGATTGCATTTTGGCTATTTTTGGACACGTTTTTGTATTTTGAGCATGAATATTGGTTTTATCATCACTTTGCATGCATGCCATTCACATTTTGTCTATTTTTAGAACCAGACTTGCATGTTTGTGTTTTTTCTCCTTCTCGCTCTCTCTCAATTTTCTACAAAACTCCCATCATTAATCGTAAAGGGATTTTTTCCTCTCTTCATGCATTATTTTGGAGCAACTTGGCATTATGAGTGGAAAATCAGGGGTCATGAGTGATTCTTTGTACTTCTTTCACCTCTTAGAGCAATAAAGGAGTTATTTTTACCTTCCTATAACATGTGTATTGTGCATTTTTTATGTTTTTAAACTAATTTTATCTTGTGATACTTGTTTATCCTTGGTTTTCAGTTTAATTCTTTATGCCTTTATGTAGTTTTGTGTTGATTTGTAGGTCATAGATTGTGTTTAACAAAGTTTTTGTGTAGGATCTTGTTATGGAGCCATCTACTACCCCCTTCTTTATTTTGTCACAACTTCAAACCCTTATATGAAACACTTTTGCTTTAACATACTCATTTGTAGGTTGTGTATGGTGTGTATAGCTCCCATGGTTCATCTGTGTGGTTCAAATAAGTCTTAGATCCTCAATTTTTTTGGTGTATCACCATATTTTTAGTTTTCCCTTATTTCTCTTTCATGTTAGAGTTTGGTACACCTTCCATGTGTTACACTCGATATTTTTACGGTGGTCCCACTTTCTCGGGTGAGCGGGTCAAGGGGGTGAAGCCCTAAACAAATTTTCATGGGTGGTTTATTAACCCATGGGTAATGGGTAACCATTATGGGATGTTTTTGGGCCCATGGTTTTTTGGGACCCATTGTTTTGTAAAACCGCCTCTTCCGCTACCTATTGATGTACTTATAAATATATGGACATACAATAGGATTTATATGAGTGTGTTTTGTGAAGGTGAATAGTGTGTGTGAATTCAAGTGCAAATTCGGAGGGTTTGTTGAGCACAACTCCAAACAAGATCTGATTATTGTAATTGCGAAGACTGTTGGCTTGTAATAAAATCTGAGCAAGTGTTCTCGTGGATGTAGCCCACATCAAAGGGGTGAACCACGTTAAATATTGTCTTCGTGTGTTGTGCATTTTCATTTTTGTAATTCTATTCATACTTCTTATTATTGCGATTCTGAGGAATTATTCCGCATTAGATATTATTAATTCCTAACAATTGGTATCAGAGCCTGGTTTGGTTTGCTGAAGTGTTGAATCGCAGGGAAAGTTTTTAGCTTGAGTGGGAGCTATGGCAGATGATGGAAGATCTAGGGTTGATAAATTCAACGGGAAGAATTTCAGTCTTTGGAAGATGCAGATGGAAGATTACCTTTATCAGAAGGATCTTTATACTCCATTGTCTGAGAAGGTGAACAAACCCTCGAGCATGATAGATGTGGAATGGGATTTTCTGGATAGGAAGGCACTTGGGACAATCCGGCTGTGTCTTGCATCTTCGGTATTATTTAATGTTTCAAAGGAAAAGACTACAAAAGATCTAATGGATGCATTAGGAAGTCAGTATGAAAAACCCTCTCGCTCTAACAAGATATTTTTAATGAAAAAGTTGTTTAATATGAAGATGTCCGAGAATAGTTCAAGAGTATCATTTAAATGATTTCAATACGGTTGTGAATATGCTAGCTTCTGTTACAATAGAATTTGATGAAGAAGTTAGGGCTTTATTAATTATGTTCTTTTTACCTGAAGTTGGAATAGCCTCGTAATGGCGGTAAGCAACTCGGTTCCAAATAACTCAAGTCAAGTTTGAGGATGTTTTAGGGGTGATTCTAAGCGAGGAAATGTGAAGAAAAAGCTCTGGGGAATCTTCTACTTCAGGGAATGCTTTGACAGTGGAAACTAGAGGGAGACAAAAGAATAGAGGAAACCGTGGAAAATCGAAAGATCGGGCAAGGTCAAAATCCAAGAGCAAGATTGTATGTTGGAATTGTGGAAAGTCTCTGGGCACACAAAGAAGGACTCATGGGGAGCTTCGGATAAGAAGAAACAACATGAAGAAAAAAACAAGGAGGCAAATGTGGCATCGGGTAATGTATGCCAGATGCTTTGATTCTTTCTTTGCATAATATTACTGAATCTTGGGTTTTAGATTCAGGGGCTTCTTTTCATGCTACTCCACATAGGCATTATTTTGTTGATTATGTTCAAGGGATTTTGGGCATGTTTTTCTTGGTGATGATGAGCCTCATAAATAGTTGAAAAGGTTCTTTCAGGTTAAGATGCATAATGGGAATACATGGCTATTGAAGGATGTCGACATGTGCCTACATTAAGGAGAAATTTGATATCGGCAGGGGCAATCGGGAAGTGATGGTCAGACTATGATATTTACAAATGACTCTTGAAGGTTACCAAGGGTGCTCTTGTGGTGGCAAGAGGTAAGAAGGTTGAACCTTGTATTTATCCACTGATAGTACTAATGATTGTAATCTTGTGGCTTCAGATGCAGATACAACATTATGGCACTATAGGCTCGGTCATATGAGCCATAAGGGCATGGACATCATAAAGAAGAATTTTCCTGGATATACAGAAACATGTTTGGATTTCTATGAGAACTGCATATATGGGAAACAAAAGTGAGTAAGGTTTCTCAAGGTTGGACCTACGAAGAAAGAGAGTAAGTTAGAGCTGGTACATTCTGATGTGTGGGGGCCACTTAGTATCATCTCTCGGGGTTCAAGTTATTATGTTACTTTTATCGATGATGCAACAAGGAAAGTTTGGGTTTATCAGATTAGAAACAAATATGATGTATTTGATACTTTTGTTAAATGGAAAGCCTTGGTAGAGAATGAAACATGTCTTAAGTTAAAATGTCTCAGGTCAGATAATGGAGGGGAGTATTGCAGCAATGAATTTGATGATTATTGTTCTAAGAATGGAATCCAGTAGGAAAAAGATGGTTCCAGAACCCCGCAACAAAATGGGGTGTCAGAAAGGATGAACAAAACAATAATGGAACGTGCTAGGAGCATGAGGATACATGCAGAGACTACCTCTTTATTTTTGGGAAGAAGTAGTGAGCACAACATATGTACTTGATAAATAGAGGACCCTCAAGTGCCTTGATGGAGGCATACCTGAGGAGGCTTGGTATGGTAAGAAAGTCGATTACTCATTTCTTAGAGTCTTTGGATGTGAGGTGTTTGTTCATATTGACAAGGATGATAGGACCAAGCTAGAGGCTAAATAAAAAAATGCACTTTTATTGGTTATGGTGGTGATGACTTTGGATTTAAATGTTGGAGTATTAAGGACAAGAAAATCATTCGGTCTAGGGATGTGGTCTTTAATGAGAAAGTCATGTATAAGCAACAGTTGCAGGAAAACAGGGAAGAATCCAAGAAAGAATATGCAGTGGTAGAGGATCTTCCGGATGGGACAGTGACCCATGAATCAGTTTAAGAACCTACTCAACAGGAACCCCAAACTCCTACAGTGAGGAGGTCTTCTAGGGTAAGAAAAGAACCTGAACGTTTTTCTCCTTCTCTTTATTATTTATTACTCACTGATAGTGGAGAGCCAGAGAGCTTTGATGAAGCAATGCAGGTAGATGCCAATAAGAAGTGGGAGCAAGCCATGGATGAGGAGCATAAGTCTCTCATGGAGAACCAGACTTGGGATTTGGTGAAGCTACCGAAGGCAAAAGAGCATTGCAGAACAAGTGGGTGTATAGAGTTAAAGACGAAGAAGGAGGAAAGAAAAGATATAAGGCCCAGTTGGTGGTCAAGGGGTTTGCATATAAAACAAGGTATAGATTTTGATGAGATTTTTTCTCCTGTAGTAAAAATGACTTCTATCAAAACTGTTCTTGGAATAGTGGCAACAAAAGACTTGCACTTAGAACAGTTAGATGTAAAGACTAAATTTCTCCATGGTGATTTGGAGGAGGAGCTATATATGCAACAGCTAGTAAAGGATATGAAGTCAAAGGTAAAGAGGAGATGGTGTGCAAACTGAAGAAGAGCTTGTATGGCCTGAAACAAGCTCCACGTCAATGGTATAAGAAGTTTGATAGCTTCATGATGGAGCAAGGTTATATTAGATGTCATTCTGACCATTGCATGTATACAAAGAAATTTGAGGATGGAAGTTATATTATCCCGTGTTTGTATGTTGATGACATGTTGGTCAGTAGTAAAAACATGCAGAAATAAAAGTACTCAAGAAATAACTAAGTGAATCCTTTGATATGAAGGATTTGGGGGTAGCTGACAAAATCCTTGGTATGAGGATAACTCAGATAGAAGGAACGGAAGCTGAATTTATCTCAGAAGAGTACATTAAGAAGGTATTGATAGGTTTAACATGCAGGATGCTAAACCGGTTGGACTCCTTTGGCAGTGCCATTTTAAGTTATCAAAGGAGCAAAGTGTCCCAAGACAAAGCAGAAAGAAACCAGATGTCCAAGGTACCTTACTCATCAGTGGTTGGTAGTTTGATGTATGCTATGGTGTGCACTAGGCCTGATATTGCCCATGCAAAGGGAGCTGTGAGTAGATTTATGAGTGATCCAGGTAAAGAGCATTGACAAGCAATAAAGTGGATCCTTCAATATTTGAGAGGGACCATGGGGACAATTTTGTGCTACAAAGGATCAAAACCACTTTACGTGGTTATGTAGATTCGTACATGGCTGGAGATGTAGACATGAGGAGGAGCATGACAGTTATATTTACACCGTAGGTGGGACAACAAAGGAGCTCGATTTCATGACTACAGTAAGCCGGTGGCTTTGGCTCAACCACGGAGGCCGAGTATGTTGTTGCCACAGAGGCAAGCAAAGAGATGATTTGGTTACAACAATTGCTTGAGGAGTCAGGGCATAAGCAGGAGGAATGTAAGCTTCATAGTGATAGTCGAGTGTTATACACCTAGCTAAGAACTCGTACTTTCCACTCCAGACAAAGCATATACAATTGAGATATCACTTCATCAGGACAACTTTGGAGGAAGATAAGTTGAAGTTGGAGAAGATTCATACCAGTTAGAATCTTGCAGACATGATGACCAAGGTGGTCACAAGGGATAAACTAAAGCTATGTTCAACTTTGGTTGGCCTTCATGATGATGATGACAAGAAGGGTCGAGAAGCTCTCAAGGGAAATCAATCTCCAAGTGGGAGATTGTTATGTTTATGGAGCCTATTTTCATGTTAGAGTTTGGTACACCTTCCATGTGTTACACTCGGATATTTTTACGGCGGTCCCGCTCACCGGTGAGCGGGTCAAGGGGGTTCGGGGGCAAAGCCCCCAAAGCAAATTTTCATGGGTGGTTTATTAACCCATGGGTAATGGGTAACCGTTATGGGCTGTTTTTGGGCCCATGGTTTTTCGGTACCCATTGTTTTGTAAAACCACCTCTTCGGCTACCTATTGATGTACTTATAAATAGATGGACATACAATAGGATTTATATGAGTGTGTTTTGTGAAGGTGAATAGTGTGTGAATTCAAGTGCAAATTCGGGAGGGTTTGTTGAGCGCAACTCCAAACAAGATCTGATTATTGTAATTGTGAAGACTGTTGGCTTGTAATAAAATATGAGCAAGTGTTCTTGGTGGATGTAGCCCACATTGGGTGAACCACATTAAATATTGTCTTTGTGTTGTGCATTTTTTTCATTTCTCATAATTATTGTATTCATACTTAGATTTATTAATTCCTAACATAGGTGTTACACTAGGGGAATTATTCTCTAGCTCACTCTAGATAAGTCACCTAAAATATAAGTGTTTCCCAAGAAATCAAGTATTTATTCCCTTCGATGATGGCAGTCCACTACAACCTTCCCGTTATGATGAAATCCCCGTGTCTACCCTTAAGAGCATTCCATTTTTCACTGAGAAAACCAAGTTACACCCATATAACACATTAAAGATGTGGCCAATATATGATCTATTTATAATGTTACTCAAGACAATGTTGCAGTCAGATTATTGACAACCTCTTTCAAAGGTAAAACATTACATTGGTACAGGGAATGACACTAAATTCTATCACTACATGGGATTAGTGGGAGTGGTATTTTGTTCGAAATTCAAGGACAAATCAGATCATCTTTCATTAGTATATTAATTGACTACTATCAAGAGAGCACTAGAAGATTTTATGATTGATTTCAACTACAAATTCTAAAAGACTTGGGACAAAATTCTACAATTAGTAAGGCCTACTACTCGGTATGTTTTTTTCGTATTATATAGTGGATTTGAATTTTAATATTTCAGTGATGATACAATCAATGGGCATAGGGACACTCTCTAATTCTTATGAAATATCAATTAGAGCTGAAAAAATCTTATACAAGTAGGAAAAATATCACTAAGGCCTCACATGCCCATATTTTCAAAGATTCATTCTCCCACTCCCCTTCTAATACCTACAATATCCTCAATTTTAATGCCTCTTTCTTATCTTGTAATTCAAATTAATGCAGCCCCAAGTCAATTGAATTAACTAAAATATGTGAGGAACATGTTAAAAGAGTCTAGGAATGAGATAGTTGCCCTCAAAAGACAACAAAATCAGACTTATAGACCCTACTATCAACCCAATCAGTAGAAAAGGTCTCATTTCAGCCAAATATTGATGCAGGAGCATCAACTTCCTAGGTTATATATAGAATAAATAACCTCAATTTTGACTTCTAAGTATGTTTTAGATCCTATATGTCATCTAGGGTCTATTGTGTGTGTCAGGATTGAATAAGACCTTTACAAATTCAAATATGAACATTTCCCTCAAAAATGTCAATTTGAACTCTTGAAGGCAATTTTGTATTATAATAGTTGTTTTAGTCAGTTCTTGGAGTTATTTACATAATAAATGTGATGGTGGAACTATAATGAGGTTTAGAGGCCCTAAATAGGTCAAGGAATGTGTTTTAGCTCTTAAATCCTAGGACCTTAGACTAGGTAGAGTCAATTATTGGTGTAATGAAACACAAAATACGAGAATGTAAGGGTCTAAAAGACCAAAAAGTAGTTATAAGGCTCATGAAGACATATTTAAAGCATTTGTAAACATCATCTAGATGGTCCTTAAATGGAAAAATCTCCAAGAAGGTTAAAGGTGAATTTTTGTGTATACACAACTTACAAAGTGACATTTTCATGATTAAGTGCATTGAAATAATCAAGAAAAATTTATGCATGCTATGGATTTAAGGTATTCTAACTGGTAAGGATAATTTCTCATTGCTTAATTGCTTGAAGTTGTATTTATGTGCTTCATACAAAGTTCATGTATTATCACAATAAGTAGGGTTTGTTAGGAGTATCTTTGAACCCGTACAACTACGGTATAATGAGTAAAGGAGTAGAATAATAGAAACAAGCCTTTTCATTAAGAGAACAAGAAGGTCTATGAAAAATATTCATTCCCCATCAGGCATACACTTGAAGGAAGGAATAATGAGTATTTTGGTAAATTAAGGACTGAGGACTCTTGTTGATAAAGTAGAGAGTTAAAGTATTGAGTTGTTCACATTCAAATTTGAGGTGGAAGACTTCTCTGTTAAGAAATTTACCTTGATAAAGTTAGCCTAGACCTTTGAGAAGATTATCAAGGTTTGAAGTGAGCTATTTTACATTTATAGGTCAAAACTCCACCTCTCAGTTCTTAGAAACCCTCATTAGGGTTTAAGGGAGAAAGGTGGTAAAAAAGGAGTTGGAAGGTGAGACTACCTCTCCGTATGACTCAAGGAAGTTGAAAAGGTTCTATTTTGATTAAATTCATGATACAGTCACCTCGCAAGGTGTTCGAATCCAGAAAGCTCACCAAGTGTATGTTAGCATCCCAAGCATGATTGTCTAAGCTTTGTGTACTTCACTTTATCCTCTCGCCTTTTTTTTTCTAGCTTTTTGACCTTCAAGATGAAAACCGCCACCCTCGCCAGGTGGCATGGTCCTCAGTAACCACCACCTCGCTGTGGTCAGGCGGCCTCCTTTACGTGTTCTCCAACACATTCTTTTGATCACGACTTGCATAATTTTTCAACATTTACCAGCTTTTCTCAACCGCCTTAGCTCGTATTAATGTTTTATGTTCCTTGGAATAGTGTTTCTTCATTGTTTAATGGTAAAAGAGTTCTAATAGGAATCACCTTTGGGTGAATGTGAAATCTATAAATAGCCAACTTGTTTTCAAGCAAATGGCCCCTCAACTTCTCATTTCCATTGTTTAGTCTTTCAATTTCTTGCTTAGAATTCATTTTGTTTTCATGTTTTGCATCCATGCTAGTTTTTCCTTTGCTATTAGAAGCCATTCGATCTTCTTGCTTCAGTCTTGTTCATTGTTGTTCATACAAATTAGTTTAGAGCAGAGTAGTGTCATTTGTAGATTGAATCCATTAGAGTTGTAGGTTGTGTTCTTCATAGAAGGTAGATTCTAGAATCTCTCAGTACACTTGTGTTGTATTCCCACAATAAATCCCGCTAGGAATTACATACGCCAAGCTCTGTCACTTGCGTTGTCCCTCTCCTACTCGCATTATATTTGGTCTATATCCAAAGCTGCCATTGTTCAAATACCTTCTTCTATTGATGCTAGCATATACACGCTCTTCTGGATTCACGTGAACACGAAGGAACGAGGAGATCATTCTGAGGGGACAAAATCATACACTACTGGATTCACCACTGTTCTATGCAAATTCCAGGTTTTATCTGTCAAAGTTCTAGTTAAAACATATCAAATAGAGTAGTGAATTATTTCATTTCAGTTAAATTTCACTTTCGATATTGCCGGGGAAGCTATGGGGATTGATAGTTTCTCAGAAACTATGATTCATTCCTCACTTCTGAGGTAGGATCGAGAGTCTTTCAATTAAGTTAATCAACTATTTAGTTATTTAGGATAAACTCACAACTGCACAGCAAGTAGCTACACCGGCTACCTTGCTTGTTTTAATTTTGTTATTAGATTAGTTGTCATTTTCTGAATATATTAGATTAGTTTCTTTTCAATTCTATTAAAAATTCTATCAAAAATACAAAAATAGAGGAATATATATATATATATATATATATATATATATATATATCATAATTAGTTTATTTCATTTCAGTTAGGTTTATATTGATCTTGTATGACAATCACGGACCTAGGGAGCCTAGGGAATACATTTTTGAGCCAATCGTGCCTCAACCAAATCTTGTTGTAGCATTAACTGACATAGACCAAAATCTCAGAATTCAGGTCTTCCAACAACAATAGACCTACAAGAAATCAGCACACAACTAAGAGGATTAAACATAGAAGATGACAAAGCACACACGTTCTGGTCAAATCAGCCAAATTATAGACTACCTTGATAGATATCCGTATGACTGTAGAAGGACCTAAAAGAGAGAAAACATTCGGTTGTGATCCACTAGTCCCACAAATGCAGACACAAGAGACCTCCTCGTTGATATAGACACTAGCTTACGTATCCAAGTTGCTAGAACACCTGTTAGGTACTCCGAGAAAATCGTGCAACTTCTAGTTCTAAACGTAGAGGCCAAAAGGCATACGATTACTAGATACTCAAATCAGGGATTGACTCTTCATATGACCATAGGAGGTCCACAACAACCATGAACTTACGGTTGTGATCCACAGGTCCCACAACCCAACGGGCCTACAAATCAATCAAGTATTGACACCAGCTTGCAACGCTGGTGTTTAGGTCCTCTCCACTTCCACCAGACATTATCACACAACTATCATTATTAAACATAGCAGCTAATCAAGCTAAATATTTCTGACTAGACCAGAGAATCGTCCATAAAACACCAAAAGATCCACTACACATTTAGCCATTCCATTTTCATGACCTTTTCGGAGATATATACGAAGCACCCATAGGTCATCTTCCACGTATCCCACAACCCATAGATCGATCATGACAGAGCTCGATATTGATTGGAGCCTTCGAGCAAGCTATCCTCACCGAATGATCTATCACACCGATTCAGGTTAGGAGGGCCTTCTTTGCCTTAGATTCACAGATCCCATTATTACGTGTTGAAGACATAAGATTACCTAACTAGTTTATCTGCACCCCACGTGTATATTCCATCCCCACCGGCTGTCTCAAAGGCACGACCTCGAGAGGTCGGGTGCGAGGAAGAGTTACTTGTAGATTCCCATGCTCATGTCACTTTTCCATCATACAAAATTGGTGTCACTGGTCACTTTTGAACCCGATCGTACAAAATTTCTACTGTGAAATTAGTATACTTTTCATCTTTTCCACCTCATTAGCCTTCACATCAGCTTCACCAACAAAATTGGTGAACCCGACGTGAAAGGAACAATTGCTTCACTTTCACACTCTTCTTTTTAGTTTTATCCACCTTCGCTTCTTCCCATTATTCTCATGGGTATTTATATACCCCCAAAATATGTCGGATACGATGCATATGGCAGACCTCTCCTAGGTCTTGAAGCATACTACGATCAATTAAATAGACAACCATCACCCTCGCTCTCAACATGGGGTGACAACTATTCAACTAACCAATTTTCAACACAAACTCCACCTCAAAGGACTAGATATAGTTCTTCTTTCCAAATAGAGGAGTTGGATCAGCTCACTCAAACGCAACAACCAGAGCCTTCAGGCTCAAACAACATGACGCTCACTGAGAATCTGGTTCATCTCCTCAAGTGTTGCTTAGACCACAAATTAGTAGACAATCAGATCCATATCTATTTTTAGATGACGAATACTTAGCACGTTATGCTAGGAGTGAACAACACTCTCAAAATATGTACCCACCTATAGGAGGTTTGCAAACACAACCCGAGGTCTCGTTCCAAGAAAACACCCCCATTCCTCCACCTATAGAAATGCCCTCATGAAACTTCGGGCAGGCACCGATCAATTCATAAGGGGTACCATATGCCTATACAACCTCAAGATATACAACAAACACCACTAAGGAAAAATACCATGTCTTCACCAAACGAGGTCATCTCAACCTTAGTTGAGAAGGTTAGAGGGTTGGAACTTGCTCAAGCAAATCAAAATTCATAGTTCATGCAAGCAGGAACTTCCAATCCTCCACATCATCCCAACCAAGTAGACCTCCTCACAGGAATAGGCACGTTGGGCATGCCTCCTCAGTATTTACAACAAATGCCAACTAGAACCACATTTTCTAACGCCGCTCCAGTTGAGAATATAATACCTCCCGCTTAGTACAAAACAACCCATTCCTGAGCAATGCTCCTCCATACTTAAACATGTATTCCAAATCACCACAGGAGATATGTTCTCTTCTCTCTGGCATGTTCACTCAAACCACAGGGATTTCCTTATGCCCCTACAAATACATATGCTACGCCATATCAACAACCCATTCCACCTCCACCCCCTCAAAGAAGCACCATCAATGGTCAAACCTATGCGATAGGGACTTATTCAAAATATTTGAAAGAACCTTTAGACTTCACTATACGAAGCATCATGCTTCCAAGACCTCTCCCCGATCTACCCAAGTACAAAGGGGAGGGAGACCCGAATGCACATATTAAGGCCTATGCCACAACCATTCGAGAACTGCTCCCTTGGGATGGAGTTGTTGCTAAAATATTCCCAAAACTTTAGAGGGTATCGCCCTCGATTGGTATTACAGAATACCTAAAGCCTCAATACATTCATTTAAACAACTCATTTCAGAGTTCATCAAGGCATTTCGACATGAACAAATTGTTGAGAACAGGAATCAAGGAATTCTTGCATATTAAACAAGAACACAATGAATCTGTTGCTCATTTCATCCAAAGATGGCGATACAATCCTCTATTCTTCAGCAAGCACTCCAAACATGGATCAGATGGAACTATGTGATTTATTCCTTCATTCTCTCAGCAGAGAGATAAAGGAAGAAGTCCAAAAGTTCCCACTAAGAACTTATGATGAAGTGCTCGAGAGCGCTCTCCGAATAGATCAAGCTGCAATAGATAGCGGTCACAAGACATATGGAACAAATGGGAGGTTAATCATCCCCAACCAAAACACTACGACTTATCCTACTACCACAAACACCAATCAAGGACCTAAAATCCTTAACAAAAACCACATGGAGTGACAACAAATGGAGTGACTGACCAAACTAAAAGAGAAAACGTTGTAAATGTTCCACCACCAGTTAACAATCAACAAACAACAATTTTACCCCAACAATCAACGCGGTGGATTTTAATCATCCCCAAACAACAACAACAACAACAATGGAAGATCCAGACATAGGGTCCAAGTCAAAACTCAACTGGATATCAAAACCAAAACCAAAGGCAACAAACGCAAAACTTTAATCCTAATAGTCAACAGTTTAATCAGAGTTTTGGACCACAACACGTGCCAAACCAACAACCTAGGAGTTATAATCCCAACTCGTATTGTGGTTTCCACAAAATTCGAGGCCATGACACTAGGACTTTCCATGATTACAATAAGTTCATGCAACATTTTCCAGAAGAACAAAGACAACTCTTCATAGATATGTTCTTAACAGATTCTGTGACACCTATGCCAAATACTTTCACAGGGGCAGTTTCCCCTCAAAACGCACCTCTTAAGATCTTCAATGATCCACTTCCAAATCACAATAACAATAATAAATTAAATCCAAATGGGACGAACAAAGGTGTAATGACAGGAAATAACGATCATGAAGCCTCAACTTCACTAAATCCACCTGTCGCACCACAATTAGGAAATCAGCCACGAACCAAGATAGTTGGTCTAGTGGAGTTAGATACTGAGCTGCACGTAGAAGCCATAACAAGAACACGAGAATATTCTTCTCAACCAAATCCAATCTATCCACTAGAGCCAGATAACATTCAACAAACGTTGGTAAAACCCATGGGTGCTTATGATTTAATTAATGACTTAACAAAGACCTTCTCTCACATCTCCTTTTTGGACTTGTTGAAAACTCTCCTACCCATAGGGCTGCTCTTTTAGAAGCACTAGGTCTAGGTCATTTAATTAACATCACTCCACCTCCCGAAACACAAGTAAACCATATAGACTTCGATATCCACCCTCCAGGGCAGCCAGATAGGGATACCGAGTTTATATTCGACATAAACAAAATGCCAACAGATGCTGAAATTACACGTAGAGGTGATCCGGCCTTGCATTTACAGTGTGGGTTTACAATAATTACGTTAAACGTGCAATGGTTGATGATGGGGCAAAGCAAGTTAACATTGTCCCCTTCTCTTTCCTTCAAAAGCTAGGATATGGAGAAACAAACTGTTCCACAACAAGAAATACGCTAAGAGGTTATGATAGCCTTAAGGCTACTTCAATTGGGACTATAATATTACCAGTCACCTTAGGACCCAAGACAATCCTCACCGAGTTTTATATCATAGATCGGGAAACCAACTATAATATGATCCTCAATCGACCATGGATACATCGCATGAAAGCAATCCCTTCTACGTTATTCCAGGAAATAAGATTCTTACACCTAGGAAAGATATTCATAGCAAAAGGTGACCCAAAACCATTCGACATACACCTAGCAGACCTGAAGAAAAGACCAGGTGTTCACTCTGAGTTTGAACTCCCAACAAACCAACTTAACAAACCAATCGACTCAAAACCGAAGAAAAATTAATACCTACAATAGAACTAGAAATTACGAACCTAGTCAAGGGCATCCCAGCCCTCAAGGATGAAGCTAACGTTGTAGAAACAATGTCATTAGGAACTACTACAAAAATTGTCAATTACTAGAACAAGATCTACCAATTTTCCTACCATTTGATTCCACAGGTATGGGATGTACCCTAGGAGTTGGTTCTCTTCCAACAGAGGAACTTTGCATGGTAGAAGTAACCAAAATAGAAGAAACAGATGCAAAGAATGTCCCAACATCCATTTTTCCTAGTAAATATTGGACTCTCCACTTCGATGGAGCTAGATGTCACTATGGAGCCGGGGTAGGTGTGATCTTTACTTCTCCTGAGGGAAAGATCCTACCTTTTGCTTTTAAGTTAAACTTTGAATGTACAAACAATGGCACTGAGTACGAAGCCCTCCTCCTTGGCCTCATCATAGCCAAAAGGATCGGTGTTAATGACATCAGAGTGTTAGGAGACTCACAATTAGTTAGTAAACCAAGTCTCTGAAGTATATGAGACTAGAGCTGAGCACTTACAACTCTATAAAACAACGGTATTAGATCTAAGCAAAGGATTCGACTTCATATCCATTGAGGCAATCCCACGAGAACAAACCTTCTCACAGATTCAATAAAGAACCTCACTTCACGTTTTACCCCAAGTAATGAGTTGAAGATACAAGTTTCAAGGTATCACTTCATACTAGAACCATTGGTGAAGAAAATATCAACGAACCCTCTTCTAACACATGCAACTGAGAATGAGTCTTCTATCTTACATCATGTTGATAGTGATAAAGTCACTCTCAAATATCTAAATGCCTATGCAGAGCTATACCTTGCTCACCGTATAGTTGATCTTTTCCTAATACCACACTCCTCTTCCTACTTTGGAAATCCCACGGTAGAGTCTCCTCCATAGAAGGATCTCGATATCTACGAGATAGAAAATGGAGAAAGCTTGGAACTACCTCCAGCCCCACCTAAATTTGAAGAAGGTAACACTTCTTTGATAGAAGAAACCATTGACATAAACATTGGAATGGAGGAAGAACCAAGAATTTTGAAGTTGGGATCCTCGTTAACTCCGAAGAAATAGAAATACACACCCAAATCCTCAAAAAACATCAAAAGGCTTTTGCATTTAATTATAAAGAAATGATGGGTATCGCACCACAAGTTATGGTACATAATCTCATCACTAAACCAGATGCAAAGCCAATTAAATAGAAGTCAAGACCAATGAAGCCAAAAGTGGCTCTCATGGTAAAAGAGGAAGTAGTAAAACTTCTCCAAGTAGGATTCATCAAGCCCATTGACTATTCACAATGGGTGTCTAATATCATTCCCATCCTAAAAAGAATGGGAAGATACACATTTGTATAGATTTTCGGATATTAACAAAGCTTGTCCCAAGGATGATTTCCCATTACCATCCATTGACGTTATCATTGATGCAACAACTAGATTTGAACTACTGTCCCTCATGGATGGGTTCTCAGGGTACAATCAGATTAAAATATCTGAACAAGATCAAGCCAAAACCACATTTATAACTCCCTGGGGAACTTATTGTTATGTTGTCATGCCATTTGGTCTTAAGAACACCGCGCTACGTATCAATGGGCAATGACTTATATATTCCATGATCTTATCCATAAAATTGTGGAATCATATGTGGATGACTTGTTGCCAAGGCCAAGAAACACTGTGATCATCCGAAGTGCTCCGTATCATCCTCTCATGACTAATTGAGTATGGTGTCACATTAAACCCAGAGAAGTGCGTGTTCGGTGTAACAGGAGGCAAACTTCTAGGATACATTATATCTTCACGAGGGATTGATGTTGATCCAGCCAAAATACGGTTGTTCTCAAAATGATCCCACCTTCGATGAGTCTGGAATCAGGTCATTTCTTGGGAAACTCGGTGCAATCCGAAGGTTCATCCCAGATTTAAGCTTTTCCATTCATCCAATCAACAATCTACTCAAGAAAGATTATAGCGTGTCGATTGGACTGAAGATTGCAATGAGGCCTTCAAGCAGTTAAGCGCTTCTTGTTGTCACCACCCACACTAATGCCTCCCAAGCCAGACCACCCTTTGATCCTATACTCACGAGCCACTCATGTCTCATTGGCCTGCATGCTAGCTCAAGAAGATGATGACAAAGAATGCGTGATCTATTTCATTAGCCGAACGTTGCTCGATTATGAAACACATTACACACAGGCAGAGAGAGAATGCCTTGCCATAATTTTTGCAACAAAATGTTTGAGACATTACATGTTAAACCAGGAAACAAGGGTCATTGTAAAGACATAGACCATTTACGAACATTTCTCACACAAGGATCTTTATCTAAAAAGGTTGGCCATTTCATAACCCTAATGGGAGAATTTGAGTTAACATTCGTAAACCAAAAATCCATTAAAGGACAAATCATTACAGACTGGTTAGCTGACAATCCACTAGATGGAGGCGAGCTGGTAGATCTAGACTTTCCCGATGAATGTGTATACTTTGTCGAAACCAGACCCCCCATTTCTACATGTCCCTGGTATACTGATATCATCAATTTTATCATGGACCATACATACCCGAAAAGTGCCACGTCACAACAAAGAAGGTGGTTACACATTATTACCACTAAATATGTTGTTTTAGACCAAGTACTCTATCGTAGAGCCTTCGACGACATGCTTCTAAGATGCGTCATAGAAGAATCCAAGAGGATTCTTCATGAATCCCACAGTGGGATATGTGGGGGCCACTTCGGTGGTCACGCCACCACTCACAAAATACATCGATGGGCTATTTTTGGCCCACTCTCAACATGACGCAGTGGAATTTGTACGTAAGTGCCACAAATGCAAGAATTCTCTCACGAGATTCACATGCCAGCACAATCCCTGCAACCAATAGTGACTCCGTGGCCCTTCTCCACGTGGGGTCTAGACTTGATAGGGAAATTCTCTCCCTCATCAACCGATGGCCATAATTTTATAATCACAGCCATGGAATATTTTACCAAATGGGTGGAGGCCATGCCTCTCACCACCGTACCAGGTTCGGTGATTGCCAAATTCATTTTGAACCAAATTATCTAGTAGGTATGGTGTCCCACAAGTCATTATCTCAGATAATGGCACATCCTTTAAGAATGATGAGGTTCATGAGTTATGTAGCAAGTTCAAGATAAACCATCACACAACCTCTCTTTACTACCCTCAAGCCAATGGGCAGGCTGAAGCGACAAACAAAACATTGAAAGCTATTCTCCTCAAAATAGTAAAGGAGAACAAACGAGATTGGCATTTAAAACTATATCCAGCCTTGTGGGCCCACCGAACCTCAATAAGAACACCAACAGGAGCAACTCCTTTCTCACTGGTATTCGAGAGTAGAAGCAGTTCTCCCACTTGAGGTTGAAATACCCAGTCTCCGCATCTCATTACAAGGGATTCTGATGAAGAAGCTTACAGGGAGGCATGCCTCTCTCAACTAGAAAGCCTTGACGAGGCCAGGTTAAATGCCAACAATGGCACAGAGCCTATGCTGACCGGATGTGCCGGCAGTATAACAAAAAAATTCTATGAGTGAGAAATATATGAAGGAGATCTAGTTCTAAGACTAGATAACCGATCGATAAGAAAACCGGCAAGGAAGAAAGTTCCGCCCAAATGGTTGGGCCCATACCGAGTCATGAAGGACTACGGAAATGGTGCGTATCTCTTGTGCACACTAGAAGGTGAGGAATTTGGTGAAATGTCAATTCCTTGCACCTTAAGCGGTTTTACGCATAAAACATCAAAGTCATTGCTAGTACATTATAGCTACCTACATTGCATTAGTCTTTTAGCTACTTCATTCTGTCCATTTCATAAAAATGATAGTCTAAGAGCTTACTCTTAAAACAATCTGTTACAAATTTCTGAAGATATTGGCAAAATATTCATATCACATCTCTTCAAACATCATCAAATATTTTCAAATCTTCTCATCAATTTCGACAGACAAACATTGATGAAAACCATACCAAGACCTAGCATACTTGGCTTTTCTCTTTCTTTCTACTAGGTGAAGTTGTCCTTGCCCACGGTCTGTTCTGGAAGCTTCTTGGTGTCACATCTATCCCTCTTAAAATCTCTTGGAATGAAAGGATATCCCAAAGTCATAGATCAGAAATGTCAAAATCAAATGAAATCAAAAGCACCAAGCAAACAAAATATTTTATTTTACACACTTCTTTTCCCCATCAACCTTCGGTGATAAGCCCACATCTCTTACTAGGTGATGTGAGGTTGGGAAAGGAAAGAAGTGCCCTTACTCACCTGTATCTTTCCTTTGGTGACAAACCCATGCTTCTTACTAGTGGCGTGAGGCAAGGTGTGGGGGGTCCAGTCACACAAACTAACAAATCTTGGTATGCTAAAAACACAAGTCAAATTCTGTTAAGAGAAAGCAAATATCCAAACATCCAAATTCCAAAGAGATCAAATCCTCAAAACCAGATTTTGTCAACCAGGTTGCCATTTATGAATCTAAGTCTAGATAAACTGAAAAGTAAGTGGCCTTCTAAGCTTGGTAGTAGTTCTGAGTAGGGTGGGTGTGTAGGTCCAAATTTGGTTCTTGTTCTTGGTTTGTCTGTCTCTCATCATTCCATTCAATCAAACTCATACAACTTGTGCCCTTCCTAATTCTTGGTGTTGAGCCCTCGCGTCTTACTAGTTGTGTGGATTTGGGATTGGGGCAAGTTCATCTCTTTATCACTATGCATTCATCACATTTTTCCAATATAAGAAGGAATTACAAACATTTCCCAAAGAGTTCAAAAGTTCAGTACTACCATATGTTAGTATCATCTCATATCAGCACTACAAAAACATATAGAGTAAAACATTCTATTTACTATCATTTGTTGTCCATTGCATACATTCTGGAAACATGAAAAGCAAATATTCTAAAAACATCTAAAAACACATTTAGAAAATGAGTCACAAAATTCAAGATACCAAGAGTCTAGATCCAAAGATATATATATATATATATATATATATATATATATATATAAATCAGGTTTCATATACAATGCCATCATGCACTAGGCATGGTCAAAATGCTCAATGAGCCCAGAAAGTACAAAAATACTCATATAAACAACCTAACAAGGTCACTACAAAAAGAGCCAAGTGGCCTCTCAATCCCTATGGGATCCCTCAGAAGGCACACGATCACGTCTAGGACTCCGGCTACGCCGACGCTCTGAGTGCACTGAGGGCTCGCGGTCCCAAAAAGTAGCTGTAGTCTCGCTATGAGAATGGCTCCTCCTCATCAGGTGCTCTACAGTCCTATACCCGCTACCTCAACATGGAGGGAAGTCACCATCTTGGCCATGCCAGATAGGGGAAAAAACATCGGTATGCCTACCAGCTGCTGAAGGCTCCCCTGCATCCACGGATAGCTCAACACGAGTCTTCTCCATGGGGAGCAACAGGGTGTCAGTACATACCCAAAAATCAAGTCTCACCACTCATCAATAGTCTCTACAAGCAAAGGAGAAAACAAATTAGAAAATAATCAAAAGGTGAAACCAAGGATGAACAAAAAGAGAGATAGCAACTAAGGCAATTCTAGCTAAAAAAATATCAAAAGAAGAGTGATAACTCACTCGATCTCCGGGCCTCCAAGAAGGATCTCTGGGATCCGCACCTACCACGAACACCACCGGTAACTGGTGTCCCCCTCCTACATCTGGGGCAACATGGCATCCTACCACGGACTCATCCTCTCCACCTAGGTCCTGAGAAAGTAACTCCTCTGAGACTAGAGTCACCCTCTCCACGCTCTCTACCCTCTCACCCTGTAGGATCTCCTGAGTGTCATGCCACTCGGGATCGCTATCCTCTCCCCCACCCGACTCACTGATCTCCATGTCCTCGGTCTCCTCCTCCATCTCTCCCCCTGTGAACTCCTCAGACTCGAGTCTATATCAATGGGATCATCACTGCTATGGGCAGGACCGACAGCAATCCAAAGTAAAGGTGCCTGAGGAGCACCGCTCTCTCTCGAGCACGTACCACCCTCCTAGCTGCAATAGGGATGCCAGAGTAACAATAGTCCAACCCCAGCCTCTAGGACCTCCCCTAGCCTCCCGAACTGATCTGAACACTAGCACCACTGGGGAAGCATATCAATATAAGCAAGGCCAAACTGCTGAGGCACTCGATCAAAGGGGTGTGTCTCTACCTTCCCCGTCCTATCCACAAGCTGCCCTGTAGTAGAGCAGGAAATCAAAGTAAAGGTCTCCTCACCCCACAACCCCACCATGGCCTGATAAGGTGTGGCCTCCATATCCTCAGTAGTCAGGGAAGCAACTGGCTGGTGGGGTGCTCTAAGAACTATCATCCCTATCCATCTAGCTACCCCTCACGGCCCCGGGATCCTCCACCTCTACGCCTCTCCCATAAGGGATAATGCGCTCATAGACCC
The DNA here is from genome assembly GCA_018340775.1 of Taxus wallichiana var. yunnanensis. Taxonomy (NCBI): domain Eukaryota; kingdom Viridiplantae; phylum Streptophyta; class Pinopsida; order Cupressales; family Taxaceae; genus Taxus; species Taxus wallichiana. Next base: position 773,548,400 of record CM031239.1, on the reverse strand, counting down.
AACTCATAACTAAGGTCGATGGCTCAGCGACTGTCCCTATAATCGAACCACCCTGTATAAGTCGTGATAGGTGGTCCCAAGTATATCGGCTCCCCAGGCATAAATCCACCATGTGCCTCAATCTGTGATGATGGGGGGGCCCAAAGAAGAGAGAAAAGTATCCCCTCCCTTGTCCCCGATCAATCTCAAGCAAGGATGCCCATAATGGCCTGGTGGATCAGAGGGATGGGCAAGCCAGGAATAGAATGGACCTTCACCCCCTTCTTCGAACCAGTGGAGACAACTGCGTCTCCCATATAGGTGGCCCACTGAGTCACCTGAGCTCTGATACTACTATATCAAATGAAAGTCTCCTCCCAATAATCGGACTCCCAAAATGTGGTAGACATCCTCTAGGGTGATGGTCCACTCACCCCTAACACCTGAAATCGGAAGGTGTTCCGATCTACATCCCAGTAAGAAAATAAGTCACATAGTATGTGACTGGCAGGTGCAACGTGGGGGACCCGTGTGATCCTCAATATACCTACCCTCTGGAGAGTATCCTACGCTCAGCTTGAGAGAGTGCATCTAACACTACTGGAAGCCAATCACACTCCCTCTCTCAGCTCCATCTAATGTACTCTTCCTTCTTCTACAAAACACCCAAAAACACACAAAAAGAAGCAAGTTAGTGTCAAGATTGCATTGGAAAAATCATTAAAGCAAGTAGGAATACTAAAAATGCAAAAATAAATTCAAAATAGTGTTGTTTTAACACTCTGTAGAGGACCGCCACCCTGAGCAGGGCGGCGGTTCCATAACCGCCACCTTAAAGGTGGCGGTCCCATAACCACCACCCTGCTCAGGGCGGCGGTCCTGTCCCGCGACTACAAATGGGTCGCATGCCCTAAAAATGCTCAAAAATGCAAAAATTGACCATTTTAGCTAAAACAAAAGCCTACCCATTAGGCGCCCCCTAAGAGACACATTTAAAACTAACATTTCTAAAAATAACCCCCCACAACAAAGATTTCATCATTTTAACATTTTGGGTGCAAAAACGTTAAATCGAGAAGAACTAACCTGAGATCTCATGGGTCGAGGTTCTACTCATGGAGGCATGATCGCTATCTCGATACGAACGTTTCGACTATACTCTCATTGAAAACCATCACCGTGGGTCCCAGAGCTCAAAAACTATCAAATCAACACACGCAAATGAATAGGAAAATAAGCCCATTATATATATATATATATATATATGGTGTTTTGACTCATTTTGAATGCCCCTTTCGCAGGTTTAGAGCACCGACGAGGTAAGTTCTTATCCCCACGCAAATGGTAAGTCCTCATTTCATACTAATTTAGTATTTATTTTTCAATTTATTTTATCTATCTGCACTTGAGTCCTCTTTCCATTTTTTAGTAAATGGAACTGGATGGCAACATTTCACACACGGGCGTGTCAGGTATAATTTCTAGCTTCCCATTTTGGGACCGCCATACTCGAACCCACCGTTTTACGCCTCTTCATGGTTAAAATGCTTCTCCGAGGGGGCAATATGTACGTACCCAAAATTATAGGGTACTGTACCACCGAATGATGTTACACATGCCCCAATGATGATACAGGTCACCTCGCAAGGTGTTCGAATCCAGGAAAGCTCACCAAGTGTATGTTAGCATCCCAAGCACCTTGTCTAAGCTTTGTGTACTTCACTTTATCCTCTGCCTTTTTTTTTCTAAGCTTTTTGACCTTCAATGAAAAAACCACCCCCCCGCCAGTGGGTGGCGCCACCCTACTCAGGTGGCGGTCCTTCACGCATTTTCTAGCACGTTCTTTTGATCGTGACTTGCATAATTTTTCAACATTTACCAGCTTTTCTCAACCACCTTAGCTCATATTAATGTTTTATGTTCCCTGGAATAGTGTTTCTTCATTGTTTAATGGTAAAAGAGTTCTAATAGGAATCACCTTTGGGTGAATGTGAAATCTATAAATAACCAGCTTGTTTTCAAGCAAATGGCCCCTCAACTTCTCATTTCCATTGTTTAGTCTTTCAATTTCTTGCTTAGAACTCATTTTGTTTTCATGTTTGCATCCATGCTAGTTTTTCCTTTGCTATTTAGAAGCCATTCGATCTTCTTGCTTCAATCTTGTTCATTGTTGTTCATACAAATTAGTTTAGAGCAGAGTAGTGTCATTTGTAGATTGAATCCATTAGAGTTAGGTTGTGTTCTTCATAGAAGGTAGATTCTAGAATCTCTCAATACACTTTGTGTTGTATTCCCACAATAAATCCCGCTAGGAATTGCATACGCCAAGCTCTGTCACTTGCGCTGTCCCTCTCCTACTCACATTATATTCGGTCTATATCCAAAGCTGCCATTGTTCAAATACCTTCTTCTGTTGATGCTAACATATACACGCTCTTCTGGATTCACGTGAACACGAAGGAACGAGGAGATCATTCTGAGGGGACAAAGTCATACACTACTGGATTCGCCACTGTTCTGCAAATTCCAGGTTTTATCTGTCAAAGTTCTAGTTAAAACATATCAAATAGAGTAGTGAATTATTTCATTTCAGTTAAATTTCACTTTCGATATTTCCAGGGGAAGTTGTGGGGATTGATAGTTTCTAAAACTATGATTCATTCCTCACTTCTGAGGTAGGATCGAGAGTCTTTCAATTAAGTTAATCAGCTATTTAGTTATTTAGGATAAACTCACAACTGCATAGGCAAGTAGCTACACCGGCTACCTTGCTTGTTTTAATTTTGTTATTAGATTAGTTGTCATTTTCTAAATATATTAGATTAGTTTTTCTTTCAATTCTATTAAAAATTCTATCAAAAATACAAAAATAGAGGAATATATATATATATATATATATATATATATATTGTAGATATATCTTGCATAATTAGTTTATTTCATTTTAGTTAGGTTTATATTGATCTTGTATGACAATCACGGACCTAGGGAGCCCAGGGAATACGTTTTTGAGCCAATCGTGCCTCAACCAAATCTTGTTGTAGCATTAACTGACATAGACCAAAATCTCAGAATTCAGGTCTTCCAACAACAATAGACCTACAAGAAATCAACACACAACTAAGAGGATTAAACATAGAAGATGACAAAGCACACACGTTCTGGTCAAATCAGCCAAATTATAGACTACCTTGATAGATATCCGTATGACTGTAGAAGGACCTGAAGAGAGAAAACATTCGGTTGTGATCCACTAGTCCCACAGCCAAACGCAGAGACCTCCTCATTGATATAGACACTAGCTTACGTATCCAAGTTTCCAGAACACCTTGTTAGGTACTCCAAGAAAATCGTGCAACTTCTAGTTCTAAACGTAGAGGCTGAAAAGGCATACGATTACTGGATACTCGGAATCAGGGATTGACTCTTCATATGACCATAGGAGGTCCACAACAACCACAAACTTACGGTTGTGATCCACAGGTCCCACAACCCAACGGGCCTACAAATCAATCAAGTATTGACACCAGCTTGCGAACGCTAGTGTTTAGGTCCTCTCCACTTCCACCAGACATTATCACACAACTATCATTATTAAACATAGTAGCTAATCAAGCTAAAGATTTCTGACTAGACCAGAGAATCATCCATAAAACACCAAAAGATCCACTACACATTTAGCCATTCCATTTTCATGACCTTGTCGGAGATATATATATGAAGCACCCATAGGTCATCTTCCACGTATCCCACAACCCATAGATCGGATCACGATAGAGCTTGATATTGATTGGAGCCTTCGAGAATCTATCCTCACCGAACGATCTATCACACCAGTTCAGGTTAGGAGGGCCTTCTTTGCCTTAGATTCATAGATCCCATTATTGCGTGTTGAAGACATAAGATTACATTTCGACACGACCTCGGGAGGTCGGGTGAGAGGAAGAGTTACTTGTAGATTCCCATGCTCGCTAGTCACTTTTCCATTGTACAGATACTCCATTTGATGAAGGCATCTAACAATGAATATAAAAGAAGACTGTAGAACTATAATATGAAATCTAACTGGTAAACTTAAAAAAAAACATTATAGTTCAATTAACCTCCACCATGGATGAATTGCAAGCTAAAGCAAATGCTATAACTGAACCATTAACTATGTATTGTCCTATATGCAAAAAGAAGCATGTAATAAGAGATTGTCCTCTGGATAAAACAAAAATGTTTCTTATCTGTGAATCTAGGGACCATGAGAGTAATGCTTGTTCTCTTCTTCCATTTATTAAAAATCAGCTTAAACAAACTAGCACTCCATCCACATTAGAAGAAGTAAATTTTGTCCAAAGACAACCTAGCCAGGGGTCAGCTCATGCCTAGGTCAGTTCCTAACCCTTGGATGATGCCATGGGAAGCTCAGACAATACCACAAAGTTGGGGACAACCACCTTGGGTCCCTCAACCAACATGGAATCCTCAAGATTGGTCAGGAAAATCTTGGTATACCCAAGGACACCAACAACCATAGACTGGTCAAGGTAACCCGAATGCTTGGTAACAACTTGGGTGGAGCCCTAATAATTACACTCGAGGAAGGACATATCCCAATCAGAATCAACAAGCCATAATGGGTTCTCCAACAAAAATTCACAAACCAAAAATGTGGTTCAAACACAAATACCAACACAACCAGTTGCTAATCCCAGAAACAAACAAACAACTTCTATCTATGGGGCAGGAAAAGAAAAACCAGTTCATTTAAATGTCATGGATTGTAAGGATATTCAAACCAGATCTGGAAAAATAATTAGCATTCCACCTATTATAATTACTGAAATGACAGAAGAAATTGAAACCCCTAGTATGGTTATTCCCAAGAAAGATGAAAAAGAAAAGATAAGGAGCCAGATAGCAACTCTATTGAAAATCTATTTCTAGAGAGATTTAAAGAAGTTATAGGGACCAAGGAATCTAAGTTGGTGCAGGAGTTGAGGAAATTAAATATTAAAATACCATTATTGCAAGAAATCAAGGACATTCCGAGTTGAACAAGTTAATCAAAATGTTATGTTTAAGAAGACCTGGAAGGAAGAAGCAATACCCTAGGACTATTAAGGTAGATGGGAAACTTGCTGATTTATTAGTAGGAAAACTCTTACTTCCCAAATATGGAGATCCTAGTAGCCCTGTTATTTTTGTCTCTATAGGGAATAAAGATATACATAATGTTTTGGTTGATTTGGGAGCAGCTATAAATGTGATGACAGTGGAAACTTTGAAAACATTACCATTAATAGGTATCCAACCTACTAACACCATATTATAGATGGCATACCAATTTGTAGAAAAACCAGAAGGAGTTATTGAAGATGTGGTAGTTATGGTGGAGTCATGGGAATATCCAGTGGACTTCCTTATATTGCAACGAAAAGGTAAAACACTTGGTTATCCTATTATTTTGGGAAGACCGTGGTTAGCTACATGATTCTTTACCTTAATTGATTACAAATTAGGTGATATGACTATCTCAAATGGTAAGAATTCTAAGAAAATTTCCTTATATCCCTCTACATGACCTTTTATTGATAATAAAAAAAATTATGGGTTGATGATCCTGACACTAATAAACAAAATCTATCTTCTTTGGCTATGATAACTATTATCCAAAAATCACCCCTCAAGGTAATTTTGATAACATTCACCCCGAGCAAGTAGATTGATTCAAGGCAAAAATCATGTTTTTTGGGGTCCCCTCGGCTTCTCTCTAACTCTCCCATCCAAGAAGAAATCCCAACGAGTTGGAAAAAATGGAAAAAATGCAAAAATAAGGTTGTAGGACTGTTTTAAAGCATTTTGGGTCTGAAGGGTTTGGGTCGTACTGAGGTTCATCGTACCAAGCTTGGGGCCAAAAAAACAAAGAAAATTGGCTAAGTCAGACATTTTTGTCCCAGGCGGTGCAAGGGGCAGGTTTGGGACGTCGGGGCCAAAAGCCAAACGGCCAAAGCAAAAAAATCGTCAAGTTTTTGTTTCACATGGTTTTGGGACAGCCGGGACAAAAGTACATGTGGGACGTGAATCGGCCGATTTGCCGAAAGACAGTCCATTTCAGGCAGTTCGGAGAGAATTCGTCCGGGACAGCCGGGACAAAAGTACGCAAGGGACGCGAAAAGGTGAAAAGGTCGCAAAGAGAGACAAGGAAGCCCGAATCGGCTGATGTGGGAGAATTCATCTGGGACAGCTGGGAAAAAATTACACGTGGGGCGCGAAGGGCGTGAAAAGCCGAAGCGGCCAAAGGCAAAGGAGAAAAGTCAACGTTTGACCCGTGAACTTCAAACGGCCATAACTTTTGACTCCGAGCTCTGATTTTCACAAAATTGGACTTTCTGGAATGAGCACGACATCCTATATGCATTTCTTATTTTTAATGAGGGTAGATATATTTAATTAAAAGAAACATATTCGGCTCCAGATCAGTTAATGCTCATTCCCGTCAAATGACAGAAAACGCCTGCTAGACCCAAAATAGCTGCCCGCACTCAGAAGGCCATAACTTTTGCATTTCTCAATGAAATTGCACAAAATTAGTACCGTTGGAATCATGGCTCTAAGTCTGACACAAAAAAATCAAGAAATTCTAGATTTTATCAGAGATAGATCAAGATTTTTACAAAACGTGGCCGGGTTCATAACAATGTTTTTATTTGGTGGTTGGGAGTGCAATTAAGAGGCATGGTCATCATTCTTTCTCTGCTGCAGCACCTGGGACAGCATGGGGGCCTTTTGCAAGTAATATATAATCATTTCACTCCATTTAATGCCTCTTACAAGTGGTTGAAGGACAGATTTCGGGATTTCCATCTTCCCCTCTCTTTCTCTTCTCATTTTTCTATAAATTGGAGTGTTGGGCTCATTGTAAGGAGAGGTAGTTTTTGTAGCAAAGCTCTACCAAAATTGCTTTGTGAAGCCAATGTGTTGCAGGCCCTTGTTGTGGACTCCTTGCATGGTGATCCAGGCCCTTACCTTGTAACCGATTGAACTGTGCATATCATGAAGTAATAAAATATAAGTTTGTGGATGTATCTTCCCCTGCTGTGTTTTCTTGCATTCTTCTTGCCCCTTCAACCTCTTCTTTACAAGAATATTGTGTCTATTATTATGTTCATGCAGGGATCCATTATCATTGTGTATGTTTGAAATATTGTTGTGAATGTGTTTTGCTAGATTATGGAGAACTGTCATCACCTCTTCTAGTGTGCACTTTGCTTCTGTATTTCACGCATTTGGAGACTACTCTCACACCCTCCTTTTCTGGTGTATCACCGCTTTAGTGTAGGCTTTCATTTTATGCATTCTCTCTCCCTGGTCCCTTGGAAATTTAGATTAGAATAGTTAGTTTCCCTGCATTAGAGTAGATTGTGGCAGGTAGTTTAGGAGCAAGAACCAGCTTTCTCTAGAGGTCTATCTCAAGTAGCAAGTCCCACAACTTGGAGATAGTACCCATGTTATCCAATCACACCATGAGTTCAAATATATGCGCTTGTATAAACAGAAGGGTGCTGTGATTTGGTGATAACAATAACATTGCAAGATCACATACGGGAGATGGAAGATATGATTAATCAACCATTGAACGAACACCAACTATCCTTGAATAATCTGGGATAGTTCCAAAACCTAAGGACTTAGTTTTGGAACCTACGGACTTAGTTCTACAACCATCATATTTAATTCTGAAACATTCACACTTTTCTCTAGAACCACGCCAACAACAATCCCTTGTGAATGTAAATAATTTCACTCGGAGGAATGAGATTTCTCTTGGGGAGGAGCAGAAATAGCTATGGAATCAGTAGCTTCAGTTTCAAAGATATCAAGAAATGGTGAGGAATTTATGGAAAACAACAGTGACGAGGAGTTTGACCAACAACAAGATAAGTATCATAACTCTTCCTACTATCCTTTGTCCAATATTCTTTCTCAAGGGAATTTTGGAGATATTTCTACATATCATATGTTATTACCACATCCATGTCCACTAAACACCTTAATGGAACACTTTCAACAAATCAGTTCATCACACATTGGAACGAAACATGTTGAGATTTAACCGGGTAAAATTTTAAACATTAATAGTTGGTTGAAGAATGATGAAGAAGCTAAATTGTTTGATGTTATGAAAGATCATACTAGAGATTTTTCTTGGGACTATAAAGACATGAAAGGAATCCATCCAAGTATTTACACCCATCACATATATATTGAAAAAATTAAACCAGTTAGGCAACCTTAGAGAAGGATTAATCTAGCCTTAAGGGACATAGTCAAGCAAGAAATTGAAAAACTATTACAAGTAGGTTTTATCTACCCTATCTCAGATAGTCAGTGGGTGTATCCTCTTGTAATTGTGCCTAAAAAGAATGGAAAATGGAGAATTTGTGTTGATTATAGGGAGTTGAACAAAGCCACACTGAGAGATTATTTTCCCTTACCATTCATAGATCAATTTTTGGACAACCTTGTAGGTAAACGGTACTTTTCCTTCCTGGATGGCTTTAATGGATATAATCAAATCAGATTTGCTATTAAGGATTAGGATAAAAATACCTTTACTTGTCCATGGGGTACCTTTTCCTATAGGGTATTTCCATTTGGACTATGTAATGCTCTAACAACCTTCCAAAGAGTTGTATTAGCAATTTTTGTAGACCTAACAAATGATTGTGTAGAGGTATACATGGATGACTTTACTGTGCATGGAGACAAATTTGATGATGTTTTGAAAAATTTGGACAGAGTACTAACAAGATGTGAGAAACACCATCTATCTCTTAGTCATGAGAAATGTTTAATGATGGTTGATGAGGGGATTGTATTAGGACACCACATTTCAAAAAGAGGAATTCAGGTTGACCAAGAAAAAATCAGGATTATTTCGACTTACCTGTTCCTCAAACCCCCACAGATATCAAGTCATTTTTAGGGCATGCTAGATACTATAGGTGTTTTATCAAGGATTTTAGTAAAATTGCTGCCCCCATGTTTACTTTACTTACCAAGGAATGTGAATTTTTTTGGGATGAAAAGTGTCAACATACTTTTGAGGAAATTAAAGAAAAATTAATCACTTCCCCATTATTGAGAGGAAATAATTGGGAGAAACCTTTTCACATCCAAACATATGCCTCAAATAATTCAATTGGTGCATTATGGACATAAAGATGAAGAAGGGAAAATGTATGCTATTTACTACCTTGGTAAAAATATTATTCCCACTAAAATAAATTACACTACCACTGAAAAATAATTTCTTGTTGTGATCTATGCAATTAATAAATTCATACATTATATTACAGGGTACAAAATATTTGTACATACAGATCACTCAACAATTATATACTTAATGAACAAACGAGTGGTTGGATGTAGGATAATTAAATGGTTATTAATTTTACAAGAATTTTATATTACTATAGTAGATAACCCAAGAAAATATAATGTGGTAGCTGATTTCTTGTCAAGATTGACCACTACAGGGGAGCAAGATCTAGTTAAGGACAACTTTCCAGATGAACCATTATTAGCTATTTACACTGATACACCATGGTTTTTTGATATGGAAAATTATCTTGTAACAAGGAATTTTCCTCCTTCTTTCACTAAGAAACAAATGAAGAAGTTGATCAAAACCAGTGCATAATTTAAATGGTTAAATGGAATGTTATTTAAATGTGGTCCTGATTTGGTTTTACGCAGTGTGTGAGAGAAGATGAAATATTTGACATACTCAGGGCATGTCATGATGAACCAAGTGGAGGACACTTTTCAGTAAAAAGAACAACTCACAAGATACTTGGCACTAGCTATTATTGGCCATCTTTGTATAAAGATGTGAAGAGATATATCAAGCGGTGTGATCCCTGTCAAAGGATGGGACAACCAACCTTTACCAGTGAAATGCCTCTGCAACCTCAAGTAGTGATTGAACCATTTGAAAGGTGGGGGATGGATTTTGTTGGTCCCTTTAGTCCTCCTTCACAAGGAAAGGAGCACATTCTTGTGTGTACTGATTATGTGACAAAGTGGGCAGAGGTGTAAGCTTTAACAAATGTCATTTGAAGAAGTAGTTGCTGATTTCCTTTGGCATAGAATTATGATGAAGTTTGGTGCACCAAGGAGTATAGTTTCATATCAAGGGCCACAATTCATGTCTAATATGATCTAGGCCTTCACAATGTACTATTAGATCAATCATAGGAAGTCATCTCCCTATCACCCATAATCAAATGGACAAGAAGAAGTAACAAACAGAGAATTGGAAAACATCCTTACTAAAAAAGTTGAAGGCATACAAAAGAGATTGGGTAAAGAGACTACCCGAGGCTCTCTCGGGATTATAATATAACTTAGAATACTACAACATGGTTTTCACCATACGAGTTAATCTATGGGAAAAATCCTTGTTACCTATTGAATTTGAACTACTAACATTGAGGACAACAAACAAAGTGGGTATTGATTTGGATGTAGCACAAAAGGAAAGAATTCTTCAACTCAATGAATTGGATGAGTTGAGAATGGAAACAATTCAACATACAAAGATAATCCAAGATCAAAGGAAGTAGTGACATGACACACATATCAAGAAAAGGTAATTCAAGGTAGGAGATTGGGCATTACTATTTGATTCCAAGTACCAGCAATTCAAGGAAAGTTGAGAACCAAATGGTTAGGACCCTATCAAATTGAGAAGATATTTGATAATGGCTCTATTCAGCTACTTCCCATTGATGACAACAAAAGGACACTTTTGGTCAATGGACATAGGCTAAAAATTTATAGGAAGCCTCCTATTAGGGATGAATTCTTGAAGTAGATTGAAGAAGACAAAGAATTTGATTATATGGAAGAACCCAATTCTTCCAAAATGATCAAATAATAAGATGCATGGATCCAAAATTGTTGTCCCCTCAAAATTCCCCTCTTTTGAAAGTTAATTTTTTTTTTTGAAAATTTTGAGTTGGCACCTTTCAGTAGTGTTTTAGTGAAGTAAGAGATTTAAAGATGGTGAAAATTTCATTTCTTGGGGTCATTTTAGTGACTTGCGGGTCTGTCAGACATTTTTGTCCCTCATGTCTCAAGTACCAATGCGCCTTTTGTTCTCCAATTGGCTGATTACCTCGCAAGTCCTTGTCTGTCAGCTTTTTCAGAATTTTTAGCCCATCTATCCTCAGTACACCCGGGCCTCCTATTCACTAATTCCCCACATCACCCGCATCGGCTCTTCACATCCTTCACATTTCTATGTCCCTTGGAACACTCATGCCCGCATGGCCCGCATCGGATCTTCACATCCCTCATGTCCCAATTTCCCATAGACCGTCCAGGCCAGTTTTTTCCACTTTTCCCGCATTTCACCTTTTGAGTCGAAGACAAGGTATATTAAATGCACATTTATGATCTTCTCTCTCCTAAACGGCTATTTAAAGGGGGAAACCATCTATGCACTTGTCACATTGTTTGCTCATTATCTCTTGCCCACATTTTTGCAAAACTGAGTCGTTTGTTCACCTTCCTGTATCTCTTTGCAATTTTTTTCATGAATCTATTCTTTGAAGCCCATTCCTCTATTCACTATCAAAATGAAGATCAAATTTCAAGGGCATGAGCATCTATCTCCTTTGGAGACTTGTTCCCGATATTGGAGATAGTGAAGTTTGACATTTGGATTTCGATGATTTCTAGGGCAGATTAGCATGTGACAACCCTGCTCCCATGGCTCAAATGATAAATGATAGTGGAATCACATACGCTGTTAGTTTTCCTCTCTCTGTGCAATGTGCCGACATTGTGCTTACTGCTGGGGCTAATTTCAACCCGGACACCAAGGAAGTTGTCAATGTGCACGGTGAGTTGATTACAAAATTTGATGCTACTGCCATCATCATTGCCCTGTGCATTCTTGAAACAAAAGAATTTGTTTTCTCACTCTCACTCAAGCTCAGACTCTGTTTGATCAAGACAACAAGAAATATAAGGCTCGAGTAGCTAAATCATGGCTGAAGTTCCCTAAGAAGGGAGCGTCCCGACTCTCTAAAGCATTGTTCGAGTCGATTTCAATGAAGAACTATAAGATTTTATCACCTTGCTCACCCAGATTATGGGAATGCCCTCTACTAATGAATTCCATTTTTGGATGTGCCCTTTCATAAATATCATCTATGAGGGTAAGAAAAACATAAATTGGGCCGAGATTATCTATGGAAACCTAACTGAACAATTGTCAAATGTTTAGCAAACCAAAAAGTTCTACATGACCTCCTATCTCATGTACACCTTGGCAGCATCTCGTGAGTGGTTCAACTTCACTTTCATTGAAGGAAAGAAGGATGAGCCCATCTACACATATTTCCCTTAGTTTACCCTCAAGGTTAGTAATCATAATTTCGAAGGGTAAATGATGCCTTCACCATGTACATTGTGAGACTCTTAGAGGGTGACACTGCCAGAAGATTCTCTGATGAGGCTAAGGATTTGATAACCAAGTATGGGGATTTCTTCATTCAGTTTTGAAATTTCTCATACATCAGTGTCTTTGTTTTGAAAGCACACCTCTCAAGCTTCCCATGTTCTACAATGACAAAATGGCTTTGGTTGAGGTGTGCAGGTAGCTAGATAAACTTCATAGAACCTTAGAGATAAGAAGATTACAGTCTTCATTTCCCTATCACCTTGGGGAATTATACATGCAGGACAACTCTAGATGCCCAAAATATAGAAAGGGATATTACTCCTCTTACAGTTCATTTCTTCAAGCCCAAGACTTTCTTTGATCTAAATAAATTCATTGATCAAAATCTTAGAATAACTTATCATCACCGTCTTGACATTGAGGATTACTGGGTTGATTGTGCTGATGATTTTGAAGCCAGGAGGAGGCATTTTGGTAGATTTTCTCTACAACAGATCATAGATCTCAACCTCTACCAGGTTCCTGAAGGGCTTAAGGATGATGATGAAGATTTGCAATCCTTTGAGTATGAAATATCCATCAAGCACACTCCTCTGGAAACTCTGGATTGGTATGTGAAGGAAAGAGATGAATTGAATGAGATAATCACCCCTGTCATCGTTAGAACTAAGATTTGGTTTGATAGGAAGGTACGTGAACTCAAGATGAATAAAGGTAGATCCTCTTCAAGAGAAAATTCCACACCTAGGAAGGAAGTACATATGCCTAACACTGAGGTACTTGAGAAAACTCCTTCTTCTTTGATGAAAGAGCCTAAGTTGTCTACTCCTTCCTCTTCCACTAAAGTGTATCAGAAGAAGGTCAAAGAAGTCAAGCAAGAACCGATCAAGGAAGAGGCTCCTCTGAACAATCAGTCAGAATTTCCTATTGGGTTGGAGAACATTATTTTTCTAAGTGAGAATGATGATGATGAGATAAAATACCTAGAAGAAACCCTAAAACCACTACTAAAGTAGAGAAGGAAGGACTAAGGATTGAACCTCCAAGTTTAATAGACTCCTCTGTAAAGGAAATTCTTGAGGTTCCATTCATTTCCCACTGGAAACAACAATGGTTCATACTCTAAGTGCCATGAGTTCACTTACACTCGGGTCCCTTGATTCTCTGTTTCATCTTCTTCCTTTTCCTGGGTAAAACCCTAGTCAACAACAAGAAAAGGAGATCTTCCTCCCGATTAATAGGGCCTGAATTTGATGTTATTACAGCTCTTGCTTGGTACTACCCCTCCTCCTCTAGTAAAGAAAGCAAATACTACTTTGAGGTTGGTAACTGATGCTCAAGGCTAGCAGTTCCTGGAGGTTGCCAAACCCAGGGTGGATAAAGAGGAGAAATATATTTTGATCTTTGACTTGGAGATTTCCAGGATTCCAATGGGAGAATCCACACTTGAGAGTGAAGTTCATAACCTTTGGGAAACCGTCACTAAGGTTATTGAACGGGTGGAGAAAGGCAAGCAAACCATGGAGCAGTTGGAAGAACACAACCAAGTTCTTTCCAACTTTATCAGATCATTGTTGGCAAAGGATAAAGTTTTGGATCCAGCCCCATTGGCCACTCTCCCACCTCCCATAGTTCTCAGCCAAGATGAGGTCCAAACCATCAAAGACATCCACAAGTATTCTACTTATGGGAAGGCTGTTGAAGCCATGGTGGATGATATGACTGTAGCAGGTTTAAACTTCATTGAGGAAGCCTTCAAAACTAATGAGAAGGTGATCAAGCTGCAACAAAAATTCACTTCTTCAATCAAGGCTATGGACAAGGAATTGAAATTTTGGAGTGGGTGTATCGTAGATCTCTGTCTGATGGGTCAAACCGATGATAGGATCCTGTTGGCCAACAATGTGTTTGATGATGTCAAGAATAACTTGTCAAGGACATGGATCTTTAGCATCGAGTGGAAAATAAAGGTTCTAGAAGAAGCACTGGGGGAATTGAGGAATGTATGGAAAAAAGGGGAGTCTTTTAAAACTTGTGTTGTATCCACCTTCAAAGATATCCACTGCCATTTTCAGGATGAAGTCACGGTGTTTTCTTCTCCCTCTAAGAAATCAAGGCTTAGTTTAAAGCCTTTGTCAAGGATGATTTGTTCAAGGAAGAGTCAATCACTAAAGAGAAAATGAAGGATGTTTGTTCTCTTCATTCAGCTATAGCCGAGGCTAATAAGGAATATCTAGAGCATACTGAGTTTGAAAAGATATGGAGAAATTCCTAGGCACATGGACTCATGCTACTTCCAATACAACAATTCCAAGGGGCATGGAAATAGCGGAAGCATTGAAGAAATTCAGGCATTGGATCCTCAAAACAGTGGGCCCTCTTCAACCACAACTAGATGCCTCTACTTCTGGATCTTGACTCTCTTCTTCTATTGTTAGTTCAGGTCTCCTTGTAATTTAATTAAGGAATTTATATTGTATATTTCCTTAATTAATATTTTGGTTAAAAGAAATGGTTACTAAATGTAACCACTTTGTAAGCTATATATTGGGCTCTCCACGCCATTCTAAAGGGGGATGGAACTCTGATAATTTTGGAAAGTGTAAAAGAACTTAAAGCTATCAATACAGAAGATTTCCCTTCCTATTTCTATCTACATCGATTTAATTTCTCTTTCTTGTCTAAATTTTGTGATTCATTAATCTATTGCAATAAGAAGCTTTTGTTCTTTTGGATGTCGTTTCGGAACTTTGTGTCTATGAAATAATATCTGATGGTTTAACATGAATGATTATGTTCTATATATCACCTTTGCTCAACATTTATAAGGAACTATTCTGCTATCTATATTTCCTGGGAATGCTATTATGATCTACCTTTTCCATCCCTTATTTCTTATGTTCTTTTGTATTGATCCTTAATCCTTGCATTAAAACACTTTCATGATATCAGAGTTCCTCATTAAAGTAGATAGTTGTACATTTGTAAATAGTTTTGCTTGCTTGCTTTTCAATAAGGGCACCTCACCCATTAAAGAGGAGGGACTTTCTGTCCCCTGACTTTTGCTTTCATTAAATTCCTAATTTGACAACCAACAGTTTTTGCTACTCCACTGGGGATTCATTTCAATGAATTCCAGTTTTAAAGAACAATTTCTTGATCATTTCTAATCTGGCGACTCTAAGATTTACTCATGGAAGAAGGGCTCTTGGGATTGAAGATTCTCAGTTTCAACTCCTGGAGTAGCAAGGCTTTCCCCTTCCTTCAACAAGGAGAAATAGAAGAGCTCATTCTGCAAGCACACCCCTATTGAAGACATAACTTTTGGGAGTGGTATCCCTCAAGAACAACTCAGCCCTAATCTTTGCGCTTTAATTCTTGTTGGTGTTTCAGTTCCACTTCAAGTAGTTTTTCCAAGGATGGCAGTTCCATTACCTTGGGGCCAACGAGTTGGGCCTCTTGCCCTCCCTCAACCTTTGCATGAGTTACCCAAGGGTAACAAAAATAAATTTCCCAAGTTCAGAGGTGATGGCAAGGTACATCCTGATGAACACATTGTAGCCTTCATAGTTGCATGTGGAGTCCTTGGAGTTGAACATGAGGATGTCTTTGTGAGGATTTTTGTGGAGACTTTGTAGGACAATGTGGTAGATTGGTTTTACCATCTCCCTGCTGGGGCCATCACCAATTGGGACACCATGATGACCCAGTTTGAGCACTGTTTCAAACTTGTGGAGGATGTGCATGCTTTGCTAGCCTAGATTTCTCAAATCAAGAAAGAATCACATGATCCCATGAGATAATTTGTGGCCAAGTTTAACAAGTTGATTAACAAGATCCCACAAAACACCCGACCTGTGGATCAAATTCAAAAATGTTTCTTCCTAAACACTCAATTTCCTAAAGTAAGCTATGTATTGACGAGATCCAATCTTGCAACTTTGGATTTGATCAGAGATTAGCCATCAGTGTTGAAGATGACTTGATCATGTCTAGTAAATTGAAAAGAGACTCTTCCAAATCCAAAAATTCTTCTTCCTCTTCCTCTACTCCTAGAGCTAATGTAGATCAGTTAGTACAGAATCTTGCCAATGACCTCATTACCATCAAGAAACAATTGGCTCAACATGCTCCTTATCAAGATGTTCTTAGGAAGAAATTTCAGCCTAGAAACCGTTTGCCTTCTTCTCAGACAAGGTTGGCAATCGAGGACCACCCATCAAGGTCCCTATTAATGCAACTTGTGAAGTTGAAGAACCTGATGATGAAGAGGTTAATGAAGACTTTGAAGAACTTGGAGAAGAGGATGAGGAATAACTGGAGGAATCTTGAGTTAATTTCCTCACTACTGAGGGCATTGATGAAGAAGATGATTATGATGAAGTAGTGGTAGAGATGAATAGTGAGTCATATGTTGTTATGACTCGGGAGCAAAAAAACAAGAAAGAAAAAGTGATGTAGCCCACTAAAAAATCTAAGGAGTATCCCACTACTATTCCAGTGGTTGCAAGAAGAGGATATCCTATTCCCACTGCATCCATGCAAAAGGTGAGTTCTACTAACTCTTCTTCTTCTACTCCTGCTTCTAAAACTTCTTATTCTCCAGCTTCAAAACCTGATAAGCCTAGGATTCCTAGTGATGATACCCCATCCACCTCTAGATATTTTGATATCATTGACCACCTCAAGAAGACAAAAATCTAGATTTCAGAGGTTGAGTTTTATCAAACCCATCCAAAATCCTTTGCCAAAATGGTCCACTTTGTCAATTCCCATTCCAAAAATTCATCCAAAAATTCTAAAGGTATTTTTCCCACTCCCTCTTCCACATCCCAACCAAATCTTGTGGCTGTAGTCACCTCACCTAATGAGAAAATCAAACCATTCTATGTGACCCTCCTCATAGCTGGCCATAGACTCAACAACTGTGTCATAGACTCAGGAGCATCGGATAATGTGATGCCTACCAAAGTGGCTCATGCTTTGGGTCTTACCCTCACATGCACTTTTGGTTCTTGTTATTCCATGGAGATTAGGGATAGTCAAAAGAGTTAAGGATGCACAAGTAGCTTTTCTTTGTTGTGCCATAGAAAAAAAGGTCTTAGCTACTATTTTGGTAGCTGATATTCCTCCTTCATATGGCATGTTGTTGAGTAGGAATTTCTGTAAGGATGTAGGAGGAGAAATTCAAATGGATTGGTCACATGCCCTTATACCAGTCAATGGAAAGATGAAGAAGCTATTGCTTGAGAAGCAAACTGAATATATTGTGTAAAAGATGGATGATCCCAAAGCACAAATACTTTATGAAGATATTGGGCATGGAAACTACATGATCATGTCTTAGGATGAGGTGAATGTCCCAAAGAAGTGCTCCATGATCCTAATAGCATTTGGAATTTGGAATTTGATGGAATTTTCTCTTCAGCTGGTGTTGGGGCTGGTGTGGTATTGATATCTCTAGAAGGAAAGATTCATCCTTTCTCCTTCAAAATGTAGTTTGAAAATACAAATAACATAATAGAGTATGAAGCTCTCATCCTTGGATTGAACATGGCAAAAGAAAGAGGTGTGAAGAACCTCCTAGCTCGTGGAGATGTGGAACTCGTTGTTAAACAAGTCGGATACCTTTTATAATTAAAGAATAGCTATATGAATATGGTCTGGGATTCTATTGAATTTTTGATGCCTTCTCCATCAAAGCAGTGCCAAGGGAGAAGAACACTAGGGTTGAATCCCTAGCTATTTCAGGATCTTTGTTGATACCTCATCCTGATTTTTCTTAGGACAAATTCACCATTGAAATGATCCATAGACCAAGCATGCCGATAATGCAAACAACTAGAAAGTTTTCAATGACAATCAAAATTTTCTCTTTCCCTGGAGCTTAAGGATAACTTTGATCAATTGTATTTTGAGGGAAGTGAAAATATGCCTCGAGAGAGTATCTCTTCCAATGAGGAAGGTGTCAAGGAGGAGATGGATCAAGATGGCTACATCAAACTGAAAGGTAACAAGATCCCTAAAGGGATGGTGAGTCTAGAGGAATTATTTGATAAGCATGATAGATATTTCAAGTCCAAGATTTCTAAAGGAGCTTAGCAGTTTGCTAAATATGAAAATATTAACCTTGGGAGCCCTGCCAAACCCAAAATGGTGAATGTTGGAAAGTGTTGTACCCAAGAGGAGAGGAAGAAGGTGATAAATCTTTTGAATAGGTATGTTGATGTCCTTTCTTATTCTTATGATGATCTGAAAGCTTTCCAGCCAAAAGAAATGCAACATTTCATTCCCCTCAAACCTAGGATTAAGCCTTTCAAGAAAAAGAAAAGGAAATACAATCCAAAGATTGCTGACACCATTTTCCAAGAGATACAGAAGTTGTTGAAAGCCAAGATCATCTTCCCCATTCATCATTCAACATGGATTGCTAATATTGTACCTGTCAGGAAGAAAAATGGTGAGATTTAGATCTGTGTTGATTTCAAGAATCTAAATCAGGCTTCTTTAAAAGATAACTATCCCCTACCCATGATGGACCAGGTGTTACAAGCTATCACAGGTTGTAGAAATGTTGTCCATGCTTGACGGTTTCTCAGGATATAACCAAGTGGAAGTCAATACTGCAGATTAGCACAAGACTGCCTTTACCACTCCTTGGGGTACTTTTTCCTACAAGAGGATGCCCTTTGGTCTCATTAATGCTGGTGCCACCTTTTAGAGAGAAATGGATTTGGCCTTCGGATGTTTGAAAGGAAAATGTATTGTTGTGTATCTAGATGATTTAACTATGTTTTCCAAAACTAGAGCAAATCATTTTTAGCATCTAGAAATAGTCCTCTTAAAATGCAGAGAACATGGAGTCTCTCTGAATCCCAAGAAATCTATCTTTTGTGTCACGAAGGGCAAGTTGTTGGGACATGTTGTCTCCAAATAAGGAATCAAGATTGATCCTAAACGAGTTCAAGCCATCTAGTAGATTCCTCTTCCCACAAGAAAAAAGGGAGTGCACTCTTTCTTTGGTAAGATCAACTTCCTGAGAAGATTCATCCCCGATTTTGTAGAGCTGACTTTGAATATTTCCCAAATGATGAAGGGAAAGAAAACATTTGGTTGGTCCTCTAAAGGAAAGGAAGCATTTGAAGGCATTAAGAAATCTATTGCTAGGACTCCTATCTTAGCATGTCTAGATTTTAGCAAAGATTTTATTATCTATTGCTATGCCACAGAGAGTACTTTGGCCGTTGTGTTGAATCGAAAGATTTTGAAGATCATGAGCTCCCAATTGCATTCATGAGTTATATTCTAAAGGCTCATGAGTTGAAGTACACTATGATGGAGAAACATGCTTTTGCAGTAGTTAAAGTTGTTAAGTAGTTTCGATTTTACATTCTTAACTCTCACTCTATTGTGCTTGTGCCTGATACAACTATCAAGTCTATTCTTACACAACAAGAGTTTGGAACCAAGAGAGGAAATTGGGTAGTGAAGGTTCAGGAGTATGATCTTGACATCATACCAATGAAACTAGTTTGGGGTAAAGGCCTGTGTGAACTCATTGCTGAAGGAGCTGGTCATGAGTTTCCTAGGGATGAAGTTGATATCCCTACTATTCTATTCCTTAGCTCAACAGATGAGTGGTACACTGACATTGCTCACTTCCTCACCTATGGTGAGTGTTCATCTCACTTAACTACTAAGGAGAAGAGAGCTATCAAGTTAAGGTCAGCACAGTACGTGTTGTGGGAGAATGCTTTGTTCAAGCGAGGAGTGGATGGAAGATTCTTGAAGTGTGTTGACAAAGTGCAACAGAAGAAGCTATTTAGCCTTTCATGATCAAGCTTGTGGAGGTCATTTCTCCTCATCTGTCACTACTCACAAAATTCTTCGTGCAAGATACTATTGGCCTATTTTTTTAGAGATGCATCAAAGTGGGTCGAAAAGTGTGAAGCTTGTCAAACCTTTGTGGGAAGACCTAAGTTGGCTACTTTACCACTTAAGCTAGTTGTGATCAAAGAACCCTTTCAACAATGGGGTTTGGATTTCATTGGAAAACTCAACCCATCTTCAAGTGTAGGGCATACTCATGTGTTGACTTGCCACAAATTATTTCACCAAGTGGGTAGAAGCCATTCCAGTTAAAAGTACTACTTCTGAGGTAGTATGTAATTTCATCAAAGAAAACATCTTGATAAGGTTTGGAGTACCAAACAAGATCGTGACCGATAATGCTTCCAATTTTTCCTCCTTCGAGATGATGAATTTCTGATATGGGTATGGGATTTCCCTAGCTCATTCTTCATACTACTATCCTCAAGGGAATGGACAGGAAGAGTCAACAAATAAAAATTTGGTGACCATTGTAAGAAAACTTGTTAATGAATCTCAGAGAAACTGGCACAAGAAGCTTTATGATGCTCTCTGGGTAGATAGGATTACACCCAAAAGAGCAATTGGGATGTCCCCTTTTCAAGTAGTGTATGGTGTGGAATCTCAACTATCAGTGACATTGGAACTACCAGCGTTGCATTTGATGAAAGCTATTGAGGATCCTAGTTTCAGTGATTCTTTGGATAAGAGGATCATGTATCTCCATAAGCTAGATGAAGATAGGCTGCAGGTTTTTGATAGGATCTCTACCCATCAGCAGAAGGTGAAATATTTATTTGACAAGAAATTTCAAAGTTGGAGACATTGTTTTATTATGGGACAAAAGACATGAACCTCGAGGAAGTCATGGTAAGTTTGATTCTCTTTGGCTTGGTCCTTTCAAAATCAGGCACTTTGCTAGTGAAAATTCTTTCTATCTTGATTACATGGATGGGTCTTCTCTCCCACTTCCTTATAGTGGGCAGTACCTGAAATTGTTCAAATCCTAGGTGGATAGGAATTCCTTTGTATATTATGTACAGTGTGTGTTTGCCTTTCCTTGCCTTTGTTTTGTTGTTTTTCCATGTGTTGCCTTCTGTATTGTTTTGCCTTTGACTCTATTTCCCAATGGATAAGGCACTGGTCTTCTTCCCGAGTTTTTCTTGATTCTTGTCTTGCCTCATTCCTATGATCTAGTCAAGTCATCCCCAGAAAGAGCCAATTGTTGTCCCCTCAAAATTCCCCTCTTTTGAAAGTTTTTTTTTTTGAAAATTTTGAGTTAGCACCTTTCAGTAGTGTTTTAGTGAAGTAAGAGATTCAGAGATGGTGAAAATTTCATTTCTTGGGGTCATTTTAGTGACTTGCGGGTCTGTCGGACATTTTTTTCCCTCATGTCTCAAGTACTAGTGGGTATTTTGTTCTCTGATTGGCTGATTTCCCCACAAGTCCTTGTCTATCGATTTTTAGACTTTTTCAACCCATCTATCCCAAGTACGCTGGGCATCTTATTTACCGATTCCCTGCATATCTTGCATCTCGCCGCATCGACTCTTCATGTCCTTCACATTTTTGTGTCCCTTGGGCCACTCGTGCCTTTATGTTCACGCATCATCTCTTTGTGTCCCTCATGTCCCAATTTCCCATAGAATGTTTGGACTAGTTTTTTCCACTTTTCCCACATTTCACCTTTTTGAGTCGGCCAAGGTATATTAAATTCACATTTATGATCTTATCTCTCCTGAATGGCTATTTAAAGGGGAAAATCATCTATTCACTTGTCACATTGTTTTCTCATTATCTCTTGCCCGCATTTTTGCAAAATTGAGTCATTTGTTCACCTTCCTGTATCTCTTTGCAATTTTTATCATGAATCTATTCTTTGAAGCCCATTCCTCTGTTCACTATCAAAATGAAGATCAAATTTCAAGGGCATGAGCATCTGTCTCCTTTAGAGACTTCTGTGCTGATATTAGAGATAGTGAAGTTTGACATTTGGATTTCGATGATTTTGGGGTAGATTAGCATGCGATAACCCTGCTCCCATGGCTCAAATGATAAATGATAGTGGAATCACATACGCCACTAGTTTGCCTCTCTCTGTGCAATGTCTTTGACACCGTGCTCTCTGTGGGGCTAATTTCAACCCAGAAACCAAGGAAGTTGTCAATGTGCACAACGAGTTGATTACAAAATTGGATGCTCCTACCATCACCGTTACCCTATGCATTCTGAAATAGAAGACTCTATTGTTCTCACTCTCACTCAAGCTCAGACTCTGTTTGATCAAGACAACAAGAAATATAAGGCTCAAGTAGCTAAATCATGGCTGAAGTGCCCTAAGAAGGGAGTGTCCCGACTCTCTAAAGCATTGTTTAGGGTCAATTTCAATGAAGAACTATCAGATTTTATCACCTTGCTCACCCAGATTATGGGAATTCCCTCTACTAATGACTTCCATTTTTGGATGTGCCCTTTCATAAATATCATCTATGAGGGTAAGAAAAACATAAATTGGGTTGAGATTATTTGTGGAAACCTAACTGAACAATTGTCAAATGTTCAACAAACCAAAAATTCTACATGACCTCCTATCTCATGTACACCTTGGCAACATCTCACGAGTGGTTTGGCTTCACTTTCATTAAAGGCAAGAAGGATGAGCCCATCTACACATATTTCCCTTAGTTTACCCTCAAGGTCAGTAATCATAATTTTAGAAGGGTAAATGATGCCTTCACCATGTACATTGTGAGACTCTTGGAGGGTGACACTGCCAGAAGATTCTTTGATGAGGCTAAGGCTTTGATAACCAAGTATGGGGCTTTCTTCATTCAGTTCTAAAAGTTCTCATACATCAGGTTGGCTTGTTTTGAAAGCACACCTCTCAAGCTTCCCATGTTCTACAATGAAAAATGGCCTTGGTTGAGGTGTGCAGGCAGCTGGATAAACTTCATAGAACCTGCCGAGATAAGAAGATTATAGGTCTTCATTTCCCTATCACCTTGGGGAATTATACATGCAGGACAACTCTAGATGCCCAAAATATAGAAAGGGCTATTGCTCCTCTTACAGTTCATTTCTTCAAGCCTAGGACTTGCTTTGATCTAAAGAAATTCATTGATCAAAATATCGAATAACTTATCATCACCATCCTAACACTGAGGATTACTGGGCTGATTGTCTTGATGATTTTGAAGCTAGGAGGAGGCATTTTGGCAGATTTTCTCTACAATAGATCATAGATCTCAACCTCTACCAGGTGCCTGAAGGGCTTAAGGATGATGATGAAGATTTGCAATCCTTTGAGTATGAAATATCCATCAAGAACACTCCTTTGGAAACCCTAGATTGGTATGTGAAGGAAAGAGATGACTTGAATGAGATAATCACCCCTGTCATCATCGTCAAAACTAAGATTTGGTTTGACAAGAAGGTACATGAACTCAAGATGAACAAAGGTAGATCCTCTTCAAGAGAAACTTCCACACCTAGGAAGGAAGTACATACGCCTAACACCGAGGTACTTGAGAAAAATCCTTCTTCTTCAATGAAAGAACCTGAGTTGTCTACTCCTTCCTCTTCCACTAAAGTGTATCAAAAAAAGGTCAAAGAAGTCAAGAAAGAACCGATCGAGGAAGAGACTCTTCTGGAGCAGTCAGAATTGCCTATTGGGCTAGAGAACATTATTGTTCTAAGTGAGAATGATGATGATGAGATAAAAGACCCAGAAGAAACCCCTGAAAACCATTGCTAAAGTAGAGAAGGAAGGACTAAGGATTGAACCTCCAAGTTTAATAGACTCCTCTACAAAGGAAATTTCAATTCATTTCCCCACTGGAAACAACAGTTCTTCATACTCTGAGTGCCATGAGTTCACTTGCACTCGGGTCCCTTGATTTTTTGTTTCTTCTTCTTCCTTTTCCTGTGTACATCCCTAGTAAACAAAAAGAAAAGGAGATCTTCCTCCCAATTAATAGGGCCTGAATTTGATGTTGTAGCAGCTTTGCTTGGTACTACCCCTCCTCCCCAGTAAAGAAAGCAAAGACTACTTTGAGGTTGGTAACTGATGCTCAAGGCCAACGCAGTTCCTAGAGGTTACCAAGCCCAGGGTGGATAAAGAGGAGAAATATATTTTGATCTCTGACTTGGAGATTTCTAGGATTCCAATGGGAGAATCCACACCTAAGAGTGAAGTTCATAACCTTCGGGAAACCATCACTAAGGTTATTGAACGGGTGGAGAAAGGCAAGCAGACCATGGAGTAGTTGGAAGAACAGAACCAAGTTCTTTCCAACTTTATCAGATCATTTTTGGCAAAGGATAAAGTTTTGGATCTAGCCCCATTAGCCACTCTCCCACCTCCCATAGTTCTCAGCCAAGATGAGGTCCAAACCATCAAAGACATCCACAAGTATTCTACTTATGGGAAGGCTATTGAAGCCATGGTGGATGATATGACTGTAGTAGGTTTAAAATTCATTGAGGAAGCCTTCAAAACTAATGAGAAGGTGATCAAGCTGCAGTAGAAATTCACTTCTTCAATCAAGGCTATGGATAAGGAATTGAAAGTCTGGAGTGGGTGTATCATAGATCTCTGTCTGATGGGTCAAACCGATGATAGGATCCTGTTGGCCAATAATGTGTTTGATGATGTCAAGAATAACTTGTCAAGGACATGGATCTTTAGCATTGAGTGGAAAATAAAGGTTCTAGAAGAAGCGCTTGGGAATTGAGGAATGTATGGAAAAAGGGGAGTCTTTTAAAACTTGTGTTGTATTCACCTTCAAAGATATCCATTGCCATTTTCAGGATGAAGTCACGGTGTTTTCTTCTCCCTCCAAGAAATCAAGGCTCAATTTAAAACCTTTGTTAAGGATGATTTGTTCAAGGAAGAGTCAATCACTAAAGAGAAAATGAAGGACGTATGCTCTCTTCATTCAGCTATAACTGAGGCTAATAAGGAATATCTAGAGCATACTGAGTTTGAAAAATATATGGAGAAATGCCTAGGCACGTGGACTCATGCTACTTCCAATACAACGATTCCAAGGGGCATGGAAATAGCGAGAAGAATTGAAGAAATTTAGGCACTAGATCCTCAAAATGTGGGGCCCTTTTTAGCCACAACTAGATTCCTCTACTTTTGGCTTTTAATTCTCTTCTTTTATTGTCAGTTCGGTTCTCCTTGTAATTTAATTAAGGACTTTATATTGTGTATTTCCTTAATTAATATTTTGGTTAAAAGAAACGGTTACTAAATGTAACCACTTTGTAAGCTATATAGTGGGCCCTCCACACCATTCTAAAGGGGTGGAACTCTGATAATTTTTGAAAGTGTAAAAGAACTTAAAGCTATCAATACAGAAGATTTCCCTTCCTATTTCTATCTGCATCGATTTATTTTCTCTTGCTTGTCTAAAGTTTGTGAATCATTAATCTATTGCAATAAGAAGCTTTGTATTCTTATGGATGTCATTTTTGGAACTTTGTGTCTATGAAATAATATCTGATGGTTTAACATGAATGATTATGTTCTATATATCACCTTTGCTCAACATTTATAAGGAACTATTTTGCTATCTATATTTCCTGGGAATGTTGTTATGTTCTACCTTTTCCCTCCCTTAGTTCTTCTGTTCTTTTGTATTGATCATCAATCCTTGCATTAAAACACTTTCATGATATCAGAGTTCCTCATTAAAGTAGACAATTGTACATTTGTAAATAGTTTTGCTTGCTTGTTTTTCAATAAGGGCACCTCACCCATTAAAGAGGAGGGACTTTTTGTCCCTTGACTGTTGCTTTCATTAAAGTCCTAATTTGAAAACCAACAAAAATAAAGGGAAGAGAATGAAAACTAGAAAATGGTGTTCTCTTCCCCCTCCAAAAAAAACAAGAAAAAAAATAAAAATGGAAGGAATGAAAACCAACAAATGGCATTCTCTTCTCCAAAAACAAATCTCTCAAATATAAATTGAAAACCAACAATGGCGGTTGGTCTCTTCAATAAATGGCTAATGCAAAATAAAAAGAATTTGTTTGAATTCCATTTTTCTTTTCTAACCATTTTTCCTTTTTCACTTTTAGGAATGATGAGTCATCAAGGTAGAGGGATTACATCAGAAAAGGATGGTAATTATGTCTTGAAATTATTAAAGGTTAAATTAAAAGTTTGCATGTGTGACTAGACTTGATTTAAAAAGTCGAGTATGATGAGTCATTTATTGTGCATTATGATTAAAAGTAAGTAATCATGAGGGTGATGTTGATAGAATAATAAAGTGGTGGCGTATTTGTAATTAGCTATCATTTGGGTTGAGAAGTAGTTGCAGAAGAATTTCAAAGAAGAAGCAAAAGAATTGTATTTGAATTCCGCAGCTAAACCCATCAATTCCACAGATAAACATAGTAGTTCCACAACTTAAACACAATAGTTCCGTAGCTAAATCTAGTAGTTCTGCAGCTAATTCTGAATTTGAAGAAAGAAGAATTTGAATCATCCTCTTTGCCATGGGGATTAAAAATAAGTCAAAGCCGAGGATGATACCCAACTTCTTGTAGATGAAGAAGTGGTAGCCATTTTTGACGAGCAAGGTGGTTAGAGTTCCTAAAAATTTCTCGAGGTACAATGACGAATTGGTAAGGGAATTCATTGTAAATTTAGAAGAATCTAGAACTAAAGTTAAAAGCATTGTAATTCCTTTTACTATCAATACAATGAGTAATGTGTCTAGAATACCAATTGTGCATGTCCCAAATCTTGTCAAGGGAACCCTTAAATATTTGGTGGAAACCTTGATACAAGAGGGGGAATCTGAGCCCCAATATATCTATAACACCAAGAAAATCATCAAGGGTGTCAAAATTCCAACTTGCCCAAACCCTTTGATAGGGTAGCATTTTGGGTAGTTAAGTATTTAACTTGTGATGGTCAATTTGGGACTATGGGAAGATAAGTCCTTAAGATGTTAATATATCTTAGGTATGAGAATTCAAAACTAGAATATATAGTAAATCTTCTAGGATTTATTGTTGAATCCATATAGACAATGGATTAAAGGTATTCTTGGGGAGTTGGAACAATCAGACATCATGGGTTAGTCCATTTGGTATTCCAAAGCACCATTTTCTTTCAAAGAAAAATGGAGAAGAAATATGGGAAAAGTTTCTTAACAAGTTTAAGTAAAACCCTGATATTATCAGGAGGGGAATACCAACCCCTTTTTATCCTACAAGTTATTTGGAGATTGATGCCCTTAAAGGAAAATAAGGAAATATGTGGGGGTAATGTACCAAAAGAAGGAGATCTAGAAGAAGGATTAAAGTTGCAGAACCCATCATGGATCATGAGTCAAAGAAACTCCTTCCTCTGCAACAATACCAAGAGAACTAATATCTATCTTTGATAGTGATAGTTCACCTAAGCTAGAGCATGAAGTGAAATTTAGAAGAAGATTTAGGAGGAAACCCATTTCCGGACATTTTGAAGCTCCTCAAAGAAGAAGAGTTCATAAGAGGTCTAGGGAAATTCTAGAGGAGATGGAAGAACAGGATGGGTTGGAAAAAGAAGTCTGCTGATATTTTGGGCAGCATGGCCATGACTCCTCCTGGACCAAGCCAAACTGAGGTGGAGAAGGAAGATGAAATATTTGAAGAATAATATTTTCAAGAGTTGGGTGAATTAGCAGCACTATCACATGAAGAAGAGGAATTACCCTCTTGGAAATGAAAAGGAAATTCCCTTTGGTGGAAGAGGAATTCTCATTCCCAAGGAGATTTCAGAAAAAGAGGAGAAACAACAAGTAAGACATGCTCTATTTTTTTCCAGAGCAGAACTCATCATCAAAGAGAAGGATGAGGAATTAAACTTCCTCAAACTCAAATTAAAATAGAGGAAATGCTCATTGAGCAACTAACAAATCAGCTCACAAATAGGACTGAAGAATTGACAATGGTCAAACAACAAATGATGGAAAAAGAAGAAGAAAGTTAATTTTCCAGAAGACCAAGTTCTATGTCAATAGTATCTGCATAGACTGAACTGACTTACTGACCACTCAAGCAATTGTGGGATGATACCTATAGGGAACTTAATGAATTTAAAACATCAAATGAGGACCTGAGAAACAAGATGGAAGAAGAGAAGAAAACAAGGAAGGAATGGGAAGAAAAATTATACAAAGAGGAAGAAGACAAATTTAAATGTCTTGTAAAAATACAAATGGTTTGCATAATGAGTGAAAATTTACTCATATGTAGGAGACCTTCTCCTGCATACAATGTCTTTTTGGAAGAACAATTTATTCACTAGCAACTATCAAGAATTACATGTGGCCTTCCACATGAAATAAAATATGAATCTGAGTTCATGATAGCCTATTCCTCAGCTAGTGCAGAGAAAAAAATATTCTTTGCGAATTCTATCTCTGCAATCTTATGCTGGAAAAGAACACAAGCTTCATGATCAATTTGTATGTAGGGGAAATCTAGCTGAATGCATTTGTTTTTGTTCTTCAAAATCAAATTACATGGAAAGAGAGGGATTCTGAGCATCTATTAAAATCTAGTTCATCTAGTCTCTGCATGAGGGCTCACTATGGTAAACCATCTTCCTTTGCTATACATTTCAGATCCCATGCCTTTGATAGTCGGTTCAAGGCACATTATCGGCCAGTTTAGAAAATTATTGATGCCTTCACCTCTTATGAGGAGGAAAAATTTGAAGAGATTTATGATGGATGTTTGAAAATATGGGAGTTTCTCACAGTTGTATTGAGAAGAAGAGAAGTGATATCTCCCACAAACTTAATATGGAGCCTAGAAAGAGCTAAAGCCTTGTGTACATTAATCCCTCAGGTCAATGAAAAATGTAGGGGCATATGGATGGGAATGAGATGAAGGAAGCCTCTCCTCCTCACCCCACGTATCCATAGAAAAATAGATATCCTCAATATCCCACTCAATTTGAGGAATGGTAGAGGAAAATAAAAGAAGGATTAGGGTATAGTACTTCTAAATTAAAAACACTAGGATATTAAGTTTCAACCATTTGACTTGAGCAGTCAATTGGAATGCAGAATCCATAACCCAAGATTTGAAGATTAAAGTTTGCAAGGGAATTACAAACAAGTAAGTATGGGGGAGATGATAAGGCCAAAATATGTCTCATTAATGTGTAATAAATGATCTTATTTTACTCTCCTTTTTATCAAGTTTGACTGCATTTTGTGACTTTTGTTTGATCTAATATAAGTTAGGATGTAATTGTCCATCTTTTGTTGAATTTATTTCTAACATTTAAAAACTCTGTAATTCCTAAAAAAGTGTGTGGAAATTCAGTTTTTGTAATAAAACAAGTCACAATCAGTCAGAAGAATGAAGTATGAAGCAATCAACATGTTTTTGGGAGCATTGGCTTTAATACAGCTTAGTTTTGGAACCTCCAGAATTAGTTCCGGAACTCCATCACATAGTTTATGAGCTCTATCACTTAGTTCTGGAACTTTTAGACTTAGTTCTGGAACTCTAACACTTAGTTCCGGAACTCCTGCGTTTAGCTTTGGAACTTTCACAGTTAGATCTAGAACAATCCCCTTTAGTTTTGGAACTTCTCCAAAGTTTGGAACCAATGGGAATCTGTTTATTTTGACGACATCTGATGATAAATCAATCAATGATCCTTTCAATTAGGAGCATATCACGATATTTTGATTTTTCATACTCGAAGATCCAGTGATAACTTATCAGACAGTTGTACATCCAACAAGGTTCCAAATTCAACATCTATTTTGGGCACTATTCGGTTCCATCTAAATTGGTAGAACAACTATGGCCGTAAATGCATCTTTGAATGAAATATATATATATATATATATATATATATATATATATATTTAGGATATAAGATATACACACAGATACATAGAGATAGAGATATAGAAAGATACAATACATTTTTGTAAGACAAAACATTTCAGCAATAAAATAGCCACTTTGTTTTGAGAGAATATTACTTTTTCAAATCCTGATTCAAGGTGGAGCAAGGGCCCACTCCTCCAAGAACCAAGATCCTCATTTTATTGGTATTTATATTTCTAAAGCAAATAGTGTAGATCTATTAATTCTGTAAATGATTTTGATTCTTTAAGTTGAACTCTATTGTATACTTGTCCCTACAGGTGTTATAGACTAGATTTTTATTTCCTTGCAAGATTTTCACAACATTTTCAACCATGTGTTTATTTCCAAAGAAAAGTGTGTTTACTTTTGTATGTGTGTTTATTTCTAGTAATTTATTCTAGCAATGAGTGTTTATTTCAACAAGTTTCTTACAACATAGAGATAATAAGGCTTTGGCCATGGAATCCTAAGGACACTGCAAAAAACCCCAAAAATAAAATAACAAATACCTACAGACAATTACTAGATCACTAGGATTTTCTTGT
This sequence comes from Taxus wallichiana var. yunnanensis, assembly GCA_018340775.1. Classification (NCBI taxonomy): domain Eukaryota; kingdom Viridiplantae; phylum Streptophyta; class Pinopsida; order Cupressales; family Taxaceae; genus Taxus; species Taxus wallichiana. Next base: position 773,517,641 of record CM031239.1, on the reverse strand, counting down.
TGCATATAGCTTCAGACACACCCCTGGTTTGAATATGACATCAACAAAGAGTTGATTAAATGAAGGGAATAATGACACCCATCATAGGTCATAAGAGTTTGGGTGAATTTGTACAAAATAGGCTATATTAAAACATTGAATACAAGTGAAAATAGTATCATGGCTACTTAAGAAGACAATTCTTCAAAAAATAACTCATTGAATCAAAAGGTATGCTCAAGATTCCTTTGACAAGACTGGTAATTTTGTGTGTAATAAAGTTGGAGATTGAAATTTGTGACAGAAGCTTAAGGATTTAGAACATAGAATTTGGCACACACTTCTAAATTGGTAAAATGTATAGAGATATGTGCTTAGATTGGTTTGAGGTTGTTTTAAATTACTCTAGCCATGACTGTAATAAAGGCAGCTATTCTTGAATTCTAAGAAGATAGTCTAGTGCAAAGGTGAGTCTAATGATCCTTTGACTAATTTGATTCCTTTCAAAAGTTAACATAGACATAGGTAAAGGCCAAGAACACATGTGAAAATGAAGGAATTTCATGATTCAAGGAGATTGTAAAAATTGTAAGGAATCCTATCTAGAAGACCTCAAAAGGATTAATTAAGTTTGTAAGCTTCCTAATTAGTGAATTTATGTGATTTGGTTATTGAATACATCAAATATGCAAAGCCAAAATCGATTTACTAATAATAAACCTATTTAAACACTCAACCCCAATGCTACTATCACCTCAAAAGAAAATGTACCTATCTAAAACAATTTGATACAAGATTATGAGTGGTGTTATCCTTGTAATATGGCTCATAATCAAAATTCTTGTTCTAATGGTGCTTTGAATCAAGATCTCATGGTGTAAGCTACTTCTATGACTCAAAATTCATCAGCTAAAACCCCATCCTAGTAAGAGGTTCCTCAAGAATTGGTGTATAATGATGCTACATTTCTAAATTGACAAGTAGATGATTTTTGTGGAGTGAATTATATGGATAATAAGAAAAATCAGATTTCTACATCTTGAAAGGAAACACAAGGTTTAAGAAGAAAGAAATAAAAATAGATAATCCAATTGGTAAGGGTAATTTTCAGCCTTCTCTAATATTGTAAAGTGTTGTTCTAGTTTCTAATAAACAAGGTAATTAGAATAATCGGTTTACAAAAAATCAAGGTCAACAAGAGATCCCAATTTTGATACCATAAGTGCAAGAAAGTAGTACTTGTTAGCAAATTATAATAGAAGCTTAGTAATTCATATTTCAATATTCTTGATCATATGAAGAAAACTAAGGTTAACATGACAATGTGGGATTCTTTGTCTCTTTTGGGTTAAATTTTTTTGTAAGAAGATTTATCTAATATTAGTCTCTGTAGCCAACCATCTAAAGAACCATTTAAAGTTGTGCTTACTAACACACCTGACCATGGAGGTTGATGAAGAAAAGGAAAAAGTTAACATTTCTCTCTCATACATGGAAGAAGAGGAAGACAAAATCAGTGCCCATCAAGAGCTGCTAAGGAGCAGCTCTTTGGAGAATCTAAAAATGAGACAGGAAAAAGGTAAAGAGGATCTAGAATCCATTGCATGAGATCTAAACCAAGAGAAAGAGGACACAAATGGGGAGGAGCTGACTCCTAAAATGGATAAGTAGGCTGATATTAACACAAGAAAGGAGGATGGGGAAATTACCCCAATCAGTAAGGAAAATGATTGTGATAATGATGGATTCATCTTAGTGAAAAGAAAGAAAAGAGGTTCAAAAAGCTTGGAAGAAAAGCAGCTTGGAAGCTGGGAAGCTTCCACCTCAAGAATCACAAGGGCCACTGCTAGAAGAACTACAAATTTTGGAGTAACCTTTAGAAAAGGCAGGCCATCTAAGAGAGAAGCAAGAGAAAAAGAGCTGAAAAGAAAATGCGAGATGGTACACAAAGAATTCTGAGCCATCCGGTAAATGCATCTCCAAATTTTTTTAATGAAGGTTATCTCTTGGAATGTCAGAGGCCTCAATGGAGGGCCTAAGCAAAGAATGCTTAAGGAAATTAAAAGAGCAAAGAAACCCAACATTCTTCTCATTCAGGAAACTAAAATGAAAAGTAAAGCAATTGAAGACTTCAAAAGACATTTTTGGCAGAACGTTGCCTTTGCTGTTGTTGACTCTCAAGGGGCTTCTGGAGGATTAGCAATCTTTTGGGACACAAAGCTGGTTGACGGTAAGGTACTCTCCTCAACCTAGAATCATTTAGCTATTATCTTTAAAAGCCTTGAAAATAATCATAGCTGGATCCTGTCTAATATTTATGCGCCCAATACTGCTACTGGTAAAAGAAGTCTATGGAAAGAGTTAACCTTGTTCCGAAGCAAGGTCGAGAACATGAACTGGTTGGTTATGGGAGACTTCAATACTCCTTTGAATCCAGGAGAAAATTTTGGAGGAAGTTCTAAATTCTCCCTTGGTATGGAAGAATTTGTAGACTTCATCTCGACTCTTAATCTTATGGACATAGAGCTTCATGGCAATCAATTTACATGGTCCAACAGAAGATTAGGAGAGAGCTTAATTTAGGTTAAACTTGATAGAGCTCTTATTTATGCAAATTGGATCCTAGACCAGAATTTTCATCTTTCTACTCTCCCCAGAACGGGATCTGATCATAATCCAATAGTCCTCAATTTCTTCAATTGGACAAAACCTTTTCATGGTAATTTCAAATTTGAGAAAATGTGGTTCAAACATGAAGACATTATGGACAGAATTAAAGAGTGGTGGGTTTGGGAAGGCACAGGGACAGCCCAATTTAGGATTCTTCAGAAGTTAAAGAATGTTAAACAGAAAGTTAGAATATGGAATAAAGAGGTTTTTGGAAACATTTTTGAAAAGAAGAAAGAACTTAAGCAACAACTAGAAGAGCTTGAGCTAAATGTCTCCATGAAAGGTATGACCCTTGAGGATCATCAGCGGGAAAAAATACTCCTATCTGATCTCCATAATATAAACAGTCATGAAGAAACCTTTTGGAGAATGAAATCTAGAGCCCTTTGGCTTAAGGATGGTGACAGAAATACAAAATTCTTTCATTTGACAGCCATCAAACATAGAGCTTGTAACAAAATTTCTGAGGTTACTAAAGGAAATGGAAACATTACTAAGGATCCTGAGGATATCAAAATAGAGGCACTTAATTTTTACAAGAACCTCCTCACTGAAGATACCTCCTACAATGAACAAGTGGCCTCTTTCCTCTTAGACTCCATTCCTAATAATCTAATACCAGCTGAGAGATTTAAAAGTCTTTCAAAAATTGTCACCATTGAGGAATTAAAAAAGGTTGTCTTTGCTTTAGAAGGGGATAAGGCTCCAGGTCCAGATGGCTTCTTGGCTAACTTTTTCCAAAGATGTTGGGAAATATGCTCTGAAGATCTTTTGAAAGTTGTTAATGAATTTCTGAACGGAAATCTTATTAAAGAACTAAATAATACACACATTGTGCTTGCCCCAAAAAAGTTGGATGCAAAAGACTTCAAAGATTTCAGGCCTATCAGTTTGGTTAATGTCATTTATAGGATCTTCACAAAGATTATCACCACTAGAATGCAACCTATTCTCATGGAGATCATTTCTCAACAGCAGAGCGGATTCATCCAGGGAAGAATTATCCAAGATGGAATTATCATGGTTCATGAAACTATACATTCTATGGATAAAAGTAAAAAGGCGGGGATGGCCATCAAACTTGACATGCATAAAGCTTTCGACAGAGTCTCCTGGAGATTCATGGATGAGGTCCTATCCAAATTTGGCTTTCAAAGAAAATTCAGAAAAATCATCCACTCTTGCATCTCTACCTCTAGATTCTCTGTGGTTGTTAATGGGGAACCTGTGGGTTTTTTTGCCAGTAATAGAGGTATACAGCAAGGCGACCCAATCTCCCCTCTTTTATTCATTATCATGTATGGTGACAGCTTAAGCGAGATCTATTTCCAAAGCTATTGACATTGGCATGATAAAAGGATTCCCTCCAACTACTGGTAATCATATCTCCTCTCATTAGCGCTTTTCTTGATGACACTTTGCTGCTTCTAATGGCTTCTATTATTGAGGCAAAGGCCATTAAAACTGTCCTTAGATTTTATGAGGAAGCCTCGGGACAGAAAGTTAATTTTGACAAAAGCTCTATTTACTTCTTCAATACTCCTAAGGAGAGGCAAAGAAAGATTGCTAATATTCTAGGATGCACTATTAATTCTCTACCAGCTACTTACTTAGGGTTACCTTTAAGTACTGGCAAGATTTCAGTGGAGGTATGGAATGATCTTATTAAGAGATTTCAAAGAAAGTTGGCTGGCTGGAAAGGAGCCGTTCTTTCAAGTGCAGGTAAGTGTCTTTTGGTTAAAAGCACGCTTCAAAATTTGCCTATTTACATACTGTCAATGTTCAGCATGCCTACTACTTGTGATGAATAGTATTGAGAAGATTCAAAAACACTTTCTGTGGCACGGTACTGAGGACAGATTCAGATATCATCTTGTGGCTTGGGAACAAGTTTGTAAACCTAAGAGACTAGGGGGGTTAGACATCAAAGATATAAAACATATGAGTACTGCCCTTACTGCAAAATTAGGATGGAGGCTTATAAAAGAGCACAGACCTTGGACAGAGCTGATTAAGATCAAATATCTTTCAAAACAAAACAAGATTTCCTTCATATATGATCAGTCCCTTCCGAGTGGTTCTATTTTCTGGAACAACCTTCTACGCAATAGACACATTCTCTCTCAGGGGTGCAGCTGGAAGCTTGGAGATGGGAAAAACATAAACTTTTGGACTGATAAGTGGATGGATTCTAACTGGATCTCTGCTTATGATCATATTAAAGACAACTTAATTGCAAAGTATGGACACAAAATCCAGGGGTACATTGAGAGGGATGGAAACAAAAGAAAATGGAAGCAACTAAAAGTGGAGAATGATAACATTCAGGCTGATATTATATCTCTCCAGAATCAGCTTTCCCTAATCCAGATAAGTAATCAAAACCTAAAGATTCTTTTGATGGGGAGTACACTGTTAAATCAGGATATAATTCTTTCTTTACATCAATGGAAAGCGAAATTAAGTGGCACAAGTTGTGGATGCCGGAGCTAACCCCTAGAGTGAACTTCTTTTGGTGGCTAATTATTAATGGTAAGATCCTTACTAATGACAACCTCATCAAGAAGGGATTTATCATGCCGAATAGATGTTGCATGTGTCAGCAAGAGGCTGAAGATATAAAGCATTTATTCCTCCATTGTGAGATTGCTTCCAAAATTTGGCAGCTTGTTTTTGCAAAATTTAATCTGAGATGGATTTTTCCCCTTACCTGCCTTAAGACTTGGGAGCAATGGAGCTCTCCGTTTAAACATTGCATGGTGAAAAGGCTATGGCAACTTGTTCTGCCCCACACTATGTGGAGAATCTGGAAGGCTCGTAATGATAGTATTTTCAGAAACAATAGACAGGCTTGTAACAAAGTTTATAAGGAAATTATCATTGTTGTGCAAGATAATATTGCTAGATTTAAACCCCCTAAAAATAGACTCTACCCGGAGAATGAAGAATGCATTCTGACTGAATGGAATATTGCCACCGCTCGAAATAACAATGAGATCTTGACAAAACTCAATCCGATGGATTAAACCCCCCACTGATTGGCACAAGTTAAATTTTGATGGAGCCTCTAAGGGCAATCCGGGAGACTCTGGAGGAGGGGGAATCATCAGGGATCAAAGAGGTTGTTATGTTGCTAATTTTTCTGGGAGAATGGGCAGACAGACTAATCATTATTCCGAAGCCATGGCAGCTCTTTGGGGTATTAGACTTGCTAGAGATTGTAATATTCCTAATATCATAATTGAAGGTGATTCTCTAAATATTATCAATCTTCTGAATAAAAAGCAACACCCCAGCTGGTCTATCAGAGATTATATTGAGGAAGCTATTGATATATGCAAAAGTTTTGAAAATTTCCAAATCACCCACACCTACCGGGAAGGAAATAGGGTCATTGACAATTTGGCTAACCTCGGTGTTAATAATTCCTTTCAAACTTGGATTGGGGGACGTTACGCTGCTCATGTAAATAAGGCCATAATCATTGATCTACATGGTAGAAAAAAACATAACTAACGGCTATTTTAGACGCTAATGTGCGGATCCCAAGTACATGATGATGACATCACTAAAGATTTGGATGATTGTTGCGATCATGCAGGCTAAGATCATCATCATTTCTTGGCATAGTAGGAAAGCCGAGGAGCGGGGAAATAATAACAAGTGTAGCATAATAATTAAACCGGCTCTCACGGAAAGGAAAGATTCAAATACAAAAATCAAAGTTTGGCTCGTCCCGCACATTGGTAGCTATTTTACCGTTGAGAATAGGAAAAGGAGTAGAGGAAACATGGGGGCTGCCATGCAAAACCAAACCGACCCACAATCCTGAATGGAAAGAGAACACGGAGCTTTGGGATTACCTGCAAATCGGGGGACTGTCTAATTTCATTGAAAGGATTCAAGGCTTCGACCAAGACATCTCCATCAAATTCGCCAAGGGTTGGAAGAATAGAATAGTCAAATATAGTAACATGAAAATGGAAATCACAGAAGAGCTCATAGCTCAGATCATGGGCCTCGGCACTGAAGGCACAAAATTTTTCAATAAGAAGGTTGACAGGGAGGTGGAAACAAAGAAATTTCTGGAAGAGGGGGAGAATCTTGAGTTTGTGACTGCTGGCCTCAAGGTGGCGTCGATCCCTAAACCTTTTGATGAACTGGCCAAAATGGTGGTAAGGTATGTTACCCTTGAAGGAAGATATGTGACTATACCTCATAAGCATCTGATTTTTCTGAATCATTTTCGTAGAAATAACATTATCAGCTTCCCTCACTATCTCGATTAACTCTCCGGAAAAATCTATAAGGGAAGTTCAAAGCCACTCTAGGGCTATCCCTTTGCACCAGGGGCCTTATCCTCTAGATTCACCGCCATTTCTCCAGTGCCCCCAAATCCTTGCCCACCTCCCTCCTCCATACCTCCACCTGCCCACACTGCTCCCACTCCCCCCTGCTAAAAAGAAAGATTGAAGATGTTGTCTCCAACAAGAAAAGCAAGAGCCTCAAAGCTAAAATCCCTGCTTCCCAACGAGTCCTAAGGAGTCACAAAGACTTGGAACTAGCTGAAAACCTCCTGCATATTAGCAAGCCGGTGGAGGAGCCCAAAGAGGAGGAATTGCTGGATAGGGTGGACAGATTAGAGAAGGAGATACAAGAGCTCAAAGGGGCTATAAAAAACATGGAAAGAGAAAAGGGTAAAAGGATCCTTCAAAGTGAGGAGGAAGAGGGGGTTATTGGTGAAGTCTTCAAGAAACTTCAGTCCTTAGATGGCAGATTGGGGAATGCTAAAAGCCGCAATGACTGCATATTGTCTGCCCTCAAAAGCATTTATAATTTCATTGAACAACATGTCCACAGTGTTTGCAGTTTAAGTGGGATTAATGAGGACATATGGGGCCCTAAAGAGAAAAGGGACATTGCAATTGCCCAAGCAGATTTGCAAGACTCCTCTCGTGCCCCTGCCATTTCCTTCTTCATGTCACTGCGCAGGCTATCAAGACCAAAATTGTGAGCCATCAAGTAACAGGCTGTTGTGATGTTGTTTTTTGGCTGCGATGTGGCTGTCATCGGGCGGTTCTAGAGCTATTTTTGGCGGAGCTCTTTATGCTGTCTCTCTTTTGGTTTCTTTTTGAACTTGCCTTCTTTTCTCTGGATCTTTGTACATTTTGATCCTTTTTTCACATATATTGTAATATTTGGCTGTTGAGCCTTCCTTGGTTGACTGTTTTTCCCTTCTCTGGGCTGCTTTTCTCATCTTTACTATCTGACTTTTGAGCCCTTTTGTATACAAGGTATAGTCCCTTCAAAACTATTTGCCCTTAATAAAAAAAAAAAAACACACACGACCAAAAATAATCCCATGAAAGCAAGTTAAACCACCTCCTTTCTATGTTTCATTAATCATAGGCCAAAACCTAGTTCACAATTGCATGATTGATTCAAGAGCTTCTAGTTCAGTTATGCCCAAGAAAATTGTTGATAAACTTGGTTTGCAATATGAACATCTTTCCAAAGGAGTAGTCCAATTATATGGAACACTTGTAGAGACCCTTGGATTCATTAGAGGACTAAGCTTAACCTTGCAGAATGCCCCAACTTCTCCATTCCTCAAGATGTTTTTATCATTGATCTTCCTCCTCTCTTTGCCTTATGTCTTTCTAGAGATTTCATAGCTAAAATTGGAGGCTACTTATCATTAGACTGGTGTCACATATTTTTAGAACAATGAATGACAACAAAGTTAAAATAAGATCTGATCTCATATCAACAAGTCATATAGAGCCTTATATTTCTAGTGCTATTAATTCCAATTGTATGATCAAAGATGAAGAAGACCAACTAGTCGACCAAGAACCGACAAAAATTCTTGAGGGAATTCTATATTTATTACTTGATGAATGGGCTACTCAAAGTCATGTTGTTGATCTATATAGTCATATTGAAGTAGGTCTTGGGACTTATTTCTTATATAAGAAGAATGTTATTATTCCTAACCTTGTCAAATCATACTAGTAAGATAAAGATTTGTGGAAATTTTATTTTGATGGATCAAGAAGAAATAATGGAATGGGTGGAGGAATCATACTGATTTCTCCAACAAAAGAAAGGTATTTCTCAGCTTTAAGATTTCATTTTACTTGCACTAACAACACAAATGAGTATGAGGCTCTTATTCATGGCATTCAGTGGGCAAGAATGAGATGAGTAAGGTAATTGTAGGTATTAGGAGATAATGATTTGGTTGTCAATCAAATCAGAGGATAAGATGTAACTAAGAATAACTTGCTGAGATCTTACAAAATAGAGTATGGGATTTGATAGAAGATTTTGATGCTTTCAACGTTTCATCCATTCCTAGAGGTAAGAATAAACATGCAAATAGGTTAGTTGCAATTAGTGCTCAAATTGACATTCCATATCATATCAACAAGGATACAAATTAGAAAGACATCAAGATAGTTGTAAGACCTTCTATCTCAGACAACAACATAAATTGGCAAGTATTCGAATTAGATTAGAAAATTGTGAATTTCTTGCAAGAGGAAGATGAGTTTTCAATTAAAAATCAGGATAGATTACAACAATAGTATGAAGGACAAATTATCCAATTGAAATCCAAAAAATACCTCAGGGATTGGTTACTCTTGAATCCATTTTTAACATAGATGATTAGATCAGAAGTGAAAATTCTAACATGTAGATCAAACAAGAAGATTACGAACAAATCAACATTGGAAATGATAAAGCACTCAAATTGGGAAAGGTATGTAATCAAGATGAAAAACATGCTTTTGTTCAACTTTCTCAAGAATTTGATGATGTTTTTACATGGAACTATGGTGATTTAAAAAAATTTAATACAGATTTAGCTCAACATACCATAGAATTGGATTTAAACACAAAACCAATCAGACAAAAGAAAAGGCCCATCAATCCTAAAATTGAACCGCTGATGAAACAAGAATTGGATAAGTTGATCAAAGATAACATTATTTTCCTTATGAAGCACTCATCATGGGTTTCCAATTTGGTTTCCATGAGGAAAATAATGGATAAATTCACTTGTGCGTGGATTTTAGAGATTTAAATAGAGCATCCTTAAAAGATCATTACCCACTTGTCATCCATGGAGCAAATTTTGCAAAGGGTAAGTGGTTCAAAATTATTTTCATTACTTGATGGCTATTCAAGTTACAATCAAATCTTTGGTACAAGAAGGATATCAATTTAAAATGGAATTTGTCACGAGAATGGGAACATACACTAAAAGGAACGATAAACAGATCATTCCAAACCATAAAGAACTCAAATGTTGATAAAATATCACAATCAATAAGATGAAAGTAATTCAATAGAATAATTTTACAAAAACCTTTGCAAACAAATGAACAACAATATCATATATTATTATGGAACTCTATGCAATACAATGAGAAGGGGCCTTTCTTATATATGCAAGGAAGATCAATCTAAGAACTAGTCAAGGCCATAGATCAAGCCATAAATCAAGGAAATAACTAGACAAAAAAGAACTAGTCAAGAATATATATTTATGAAAGAACTAGACAATAAAGAACTAGTCAAGACCATGGATCAAGGAAATAACTATACCTAAAATGTAGATAATATCCTCTTAATATCTAAATAAGATAAAAATAAATATCCATACATAAGTGGGTAATGATAAATAAAAGACAAGGTAAATAAAGTACCTATGTGAACATGAGATAAGGTTAAAAAAATACTCTAACACCCCCTCTCAAGTGAAGCTAGGGGCCTAAAATAAAAGTGGCATATCCATAGTATGAGTCCCAACAACAAGGCTTGATCAGGTACTCATGTACAATATATCCATGAAGAAATATTGAACCAAAAGTAGGAAAGAATCTTGCTAGAAGGAAAGAGAAATAAGCATAAGGAAGACGTTCTCACGAACACCCCCAGAATTTTTTGAAACCCCAAGCATGCCACACAACTCAAGGTAGTGAGGTGATGCAAAAGGCTTCATAAAGATGTTAGAAACCTACTGCTGAGTTAGAATATACTATAAGAAAATAACTCCATCTCGAATGTGTTGACTAATGAATTGTATGTGAAACTTAATATGCTTGGTCCATTGGTGCTCAAAAGGGTTGCGAGAAATTTGAATTGTACTTTGGTTGTCACATCAAAGTATAGTCAGTGAATCCTATGGGAATCCAAACTTTTTCAATAACTGTCAAAGATAAAGAATCTGCTAACTCACTTTAATCTTGCTGCCTGTACTCTACCTTTGATGATGAAAGTGCAATAGCCTATTGCTTTTTGAATGCCTAAACAACTAGAGAAGAACCAAGATAAAAAAGTTAGCCAAAAGTGGAATATTTATCATCAATAAAACTACCCAATTTGAATCTATATATCCAACCATCATAGTAGAACCCCTAGCGTAGTGTATTACAAAGTGGGAAATGCCCTGAAAAATAGCCAAAATCCTTTTAACATCCCTGTCAATGATTGATATTAGGAGATTGTTTCTTTGAATTGTTGATGAAACAGATAGGGTAAGGCGTAGGAGGAATACCTGTTCAAATGTCAGTTGATGGGTTGTTGCATGCGTATGACTTCTAAATCCATAGCTAACCATGAGAGCTTCCTTTTGGCTAGGAGGAACTACCTGTAATGAAAGCAAGACCACCAAAAAGAATTAAACAATATGGGCAGTGAACTGCCTAGTGTGAGCTAGATCCGAGAAGTATGGTACTTCCTAGATGGCTGTCAGTCCACTTTTTAAAAAAATTAATGTTGAAAACAAGGTAAATCCTATTGTTATTTTAAAATGATTTAGGTATCTCACTTAAAACACAATAAGAAAAATAGATCTAATCTAACAAGCTAAGCTAGAATAGAATCCACAGGTCAAATGGTTGGTTCTGGGTTTTGCAGGTCTGATAAAGGTCTCAGGTAGGTCACAAGTGAGTGAGGGTGAGGTAAAATTAGGTGGATAGGTCTCTATTTAAGGATGTGTGGGCAAAACATAGAGACCAACATCGGTCAGGGGTGACCGACCATGGTTAGGTATAACCGGCACCGGTTACTGTGAGATCTGGAAACATCATAGAATGGGGTTTTGGTCTCCTTTGTGATTGCACAAAGGATTTGGTTGGTCGGGAAGAGGTATTGGGTGAATGGAATAGGTTTTATGAGGTTTTGGGGTCTATGGAGGTACAAAATGTTGGAGATGGTCAATAGGGAGCAAGATAAACAATGGATGATAAAATAATGATAAAATGAAATAACCAGGAAAGTATGATGTTATACTTACTTGATTTCATTCCTAAAGGCCTATGTGTGAAGGATGGAGGTGTTGATGATGGGTTTGAAGGCTGCAAGTGATCACCAACTGAAGAAAATATTTTGCATGGGCTGCATGCACACTCCTCTTTTACTTGGATAGATCAGAAGGTGGCTGGGATGGTTGTGCAGGAGAAGATCCTCAATCTCCTTCCTTGGATGTCAGTTCTTGCTGGAATTGGCTCTCTGAAGATGTGTTATCTCTTTGAGATGTCATTCTTTCTCCACTTTCTTGCAATGTTTTCCAACTTCTAACTTCCAAGTTCCAACCTTGAGAATAAGGTTGTTTTGGGTTAAAAGGGGTAACCGATGGTGGTCCGGCTTAACCGGCGATGGTTAGGGGAAACCGACGTCGGTCAAGGTGGGATTTCTAGGTTTACTAAACTTAGGGAGATCCTCCTAATTTCCTTGGATCTTGTGTCATTATCCCATGGATTAGATTGGGAGCTTCTCTTGTGAGCATGTAAGAATGTGGTTAGAGGGAATGTAGGCATTGATTTTTAGGGTTTGGGTAAGTCTTAGTTAGTTATGGTAACTTGCTAAGAATAGGTCTTAGGTTGAGTTAGCTTGGTGAGGTGTCTAAGTGAACCTGTTTTTGTGTAGATATTATTTAAATAAGATATTTAAATAATAAATATAGTGAGGATAAAGCATTAATTAATTAAATTAATTAAATTAATATTAGTAGGGTGAAGGGGGTCATGGCTAGGTAGATGTAATAAAGGGGGGCTTATATGTCGAAGGACGAAGGGGGAGTGTGACCTAATTTTAGTGTCTACATTTTGCCCTTTTTGTTGCATAGCTTGTATTGGTAAGTGATGCTAACAAAAATAAGATGTGGTTGGCCCATGTGGGGGTGAAGGTGATCCCCCTCAAACCAGGAACTGATGAAGCAAAGAGGCTGAAGCGGTGAGTGGTTTGATAAAAGGTAAATGTGAGGAAAAGGTAAGTGGGTGTAGGGAAGAGGGTGAAAGGTCTACTCGGGAAATCTAGGTAATGGGTCAAGGTCAAAGGTAGCAATAGTCAAACACACACACACGTATAAACTACAGCACGCTACGGGTTGAAGAGCAGAAAACTCTACATCGTCTAAGGTCGATAGGTTTATCCAAACAAGGTGAAGTGAATCCGGTATCCAAGGTATAGGATAAGGTCAGAAACACAATGTAGGTTAGGTGCAAGAATGTTTAGGTATGTTCCGGTACACCAAAGGTAGGGTCAAGATAAACGGTCATGACAATAGGCTAGGTAAGGTCATTAGGTCAACAACACAGTAATAAAGGCCACAAGGTATAGCAAACACATGAGGTCAAAGGTCACTAGCAATGGTCTAGGTCCAAATATCGAGATCACGACATGGGTAAGGCCGAGGTAGGGGTAAAATAATAAGGCGTCAACAACGGACAGTGAGGAGGTTGAAGAAGGTGGAGGGCCAGAGGTGAAGGTAAAGTGGTCCAGGTAGGTGTAGGGAGGAAAAAGAAAAGGGAGGTAAGGAAAATGAGGTAAATGTGAGGGCAATGAGTACGCAGGGTAACCGACATTAGTCGGTATGAACCGATGATGGTGTAGGGGAACCGATAGCGGTAGTCTAGGGCATCAGACCGGCAGTGGTCAAGGGTTAACTAACATCGGTCGGGTTGGGTAGGGTATAAAAAGTGGAAAACCCACGTTTTAAAATTCATTTGTGCATTTGGAAAAGGAGAAAAGGACAAGAAGAGAGAAAAGAGGAAGAGGAAAAAGAGTACAACAAAGAGCTTGGTTGGTGAGCCAGCCACATAGGTGAGAGTGGGTGAGTGAGAGGTGGGGCCATGAGATCAGGTGGCAATTCGTGTGGCTGAGGATTGGAGCTCGGTTGAGGATGGCAGAGGTAGGAGAGGGGTCGGGTGGTCCACCCATATACATCAGCCAGATATACCACCATGGCGTCGGCAGAGGGATGAGGTAAGCTCCACACCATAGCTTAATGATTTGATTGATTAAGTAGGTTAAAATATGGGTTGTAATAAAAACGTGGGGGGGGTTTTGAATTTTGGATTGGGAGGTAAAATGGATATAATTGGGTTGGGGGAGGTTGGAATGTAGGTCAATAGGAATGGGAAGGGAAGTAGGGAAGGTTTAAGTAGGTTTGGTTGGGTAGTTAGGTTGATTTGGTCAAAAATAAAAAAATGTGGTCGGGGTTTTGGCATCGTTCGACACCACAAAGTGATTGATCGATCATCATTTCACTGTCGGTGGCTGATGGTCATGTAGAAGTGGCATCGGTCACGAAACAGGTGACCGATGGTGGTTAAAGGCTACCGGTGATGGTTATGGGTAACCGGAGTCGGTGTGAAAATAAGGAAATGGGGCCAGAAATAGGCAAAAATGGGTTAGGCAGTGGAAATGGATGGTCAATGGGTAGGGTAAGATATGTAAAGGTGTGGGTTAAGAGAGAGAGGGGATGAGGGTTGGGTTGGGTAAGGATTAGGGTAGAGGGGTTTTGGGAAGAATAGGTGGTTTGGGGGTGAACACAGGGTAAGTTGGGAAAGTGTATTAATACATAGTGTTGGTTGGATGCAGGCCCGAGATGAGCTATGAGATGAGGGACCGAGAGCCACTTATATTGCTAGAGCTACATGAGCAGGTGACTTTCAGGAGTGGAGTCACATTGATGATGTCAGCCTAATTGGGATCTACCGTTATGGGTGGGTTGTGAGAGAGTAGAGTCTGATGGTCACACTCATCGAGAGATGGGATTCTGCGACCAACACCTTCCACTTGCCGATAGGGGAGATGACCATCACCTAGAGGATATATATATAATATTGAGGCTACCGATTAGTGGAGCCTAGGTTTACTCAGTGACATCAGAGGTCACAACAAGGTGTATAGATGAGGTGTTTGGAGAGAGAGTGGGTGAGTTGCACTACCACAACACTAACCTGAGTTACCAAGAGGTTTATGCTGCCCATCCTGAGGAGATGAGGTTGATAGTGTTGATGATGGAGGTGATCGGGTGCTATGCATTGCCAAATTCAGAGGGTGGGAGATTCCCACAGTCATTGATGGGTGTCCTTTGGGACATGATGATTGATCATACCAGTTTTTGCATGGGCACTAGCTTTCTTGGTGCAGTTATATAGAGAGTTGTGGGCCTACGGGTGATTGCAGAGATTCAGTTTGTGTTGCATTTTCCTTCTTCACTATTGGGCCTATGAGCACATTATGTGTGTGTGACCGATAGGCCTACCCTAGAAGATGCATTTGAGCGGGGAGTCATTCGAGTTGGTTATAGGTGATGGGTGTCGAGGGTGGTGTATAGAGAGCCCGAGCTACATACGATGTAGTGTATTATAGATAGAGACTGGAGAGCCTGTCTAGTGTGGATATAGTCTGGAGACCCTATGTGACCTATCCCTCTTACAAAGGGATGTATGCAGAGCTGGAGGGACTATAGTTATAGAGATGGATAGAGGGACGTCATGCAGGGAGCACGAGATGATACCTATCGACCGAGTGAGGTGATAGTTTGGTTTAGTGCAGATGCCCCGCCCTTCCCACAATATAGGAGAGAGGAGGTGGAGAGACCTTTGTCTCCACCCCATAGTAGAGAGTTGACAGGGAGGAGGAGGAGCCCGTGGACCATCACATAGATGATGCGGGGTGATAGTGGCATATAGCTAGTGGTGGGCCATACAGAGGCAGGGTCAGGTAGGGACAACTGGGAGGCAGGGGTCACAGGTACAGCCGAGAGGCCAAAGCCACAGATACAGGTAGAGAGCGAGAGCCTTAGGCATAGGTACAGGAGGAGGAGCCCGAGCTATAGATATTAGTAGATGGTGTGATGAGACCACCACGGATAGTCTTGAGTGAGTAGACACAGTCTCGCACGTATAGTGCTGAGAGTGTAGGTGGTCAAGGCAGTGAGCCCAAAGGAGAGAGTAGAGGACATCTATCGCATATGGGGGTCAGCATCAGATGTCGGGCCATCTAGTGGTAGATTGAGAGTAGCGAGCCACCGCTCCAGGTCAGAGGGGACTATCGACACTACAGATGAGGTAGATATGTTATAGCAGATGTGAGACAATATATCACCTATTTTTGTATTGTTGGATTTTGGATGTATACTAGCCTGCGAGATGAAGAGATATTGTATTGTTAATTTTGTATATGATACCGATACCGACTTATGA
Organism: Taxus wallichiana var. yunnanensis; assembly: GCA_018340775.1. NCBI lineage: Eukaryota > Viridiplantae > Streptophyta > Pinopsida > Cupressales > Taxaceae > Taxus > Taxus wallichiana. The sequence goes on along the minus strand of CM031239.1, from coordinate 773,501,484 downwards.
GCGGAAGACATTTTTGTATTGGATAGCGGACCTACGAGCCGATGATGATTATTTTGGAGATACACATTTATGTGATATGAGTGTACATTGTATTGATACACACATGTATATATGAGGAGATAGATGATATTCAGGTGATGCTGTTGTGATGTGTATGAGTTTTACTTTATTATGATATGGATGGAAAATAGATGAGCTAGGCATGATAGATAGATAGGCATGGATGGATAGGTCATTAGGCATGGATTGAGTCAGGTCGTTTAGGCATGGATTGAGTCAGGTTGGTTTAGGCATGGATCGAGTCAGGTCGGTTTAGGCATGGATCGAGTCAGTCGGTTTTAGGCATGGGTCATGGATTTAGGCATGGATTGAGTCAGTTGGTTTAGGCATGGATGAGTTAGGGTGGTTTTAGGTGTGGATGTTCATTTTAGTATTTTAATAATAAATGGCAATATAAATGCATGAGATAGTGTAAAATGTGGAAAATGTTGGTTATGTATGAAAATGTGAAATAATATAAGTGGTAAAAGTTATGTGGTATATGGTTTAGATGTTGAGGTTTTTGATATGAACAGGAAATCAGGTAAAGGTGGGGAAAATGGTTAGGGTAAAGAGTGGTTGAGATAACCTTCCAGGGCCCCATGCCCTGGAAGTGCTGCCTACATAGTCCCAGTGAGAAGGGACCTCAGATCGATGTAGTTCTCCCATAAGCTAGGGAAGAATATGATAAGATCGAAGAATAGGTAGTGTGGTTGATAGTTAGGTTGGATTCGAGGTCATAAGTATGAAGAGGTCAAGGTTGATTAGGTGAGGTGGACTATAGGTAGATAGGTATGGGTGATTTTAGGCCGATAGGTAGTGTTGATTCTAGGTCATAGGTATAATTAGGTTGAAGGCATTGATGTTGTGGTTAAGAATAGGTAGATAGGTAAAGGTGATTTTAGGTGGATTGAGGTGGGAGAAGAAAATCTCAAAAGATAGGTGTCGAGGCCCTAGTCCTATATAAGAAGATCAAAAGGTAATGAAGAAGAGAAAAGATAAGAGGGGGCAAGAAAGCCACCCGATTGGCAAGGATCAAAATGTATGAAACACATAGTGATAGATAGGCTAATGAACGTAAGACCCCAAAGACATTACATGATTGATTACTCTAAAGGTGAAGAATAGTCACAAAATCACCAAATGTCATAGGTTCAGCAGGTCCCTTGAGGTATGAGGTGAAAAGACAATGGGTAAAGAGGTGCAGGTAATTGGGTCATAAAATGGGAAGTAGAATGCCTTGGGCAATAGAGCCAAGATCACAATAGGCAAGTCCATGATGAAAAAGCTTATTTTTTTTTTCTTTTCTTTTTTGACTTTTAGATAGACTGATCGATGCGGGAAGTCTATATGGGATGAATATATGGCTCCTTGAGGTCTTCACGAAGCTGATCGATGCGGGAAGCTTTTGAATTTTGATTTTTGAGAAGATAGTCTTCTTTTTGGAAAACTATGTAGAGAGTTGTGAGCTTTTTATAGCTGTCCTTTGAGGGAGCAGTCTACTTATAGTGACAATTAAAGGTGGAAGATGTCCTTTTGAGGGATTCATCTTTTATATTGGAAGTTTGACTCAAGGAGTTGATCCCTTATATTGGAAGATGTCCTTCTGAGGGATTCATCTTTTTTTTTTTGGCTTTTAAGTCATGGATGAGACTATAACAAAGCATTTGGTTCTTATTGAGAAGGAAAGGGTGAATGACCATGGGATCTCATCTAAAAGAAGATGAAAAGTATCCATGAGAATCATGCCATGTGCAGAGCCATGGTGCACATATTTAAGATAAGGAAAAAGGGTGATGGGTAATCACATGATCCTTGTTTAATCATTGGAGATGAGATGTGGAAAAGGTAAATGGCGCTCAAGGGACAAGCATGAACTAGATAAATAGTGATGTAGGACTAGAGGTCAATAGTAGAATGGTCAAGATGTAATGCATTAAGGGGCTCAGGTTCGGTTTACCCTCAAGTGAGGAAAAACGATAGGCACCCGATCCATAGGTATGAGTTACGATGTATGGTCCAAGCCAATTAGGAGTAAATTTTCCCCGTTTTCTTTTCTCTACTTTGGTTACATGTTGATTTTATTTCAAAACAAGGTCACCAACTTGGAAGGTTCATTCATGAACACGTTTTCATAAGCACGTTTGATACGTTGTTGATAAACTTGAAGGTGATCTAGAGCATTAAGACGATGTTCATCTAATAACTCTAGTTGTGCTAAGCGGTCCTAATGAAAATTCATCATCAGTAAGCATGTCATGGAGAGAAATGTGAAGTGAGGGGATCTAGAATTTGAGAGGAAGAACAACCTCGCCTCATAGATAGAGACCGTGAAAAGGTGTGCCAGCCGCAGTGGTGGTAGTGTGAATACTAGTGCGGTATGCCCATAGAGCAAAAGGAATGTGCGTATGCCAATCCTTCCCAGTATCGTCAACCACTTTCATGAGAATTTTATTGAGGGTTTTGTTAGTGGATTCGGCTTGGCCATTGGTTTGTGGGTAATAAGGTGAGGAGAAACTAAGATGAATGCTGAAGGTGTCGCAAAGTTTTTGCAATGTTTTGTTTTTGAATTGTTTTCCATTGTCAGTGATGAGGTGATGAGGGACACCAAAGAGAAAATGATGTGATGGTTAATGAACTCACATATTTTCTCAACTTTTATGGAGATGAGTGGTATGGATTCTACCCATTTTTGTAGTATTCAATAGTAGTTATGATCCATTGATGGCATTGGGAAGAATGAGGATTGATTTCTCCGACAAGATCCAAACCCCATTGAGAGAAGGGCCAAAGGTCATGAGTGACCTGTAAGGCATGATTGGGTGTATGATGAAGGTTGGAATGTTGTTGAAATTTCACATAGCATTTGACATAGTCACAACAATCATGATTAAGGGTCGGCCAATAATAGCCTAGGAAAAGAATATGCTTAGCAACAGCAAGGCCACTAAAGTGACCTCCACATATGCCATCATGAACCTCCTTGATGGTATAAGGAATTTTAGAACTTGTGAGGCATCGTAAGAGAATACCATCAAAGCTGCACTTATAGAGGAGTCCCCCCTAGGATAACAAAATGGGAGACCTTCTTAAGGAAGGCACGTTGTCCGTTACGGTGAGATCAGGAGGTAAGATGGAGAGGGAAAGGTAGTCGGAGTATTGTTTATACCAAAGGTCACTCGGTTAGGGGTGTCGGTTCCGATTGAGTAAACATCATGTGAGGTAAATAAGAAGGTGAATGGAGGTGTTGTACAATGACAAATATTTTGGAATCGGTAGGGAAGCGGGTATTTGGGAAGCTAAGTAGGCCATGGTGTCTACAAATTTGTTTGTTGACCATGGGATGGTTTTAAGGGTATAACGATCAAAGGTGGTCAAAAGTATGTCTACATGATGTTTATAATTTTGAAGTATCTCATTATGACATTGGTACATACCATTAACTTGGTTTATGACCAATTGTGAATCACCAAAGATGTGGATTGATTTGACATCGAGGGCATAGGCGGTCTGAGACCTAGTATGAGTGCTTCATACTCGCAATATTGTTGGTGCATTCAAAGTCTAGTTTGAAAGACAAAGGCATGGGTTCTCCATCTAGAGGGATGAGGATAACACCAGCTCCACCCCCATGTTGACACTTGGAACCATCAAAGAACAATGTCATTTGGTAAGGGGGTTCATCCAGGGAAAGGGTAGCAATGGATTCATTGGGAAAGTCAAAATTAGAGGGTTGGTCCCTAGAAATAGGTGCGTCAGCCAGTTGGTCAGCGATAGCCTAGCCCTTAATGGACTTTTGGTGAATGAATTTGAGGTCAAGATCAGATAAAATCATGAGCCAACATGTGGCACATTGATTTTGATAGGGTTTGGCGTACATGAAGTGTAAAGGGTCGATGTTGGTCACAACATAGGTTTTGTGGTTGAGTAGGTAATGGCGGAGTTTGGTGGAAACAAAAACTAAGGCTAAGCAAAGCTTTTCTGGGTGGTTGTATCGGGTTTCATAGTCCAAAAGATTATGGCTTATGTAATAAACCACCTGCTCCCTATGTTGTTCATCGTGATGAGTGAGCATAGCCCCTAAGGAGTGATCGGTAGGAGAGATGTATAGGTAGAAAGGGTTGGTCATCTTTAGGTGGGATAAGTACAAGTGGTTGGAGAAGGTATTGTTTTAAGGCCTCAAAAACTTTGTGGTAGTCTTCATCCCATTTTAAAGAGACATCCTTTTTGAGAAGGTGATGAAATGGTTGACAACGATCGGAGAGTTGGGAAATAAATCAACGAATGGACTACAATTTACCTTGTAGGCTACGGAGTTGTTTAAGGTTAGTGGGTAGAGGCATTTCGAGGATGGCCTTGACTTTAGTAGGGTCAAATTCTATACCACGTAAGGAAATGATAAATCCTAGGAGCTTTCTTGAGAGAACCACGAAGATGCACTTTTTAGGTTGAAGGTGGATGTAATATTTAATGAGGTGGTCAAAGATGGTTTTGAGGAAAACGAGGTGCTCAACACGCATTTTAGATTTAGCCAAGAGATCATCCATGTAATCTTCCAATATGTGATGCATGATATCATGGAAGATGTAAGTCATAGCACACTGATATGTAGCACCAACATTTTTAAGGCCAAAAGGCATGACTCAATAGTAGAAGGTTCCCCAAGGGGTAATGAATGTAGTTTTGTGCTGATCTTTTGGGGCAAGAAAAATTTGGTTATAACCCGAGAAACCATCCATGAGTGAGAGCATCTCGTGACCCATGGTAAGGTCAACCAGTTGATCAATACCGGGCAAGGGAAAGTCATCTTTCGGGCAGGTGAGGTTGAGGTCACAAAAGTCCATGCAAATACGAGTCCCCCTGTTGCTTTAGTGATAGGGAAATGTTAGAAATCCAATGAGGATAATCAATGGGTTATATGAAGGAAACGGGAAAGAAGGCAATCAAGTTCTTCTTTGACGAGAAGAGTAATGCAGGGTGTATTTTCCTCAACTTTTGTTTGATAGGTTTGGCATCGGGAATGGTTACGATATTGTGGACCACTATGGTGGGGTTAATACCGGGCATGTCTGCGTAAGACCAAGTGAAAGCATGGTTATGAGCTCGGAGAAAGGAAGTGATGGCTTCCTGTTTAGCAGCATCTAAAGATTTTCTGATCTTTAGGATGTGCGGGTCATCCTGAGTATGAATGTTGATCTCATAGTCAATTCATTCAACATGGTTTACGTCTTAGAGGGTAACGACCAATGAATATATGAGTCTTCTGCACCAAGGTAGGTGAGTATGGATTCATCATCCTGACATTGAATGCGATGTTAATGGTCGGTGTGTCATCATTGATCATCTCAGGATACTAGAATGGGAGAGTGGAAGGGGCCTCGCCCTCGCATTGATAAGTCAAAGGCCCTAAGGAAATGGTGTTTAGGAAAAAAAAAGTTAGGAGGGATAGATTCATAATCCATCGACTCTGTCGGTGAGGGTGGTGATGAAGGTGGAGAAGGGCTAGGGTCCTCAATGAATTCAATGCGGTCCTGTTTGGTAGAAGGGTCGGGGAAGCCAATACCACTTCGGTCATTATGTTTACGGGTGGTATATGGAAAAACGGTATGGCAACCTTGCTCGTAGAAGCCAAAACCAAAACGCTTCCACACACAGTGGTGCAGGAAGGTGTGGGCGAAATGATGATTGGTAAGTGATTGGAATTCAGCGGAAAATGGGTGGGTTATAAAGATGGTTCAGGTGTGTAGGTGGTAGTATCAAGTCCCCCATAGGTGAGACTATTATGAAGATGAGGAGGACCATAAAGAAGGTGTTCTCCCATATACGGTGATCATAGCGAGGGTTTTGGTGAAGGATTCCATACTCGTGTGGAGTAAGGAAGGTGTTGACACTATATAGGCGGTATTCCCCCAGTGAGGCATTGAAAACACCTTCTAAGGGATCAGTGGTTGGTATGTGGGTAGCTGGTATGGATGATGTGTTGGAGGTTGATGCGGAGGTGGTGTTAACAAATTAGGAAGCTAATGGGTCAGCCATGGAGGTTATAGCAGCGGTAGGCATGGAGGAGGTATGTGTGGTGAAAGTAGTGGCTATAATGGTAGGTGTGAGTGTAGGTGTAGATGAAGCGGTATTGGTTTCAGAAGTAGACAACTTGACCGGTATGAGTACATCGTTGGGTCGGTAAAGCATGTTGCATGTTTTGAAAGGTGATGGGTCAGCTGGAATGGTATAAGTGTGTCCTTCATGTTCAAACTTTACACAACGATGAAAAGTGGAAGGAACGAAAACCATGACATGGATCCGGGTCTACCAAGCAACAAGTTATATTGAATTCCCCTCCAAAACATAAAACAATTCGGGAATAGTGTGGGGGCCCACATGAACGTGAAGGATGACAGTGCCTAGAGTGGAGGTGATAGTGTCATTGAATGAACACAACATGACCGGATGTTTGTGCATGCAATTGTCAGGTATGCGCATTTTAGAAAATGCATGGGATGAAATGATGTTAATGCTAGCACCTCCATCAATCATCACACAGCATACCCATATGTCATCAATGTGTACAAAGATGAAGAGGGATGGGTCCGGACCATCATTTTTGTATGGTGTGATCTCTGCCTCTAAGAAGCTAAGGGAGGCCACTTGGTGAACAAGGTGAGGTGAGGATGAAGGTGGTAATTTGGTGAGAGAGGCTACATGATGAGGTGTGATGATGGAGGATACGGGTGTAGGGTCATTGGGTAAAACCTCAATAGATTGAAGAATCTTCATGAGGGCTTGATGATGGGATTCCGAGGTTTAGATGAGGTCATATAAGGAAATTTTGAGTGGAGATTGGTGTAATTGTTTAAGTGTGGTGCGATGTGTGATGCCATTAGAAATGGGGTATGTGGGGCCGAGATAGTTATCTTAGGTATGGGTGTAGATGGTATTGTTGGGTATAAGCATGGTTAGCGGGTCAACCGACTTTTCTTTACCCTTCTGCAAGACGTGTAGTGACATGTACCATGTTGATTTGAGGGAATTTTCAAATGGAGAAGGTGTAGGGTAAGTGGTATGATGACATGAAGGAAAAAACCCACTGGAGGAGAAAAACCTTGAGAGTCACTTGGGTGTAGCGAAATTTGGGTGGTGGCGTGGCAAGTTCTCTGATGCGAACCATATTAATTTCAAATTTTCTATGTGGTTCTAGGAGCTGTGAGGGTAGAGGTTGTGGTTGTTGAGTACGCAGTGTGGGAATGGGTGTAGGTGAAGCAGGATCCTCGTCAAGAAGGTCATCATCACAAAGTTGGTTTCTCGTGGCCACAATTGATAAGGACGGTTTTCAAAGCCTTTCAATTTTCCACATCATACCCTGGCACACGATGGCATGCACAAATTTTGTATCATCAAACCCCTTTGGCTTGGGTTTGAGGGGGTCAAAGGTTGGAGTGGTGGTAATGTGATAACAAAGTCTTGAGGAGGTTGGTTAAAATTTTGGCATAGGACCTGCTAGTCGATCACAATGGGAAGTAAATGTGGGTTTGGGTGTAGGTGTGGTTGGTTGTCAGGGAATTATTTTTGGAAGAGTAGGAACAGGTCAAGCTATGGGTTTAGGCACCGGTGTGGTTTGAGGTATCGGTCGGGTTCATTTAGGTATGGGTATAGTAGATGGACGGGTAGGAGGGTGTGGGGTTATTTTGACTACCTTGTTGTGGGGTAGTGGGGTTTTGTTTTTGGGTTGCACCTTCTTGGGTAAAGGTGATGTGGGTGTATGGGGTCTAGAAGGAAGGTAGATAGAGGAAGAGGGAAAGTTACCCATAGGGATAATGGGGGTGCTATGAAGGTAGATGGCATAGGTCATGTTTGGGGTGTGAGGGACAATGACCGAAGTGTAGTGGGTAGTGAAGCAATGGCTAAAGGTATCGAGGTATTGGTGGTAAAGAGACCGTAGGTGAGGATATGATTCAAGTTATGTGCTTGGGTAGTTTAGAGATTTTGAGGTAGGAAATGGGTAGTTGTGTTATTGAGTTATGAATGGGTGAGGGGTACTTGATCATGTTGGGCAGTTTGAGGTCTTAAGGCAAACGGGACAAGTGCATGTGATTGGTGAGGTAGGGGTATGAGGTTGATGAGTGTGTTTCTTTACTTTGGGTGTCGGAGTAGATGTGGTTTTAATGTTGGAGGATGTAGCTAAATCCAGTTTAATAGGTGGATGAGTAAGGATAGTGGTTAGGGTAACCCCTAAAGTGGTAATAAGTTTAGTGGAGGTAAATATTGTGGGTATGGGTTTAGGTTTAGGCATAGGTCGGGTTATGGGTAAGGGTGTGGTGTGAGTGCTAACGGGTATCGTGGAAGGGGTTACAACAGCAGTGGTTGTATGTGGTTTGATGGGTGGAAATGTGATTGGGTAGATAGTGGAGGTGTCATCGAGGGATCTCTGCATTTGTGTTGAGACAGGGAGTAAGAGGCACCCCCATAACAAAGCCCTATCCACATAATCTAATTGATCAACAAAACGTGAGAATGACATGTTTGTGGGTGGATTTGGTGAGGGCCTAATGGGAATTCTTGTAAAATGTATCGTAGAGACGGGGACTTGGTGACTTTAGCTTCCGTGGGTAAGAGAGTAGAAATTAGGTCTGTTGGATGTCGGGTAGCGGATGGAGAATGCTCACCAAGAGGCAAAGGTATCCCCACCAGGTCTATGATGGGTGTAAGGGATGATGGAAGTTCCTCTATGAGTGGAGGAACATATAGGTGCTCCTATGTGGGGTGGAGGAGGTAACGGGTGCTCCTCTGTGGGTGGAGAAGGTGATGGGAGCTCCTCTATGGGTGGAGGAGGTATGGTAGGTACAGGTTTGCTAAGTGAAGAAGCTAGGGGTGAGATGGTCTCAATGTTAGCAGAAGACTCCTTCGTAGGTGATGTAGGAGATGAAGGTGTTCTTCTATTGGTGAAGGAATAGTGACGGTTGGTTCCAATGTGGAAGGAGGATTTTGGGCTAGGATTTCCTCTATGGAAGGGATGTGAGGTAATTGAGATGTGACATGTACCTCGTTAAAGATTGTGTGAACCTCACGGGTATGGGTATCATGAGTAGATGTCTCACCAGTTTGATTGGATGAAGGGGCATGATTGGGAAATGGTTTTTAAAGATTTGTAGATTTTGGTTAGGGGCGGCATTGGGATTATCCACAGTCAACTCACCTTTCTCGAGCATTTCTTTGACAATATTCTTAAAAGTGATGCAGTTTCCATCACCATGACCCTTTACTCGGTGATAGTTACAGAAATATTGTTCCTTATACCATGACGGCATGGGGCGAGTAGGGTCAAAACCAATGTGTGGTTTTATGGGTGGAAGAGTGATGGTGCCAGCTTTGATAAGCTTCTCTAAGATAGAAGAGTAAGGTTCCCCGATTGGGGTATATTTTCACTGCTCTTATCTGCATCAAAAATCCTGAACAGTGATAAATTAGATGAGGGTGTAGCTTGATTGGATGGGTGAGCTAGGCTGGCCTTGAGTACCACTGCATTAGCGGTACCTTTAGCCTTTGAATAATTGGTTGGTGGTTTGGAAGAAGAAGAGGTTTCATTCAACTTGAATGACGAATTTTTATTTCGTAATTAGATTTTCTTTTCTTCGATGGCCCGAATCTCTAACTTTCATGCCATAGTGAATGCCTCATTGAATGTTCAGAAATTTTGGACCTGCAAGGTCAGAGATATATGTTTGGCACAAGATCGTGTGAAGAGCTCAATGATTTCAGTTTGTGGCAGTTGGAAGGTAAGTTGGTTGATCAGGCTATGCCAGCAAGCGAAAAAATCTACAATAGATTCGTCCTCATACTGACGTGTGGAGTATAGATCGGTCATGGTAACCTTCTTGATGATATTGATAGAGAAATGATCCAAGAAGGTTTAGGCTACCTAATTGAATGAGAATATAGAGTGTTTGGGTAACCCACTATACCAATCTAATGCAGGTCCAGTGAGGGACATGGGAAAATTTCTCAAAAGTAAGGCATCATCATGAGTAATCAAATAACACCCATGTTTGAATGAGCACAAATGTTGTTGTGGGTCTTCCTTACTATTGAAACGATTGAATTTTACATTTCCAATGCACAGGTATGAACGGATGGGAATGGATGGGTGAATAGGCTCATTGCAAATCTCATCATAAGTGAGAGTGTTGCGGAGCCGGAAACCAATGCCTCCAGTGTTTGCATCTTATCCATCATCAATTTAATTAGGTCATTAGTGGGTTGTGATGATTGGATGCCTCCTATAACGTGAGGAGGTTGGTTTTGGGTGTATAATGGGAGGGGCATTCCAGTGTATGGGGCTGCCATGTAAGGTGGCAGAGAAGAAGGAAAGGAAATAGGGGGTACGTACCCGGAATGAATGATAGATGAAACAGGCGGTTGTTGGTAGTATGTATATGGGGGAGGAAGGGTCGTGGTAACCCTAGTGGTAATAGGGGCTAATGATTGTGGAATAGAAAGAACTATGTTCTGAAATGGGGTAGAGGTCACCGACACTGGAGGTGGGAACATAGCTACAGGTATATGTGAGACATGAGGATGGATGAGGTGGTGTTTGGGGTAATCGTCAAGGGTATGGTGGAGATAATGGGTACCACAGAGGTAGGTATGAGATGCGGAATTCATTACGGGTATAGGACCTAACCGTGAAATGACCTGGGGTAAGGTGGATGCGGGTAACATGGAGCCGATGGGGTTGATGTGGAAGTGGGTGCGATATTCGAGGGATAGATATGGGCATTCTCGTATATCAATGGACCCGAGGCGTATTCAGTGGACGAATGGGAGAGGTAAAACTGCAAGGCATTAGGGTTCTAGTCAAGGAGTCGTGCGAACTCCTCATCTCCTGGTAGTGATATTAGTAGGTTGGATAGGATCCATGGTTGGTGATAAAATAGAAGGTGGTGAAGGACTAGGTGGGAGTAGTTGGCAACTGCGTGGAACACGAGGGCGTTCACTTGTCTTCGGGTCAGTACCATGTGAACCAGTACTAATCAGGTGGGGCTGCTTCTCTGTAAATGGTACAGAGAACAGTAGGAAAAAAAAATGGATGAAGTAACAAATGGTGGGTGGAATGTGAAACAGGCTAACCGATTCCAGTTAGGGAAAACCAACGTCGATCAGGGGTAACCGCTTCCGGTCACTGTAGAAAATGGACAGTGAGTAAACAACAAGGGAAAAGGCAAAAAACTGACAAGTATGCCAAATCTGGGGATGTGTAAAACATCAATGGAAAAAGTGACAGTGACAGAGACTGTGGAAAGTGGAAAAAGTGAAGTAAAAATTTCCTTTTGAGTAGGTTAGAAAAAGGACCTGAACCGCGTCGGTTGGGTATAACGATGGCGGTCGAGGTAATCGATGACGATTACTTGTGAGATTGAAATAGTGATGAGAAAAAGTGGTTGTGAATTAGAATTTGGTGTGGAATCACACTCATAATTCTAGGAATGATATGGCCCAGGCACACTCAGGTGAAGCCGGAATACACCATCTATGATGAGGAGCATGTAAGGATGAACAAAAAAAAGTGATGAATGTGATCTTTCACCTCAAAACACAAGCCAAGTAAAAACACTAAGAAAATGTGATCCTAGGAGTGCCCTTTCTATTATGTTCATTTAGCTTATGCTATTTAGGGACTGACACATGAATTGTGAAATAGATTTTTTGGTGAGGATGGCTTCCTACAAAGAAGAATATCTAACGGGTGAATTTTTAGGTTTGTTATGGTGGGGGCGGGCTTCGCTTTGAAGTATGACTCAACAGAGCAGCGAGCTAGGTGCCCACTGTGTCGTGATCGTGTGATCACCTACAAATTCTTCCAGGTAAGATGTTGTTTAAGAATGTATGTATTTGAATTTTTGTGTGGTTTGGTAAGACTCAGAGAAAGAGAAAAGGATAGAAGTGCTTTTCTACGATTCATTTGTCAACCATCAGCTGGTAATGACTTCCAACTTATAGGTTGCCCTTAATTAATGTGAGCTAATGCAGAAAATCAGAATGAAATGCAATGATTTTAAAACCCAAATCGAAAATGTGAAATTGGATGACATAATAAGATGAATAGGAAGAGGGATGCTCTTTCACTAAAATGCAAAAAACATGAAGAAATGATTCTTTTTAAATACACCAAAAGAAAAGTTTCCTTTAGAGCAAGTAGAAAGATGAAGTGGATTACCAGGGAAAGAAATTAATGTGTACACTTTTTAGAAGGGAAACAAACACACAATTTTTTCCTAGGAATGAATGAAATGCAAGGAACATTGAATGGGTCCCACCAGGTGTGCCAAAATGTTTCACCTTTTTCTTAGATTGTTTCTTTGAATTATTGACGAAACAGATAGGGTAACGGGCATAGGAGGAATACCTGTTCAAATGTCGGTTGATGGGTTGTTGCACGCATATGAATTCTGAATCCACAACTGATCGTGAGAGCTTCCTTTTGGCTAGGAGGAACTACCTGTAATGAAAGCAAGACCACCAGAAAGAATTAAACAATATGGGCAGTGAACTTCCTAGCATGAGCTAGATCCGAGAAGTATGGTACTTCCTAGATGGCTGTCAGTCCACTGTTTTAAACAAATTAATGCTAAAAACAAGGTAAATCCTATTGTTATTTTAAAATGATTTAGGTATCTCACTTAAAAACACAATAAGAAAACAGATCTAATCTAACAGGCTAAGCTAGAATAGAATCCACAAGTCAAATGGTTGGTTCTAGGTTCTACAGGTCTGATGAAGGTCTCGGGTAGGTCACAAGTGAGTGAGGGTGAGGTAAAATTTGGTGGATAGGTCTCTATTTAAGGCTGTGTGGGCAAACACAGAGACCGACGTCGGTCAGGGGTGACCAACCACGGTTAGGTATAACCGGCATTGGTTACTGTGAGATTTGAAAATGTCACAGAACAGGGTTTTGGTCTCCTTTTTGATTGCATAAAGGATTTAGTTGGTCAGGAAGAGGTATTGGGTGACTGGAATAGGTTTTTATGAGGTTTTGGTGGGTCTATGGAGGTACAAAATGTTGGAGATGGTCAATAGGGAGCAAGATAAACAATGGATGATAAAATAATGATAAAATGAAATAACCAGGAAAGTATGATATTGTAATTACTTGGATTTTGTTCCTGAAGGCTGTGTGTGAAGGATGGAGGTGTTGATGATGGGTTTGAAGGCTGCAAGTGATCACCAACTAAAGAAAAGCTTCGCATGGGCTGCATGCACACTCCTCTTTTACTTGGATAGTTCAGAAGGTGGTGGGATTGCATTGTCAGGAGAGAAGATCCTCAATATCCTTCCTTGGATGTCAGTTCTTGTTGGAATTGGCTCTCTGAAGATGTGTTATCTCTCTAAGATGTTGTTCTTGCTCATCCACTTTCTTGCAATTTTTCCAACTTCCAACTTCCAAGTTCCAACCTTGAGAAATAAGGTTGTTTTGGGTTAAAAGGGGTAACCATGGTGGTCCGACTTAATCGGCGACGGTTAGGGGAAACCGACGCGTCGGTCAAGGCGGGATTTTTAGGTTTATTAAACTTAGGGAGATCCTCCTGATTTCCTCGGATCTTGTGTCATTATCTCACAGATTAGACTGGAAGCTTCTTTTGAGCATGCAAGAATGTGGTTAGAGGGAATGTAGACATTGATTTTTAGGGTTTGGGTAAGTCTTAGTTAGTTATAGTAACTTTCTAAGGATAGGTCTTAGGTTGAGTTAGCTTGGTGAGGTGTCTAAGTGAACTATTTGTGTAGATATTATTTAAATAAGATATTTAAATAATAAATATAGTGAGGATAAAGCATTAATTTAATTAAATTAATATTATTAGGGTGAAGGGGGTCATGGATAGGTAGATGTAATAAAGGGGGCTTATATGTCAAAGGACGAAGGGGGAGTGTGACCTAATTTTAGTGTCTACAATTAGAAAACTAGAAAAGATGAAGAATAGACCATCGCACTTTGGAGTACAAAAAATGCATATATGAGGAGATAGGCTAGGCTGGGTGCTTGGAGGGACATGGGTGCCCGTGGGTGCCTTATGCCTGCTTTCTAGGCACCTAGGTCTCGTGAAAATGCTCGAAACCTAAATTCTTAGGGTCATAAGATGTTCTTTGATGTTCCCCTTTTGTCACTACGATTTTTCACAATGATTACTTGAAGTCACCGTAAACCTGCAATAAAGAATGAACTTGTAAAACCCTTAAATAGATATCAAATACTAAAAAAGAAAGATTTAAAATGAGGGGTTAAACTATCCTTAGCTACCACAATGATGGACTTACAATCGAGCAATACACTACATCTCGGATGTAATGTATTTTTATGTGTGTGTGCAGAATTGTGCCCTAGGTTTCTCTTGTGTATGTTGCACTTGAAATAGCAAGCAAGTAGCTAGATGTAGAATGTAATAAATGTGTGCATAGAATATAATAAACTTACCTCCTATGAAGTGTGATGCAAAAAACCAGCCCATGTGTCCTTTACAATGGAGCTATATGGATGCAATGGAGCTTTTAGATGCCTTGATGGATACAACCTTAGGTGGAGATAGATAGTGTTTAGTGTTTGGTCCTTTATTATGATCACATAGATTTATATTTATATGATTCCCTTGATTGAATTTTGTAATTAACTCTGAAAAGGCTAACTACCAAAATGATAAGATGCTCAAATGGTTAGAAAGGACCCAAAAAGTGTAAGTAAAGTACAAAGAGGACATGGATGCACGAGAGGGGATGAGGGCGACTAGTGCTAGTGTCCGGGATGGGTGCTAGTGTCCAAGATGAATAATGTTGAAGAGTAAAAATGAAGACTGGGAAAGTAAGGGTGCAAGACTTAAAGTAGCAATAGAAATAAAAGAAAGGTTTCCAAAGACATGGGTTGATTAGTACTTTTCTTAATTAGGAATCATATGAATATTAGTATACAATGAGGAATATATAATTACCTAAAGTGCATGATTGTGTGTCTACATTTTCCCCCACTTTATGTTGGTGAGTGGAAATCTTGGTAGCATAAAGTAGATAGATATGCGTACTTGATAAACCATGTAGATTGATTATGAAGGCATGCCGAGAGACTAGACAAAGCATGGAATAATAAAAATGTGAAGCGTGGATGTTAAGGATGTTGAAAATGGACCTAGGGAGGAAGTGCATGTGTAGGCTGTCATGATGTACTTGTTTTTGATGTCGATGTGTGTGATGTTTTGTTGTAGATATTAACTACCACTTCCCATATGGATAGACCTACAAAAGAGAAGTCAACAAGTAGTCAAATAATTATGTATATGATCATAATATGTAAAAAAGTGTGTAAGGAAAGTATGTAAAAATGCTGAAAGTGTGAAAAAGTAACATGTGCACATGATCCGTGATAAGAAAAGGGTGTAGAAAGGATCATGTAAATGATGTCGATACGTGATTTTTTTGGGTGATCTCACGCTAGTGTAGTGGAAGAAGTGTAGGGAGAACTATATGGTGTTGTCTGCTAACCTTTAACTACTTCCTACTGTGTAAAACATCACTTCAAATGGTGTGCATGTGGTAAGGAATGTTTTCCCTGTAAAAACCGCTATGTATGGAGTTATGTAGAATGTGTTGAAATACCAATCACTATATAACTTCCCCCTAGTCTCAGGCATCCAAGAAAGACTGTTGTATTGCCCCTAGTTTCAGGCATCTAGGAAAGGTCATTGTGTTAAGGATGCAAGTATGATTCTCGAGCCACATGTGAAACTGAAAAATGTGTTGTATCGGTACTATACTATTTATGACACTTTGTATGGGGAACCTGATTTACCAAATGATCCCCCATTTGGGGTGTATGCAACGTCATATAAGGAGTATGTGGCTCAAAAGAGGACCAACCATTGTAATGAACTATGCCTTGTAGGGGAAGGGAATGTGCTTGGTAGAAACCAAGGCACATGCAAACAAGTGGCTAGGAAAACAAGTGTTAGTACAAGAAAATAAAAACACTCATGTAAAAGATGAAATGTAATCTATGCAGATAATGTGTAAGCTAAGATGCAAGTAGAAGAAAAAGTAGACTGTAAAAATGGGTTACAAACATGGGACATCACTCATGATGTCGCAAGAAAATCGAGGCCATAGTGGCCGTAAGCAATCATAGAACAAACAAGACATAGGGAAGATCCCATAAACAATGAAAAGTAAAGGAAAACAATGTATTAGACAACCATGGAAACAAATAGTCCTGCAAAACAAATGTTACACATGAAGAACCCATTAACACATTAGAAAGATAAAAAGTATGTCAAAACATGTATAATCTGATAAAGGAAAGTTCTAAGTATAAAATGAAATAATAACACTTGATAGTATACAAAATTGGATTTCCCTAGGAACCTCTGTGGGACTAGTACTAGGTATCGCGCCAAGAATCCATGCTATGTTTAATGGATATGTAGAATCTATGATCAAAACTATAAAGTAAGTGAACACGCATGTGTGTATGATAAATATAATGACATACACGATATCTATTTAGCACATGTTATAATACGAACATGTAAAAACATAAGTAAGCAAGAGTAAATGCGACCAAGATATGTAGTATGTTGTGGATGAGATGGAATGAAATGCAGTGTGAATGATAGGAACAACGTGACCCTCGAGTGGATGTGTATGTATGAAATGAGGTTCATTTATTTATGCCTCCTCAACAGCTTAAAAATGAACTATTAACAAGAGTGTGTCATTGGGAAATGGTTTGAGAGATTTGTTGTATGTAGAAAGGGTTGATGATTGAAGTGATGATATGTAGATTTGTAATATATTGATGATTCGTCATATGGATGATTGATTAGGAGTGATGATTTAGCCTAAAGTGTATATCACTAGATGAGTGCATAGGATGCTAGCAAGTGTAGTCATTAATTTACCCTTTAATAAATTCACTAACCCCAAACGTCTTTGACCTATCATCTAATAGGCATTAGGCACTCACAGAGGCACACGTGGCCCCCAATCCCCTCCTTTATGTGATATTTATGAGATGGTTCCACCATTAATGGAGGATGATTTGCAGAAGTAGAATTACATTCACTTATTTAAAGAGGTAGAAAATGTAACTAGCATATCTAACATTGGTGCATCACAAAAGCTAAAGAACATTGCAAGAAGCATAATAAACTGAATCTAAGCCATGATAAGTCAAATGACATGAGGGTTTACACCCTTAAGAAAAATATACAGAATGAACCCAAAGATATATTGATTTAACATAGTCCAGGTAGCCACATTACAGTCAAAAGGGTCATCTCAGACCATATACAATAAATGACAGGGACTTAATTCCCATAAATCCTTCCCCATATGAGATCCTAACTATAATTTTCCCATTTTAACCCTTATTATAGATCCTAGTGTCATACAAAGGTTTATGGCATCCCTTCCAACCCTTAGCACTACGTGCTCTAAACCCTAGCATTACTACAACACCTTGTTACTCTGCTTCTTATTCTCTATGCATTCCCTTTGTCTCCCATCATCTCTTGCATTTTGTATTTTTCTATCTCTTCATCCCTCTTCTCTCTTACCCCCTTTGCCTCTAGCTGAGCATCTCTTTTTATAGGATCAACACCCACTACCATGCCTTTTTTCTTGGATAGATCGTGTGCCAAGTGTCGATGTGGTCCTCCATTGGTGAATGCTTATCCTTTTATAAACCCTCCACTCTCTACAATGATGTCTTCTAGGAATATTCCTGCATGGAATATTCTTTTCTTGACCTCTAAGGTTCTAGGCTGGCACCTTATCCACTCATCACGCCTAGTTGGGTCTTCACATTTTCCTCAAGTGCCTCTAGAATGCTAAATATGGCTAAGTCCTTTGAACCCATGTTCTTCCTTCCGTGTGTGCCTTGGTTTCACTTAAAACCTTCTTAAACCCCTTTATCTTGCATGATTTCCCTTGAGTACCCTTCTTCTCACTGATCCTGCATGCACGTGCCATTTGGTACTTAGCCAATATTTTAGGGCCCAACATCACCCCACACTAAGTGTGTTATCCATCCTCGGAAACATCCTACTTCTTCAAAGAATAAAGAATAATGGGACATAGACAATGAATAAAGAATGAAAGAATATGCTATCAAGCTATAGGAGGAGTGGGAAATCCTTCCTCACTGTTGCCTCAATATTTTCCTAGGCATCTACCTCACCTTGCGCTTGCTAAAGTAGGTCACCCACTAGAGCACTCACCTCATCAACTCTTAGCATTCAACGTGTCTACAATTCCTTCTAGCTTCTTCTTGCTAAGATCATCCAATGCATCCATTCTGCGAGTGACTTGGGGATATAGTTCCTTAATCCGATTCTTAATCGAACCCCACAAGGTCTTAATTGATTCCAACTTTTTCTCAACTTTGGCTAGGATATTATCCTACTCCATCCTATTTCCTTTGTTCTTCTCTTGAAATTCCTTCAGATCCACCTCATGCATAGAAACTAGTATGCTTGCTACCCTATCTCTATCAGCAATTTTCATAAACAGCCTTAGCCATTTGTGCGGTGGTCTTCACAATGGAAAGGAGCTCGAATACCGACTATCTCCTAAATCTTCAATTTCTCTTCCTCCTTTTGGCATGCCAATGATTCTAATGTGAGTGGCTACCTCTCCATGGTGAGGATGTGGGTCAAGTCTTCCAAGAATTACATGGTCAACTCATATTTTTTCTTAGGTGGGGCCAGTCCGGGTGCCTCAAGATTATGGCGTCTAAAATAGTTTCTATCTTCTTATGAATCTCTCACACCTTTTCCTTCTCCTCCCTTAATTCGTGCCTTAATTGTGTGTTGATCAACTCCTCCTGCTTTAACTCCTTTTCCTTTTCAATGATCTCTTCATTTTTCTTTTCAAGCTCTTCTTCCAAGACCCTTACTCTATCATTTCTCCCAAAGAGCCTTGCCTCAACCTCCATCGATACCTTGTTAAGTGTGTTACAAACTTGCTCATTTGATAGTTGTTGATCATTCACCAGAGGGTTTAATCCCTTTGTATCAAGTATCTTCATCCACGCCTCATGGTCGACCTCAAATTTGGGCTCAAAACCATGGGATTTGAAATCCCAAAATAACATCTTCCTTGTGTGTGGGTACACCCTGTCTTCATCGAAAGAAGACCATGCAAGGAGTTGGTTTGAAGGTACAATACTTTGGAAATGCACGCAGAGTACCTTACTTGGATAATTGATGTAGGTCATCCATTTTTCCTGCACTGTAACCATACCCCTCCCTTATATGTGTGCTACCTTTGGGAAGCTTACCACCAAGTTGGGGTCTCTACCCATGCTTCCATACTCCTTTTCTATGCTCTCACTTCCCTCCGTCTCCTTGAGAAATTATTCAAAGTGATTTGCTCCACCTCTTGATCCACAAAGTCTTTTATGATGCCTGCCACCTCCATTTTTATGACATCCTCTATCTGCTCCTTAGTCGGCTTGGAGTTTTTTGATCCTTCATGTTGACCTCCTCACTTCCCCCCTTATCGTGAGCACCTCCTTCATCCTCATCCTTCTCTTCATTTCCCTCCTCCTCTGACTCATGTACATCATACACAGGATGGTCCTGAGCCTCACCATGCTCTTCATAATCACCGTTGCTATTATTAGCCTCCATGCTCTGTTTCTTAAGTCTACCTTTTCTCATTACCCTATGTATCTTCCTAATTGGTGATTCCAATATAGGAGACTCTTCTTTTTCTTCCTCTCTAGGTGAATCCTTTCTTTCCAATGACTCTTCTTTTTTAGGGGACTTCTCTTGCTCTAGCACCTCTTCCTTAGGTGTCTTCTCTTTCTCTTCTATGGGGAATTTCTTCCTCCATGTATAGGTGTTTGGTCTTGCGCCCGAATCCTGCTCACCTATAGATTGTGCTATCTCAGTGCACTTGGTGCCTTTTTCCCAAGGGCCTCCTTTCTCCCCTTTTCTTTGGCATGGAATTTCTCCTTATGGTGGGGTCTTCTGGGATAGAGACATCATTTTCATTGTAAGCTCCTTCTCATACTTTGGCCTTATGCGTAGGTATACCCTTGCAGCAGTCCTCCCAACAACAGAAATGTTACTGGCTTCACCATATATACATCATGGGAGACATACTTCTCCACATAGGCATGCTTCTTTGGATATATCAATGCCCTACACAGCGCTTGGTAATTCTAGTCTACCGTGCTTTGAGGTCAAACCTTGGTTTCTTTGCCTCTTTGAATCTATTGAATCTAGCTTGGAAGTATTGTGTTGTGATGGAGAATGAAAATTTACACCAGGTACCCTTAATGGCATCTGTTAGAGTAAACCTACAAATGCAAAAATGTTGGTATACGAAAAATTTAACTTCACCTTGTTTTAAAATAGGTAACTGCTAAGGTATCCTCCAATCTACACCGAATGTGTCACACATCCACTTATACTATTTCTTTAGGCACACTTGTGGAAGGCATCATGGTGTCACAAGTGTACTTCTCAAATATTTTGGTAGGGGAGGGGTTCTCATTTGGGTACTCCCATAAAAATTTATTTGGCCCATCAAGCACTCCAATCTCTCGAGAAGACAATGGTAAGGAGGAAGTTACCAAACATGATCTTTTCTCCATCGCACACGACATTGATGATTTCTTCTACTATGAATGCCGATAGGTTATAGATGGTCCCCTTCGAGATCTTATGGAAAATGTTCAACCAAGCCTTGTTGATCTGTGTCCATCTCTCCTGCCCATTTAGTTTTGTGACCAAGTGCACAAGCATCCTCATTATAGGGTTGGAAATCGAAAATATGTCGAAGTATCGCGGCCCTTATTATAGTCATACACTTAAAAATCTTATTGATAGCCTCCTTATTGTCCAAGTCATCATCAAAATATTCTCCTTCATAGGTAATACTAGTAAATTTAGAGATCAGTTGGGGATTTATCCACATCCTGCATCCTG
Source organism: Taxus wallichiana var. yunnanensis (assembly GCA_018340775.1). NCBI lineage: Eukaryota > Viridiplantae > Streptophyta > Pinopsida > Cupressales > Taxaceae > Taxus > Taxus wallichiana. Next base: position 773,480,479 of record CM031239.1, on the reverse strand, counting down.
TGAAGTAGAAACGATCATCACGTAGCCATTAACCACTGGTACAATCACTTAGGATTTTCGAAATAGGGAAACTCATAGAGTTGCAATAAATTGACCTTCTCCATCTTCACCTTTACCTCATCATCGTAGATAGGCATTCCATCTGGTGTCCTTTTATCTGTAGGGTGAACTAGTTCCAATTCCATCTCATTCTCTGTGGTTCTCGTTCAATGGTTGTAGTCACTCACGACCATATTTCTTACATGAGACACCCATTATTTTCCAAGCAATACACCATCTAGGTATTACATCTTTGCGTACCATTCCTCATTAAAAATGGTGGAAACAACTTGTTTCCCTTTTCCCTTTCCCTTCTTTGGTGAAATGGTTACTTCTTTCCTTGGTGCCATTTCTCTATTGGGTCACTAAAATTTATTTCTTCCTTCGATCTTGGCTCTTCTCAATTCTGCAACTTTACCCTTTTGTAAAAATCCCTTCAATCCCATGCCCTAGCTATGGAACCCTAACCTGGAAAACTCTTCCTTCCAAAAGATGGTGTAATAACTTGTAGGATTTGAAAACTCATATAACCCTCTCCCTCATGCCCATGTACTATTTTTCCACCACAGTTTGCTAAATAAACTAGCTATGCATGCAAATCTTCACAACCCTTTTTTTGCACAACATTTCCTCAAGGATTCCCTAGTTCACAAGAGCTCTTCGATATCACAAATGCAAGGTAAACAATAATGTTCAAATTTTTGGGGTATGGAGCCTATTTTTTTGTCTTCTCAAATTAGTATTAAAGTGTGGAGTTTGAATTGGAAAGATGAAAGGTCATGACCATTTATTTTCCATCCGTGGGAAGATGAAAGGTCATGACAGTTTGTTTTCCATCCATGGGAAGATGAAAGGTCATGAATTTCAAACTTCTAGGGTCAAATTTTGGACTTCTTAAAGGATTGTAATCCTATAAATAGAGGTGTTAGGGTATCTTGAAGATATCTTGTGTGTTCAAGAGGTCTTGAGTCTTCATGATCAAGAGGTGATCAAGAGTGATCAAGGTTAAGCAATTGAGTGTCAATTGTGGTTTAGCATATTTGGAATTCTATTGTGAGTTCATAACTGAGAGAAGAATGTGAGAGTTGTTTTACTCTTGTTGATAATAAAATCTGAGCAAGTTCTTGGTGGATGTAGCCCATATTGGGTGAACCACGTTAAATCTTGTCTTGTCTTCTTTTGTGCATTATTTATTTATACTGTTATATTTCTGCATGTATAATTCTGCTATATAGTTTTCTACTACTGTGGTTTGAGGAATTATTTCCATATATTTTTCACTAATTCCTAACAACTAGTATCGAGCATTGGTGGTTTTTTTCAAGTGGTAAATCACAGGAAATTTTATCTTGAGTGGGATCTATGGTGGATGAGGGAAGATCAAGGGTTGAGAAATTCAATGGGAAGAACTTTGGTTTATGGAAGATGTAAATGGAGGATTACTTATATAAAAAAAGATCTCCATGTTCCTTTGGTTGGAAAAGAAAAGAAACCTACAGCCATATTGGATGAGGATTGGAAGTTCTTTGGATAGAAAGGCACTTGGGGTAATTCGGTTATGCCTTGCATCTTTGATTGCTTTTAACATATCATAGAAGAAGACCACAAAAGGTCTCATGAGTGTATTGGGAAGTTATATGAAAACCCTCTGCCTCTAATAAAATATTTTTGATGAAAAAGTTATTTAATATGAAGATTCCCGAGAATGGTTCTATTGCTATTCATTTGAATGAATTTAATACAATTGTATGTTAAACTTAGTAAAAATTGACTTTGATGATGAGGTCGGGGCTTTATTGATTTTTGCTCCTTACCGATAGGTGGGACAACTTGGTTATGGATGTAAGTAATTCAGTCTCTAATAATTCAAAGCTGAAGTTTGAGGATGTAATAGGTGTGATCCTAAGTGAAGAAATGCAAAGGAAGAGCACTATAGATTCTTCTACTTCTAGAAAAAAATTGACGATGGAGAGCAGAGGGAGACAAAAGAATAGAGGGAAGGTAATCGTGTGAAGTTGAATGATCGCGGAAGGTCAAATTCCAAGAGTAAGTTAGAATGTTGGCACTGTGGGAAGGTTGGTCATGCTAAGAAAGATTGTTGGGCTCTTCGGGATAAGAAGAACAAGAAGGAGGAAACTAAAGAGGTAAATGTGGTAGTAGGTGATGTTTGTCAGGATGCCTTAATTCTTTATTTAGATAATATTGTTGAGTCTTGGGTGTTAGATTCAGGGGATTATTTCCATGCCACCCCACATAGACATTACTTTACTGATTTTGTTCAAGGAGATTTTGGACATGTATATCTTGGTGATGATGAACCATGCAGAATAGTAGGGAAAGGTTGTGTTCAGGTGAAAATATAGAATGGGAACACATAGCTACTTAAGCATGTCGACATGTGCCTAAGTTGAGGTGGAACTTGATATCAGCGGGTCACCGGGGAAATGATGGTTGTACGATCAATTTTACAGCAAATTCTTGGAAGGTTTCCAAGGGAGATCTTGTGGTTGCAAGAGGTAAGAAAACAGTACTTTGTATTTAACCAGTGGTGCTGATTATTGTAATTTAGTTTCTACAAATGGAGATGCAAATTTGTGGCACCAGAGACTCGGTCATATGATTCAAAAGGGAATTCAAATTATAAAGGAAAGGTTTCTGAATTAAAGGAGTTAGATTTAGACTTATGTGAGGACCGTGTTTATGGAAAACAAAAGCGGGTGAGATTACTTAAGGTTGGACCTACCAGAAGGAGGGTAAGTTAGATTTCGTGCATACAAATGTATGGGGGCCAGCTAAGGTAAGCTCTAGTGGTGGTTCATGTTATTATGTCACATTCATTGATGATGTAACTAGAAAATTTTGGGTATGTTGCATTAGAAATAAATATGATGTGTTTGAAACCTTCAAAAGATGGAAAGACTTGATTGAGAATGAAACAGGTCTCAAGTTGAAATGTCTCAGGTCAGATAATGGAGGGGAGTATTGCAGCAATGAATTTCTTGATTACTATTTGGTAAATGGGATCCATAGGCAAAGAACGGTTCCAAATACTCCACAGGAAAATGGAGTGTCAAAGAGAATGAACAGAACAATCATGGAGCATGCTAAGTGCATGAGGTTACATGAGGGGCTGCCACTCATGTTTTGGGTGGGAGTGGTGAGCAAAAATATTTATTTGATTAACAGAGGACCCTCTATGGCTTTGGATGGAGGTACACATGAGGAGGCTTGGTCTGGTAAGAAAATTGATTACTCATTTCTTAGAGTATTTGAATGTGAGCTATTTGTTCACATTGATAAAGATGATAGGGCCAAGTTAGAGGCTAAGTCTGAGAAATGCACCTTTGTTAGATATGGTGAGGATGAATTTGGTTTCCATGTTTGGAATTTTAAGGACAAGAAAATATTTCGATATAGAGATATTGTATTTAATGAAAAAGTCATGTATAAAGATTAGTTGCAGGAATAGAAAGAGGAATCAAAGAAAGAATACACAGTGTTAAAGGACATTGTGGACAACAAGGTGTCCAAGGGCCGGTTCAAGTGCAACATGTTTTAGCACAGTCAGTTCAGGAACCTACTCATCAGGAACCCCAAACTCCTAAGGTGATAAGGTCTTCTAGGGTAAGAAGAGAACTTGAATGATTTATTCTATATTTGAATTATTTATTACTCACTGATAGTGGAGATCCAGAGTGTTTTGAGGAAGTAGTGTAGGTGGATGCCGGGAAGAAGTGGGAGAAGGCCATGGATGAAGAGCGTAGATATCTTATGGAAAACCAGACTTGGGATCTCGTGGAGTTACCGGAGGAAGGAGAGCATTGTAGAACAAGTGGGTGTATATAATCAAAGAGGAAGATGGAGGCAGGAAAAGGTACAAGGCCCGGTTGGTGGTCAAGGGATTTGCACAAAATAAAGGTATAGACTTTGATGAATTTTTTTCTCCTATTGTTAAAATGAATTCTATTAGGATTGTTCTTTGTTTAGTAGTAGTAGAAGACCTACACTTATATAAGTTGAATGTGAAGATTGCATTCCTTCATGGTGAGTTGGAGGAGGAATTGTATATGCGAAGCCACGGGGTTATGATGTTAAAGGGAAAGAGAGGTTAGTGTGAAAATTGAATAAGAGCTTGTATGGCATAAAACAAGCTCCACGGCAGATCATGGTACAAGAAGTTTGATAGTTTTATCCAAGAGCAAGGTTACTCCAGTGTCATTCAAACCATTGTGTTTACATCAAGAATTTCCTTGATGGTAGTTATATTACTTTGTTCTGTAAGTGGATGATATGATTGTTGCAGGGAAGAACATGTAGGAAATAAAGGTACTCAAGAAGTATCTAGGAGACTCCTTTTCTATTAAGGATTTGGGGGCAACAAAAAAATCCCAGTATGAGAATAACTCGGAACAGGAAGGAGAGGAAGCTAGTATTATCTCAAGAAGAGTACATAAAGAAGGTCTTAGAGAGGTTTAATATGTAGGATGCTAAACCGGTTAGTACTCCTTTGGCAGGTCACTTTAAATTATCAAAGGAGTAGAGTCCCAAGACTAAGGAGGATAAAATCCAGATGTCTAGGGTACCGTACTCATTAGCGGTTAGTAGCTTGATGTATGCTATGGCATGCACTAGGCTTGACATTTCCCATGCATTGGGAGAAGTGAGCAAGTTTAAGAGTGATCCATGTAGAGAGCACTGTAAGGAAATGAAGTGGATCCTTCAGTATTTGAGAGGGACCATGGGAGTAGCATTGTGTTTCAGTGGATCAGACACTACATTGCATGGTTATGTAGATTTAGACATGGAAAGAGATTTGGACAGAAGGAGGAGCACAACAGTTATGTATTTATGGTTGGTGATACAATGATGAGTTAGATTTCATGGTTACAAAAGGTTGTGGCTTTGTCAACCATAGAGGCTGAGTATGTTGCTACCATAGAGGCAAGCAAGGAGATGATTTGGATACAACAGTTTCTTGATGAGTTGGGTCATAAGAAGGAAGTTGGGAGACTACATAGTGATAGTTAGAGTGCTATTCATTTAGCAAAGAACTCCACTTTTCACTCTAGGAAGAAGCACATTCAACTGAGATATCATTTCATTAGGGAATCTTTGGAAGAAGATAAGTTGAAGCTGGAAAAGATTCACACCAGGTTAGAATATTTTGGATATGATGACCAAGGTAGTCACAAGGAGAATTTGAAGTTGTGTTCAACTTTGATTGGCCTTCATGGTTGATAATGAAGGGTTATGAACTTTTCTCGGTAGAAAAATTCTCCAAGTAGGAGATTGTTGGGGTGTGGAGCCTATTTTTGGTATTCTCAAATCAATATTGAAGTGTGGAGTTAAAATTGGGAAGATGAAAGTTCATTACCATTTCTTTTCCATCCATGGGAAGATGAAAGGTCGTGACAATTTCTTTTCCAGCCATGGAAAGATGAAAGGTTATGACTTTCAAACTTCTAGGGTCGGATTTTTGGACTTCTTAAAGGATTATAATCCTATAAATAGAGGTGTTAGGGTATCTTAAAGATATCTTATGTGTTCAAGAGGTCTTGAGTCTTAGCGATCAAGAGTGATCAAGGTTAAGAAATTAGGTGTCAATTGTGGTTTAACATCTTTGGACTTCTATTGTGAGTTCATAATCGAGAGAAGATCATGTGAGAGTTTTTAAAATCTTTTTGATAGTAAAATCTAAATGATTTCTTGGTGGACATTTCAACATTGGGTGAACCACATTAAATCTTGTCTTGTCTTCTTTTATGCATTATTTATTTATGATGTTATATTTCTACATGTATAATTTTGCTATATAGTTTCCTACTACTATGGTTTGAGGAATTGTTTCTACATATTTGTTCACTAATTCCTAACACACAAAACATTTCCTCAAGGATGCCCTAGTTCACAAAATATCTTCGATATCACAAATGTAAGGTAAACAATAATGTACCTCGACCTTCTACTTATATATTTTTTGTTCTTTTCCACAATAAATGCCATCCCACCTAACATTGTACCTTTGCAATAAAGGTGAATTTATCTTCTAAAGACAACCTTCAATTATTTTATCCCCATGCCAAATCCTACACTAAAAACCTCTACAACCTTATGACATGTAGAAATCATAATCGACTGAAGATCCTTACGCACATGCTTGCAATGCCGAAGGCACTTCTTCTATCCTTACTATGATTTTTGACATCACCTACATCATGTTGTTCCTGTGCTTCTCACCCTTGAACGTGGTTGTTTTGTAAGGTATTCCTGACACCAAAAATCCTTATGTTCACCTTTTCTATGTGCACTCTTCCAAACTACGTGCTTTTGATCCTTCAATCTGGGCTATCAAAACAAAACTACTACCAACTTCTATTACTTGTTGCATCACTCCATCCCACACAAAAATAGATGTGTGATCCTCTACACATATAATTTTTTTGAAAATAATAAGTGGTTACCAAATATACAATGTGCACCCAATAAAAAAAGAGGGAACAAGCAATGAGAAGGGAAAACAAAAAGAAAGGAAATACATCAAGGTAAATCCTAGTCTAAATGGCAATACTTCCTTATTTACAAACACAAGGAATACTTATTTATAGTAAGGCTTCAACCTACTCCCATTGAAATGGCATGGTAACCATGTTCCATCCAAAGTGCTTAATCGAAAAGCACCCAAATCAAGTATATAAGATACAATGTATGGGGGCCATCCAATGGAATTTGAATATCCCAGGATGGCGTAGAAACTTGGAGTCATATAATAGAACCATCTTTCCAACCTCAAACTTTTTGTTCTTGACATGTCTATCATGCCATGCCTTCTACCTAAAATTTTCTATTTTCTGACTCTAACGCACAATAAATAGCCCACTTCTCATCTAATTTCACTAGCTTATCAATCCTCTCCTTAATTTATTTTTCATCAGCTAACCCTCCTATGTGTGCCATACGTAGTGATGGTATCATGAATTCAAAAGGTAACACTATTTCCGCACCAAACACCAATTGAAAAGGTGTGGCCTTGTTTAGTATTTTATAAGTAGTCCGGTATGACCATAACACAACAAAATTTTTATCATCCAAATAATTTCTTCTCACATCAAAAATATTTGTTAACGTGTGATTCAAAATCTTGTTAAACACCTCAACACTTCCATTATCTTGTGGGTGATAGGGGGTAGTCTTGTGATGGGATACCATGAAATCTATAAACACAATTATGACCATCTCATTTAAGAAATGAGTACCCCTATCACTTGTTAAACTTAGCAGACATCCATATATGTTGATTATATTTTCCCATAAGAACCTAGATGTTGTTGCCATTGTGCGATCCTTTTCAGTAGGTGCTTCCTTTTCCCACCTTGTTAAGTAGTTAGTACAAGTAACGATATAACGCGAACCAATCCTTCGCAGTAATGAAATTGGTTATACAAAATAATTCACCCACTTATCAAATGGTTATGCACTAGCTTATCGGTCTCAAGGAATCTCATCGCTTCTTTGTGGTTTTCCAAGGCACGACAATGGTCATAGGCCTTGCAAAATTCAATACAATCCTTGTAAATAGTTTCCCACCCAAAAACTGCTAGAAGGATCTTGTGTGCAGTTGCATTCCCTACATAGTGTCCTCTTGTAATCCGCCATGTTCTTCATCCATGATTCCAATGCGTTCATGATCTAACACACACTGACGCAAAACCTCATTATGGCCTAGCTTGTATAAGTCTCCAAAAATTAACATATAGGGCATGATGCGTATTGCTAACTATTTTCTTTTTCCAAAGTCCTCATTCCTTCCTTAAATTGCGACCCCATCTTGAAAAATACAAAAATATCTTCTAAGTCGGAGGGTGCACACCACACTCGAAATAGTTACACGTCGACATTATATCCTCAATGCTTTGTGCATCCTCCCCTAAGTCAATCCTTGATAAATGGTCAGGTCCTAAATTACTCTTACCTAGTTTTACGACAATTGTAAACTCAAACTCTTGAAATAGCAGGACCCATTGACATATGCACCCTTGTAAAATGGGCTTGTTCACCAAGTAATTTAATGTCATGTGGTTCGTGTAGAAGATAAAAGGTGTTTCCAATAGATACTTCCTGAATTTGTGCAACTCATAGATCATGGACAATGCTTCACGCTTGGTAGTAGTATAGTTACCGCTTTGGGTGTTAACTTCCTACTAGAAAAAAAAGGGGTGGTCAACAATTATTTCTCCAGTTGTGCTAAGATTTCCCCAATCGCTATCCCTAAAACATCAACATGTTATAATTTAAGGATTCTAATAAATACAGATTTAATCAACTTACATATTATATAATGTTACAATAAATATTTAAATAAATATTACATCATAACATAAGTAAATAAAGAAATACTTACATGAAATAAATAACACAGTGACACAATATTTATAGTGGAAAACCCCAATAGGGTAAAAACCACTTTGAAAATAACCTTTTACTTCAGAGAACTTATTTTACATCTAGTAAGATCACCTCTTCCTTTAAAACCCTATTTACCAAGGGTAAAACCAAATCACTTGATTTGCACACCTTTGATATATTTCCCAAATATATCAAATGAGGACCTAAAGTTCTTTTTATATAAGGTGATCGGGTATGTCTCCCAACCCACCTTTTCAACCTAAAATGGTTGACACATACACATAGGTTTATAATATTTAATATTAGAAATATAATCATTTCATGATATTAAATATTTAACCTAAAGTATATACCTAGGTTAGCATATTTAATAATAGAAATATAAATATTTCATATTATTAAATATTAACCTATATATTAGTGATGGACCCATATATATTAAGGGTTTTTCAGAACACTTAATCATTATGTTCCAACACTCTCCTTAATGTTAAGTGGGATAACATAACATATGCCAATAGATTACCTTTCCGTGGTACACTACAAGATTTACAATCCTTAAACCATAAAGGTTTTAGGCTAGCATATCGGTTGAAGGAATTATAACACCTTCATCATACTCAAATTACCTTTTGGTACAAAAGGATTTGGAATCCCAAAGATCATCCCATGATCAGTGGCTAAGTATGATTTGTGAGTTTTACATGTTCTCACAGGTTCTCATAAAAGGTTATTGAACCCAAGCATATAGGAGTCTTTTACAACCAATGACATCCTTAACAATATGCTTGTACTAGATGTTTACCAATAAACTCAATAACACTAAAGAGTTTACTGAAGACTGCCTTTAAGATCTTTCTACACTTCTTTCTAAAAAATAAGCTAAGGAGGTATACATGGCCGAAGGTCTTTTTACACTTGCCTGAAGGTCTTTTTACACTTGCCCGAAGGTCTTTTATATATGTCCGAAGGTATTTTTACAAAAACCAAGTTCCATTAGGAGGTGACATTGTCATGCACACTCCCCTTAATGGCAACTCCGAAAATCCAAGATTTTCACGAAAGTGACAAAACTTTGCAGCACTCAAGGAATTTTTGAAGATGTTAGCAACCTTCTCTTCAGTCAACATGAACTTGAGATTTATCTCATCACTTTGCACCTTCTCACGGGTGAAGCGTATATGTATCTCAATGTTATTCGTCCTTTGATGTTGAACTGGATTCTTAATTAAGAGTAATACAACTCTGACCACCACATATAAGAGAGATACTTCCTTTAGTTTACATGTGTATCTCTACCAATTACTTCTTCCATTGTACTTCTCTACCTCAGTAGAAGAAATGGAGACTGTTGATTGTATTTGTTGTTCCAAGTAATGGTTTCTACACCAAAAAAAAGGAACACATATCCAATATATTTTATAACACAACATCGGTATGGTTAGAATCACAAAATCTATATAAGATAGCATTTTCATTCTTATTATAATGCAACCCATAATTGATTGTTCTTTTCAAATATCTAAAAATTCTTTTTGCAAGATTCCAATGATCTCTAAAAATGGTTCCTACATAAACCTTGAAGTAATTCCTACTGTATAGGAAATATTTGATCTATTTATAGTTAGATAAATCAAACTATCAACTAATAATGTATATAAAATAGGATCAACCTTTTTCATATGTAAATTTAGGATCAATATTTATTCCAACTTCCATTAAAGTAGAAAATGGTTTACAATCAATCATAAGAAACTTTTTCAATACAATGGTTGCATATTGTGTTTTGAAAAATAACAATAGAATGAAATACAATCATACAAATAACATGATGTGAGAGACCTAACTCATTCATTTCAAAGTACTGCTTCAATTTCTCTTTAATCCTATGAATTAAATCATAATTGTCACCAAACATAAGCAAATCATCAACATATATACATATAATGATAATATGCGAGCCTTATTACTTAATGAATATATCATTGTTAGAAGAACAATTAACAAAACCTAATAGCTTAAAGAAGGAAACAATTTTCACATACCAAGCTCTAAGAGCTTGTTTTAAACCATACAAGGATTTCTCAACTTACAATCATAGTTTTATTTACCAATTTCTTCAAATCCTTTAGGTTGAAACATGTAAAGTTCTTCTTTTAAATCACAATTCAAAAAAATATTTTTCTTATCCATTTGATTGATTTCCCACCCAAATTGAGTTTCAATTACAAATAAGGCCCTAACAGTACTCATTTTAGCTATAGAAATGTCTCAACATAATCAATACCAAATTTCTGAGTGAAACCTCTAGCAAAAAGTCTAGCTTTATGTTTGTTAATACTACCATCAACATTATATTTTACTTTGTATATCCACCTAGACCCTATAATACTTCATGACTTAGGTTCATACAAGGTAATTAATACATGATACATATGATGGCTTTTGGTCATTTTCCTAAAGTTAATAGGATTTAAAATTTCTAACATAGATTGAGCCCAATTTAATTTCTTATCTAGGAAGATAAGAGTTTTAGAAACATCTATAACATCAAAATATCATCATGACCATTTACTAAATTAGAATCAAAACCATCATTTAGAAGCATTTAATGAAGTAACTTCAAGAGAAGAAGACAACACATGTAAACTTTTCACTAGATTATATCTAGACATTTCATATAAGCTTCGATAATTAACATGTCCTAACCTTTCATGCCATAGTTTTGAATTATTCAAACTTTGAGATATAAAACAAGATGCAGAAGAGAAATCATCAAAAATATACAAAACTTTTATTTGAATTCCTTCAACTATTATACTCTCATTACTATCCTTGATATACCAAGTATCCTTCATGCATGGATTCTAGTTGTGTCATACCTCTTTCGTATGTTCGATATTACCAATGTGTAGAAGGTACTCATCGTTCACATTGCGCAAAATCATAGAAATAGCCTCCTGCATTCATTGTAAGAATGTATTCATGTTATCTACAGTTGTTTGATGACCGGTGGGAGCAACCTCAGATCTAGAAACAATCATCCAGAGTTTCCTCGCCATAAATTATGTTTTGACCCAAATGTTGTAGTTGGTTTCATTCAGATCTAGGTTTTGTCAAGATAGAAATAGTTGGATGCCATTGTTTTCCTAAACTTGTAAAACACACCTCATTATAATATACAATGTACCACGAGTTAGATACATATTTATCAATAATAAAAACAACACTTTTAATAGAATCATATCTAAATTTTATAGATCTAAATAAACTATTTGATCATAACTAATTTTGTCATTACAATGCATACTAATTAACCTCTCATGATCAAAATAATAACCTGCAATATAAAGGGCTTTGTATTATACCCCAGATCTATATAAAAATATTTTCGACCGTATAGAAGTGAAGAAGAGACCCCTAAGAATGCATAATAACTTCAAATTTATGAAAAAATTAATGTAGACAAAAATCTAGCTAGCTTAAATTTGATGTCTAAATGACCATCATAATGGCTTATTTTTTGGTCTATCGTGACGGTCATTTAACCATCAATTTTAACAAAATGAAAGTTTCCTGGAACTTACGAGCTTAAATTTGACGTCTAAATGACCATCATATTGTCTTATGTTTGGTCTACCATGACGGTTATTTGACCGTCAAATTTAATGAAGCTAAAACTTGTGTGTATTTCCAGAATGTGAAATTCTAGAATTTCTTCTTCTGTATAATATTAGGGAGGTTATATTTTAACACATTATAATAACCTATTATAATTTATAATGTAAAAATATATACTTTAAAAAAAAGGAGGTATATAGTTTATAGAATGTAAATAAAAAACAACATATAGTTCATAAAAATTATAAACTATAGTATTTTTATATAAAAAAATACATAACCCTTATTAAAGGGGTTTAAAGGACATAGATTTATGAGAGTATAGATTAACCGATATATTTTACGAGGGGACAAATAAATGAAATAAATTCAAATCCCTATTTTCATGAACCTTGTCTCCTCCCTTCATTTACTCTTAATTTTACCTTGTACACATTTAAAACTATGGAAAGATTGTAAAATATTTTATATAATTCTTACAAGTTAAAAACTTTAAAACTTTTATGTGGCTATAACTACCAATATTTTAATAAATATTTACCACACTTCACGTGGGCCACCAATAAACTAATTTTTTTAAAAAATAAATTCTCCGTTTATACTTTCTACATTTATACGGAGATATTATCTCATTTTATTCTCCACTCCCACTCTTATATAAAAGAAAACCTTTAAATAGGTTATTTTATATAGTTTTTATAAACTATAAGATATAAATGAATGTGGTCGTCCCCTTACATGGATAATATAAATGGTTAGGGACACATGTTAGGTTTTATTTAATAAGTATTAAGATTTAAGAAGTAATCCCTTCATGGCCAAGCAATAAATATGGGCCCCTTTCCAAAAAAAATAAGCACTTAAGTTTTTTAAAAACATATATAAACCAAATATAATAAAATTTATATTTTAAGCGGTTTAAACTAACCATATATATAAAATATGATTTAAACTTAGGTTTGTTTCTTTTTTAAAAACTATATATGCTTAGATTTATAAGTTAAGTTTAAATATGATTTAAACTTAGGCTTAGAATATGGTTTGTTGACTCTTCCCTCAATCCCATGTAATTTTAATATGGTTAAAGGCTTTTAATATATAGTTTTTTTCCAAATTATATAAATTTTAATATGATTTTTATATAGATGATTATATAAACCTTATTCTATATTATATATATTTTTATTTAAAAATAATAATATAGTTTTCAAATTATATAGGATATAGTTATAGATTAACTATAAACTATATTTTTCAAATTGAATCCTTTTAGAGGGGACCAAAGAACACAGTATGAATTTACCTTCCAAAATATTTAACCCCGTAAACATTTGAAATTATAGAAAACATAAAAATTATTTCATATAGTAATAAATTTTTGGCCTTTAAAATATTGGCTAAGTATTCTAATAAATATAGGCGCATATAATCGCGCAAGGCCTAGTTGAAGAAAAGCACACAAGGATAAAGCGCACGGGAAGATTAGGTTTAAGGAAGGATTTAAAGAAACTTCGTGGCACGTGCGTAGACAAAATGAAGGGTTTAGGACTTAGCCATATTCGGCATTTTGGTAGAACTCATGAAAAGTATGACCCGATGCGCATGCAGAGTGGATAAGGTCCCACTTACTTTAGCCCGAAAGGATCATGCCTATGGTAGAATCTTCTAGAAGCTCATCATGGTAAAAGTAGAAAGCTCAGGCTGAAGGAGCATGCTCACATGGAGGACCACATTCAGACACTTGGCATCAGACCTAAGGCCACCGGAGGATGAGTTGGCACACTAGAAAGCCTATATATACAAGCACTAAGGAAAAAAGAGGAGATATAGATAGAGGGCGGATCTCTCCAGAAATATTGCAAGAACTCGTTAGTTTGGGTAATTACGTTTTGGAAGGATGTATCAAGGGTATGGGGATTATAAATTTCTTTTGAGAGCTTAATCATATGAGTTTACTTTTTGTGACATTCTCAGTAATGATTCCATGAATGTAATGAGGTTACCACTCACATGAATATGACATTGATAATTTTGATACATACATCTTTCTCATAGTTCTTCTTCATTTATGTTTATGATTAAGTTTGGATGCTTTTACAACTTCTTTTTTTTTGGTACAAGTTATAAACTATGTTAGCATTTTTTGTTTGGAATGACAAGGACCTAGAAGCTGTTCTGAGCTCTATGGTGCTTGTATGTTTTACCCCCTTTTAAATATCTTAACATGAATCATATATGATGTTTCCCACTAAATTTACATAAAAGAGAGACTTGGTACTAGCACATGCCTCGGTTGAGTGCCTAAAGCGCCTGTTGGGTGATATGCCGAAAGCGCATGGGGTTCCTTTATTTTGTGATAAGGGTAAAATTGACTACAACTTGGTTCTATTTCCGGGACCTCTTTTCAAATTTGTAGAGGGAAATGACATACATCATAATCTGGGTAATGAGTAATGACATAAAATTTAACTCTGGAAAGTGTTGAATCATGGTTCAAGAGCACAAAGGATGAATTTGCTCAAAGATTCAACACTGGACCTGAGTTTGATGCACGTAGATGGGTAGAAGAGAACCTCTACCATGGTTTATAAGAAACATTTTTTTGTTGTTTCCCAGAGAGACGTATGGATGGCTCTTAGTATATGCATCTAGATCAAGCTTTTATTCTAGAGCACATGCATGGACCCAAGAAGAATACCAGAGGTCAGGATATAGATCTGACATGGACTCGCGTTGTGGATCATTGGTGGGAAGGTGTGTTGGCTAACTACACTCAAGCACGCTATTTCCACATATTCTTGCTTGGAAGTTGCTAAGTTTGAATTTCTACAGGATCCCAGAGGATCATTTCTATGTGTTATCCCTCTGGAAATGAAGATCTTGGTTGTTACTTTGAGTTTAGAGGCATTTCCAATGGCTAGCTAAACCATTATGAGTGTTGGTGAGGGAGTTAGGGTGGAGGAAGATGGAAGATATTACGATAGAGAAGGAAAGGGAGGAGAGATGGCTCAAGTATAGTGAAGCGCGTGAAAGGGAGATTGTTAGATGATGCGAAGTTGTAAGTGTGATGGATCTATAGAGGCGACGTTGCGGAAGGAGTCGAGGTTCACGCAGAGATGTGGAACCTAAGCGATCAGTGTTACCCCATCTTCGCAAGCACGTAAGAGAGACCCCTTCGAATTCGATGAGAGTTTTTCATGCAAGGAAAAAGATTTTTGGCACATATATGAACCCACCCAGTGACCAAACCTTGGCGCTTGGTTTTCCCGAACAAGGAGTGTCATTGATCTAGTTGGTATTAGTGGAAGTGATCGATCTATACCTAGGAGGTACACTTTTCAATTCTCACTTCTATGTCTACACATATTATAGTATTCGAAGGTGTCTTTGGATAAGGAGAAAGTATACAAGTCTTTGGTCTCGTCCGGGAAGTGGCGCGGTATAATAGTTGTAGTGGGGCATTATCATGACCGTCGACACACGTTTAGTGGAACCTTGGGGACACTTGGTATGAATACTACAGGACCTGGTGGTTTTAGTGGATCTGATGGGTCAGGAGGGATAGGACTTGGTGGACCTAGTGGTTCTGGTGGATCTATTGGCTTAGGAGGCACAGACTCGGTGGATCCAAGCGATAGTGGAAACACTTGAGGAAACCAAGGCTTTTTCTTAAGAGGAAAAGGGCCGTAGCCACCCCCTCAAGTCTTCTTTGAGATGTCATTACACTTGCCAGATTATAGAGGTATTGAGGATGTTGTGGAACATGTTCACAAGTGTGAGCTGCTATGGCATGCAAAGGGGATCACAACCTCGGAGCAGAAGGCTAGTCAATTTGTAACAATGTTATAGGGATGTGCATATAGCTGGTATAGGAAATATGAACCTCATCAAATGGTGGTGGATTATACTACTTTAAAGAACACCTTCTTGGTAAAATTCCACATCCCTAAGTTTGAACAGAAGAGCATCAGCGCCCTAAAGGAGATTCAACAAGGAATGACAGAGAATGTGTGGGAGTATGATGCACACTTTAAAACTCTCTTGTCTAAGTTATCATATGATATTCACCCTTCACAACATGCTCAGTGGTTTTTTGGAGGATTGATCACACCTTTTAGAAGGGCCTTATCTCATAAAAATTTCATAGACCCATGCGAGGTGTTGGAAGCTGCTCTGCGTGCCGAGGCTATTGGTAGTGTTGATACTAGTGTTAGCCCATTCCTGGAGGCTCAAATTGCTACTATGGCTAAGCAGCTAGAGAAGTTATCTACGAACTCAGCCCATGAGACTCATAGTGGTTTATGGTGCACAAATTGTGAAGTAGAGGGGCATGTCAAGGGTAGTTGTCCCCAGAGGGCAGTACACGCCGTGACAGTAGACTGTGAAATTTGTCATGGGGACCATGATGCAAGTAGATTCCCCTTGTTACATATGCAATCCGAAGAATGTGTCTTGCTACTGTAATATTTGCACCTCTACAACCCATGATACTAAGGACTACAGGCTCATTGATCAGATCCATGAGGTCATTAATCATGGGGTGTGCAAATCCAACATTGCTAGTAGTTCTAAAGGGGATGATCACTACTATAAGGAGTGCATAGATGGTGGCACGTGTGGAAGGGGATTTCATAGAGGATTCTATGGTCGTGGTAACCACGGGGAGGAAGGAGTGAGTTCCTTTGTGGAACCTATTTTAATTGTGGGTCTACAAAACATTATAAATGAGAGTGCCCAAACATGTTGCAGTGCTCATGGTGCGAAAGAAGCACAAGTATGGGGAATGCCCGGAGTTGTTTGAGAGCATGAATCAATAGCAACGAAAAGACAAGGGTGCTGCAATGGTAAGTATTAAGAAGATAGACACATAATGGATGTCGTGGTGACATGTGATGTAGGATTGAACCTATTTTAGTAACAACAAGAGTAGAGGCCATGCATGCAAAGGAAATACCAAGGTAGAGGACCTTGGTTTCAAGAGAGGAAGTAGTTCATGGGAAGTACCCAAACCCTGTGCATCAAAAGGAAGTATATCAAGATACCATGGATGTCATTCGGAGTTTACAAGGAGAAATCCAGTGTCTAAAGGAGTAGTCCAGGAGGGAGGAGCAAAGGAGGAAGGTTGAGGCGCCAAAGGATGACCTAGATGAGGTCAAGGAAGTATGTAAAATGCTAAGGAAAGAGAATGTTATTCCCTTGCTAGGAGCATGGTTAAGGGAGAAGGTACCACATGCCGGAGAAGAGCACGAGAGATAGATCCTACATGCAAACCTTCCCCCTCATAGCCTTGACTATGACAAGGAGATCACATTGGATGCAAATGGATGGATGGCTCCTTAGTAATATCCTCATTGACATAGGTGCAGAGGTCAATGTTCTAACTTTGGATGCATGGCATCAAATGGGGAGACCTGCATTACGTCCATCTTCGAATGTGTTATATATGGAAAATAAAACGAAGGTAATTCCCATTGATGTCTTAAAGGATGTAGCTATCACTATCCAGGAGCTAATTTTACTAAGGAATTCGAAGTCTTGGCACTCACCGAGGCAGATAATTTCCCAACACTACTTAGTTGCCCATGGTGTTATAAGAACAATGCTAACCTTCGGTTCAACAAGGGGTACATCAGCTTTGAAAATAAGGAGGAATGGGTCATTATACCCCTGGCTGATGGGAAGTTGATGCCCTATACTGAACCTTTGGGGGAAGAGGTCCTGGATAGGATATATGTGCACTCAATCAGGGATCCATAGATAATCCATCCTACTATGGAGTTATCCAGTTTGAGGATGCTCAGTCAATAAGTGACACCACCAGTCCTAGCATGTGATAATTGGGCACATGGGACTTATGAATTGATTGGATGGTAGTTGAGAGGATTGGTAACAAAAGTAACAAAGGTGCATATAGTCTAGCACCTAGGAGGAAAAAACTACCTAAGTATTCAGGAGGGGCCTTCCCTGAGATCTTCTTACAGGAGATGGAAGCTTAGTGGAAGGAGGAGAAGGAATGAGGGGATGTTAAGTTATGTCCTGCTCAACACAATGGCATGGTGGTGGGCTACACATCAGGAGAGCCTTTTGGAATGGTGCGAGGTGAGAATTGCTCTCTTTATTAGGTTTTCTAGAAGCAATGTGCCCACCGCCATCAAGGACTACCATGGTAAGGAACCCACCTCTTTCCACATCCAAGCTTGTGAGAAGGTCTGGAGAGAAGGTGCGGAAGCTTTTCCACCATCCCTTTGGGTGCACAAGTTGTATTCTACACTGCAGGGTTGCGTGCACGTATGGTACATACATTTTGAGACACGCCACCAAACAAGAAATTGGAAAGAGCTAGCAACTGACCTCATTCAAACGTTTGAGTACTGAAGTACCAAGCCATCAGTTGATAAGGCATTACAGGTTGTTAAGTGCCTTACCATGGGGAATAGTTCCATGGAAAAAGATAGGTCATGGAACTTACTAGCTAGATCAGGTTTGGAGGTGTGCTTTGAAGAAGAGGTAAGAGAAGCAAAGAGATCCATCTTGAGTGCACATGCTTGGAAAAGGAGAAAGGGAAATTAGTATATGTTATTGATGGGGAGGAAGTAGAGAGCTTGGATGTCAACCATTCTATAGGGACACACGAGGTAATGGATAGTGTTGATGCTCATGCACACGCCTACCATGAGCTTGTAAAGATAAAGAAGGTTAACATCGTCTCAGGAGAAGAACCTACGGAAGCTATTATTGGAAATTACCGTCGAGAAGGAGGTCTCTAAGATCATTGATATTTTGCATGAATTTGAGGATTTATTCCCGCACGGGTACCATGAGCTCAAAGGCATCCACCATTCCTTGGGGAGATGAGGATAAAGCTGAAGGACGGTGCGCGCCCGGTCAGGAAGAGACCCTATCGATGAATCCCAATTTACACATAAAGGTAAAGGAAGAGATAGACAAAATGATAGCTTCTAGGATCATTGAAGCTGTGGAAGAATTGAATGGATAAGTCTGATGGTAATCAACATCAAGAAAGATGGGTGGATTAGGATCTACATGGATTATAGGGAGTGAATGCAATTGTGTCATCGATCCTGTTCCAACCCCTTCATCGAAGAGATTTTAGAGGGAGTCATCGGGCACAAAATATATTCCTTTACGGATGGATTTACGAGGTACCACCAAGTCCTGGATTGCAAAGGAATACCAGAAGAAGCCAAATTTCACCACCGAATAGGGAAGTTTTACATACATGGTCATGCCCTTTGGGTTGAAGAATGCACCTAATTTTTCTCGCATAGTGGTTCAGAAGTTCTTGGACTTCATCCACAAATTCCTTCAGGTTTATTTGGATGATTGGACATTGTATGGGCTAGTGAAAGACCATTGTGATAATTTGAGGCTGATGTTTGAGAGGTGTCAGTAGTTAAGGATATCCCTCAACATTAAAAAGTGTGTCTTTGCTACCCCCTTTGGGACATTATTGGGGCATATCATATGTAAGGAGGGCTTACTAGTAGATCCTACCAAAGTTGCAGTTATTGTGGGATTGGGGGAACCTACTAGCCAAGAGCGCGCAGTGCATTTCTTGGGCATACGGGTTATTACAAGAAATTCATCAAGGGGTATGCCAAGATAGCCGCACCTCTAGAATAATTTCTTAGACATAAAAGTTCCTTCCATTAGGGAGAGGCACAATAGAAGTGTTTGAAACATTAAAGGATAGGCTTGTCACCGCGCCTATATTATATTTTCCCTCTTGGGACAAGCCCTTCCATGTTCATGTAGATGCCTCAGAACCACCATTAGAGTAGTGCTTGCACACAACTAGGTGAAGGAATTGTTGATCATCCTCTATGTTTTGCAAGTAGGAAGTTGACCCCAGCAGAGCAGAATTACACCACGACTGAGTGCGAAGCATTGTTAATGATCTACGCACTTTCAAGTTCAAACAATATCTGTTGGTAACACCCTTTATATTTTACACCAACCACATGGTGTTAAAGTACTTGGTGAACAATCTCGTTCTACAAGGGCGCATATGTTGGTGGGTGCTATTATTTCAAGAGTTTGAGTTTACGGTAGTTGTGAAGCCTGGAAAAGTAATTGTGGACTTGATCATCTATCAAGGATTGATTCAAGGGAGGACATGCAGAGTATTGAAGAGGCTATGCCAGATGCACAATTGTTTAGGTTACGGCACACGCCCTCGGATTTGGAGGAGATTGCAGTATTCCTAAAGGAAGGTGTGGTGCTAGAAGGGATGAAGGCATTAGAAAGAAAGCAACTAGCCATACACGTCGCACCCTACATGTTGATCAGTGGGGACTTATACAAGTTAGGGCGTGATGAAGTTTTGTGTAGGTGTGTACTAGAGCATGAGCGCCTCGCCATCATAGAGGAAGCACATGGAGGAAGTGTGGGTGGAAATTATGTAGGTGACGCCACCACACGTAAAATTTTAATGACAATATTGTGGTGGGAAACTCTGTATAAGGATTGCAAGGACTATTGTAAGGCATGTGACCATTGTCAGCACATTGGCAAGCTAGGAAGGAGAGATGAAATGCATTTGTGCCCTATCCATAGCACTAAAACTTTTGAGAAATGGGAAATAGAATTCGTAGGCCCTATTGTACCAGCAGCATGTAGGACTAGATCATGCTATGTAATCACTTACACAAACTATTTGACAAGGTGGGCAGAGGCAGCCCTAACTAAAGACTGCATAAGTAACCACATCGGCAAGATTTTTGTGGGAGAACATTATCATAAGGTATGGATGTCCTTTAATTTTAACCAGTGATAGGGGTATGCATTTCTTGAATGAGATCATGAGGATCCTGTTAGTAGAGTTCATGGTAGCTCATCACAAGACTACCCCTTATCACCCACAAGAAAATGAAACCGCGGAAGCATTTAAAAAAATACTTGAGTCATACCCTAACCAAGATTTGTGATGTCGGAAGACAAGATTGGGATGACAAGGTATCAACCATATTATGGGCTTACAAGACAACTTATAAAAGGTTGAACAAAGCCACACCATTTCAATTGGTGTTTGCACGAAGTTGTTATGTTGGTTGAATTCATGTTACCTTCTCTGTGAATAGCACGTGTAGGAGGGATGGCTGATGAGCAAGCACTAGAAGAGAGAATTTATGAATTGATGAAGCTAGATGAAAGATGATCACTCACCAGGTGGAGCCAAACAACAAAAAAGAAAAGCAAAAAGCATGGCATGATCGCCACATCAGAAACAAGAAGTTTGAGGTTGGGAAGATGGTCTTGCTATATGATTCTAAGTTTCTACGCCATCCTAGGAAGTTGAAGGTCCATTGGTTAGGTCCCTATAAAATCTCATACATCCTTGATTTAGGCGTGTGCCAGTTACAAGCACTTGGATGGAATGAAATTACCTGGACACTTCAATGGGAGTAGGCTAAAGCCCTACTATAAATAAGTCTTCTTGGTGTTTGTAAATAAGGTTGTTTTCCTTATGCATTTTCCTTTCTTGTGTTTGTGCCTTGGGCACCAATAAACCTTATTAATCTTTGAGGAGTTTTGAGTGCACAAAGGACCGCACATTGTTTTAGTGTGGGGTGGATTGATGTGAAGGAGAACATGGGTAAAGTGCCAAGGAAGTTTGTGTTGAAAAACTGGTTGAATGGCTTTGTTGAAAGAGGTGCATGGAAAGAAAATATGGAAAAGGATGGTTGGTGTCAAGATAAGGCTACTTTCAGATCCCATGTACAAAGGAGAAAAAAAGTGCATAAGCAACATGAGGTAGGCGAGAGAAAAAATTAGGACAGAAGAAGTGCCTTCGGTGCGGTGATGCACATGCAAGAGTCTCCTATCTAGATAGATTGGTTGCATGCTAGAAGGTTGGAATATTGTCCACGCAGGGTCGGGCATGTGAGTTAAAGCGCTAAATTCAGACTTTGTTTGAAAAATCCACATTAAATGTGAAAAGTATGGTGGTAGGTGAAGTAGCATTTAATGATTAAAAAGGGAAAAACTATAAATAGAGGGTTAAGGCATTTCATTATTCACTTTGCGTATAAGGAGAAAGAAGTGATTTTTATATCTTCGCAAACTAGGGCTTCCAAAAACTCGATCCATGTGAAGAAACATTTAAACAGAGATTGAGCGTGGTAACCAATTTGGATCTGCTAACTAGAAGAAATGGATTTCATGGGCATAAGAGAGTTGTGAGAAGGCGTCGTCTTTTGAAAGGATTATCCCAGCTAGGGTTTGAAGAACTAGGGCACGGGTTTAAGGAGTTTTATTCACAAATTTGAGATCTAAGGTGGGAAAGAGTGGAAGAACAGAGTTACAAGAAGTGATTGAAGTAAGAAGAGAACCTAGAAAATGGCACCCAAGAAACCAGTTAGCACACCCAAGAAGGGCAAGGGAAAGGGAAAACAACAAGAAACTGACGCACATACAAACGAAGAGTGGTATGCAGAAATGCAATACCCAGATGGAGTGTTGCTAGGGAAGGAGTGGGAGTCCCATCTAAGAAACATGTTTATAAACAATTATAATCATCGTATGAGCAAAATTGAGAAGGAGATGGCACTGGAGTTAGTGCACCCAATGAATAAAAGGACACCAGAGGGTTTTCCCATCTATAACAATGATGTGAAGGTCAAGTTGGAGAAGGCAGGGTTATTACAACTCTTTGAGTTGCCCTACTTGGAAGCCTGAGCACCTATATCAATGGCTGATGTCGCATGTGCATGAAGACTACTTCCATTTCGCAGGGTGCAAGATGCGCATTACCCCTTAGCTCATCTCACATTTCACAAGCCTCATCTGTGAAGGAGATGGTTTGGAAGACAACCTAGGTAAAAAAGAGGCAATTAAGGAAACTATCACCGCCTACGCATACAAAAAGGGGTCAAGGTACTATGATATCATAGACATCAAGGACCCGGTAATGAAGATGGCCGCGCATTTGGTGACAAAGTTAAATGGCCAGGAGAGATGGACCCAGGTCAATAAGCCATGGTTGCATGTTTGTAGGAAAATCTCAGAGGGCACCATCTACAACTTGTCTATGTTCATCGCGGATGAGATTGTAAGTTATGCAAAGGAAGGAGACAGGATCATGTTTGGTAATGTCCTACTAACAATCATGTTTTCAAAAATTGGAGTACCTGATGCATCAGAAAAATTCATATGGGAGTACCTAGTTGAGGAACCTTCCCCCAAAAAGATTTGAAAAATATGCATGTGACTCCATGACAACCGTGCACAAGGCACACTTGGAGAATTGGTATACGCACCTGAGGAACACGTTTGGGCCAGAATGGAGGATTCCCAAACAACTACCAACAGCCACTGAAGGAGAAGAGAAATTTGTAGAATACCAACATTTCTACCTGGGCAGGTTCAAACTAATGGATGAGACATGGAGCCCATGGTGCAAGCTCCCCTTTTCCTTCACAACTCAATACTTCCAAGCGAGAGTAAATAGGTTCAAAGAATCTAAGAAGTTGAAACTGGACCTTGGTAATCTAGACCGGGACCACAGGGAAATGTGTAAAGGGTTGGTTTACCCCCAAAATATGCGTATGTGGAGAGATACATGTCGCATGAAGTTCAGATGAAAAATCCCATGAATTTTCCCATTGCAGAGGATCCGTGGCACACATGTACCTACATAAGACCCAAATATGAGAAGGTCACATAACTAGAGAATGATGTGTCTATGCCTGGGGATCCAATGGTAGGAAGAGACACAATGATGTGTCTATGCCCAAATTTGAGGAAAAGGATCCAGAGAAGAAAATACCAAGTGTGGTGGATACACAGGTAATAGGTTCCCCTGGGACAAGCACTAGAACAAGCATGCAATCGCTTAAGAAGAGGAACATAGTCAAGGAAAAGACTCTGCGCAGCCAAAAAGTCATCAAACAAGGAGTCCTTGGGAGAAGAAGAAACAGAGTCACCTACATCAGAATCCTCGGTTAGGAAGAAGCAAAGGATAGAAGAGGAGACCGCATTGGAAGAAATTAGAAGTTTGGACAAATACATAGGTGGAGAAGAAGATAGTGAAGAATATTTTAGTGGGGAAGACGATCCTCGAAAAGGATCAAGGGCCATCCATTTTCAACATACATGATTTGGAAGAGGAAGGTGAAGAAGAGGAGAAAGGGAGAGGCACCTGGGACATGAGAAGTGAGGAGGATGGCGCACAAACGCAAAAGGCTCCAATCCTTATGATGGGATAGATAACCAAGGTGGTAGAGAAAGAAGAAATAAAGGCCATCAAGACCTAGGTGGAGGAGAAGTTGGAATGCAATGCTGAGCAAATGTTAAACAAAGATAAGGAGGAAAGCATGAAAAAGGACCACGATAGCACTGGAGGACCCATTTTAACTATAAGTATTCCTAAGGGCACGTGCATGGGAGGAAGGAATGCAGGGGAGGAAAGGCCAAGGATGGGTAATATTGATGACCCCAACAAAGTTTTTGTGCGTGGTTCCAAAGCATGATTCCAACATAAGAGCTCGTAGAAATGTCATCCTTTAACAAGGAGGCTGCATACCCGTGGATGAGGAAGATGCTCTCATGGGAAATTGAATCCCAACTTGATGAGCTAGAATTTGAAGTAAGCCATGGGGCAATAATAACATTGCGTGGACCAACAAAAGACAACCCAATGGTGAATGCTCAAAGAACTCTCAGATGAACAACTGTGCAATGCACTTAAAAAGGTCTCCATTGAGATTGAAGCTAGACTCTTCGGGTAGAATGATAGAATCAAGGATCTGGAGGAGGACCTGAAGAAGAAAGAGGAAGAGCTAGCTATAAGGGAAAAGGAGCTAAGTCAAGAGAAACTAATCAACACCCAGTTGCAGTGTGAGTTGAAAGATGAAAAGGCCAAGGTGTGCGTGGTGTACAAAAAGGTGGAGTCTATTAATAATGCTATAGTATTGAAGCATCTGGACCTAGCACCCCCATGTAAAAGTATGGATCTGCCTTAGGATGCTTGGAGGATTTAACAAGAGTCCTCACCATGGAGAGGTAGTTGTTAGCCTTGGAATCTATAGAAGAAGTGGCCGTGCACTTGGAGAAAGAAGATAAGTTGAAGGTCGTGGCATTTGTAGTTGAGTACAACAAGGTTCTTGTTGATATAAAAGTTACTTCCCAGATTGTTGAGGCCACATATGACAATTGTGTGGGACATGGATAAAAATTTGCAGAGCATCTTGGTTACCACTCATGAAGTAGAAATCAAGGAGTTTCAAGAGAAGAATAAAGGAAATAGGGTGGAAAGGGACAAAATCCTTTCTGAGGTCAAAATAAAATCTGAAGCCATTGAAGCCTTAAGGGGTTCAATTAAAACCGATTGAAGGAACTGTACCCATAGCTTACATGAATAATGGATGCACCTTTGGATGATGTAGGAAAAGAGTTAGATAAAATTGCTAACACCATAATCACATGAGGAAATGGGATAATATTTGAGGAGGTGAGCACCTAGTTGGCACCTCTTTCGAGAGCGCAAAATGAAGTCGATACCTGGAACAAGTTGGAGGCCAACTTGCAAAAGAATTTTCCTAGCCTATTACAGTGATTCCATCACTTCCCATTCTTTCTTCTTTCTATATTATTTCATCCCCTTATTCTTTTCCCATGGTGTAAGTCTATTGTATTCTTTCTTTTCACTAGAGAAGTGTTCCCGCAGATGGAGAATAGGCATAGTGTGGGGTAATGTTGGGCCCCTAAAATATTGGCTAAGTATAAAAGGGTGCATAGGCGCATGCAAGGCCTAGTTGAAGAAAAGCACACAAGGATAAAGCGTACAAGGAAGGGTTTAAGGAAGGCTTTAAGGAAACCCATGGCGCATGTGTGGACAAAACCAAGGGTTCAAGACTTAGCCATATTGGGAATTTTGGTAGAACACGTGAAAAGCATGACCCGACTGCGCATGTGGAGTGGATAAGGTGCCAGCCTGGCAATAGGTTGGCCCAGAAAGGAGCATGCCTACGATAGAAGCTTCTAGAAGCTCATCATGGTAAAAAGTGGAAAGTTAAAGGCTGGAGGAGCATGCTCACATGGAGGACCACATTTATACACTTGGCATAAGATCTGAGGCCCTTGGAGGATGAGTTGACAATCCAGAAATCCTATATATACAAGTGCCTACAGAAGGAAAAAAGAGGAAATATAGATAGAGGGCGGAGCTCTATAGAAATACTGCAAGAACTTTGTTAGTTGGGAAATTGCATTTAGGAAGGATGTATCAAGGGTATGGGGATTATAAATTTCTTTTGAGAGCTTAATCATATGAGTCTACTTTCTTGTGACATTCTATAATGATTCCATGAATGTAATGAGGTTACCAGCTCACATGAATATGACTTTGTTAATTTTGATGCATACATCTTTCTCATAGTTCTTTTTCATTTATGTTTATGATTAAGTTTGGATGCTTATATAACTTCTTCTTTTTTGGTACAAGTTATAAACTCTGTTAGCACTTTCATTTGGAATGACTACAAGGACCTAGAAGCCGTTTTGAGCTCTATGATGCTTGTATGTTTTACCTCCTTTCAAATCTCTTAACATGAATCATAGATGATGTTTCCCACTAAAATCACATAAAAGAGAGACTCTAAGCACTCACACGTGCCTTGGGTGAGCACCCGCGCCTCTTTGGGTGATAGGCCGGTGCACATGGGGTTCCTTTCTTTTGTGATAAGGGTAAAATTAAGTACATAAATCCTTTCTTTTTTGTATGTGATTTTCACGCAGGTAAATATTTGAAGCCCCTTTCACCTGTGCACACATCAATATCCAAACAAACATTAATTCCATATAATTTAAAAATGTAAATGAAAGTAAGAATCATATCATATTACATCTCCCCCCCAAAAATTAGGGATTTAAAATTGATAAACCCTAAATTTTTCCGAGTTTAATTGCACAAACGTAATGCCAAAATAAATTGGGGAAAAATAAGGGACTGGATACTTTTAAATACCCCTTCGGGTTGGTTGAAAAAACCCGTACAAATTAAATAAATAAAATACACAACATTTGATCTTAATTTATTTAATTTACCTCACTTTGTTTTTTTATTATTGGTAAATAGTTTTGAAGGGACTATACCCTGTTACATAAAGGGCTCACCAACCTGATATGACTATGAAGATTCAACAAAAAGGATCAAAATCTAGATATAACAGTGTTACCAAAAGTAACCAAGAGCAGGTTACAACTAGAAGAAAAAAAAGGACACAGACCGCAACAAGACCGCAAAAAAGTAACAACATCACAACAAAAAGATCACAAAATAACATCTAAACCAAATCCCGCCAGCCCAAGTGAGTCTATTTCTTGAGTGCTCTTTCAATTCTAGACTTGATCGTCTGTAGCGAGGTAAACAATGCCAAAGTGGTTATGTGCGTTGAGTCTGAAGTGTCTAGCTGCGAAAAGGCCATACTCCTCTCTTTCTCATTCCCCCAAATAGTTGCAGGGATCCCACTTAGCATAGCAATGCTCCGAACTTGCTGCTCAAGAAAGTCACTTATGGATTTAAAGATAGCCATGTTGTGATCATGTCTATCTTTAGCTCTCCCACTGGTATCTAAAGAGTTCAACTTCTTATATATATCAGTAAACTGATCCTTGTCTTTGTCATTCTCTTCATCAAACTTTCTTTTCCCTTTCTGCTTCTCCATACGCTGAAGGTCCTTCTTCATCTGTTTCATCTCTTTCTCTAGGGCTTCCAATCTATTAGCCACTTGAGTCTCCTCTTTATGCAGGGCCTTTTCAATACCAGCATTGCTGATATGAAGCAAGTTTTGAGCAACCTTCATCTCTTTGGAGCTTCTGAGAATCCTGCCAATGAGAGGGGTATCTGTTTTCAAGGGTTCTTGTATTTGGACTTGGAAGGGGTGGAAAGAGTGGGAGTGGGAGCAGAGGAGGTGGTAGCGAGTGGCTCACTAGGAGAAATCGGGAAGCTAGGGAACTTGGTAACATAAAGCTTGTGCAACAGAAAGATAAGGCCCTGATGTAAAGGAATAGCATAGGAGTGCTTTTGAAAATCTAGAACAGAGCACTGCAGGGAGTTGAGAAGGTAATGTGGGAAACAAACGTGAAATTCCTTCTAAAATGGTTTAGAAAAACAAGGTGTTTAATAGGGACCATTTTATAACATCCTTCCAGAGAAATAAATCTGACCATCATATTCATCACTTCATCATACAGTGTGGGAATAGAACTTACCCTTATGCCCACAACAACAAACTCCAGCTCTTCACCCTCATCGAAGAATTTCTTGGCCTCAACGACCTTGTCAATCCTCTTACTGAAAACTGGTATCCCTCCGGTTCCAAGTCACATTACCTCAAAGAATCAGCTCCTTGTTGACTATAACCCTATGCCCAGCATACTTAACCTTCCTATCCTTCCAATCAGTAGTAAAGTGAACTGAAATGTTCAGGTCATGACCCTGAATTCGTTTAATGAAATTTGAGATGCCTCCTTTGTGTAGGAGGTTCCAAAGTACCTTGTTATTCTTCTAGACCAGGTTGTAACTTGGCTCCAATTGACATGGCGCCCCTCCCATTTTCTCTTTCTTCCTACCAATTCTGTAAATAACCTGCTCAAAACCCTTGTAAGAGTCTGTAATTTTCTTATGGCTGTCCTGCTTTTTGAAATACCTCCCACCTGTGTGAGGTTTAATGGATTTAATGTGGCCGTAAAAAGGAGGATAAATCACACAAATGAGATCTTTCACCTCCGTTAAGACCCACTCCATGTCATAATTAAAATTACTCCATGTGTGTCATTCCATTATTATCCACATTAATACTAGTTTGAACCTCCTTAGGGATGTTGTTTGCATTATCCCATATGGTAAGATTAATATTGATGCCCATATTGGCCAAAGTGTCTCGCAACCTTATTCCCCTCCCTATAGGTATGTCTAATGATGATATTCTTGATATTTTGAAAAATATTTCTTGCTTCCATAATGAAGTCCTTGATGGTCCAGCTAGGAGGAGAAGTTTGGTTTAAATGATTAATGATATTAAGAGAGTCCCCTTCCAAAATTAAGTTTTGGATATCAAAATATTTGGCAATCCTTAGCCCCCAAAGAGCAGCAAGGGCTTCAACGCATAATGATTCGTCTAAATCCCCATTTTACCAGAAAAAGTAGCAACTAAATAACCTTTGTGATCCCTGATAACTCCTCCCCCAACAACAAGACTAGGATTACCCTTGGAAGCGCCATCAAAGTTGAGTTTATACCAGTTTCTCTTAGGAGGAATCCAATGGACCAAAGACCTATCAATGTTTGAGGTATTCCTAATCTACAAACTAGCAGCTCCAATCTTCCAATTGGAAAGAATGTATTCTTCATCAGCAGGATACTTCTTATTTTTGGGGGGTTTGAATCTCCCAATATCATCTTTAACAGCATGCCCAATCTTAACAAATGAGCTTGCAATGTTGCTTGTTATTTCTGAAGATGATGTCATTCCTATATTTCCATATTCTCCAGATAATATGGGGCATGATTAGTTTCCAAAGTCTTCTCACAACAAAATGTTTAAAAGGAGGATTCCATTGGGTTTAGAATTAGATGAAGTCCTTAGGTACCATCCAAACAACATTGAACTTGGATAGGGCATAACTCCAAATCATGGTAGCATAATCATAGTGGATAAAAAGGTGTTTAATATCTTCAGAATCTTTTTTGCAAAGATGACACCTATTAGGCATAATGAAACCTTTCTTGATCAGGTTATCATTAGTAAGAATTATACCTCTAAGCACAAGCCAAAATAAAAAGTTAATTTTAGGGGTTAACTCAGTCATCCATATTTTGCACCAATTAAATTCATTCTGGGTATTCTCAAAGTAAGAATTTTACCTCGCTCTCATTACCATGTTAGAATTTAAGGATTCTAATAAATACGGATTTAATCAACTTACATATTACATAATGTTACAATACATATTTAAATAAAGATTACATCATAACATAAGTAAATAAAGAAATACTTATAGGAAATAAATAACACAGGTGACACAATATTTATAGTGAAAAACCCCAATAGGGTAAAAACCACTTTGAAAATAACCTTTTACTTCAAAGAACTTATTTTATATCCAATAAGATCACCTCCTCCTTTGAAATCCTATTTATCAAGGGTAAAACCAAATCACTTGATTTGCAAACCTTTGATATATTTCCCGAATATATCAAATGAGGACCTAAAGTCCTTTTTATATAAGGTGATCGGGTATGTCTCCCAACCCACATTTTCAACCTAAAATGGTTGACACATACACCTAGGTTTATAATATTTAATATTAGAAATATAATCATTTCATGATATTAAATATTTAACCTAAAGTATATACCAAGTTAACATATTTAATAATAGAAATATAAATATTTCATATTATTAAATATTAACATATATATTAGTAATGGACCCATATACATTAAGGGTTGGCAGAGACCACTTAATCATTATGCTCATACACAACATGTACATGGAATGGCTTGTCCCAAGAAGGAAAGTGTAATATGGGCGTAGTGATAAGCTTATCCTTCAATGTATCAAATTCCATCTGCTGCGCCTCTCCCCAGTGAAATGCAATTTTGTGTTTTAGTAACTCCTCCAATGGCACGATGATCTTGGCATAACCCTTAATAAATTTCTGATAATACCCCATATACCCAAGGAATCCATGCATTGCGCTCTGGCTAGTAGGTTCCCTCAATCCTATAATAACAAAAATTTGGCAAGATACACCAACAAACCTTCTTTAAATATGATATACCCCAAAAGGGTCCTAAATGGGGTAGCTAAAACACATTTCTTAATGTTGAGGATACCATCAACTGCTGACATATTTCAAACATGAGCCTCAGTTGTCACAATGATCCCTTACTAGCCCATATACCATCTAATCATCAAGGTAGACTTGAAGAAAATTATAGATGAAGTCTTAAAATGCCTGCACCACAATGCGTGAGAACACAACAGGCACGTTATTCGGTCCAAAAGGCATGAATGTGTAGGAAAATATTCCCACTCAGTGGCAAGAGTTGTCTTTTCTTGGTATTCCTTTGCAATTCTAACTTGATGATACCTAGAGAATCCATCTGTGAAGGAATAGATCTCATGCCCGACTACTCCTTCCAGGATTTCCTCAGTGAAGGGGTTGGAAAAGGGTTAATAACACATAATGCATTTAAATCCTGTGTCGACAAAAATTATTATCCTCCCATCGTTATTAATGCTGATGACCATTGGAGTTATCCATTCTGATTCCTCAACGACCTCCATGATGCCTGATGTGATCATCTTATCAATTTCCTCATTGACCTTGCCGTGAAGATTCAGATTCATTCGATAAGGTCTCTTTTGAATTGGGCACACACCTTCCTTTAACTTGATTTTCATTTCCCCCAAGGAGTGGTGAATTCCTTTAAGCTCATGGTACCCACGCAGAAATAAGTCTTGAAACTCATATAATAGATCAATGATCTTGAAACATACTTTTCTGACCAATAGTCCCCAATAGTGGCCTCCTTAGGTTCTATTTCTGAGCTAATGTTAACCTTGTTTATCTAGAGAGGTTCATGGTAGGCTCACACTTGCTCATCAATACTATCCATTACTTCACGTGTACCTTCAGTATGCTTAAAATCCAAATTTTCTATTTCTTCACCATCAATCACATAGACCAATTTTCCTTTTTCTTTCTCCATGCATGCGCGCTCAAGCTGCATCTCCTCTGATTCTTCCTCATCAAAGAAAAAATTTCTAAACCAGGTTCACCCAATAATTCCAATATTCTATCCTCTTCCATGGCACTATCTCCCATCGTTAGGCACTTAACAACCTGCAACACCTCATCCACCGATGGTTTGGTACTCCGATATTCGAAAGCTTGAAGGAGGTCAACCATCAACTCCTGCCAATTTCCTGTCTGACGGTGCATCTCTAAGTGAATGTACCATGCACACACATAACCTTGTAAGGTGGAATACAACTTATGCACCCATAAAGAAGGTGGCAATGTTCGCACCTTCCATCCAGGCCTTCTCACATGCTTGGACATGAAACAAGGTAGGTTCCTTCCCATGATAGTCTTGTATGATAGTGGGTGCATTACTCGGGAAAACCTAACAGAGAATGTGATTCTCACTTTGTGCCACTCTAGAAGGCTATCGTGATGTGTCACCCTCCAATGTGCCATGGTCTTGAGTAAGGTATAGATAAAGATGTTTCTTTGAATATTGATGAAACAGATAGGGTAACGGGAATAGGAGGAATACCTATTGAAATGATGGTTGATAGGTTGTTGTGCATGCGTGTTGACTCCTTGATCCACAACTGATCGTGAGAGCTTCCTTTTGGCTGGGAGGAACTACCTGAAATGGAACACAAGACCACCAAATAAAAGTTAAACAATATGTGTAGTGAACTACCTAGCGTGTGCTAGATCCGGAAGTGTGATACTTCCTAGATGGTTGTCAGTCCACTATTTAAAACAATTTAATGTTGGTAATGAAGTAAATCCTATTGTAATTAAAATGATTTAGGTATCTCATTAAAAACACAATAAGAAAGATCTAATCTAACAAGCTAGGTTAAAATAAGATCCAAAGGTCAAGTAGTTGGTTCTGGTTCTCTGCAGGTCTGACAAAGGTCTTAGGTAGGTCACAAGTGATTAAGGGTGATGTGAGAATAGGTGGGTAGGTTACTATTCTAGGGTTGTATTGGTAAATACAAAGACCGATGCGATTAAGGGTGACCGACGCCGGTTGGGGAGAACCGTGGTGCCGGTTACTGTGGAAAACTAGGAATGCCACATAATGAGCTTTGGATCTCCCTTATGATTGCACAAGGGACTAGGCTGGTTGAAATGAGGTATTAAGTTGTTTGGATGGGATTTGGTGAGGTTTTAATGGGGATATGGAGGGGTGAGTATTAAAGGAGGTCAATGGGTGGCTAGGAGAACAAAGGATGAAGATACAATAATTAAATGAATGAACCAGAGGAGTAAACTATTCTACTTACTTGAAATCTGTTCTGGGTGCTGTGAGTGATGAATGAAGGTGTTGGTAAGAGGTTGAATGTTGTTGAGGATCACCAAATGTTGGAAAGCTCCTGCATGGGCTGCATGTGCATTCCTTTTTTCTTGGTTGGATCAAATCTATGCTGGGTGGTTGTTGGATGAATGTTGGATGTCTGTGTAAGAGAAAATGCTTGATCTCCTTCCTTGCATGTGTGTTCTCATGGAAACTTGTTCTCAAAAGATGTGTTATCTCTCAGAATCTACCAACCTTTTTCCAACCTCAAAAATAAGGTTGTTTTGGGGATTAAAAGGTGACCGATGGTGGTTCTGCTTAACCAATGGTGGTTAAGGGTAACTCGGCGTCGGTTAGGGCGGGATTTCCTAGGTTTACTAAACTAGGTAGATCCCCTTGATTTTCTGGATCTCGTGTCATTAACCCATGGATTAGACTAGAAGCTTCTTGTAAGTATGTGGGAATGTGGTTAGAGGGAATGTAGGCATTGATTTTTAGGGTTTGGGTAAGACTTAGTTAGTTATGGCAACTTACTAAGAATAGGTCTTAGGGTGAGGTGGCTTGATGAGGTGTCTAGGTGAGGTGGATGTGTGGGCATTATCTAAATTAAGATATTTAAATAATAAATATGGTGAGGATAATGAATTAATTTAATTTAATTAATTAAATTAATATTATAGTGGGGTGAAGGGGGCCATGGCTAGGTGGATGTGTTCAAGGTGTTTATTTGTCGAGGGACCAAAGGGGAGTGTGACCTAATTTTAGTGTCTACATTTTGCCCCTTTTTGTTGCGTAGCTTGTATTGGTAAGCGACGCTGACAAAAATAAGATGTGGTTGCCCCATGTGTGGGTGAAGGTGATCCCCTCAAACCAGAACTGATGAGGCAGAAGGTAGAATCGGTGAGTGGTTTGATAAAAGGTAAATGTGATGAAAAGGAAGGTGGGTAACAGGGGGAAAAAGGAGCCAGGTCTACTCGGGTAATCTAGGTAATGGGTCAGGGTCAAAGGTAGTAATAGTCAAACACACGCACACATATAAACTACAACACACTACCAGGTTGAAGAGCAGGAAAACTCTACATTGTCTAAGGTCGATAGGTTTATCCAAACAAGGTTGAGGTGATTCCGGTATCCAAGGTATAGGATATGGTCAGGAAACATGATGTAGGTTAGGTGCAGGAACGTTTAGGTATGTTCCAGTACACCAAAGGTAGGGTCAGGATAAATGGTCATGGCAAGAGGCAAGGTAAGGTCATTAGGTCAATCAACACAGTAACAAGTGCTACAAGTATAGTGAAACACATGAGGTCAAAGGTCACTAGCGATGGTCCAGGTCCAAATATCTAGGTCACGGCATGGCATGGGTAAGGCCAAGGTATGGGTAAAATAATGAGTCCCCAAAGGAGGATGAGGTTAGGTAAGAATGATGAGGTCGGGGGGAGGTAAATGGTTTGGGTAAAGGTTGGGTGTGGAAAAAAAAAAAAGAGTGACGGGGGTAATAATAATAGGGTAAAATTTAGGGCAAGGTGTAAGAGAGGGTGACCAATGGTCAGTCAAGGGGTAACTAACGCCGGTAGAGTGGAACCGATCACTGGTAAGGTAGGGCATGTGACCGATGCCGGTGAAGGTAAAACCGACATCGGTTAGGTCGGGTTTGTTATAAAAACAAAAATCCATGTTTTTGTTATTCATTTGTCATTTAGCGAATTGAGAAAATGACAAAGGAGAGAGAAAAAAAGGAAAAGTGTCCGAGATGGAATGGAGTGGTGAGTTGGTGATCTGAGTAGTGGGTGATTGGTTGTTGAGAGGTGGGTCCACAGGATCGGTGGGCATGATTCGATTGGTTGGAGACACGGGTAGAGATTTTGTGATGGCAGAGAGCCGAGAGGGATC
Source organism: Taxus wallichiana var. yunnanensis (assembly GCA_018340775.1). Taxonomy (NCBI): domain Eukaryota; kingdom Viridiplantae; phylum Streptophyta; class Pinopsida; order Cupressales; family Taxaceae; genus Taxus; species Taxus wallichiana. Next base: position 773,445,456 of record CM031239.1, on the reverse strand, counting down.
AGTGGGCCACCACCGTGTAAGCGGCTGTCTAGATGTGCCACCACGATGATGGAAACATGATGAGGTAAGCATCCAACTCTTGTTGTATTTTGTTAGATAGATTAGGTGATTTGTAAATTGGGTTTTTGGTTTTTTTTTTTTTTTTTATTGGGTGGGGGAAAAATAAAATTGGGAAGATGGGAGGGTAAATTAGGTCGAATAGGAGGGGAGAGAGATAAGTGGGAGAAGAGGGGAAGGAATGAGGTGTAGGGGGAGGTGTAGGTGATTTTAGGTGGGAGAAGTGTCAGGGTAGGAAGTTTTTGAGAAGGGAGGGTTTGGGGGTCATGGGTTTTCACCGCGATAGTGACCGGCGTTGTTGGGTTGAACCGACATCAGTATTATTAACCAAAGATCGGTCATGAAATAGGTGACCAATGCTAGTTTAGGGGTGATCGGGTCGGTTAGAGAGAACCGACACCGTCGGGTTTTGGAGAGTAAGTAAGGGGCCAAAAGTGCCACAGGTTGGGTGGTTGAGATGGGTAGAGGTAAAATAGGGTGCAAAAAAATGATAGTGGGTGAGTATGGGTATGAGAAATGTAGATTAATTTGTTGTTTGTATTAGATGCAGGGGAGAGATCAGTTACACATGCAGATAGGTTCCACCCTTCTCGTGATAGTTCATGGTGTAATGACCCCTGAGGAGCTACAGCATGTGGAGGTGGTGGGCCTGAGTGGGGTTTGACACTATCGGCATGTGGTCCAAGCCTAGTCTGATGGTCATGCTCATCGATAGATGGGATTCCATGACCAACATGTTCCACCTACCGATGGGTGAGATCACTATCACCCTGAGGACATGTTCCAGATTCTTTTGGCTACCCATATTGGGTACACAGGTCTATTCATCTCCTCCGAGGCCTCGAGAGGAGTTGATGCTGACGGTGTTTGGAGAGGGGATGGCCGAGCTGACATTCCATAGTGCCAAGCATTCACTATGGAGAGATGTACCTAGCCCATCCGAGGAGACGAGGCTAGTAGTTCTATTGATGGAGGCAGTGTGTTGCTTTGCACTAGCCAGATGCAGAGGGGTAGATTTCCCCACTCATTGATGGGGTACTCCATGACATGATGATAGATCAGACCTACTTTTCCTAGGTGCCAACATTCCTAGTGCAGCTATATAGGAGTTATGGGCATATGGGCGGCTGTGCAGGTTCAACCTGTGTTGTACCTTTTTACTTCATTATTGGGCTTATGAGCACATAGTTTGTGTGTGGCCAGTAGGGATGCCCTGAGCAGATGCATTTCCACCAAGATTGGTGTGGGTGGGGTATAGGTGATGGGTGCCTGCTATTGGAGAGTGGAGATCAGACAGCCCACACATGATGTGGCCTATTTCTAGCATTTATTGGAGGGGTTGTCTAGAGTGGACATCATATGGAGGCCATATGTGGACTTCCCATCATATAGGCATATGCATGATGAGCTAGCTGAGCTCCATAGCTATTGAGATGGATATAGGGTCACCATGTCGGGGAGCACGAGATGATCCTAGGTTGATAGAGTTAGGTGGTAGTTTGGGCTACTACATAGACATACCTCCGCCCTTCCCATAATATAGGAGAGATGACATGGAGAGGCCCTTACCTCTACCACAGCCAAAAATGCCCACAGGGTAGGAGGAGCAGGTAGTGGACCGGTGGATTGATGATGTCGGGGTCACAAACAGATATAGACAGTGGTGGGCAGCTCATTTATGAGCCATACCACCCAGGGGGGTAATCGGATCTAGCCACCATCACGGTGTAGAGGACACCCTACAGGGTAGGTGGCTACTCGATTACCCAGTTGGGTATGGTGCAGACACAACTTGCAGCTCAAGAGGTGGAGGTAGCGGAGTTACATGCTCAGGTGGCTAGTCTTCAGCCCAGATGGCCGGGGGTGGGGATGGAGATGGAGATGGGGATGATGGTCGGTGGCTTCCTTACAGGCACAGGTGACAGGTTGCAGGGCTAGTTGGCCACATCTCAGGCATAGATTGGGGCCTTACAGGCCAGATATATAGGCACAGGGGCAGAGGGCACCACCACAGCACCGGGACAGGGTCCCAGTTCACAGGCAGGAGCGGGACAGGGTCCCACAGGATAGGTATAGGGGCCGAGGCCTATGGGGCCACCACATGACCATGCCTATATCTAGGTTACGGATGCCCTAGGTGAGGCCAGATACTACCAGATCAGCTGATGGTGGCCAAGATAGACTTTCTATCCTATGGAGAGTACCAGCACAACAGCCTCGAGTGAGAGGACTAGATCTCACACTCATAATGTAGAGAGCACAGGGGGCCATCGAGCTCCAGGCTAGATCATGGAGAGGCCACCAGCTCACGGAGACCAGCTCTAGGTGAGGTGCACGCAGGGACCCAACCACCACCCATGATGGGTGGGGAGATGTTAGTAGGTCACCAGACTGAGGGCCGAGGAGGCAGAGGGTACAGGTGACATAGATATGGAGGATGTGCGCCAAGATGCCTGATATATGGCTCCTAATTTTTGATGTATTGTAGTCATTTTTTTGATATATACCGCCTGCATGTGCCAAAGATAGTGAGGATGTATGAGAGTTTTTTGTATATTTTGAGCATATACCGGCCTTTACGTGCGAAGATATTTTGTATTGGTTTATTATTTTATTGTATATGAGACCAGCCTACATGCCGATGACATTTTGTATCGAGTATCGGCCTACGTGCCAATGATTTTTTGAGATAGACATGATGGGATATCCCTATATATTGTATTGAGACACACATATTTATTTATATGATGAGATGGATGAGATTCTTGATTTTGTCGGTGTTTTATGAGACTTTTAATTTTTTTTGTGATATGGAGTTAGGTTGTTAGGTTGGATGGATCGAGTTTGGTTTAGTTAGCATGGATCGAGTCATGGTCGGTTTGGTTTAGGCATGGCATGAGGTCAGGTTTAGGCATTAGGTCAGTCGGGTCGGTTTAGGCATGGATGAGTCAGTTGGTTTAGGCATGGTTGAGTCAGTTGGTTTAGGCATGGTGAGTCAGGTTGGGCATGGTTGAGTTTAGGTTGGGCATGGTTGAGGGTTTAGGCATGGTGAGTTAGGGTTTGGTGAGGTTTAGGTGAGTTGAAAATTGGTTGAAGTTGTGATTCATTAATTTATATAATGAATGATAATATGGGCTATTTTTAAGATGCTTTATAATATATGGATGATGATGGTAGTCATAATAAATGTATGTTGTGGTGATGATAAAAATGTTAAGCAACTTGTTATTTGTTTGGTTTAATTTCCAAGTTTTAGATATAAAAAGGAAACTAAGTAGGGTAGAATGTAATTTGAGGAAAATGAAAGATGAATTGGTTAGGGTAGAGAGTGGCCGAGCTAACCTCCAAGGGCCCCATGCCCTCGAGAGTGCTACCTACATAGTCCCGGTGAAAAGGGACCTCAGCCGATGTAGTTCTCCCATGAGCTAGGGAAGAATATGAGGAGGTAGGAAAATGAGTTGGTAGGTTTTAGGCATGATTTGGGTTTAGGTCTATTAGGTGTGGGTGGGTTATAGGAAAATTGGTATAGGTGATGTCGATTGTGGAAAAGAAAAAGATTACCCCAAAGGTAAGCGTCGAGGACCAAGTCCTGTATAAGGTAATCAAAATGTAAATAAAGATGGTTAAAAGATAAGAAGGGGCAATAAAGCCACCTGATTGGTTAGGATCATACCGAGTAGATCATACCTTGGAGGAGGTGATGAACGTAAGACCCTAAAGACATTGCATGATTGATTGTTCTAAGGTGAAAAGTAGTCACATGATCACCAAATGTCTTGGTTTCCAAGAGGTCCCTTGAGGCGGTAGGAAAATGGGAGTGGGAATGGTGAGAGGGTGAAAGGTGGTTAATTTTTATATGATATGAGGTGGCATGCTCTTTGGGCAAGAGATCCAGGTCACAATGGGCAAGTCCATGACTAAAAAAATTTTCTGTTTTGACTTGTATTTGAGATAGACTGATCGATGCGGGAAGTCTATATGGGATGAGGAAATGAACTCCTTGAGGTCTTCGTGAAGCTGATCGATGTGGGAAGCTTCAAATTCTCTCATTTTTTTTTTTTGAAAGGGCTTTACATAGCTGTCCTTCGAGGGAGCAAGTCTATTTATAGCAGCGATTGTAGAGAGAGGAAGATGTCCTTTTGAGGGAGTCATCTTTTTATTAGAAGTTTGACTCAAGGAGTTGGGTCCCATGTGAGGGCTTTGAAGTCATGGACAAGACCAAGGTGAAGAATAGGATTCTTGTTCGAAAGCAGGTGAAATGACCATGGGATCTCATCTATAGGTAGATGAAAATTATCCATGAGAATCATGCTATGTGCAATGGCCGTGGTACACATATTCAAGAGAAGATAACAAGTGATGGGTGCTCACGTGATTCTTGTTTAATCATTGGTGAGGTGTATGAAGTGGATAGCGCTCAAGGGATGAGCATGGAAAGAGGCAAAAGGTGATGTAGGACTATAAGTCAACAATAGAATGGTCAAGATATGCAAGGCATTAAGGGGCTCAGGTTTGGGTTTACCATCGAGTGAAGATAAATGATAAGCACCTATCCATAAGTATGGGTCACGATGTATGGTCCAAGCCAATTAGGAGAAAATTTTCCCCGCTTTTTTTTTCTTCTTTTGGTTACATGTTGATTTTCTTTCAGGACAAGGTCACCGACTTGGAAGGTTCATTCATGGACACATTTGTCATAGGCACGTTTGATACATTTTTGGTAAACTTGAAGGTGATCAAGAGCGTTAAGACAACATTCATCTAATAACTCAAGTTGTGCTAAATGGTCCTGAAAAAAGTCATCATCATTGAGCATGTCATGGAGAGAAATGCAGGAGTGAGGGAATCTAGACTTCGAGAGGTAGAACAACCTCATACCGTAGACCAGAGAAAATGGTGTGGCAGCAAAGTGGAAGTGTGATACTAGTGCGTATGCCCATAGGGAAAAAGGAATGTGTGTATGCCAATCCTTCCCAATATCATTAACCACTTTCATGAGAATTTTGTTTAGGTTTTATTAGTGGATTCAGCTTGGCCATTGGTTTGTGGGTAATAAGGTGATGAGAAACTTAGTTGAATGCAAGGCATCACAAAGTTTTTGTAATGTTTTGTTTTTTGAATTGTTTTCCATTATCAGTGATGAGGCGATGAGGAACACCAAAGTGACAAATGATGTGATGATTGATGAACTCACATATTTTCTCGACTTTCATGGAGATGAGTGGTATGGCCTCAACCCATTTTGTGTAGTATTCGGTAGCGGTGATGATCCATTGATGTCATTGGGAAGAATGGGGGTTAATCTCTCCGACAAGATCCAAACCCCATTGAGAGAAGGGCCAAAGGTCACGGGTGACCTGTAAGGCATGACTGGGTGTATGATGAAGGTTGGCATGTTGTTGGAATTTTACACAATGTTTAACATAGTCAACAATCATGGTTAAGGGTCGGCTAGTAATAGCCTAGGTGAAGAATATGCTTAGCCACAACAAGGCCACTGAAGTGACCTCCACATATGCCATCATGAACTTCCTTAATGGTATAAGGAATTTCAGAACTCGTGAGGCATCGTAAGAGAATACCATCAAAGCCATGCTTATAGAGAAGGCCCCCATGATGACATAACGAGAGACCTTTTTAAGGAAGGCATGTTGTCCATTACGGGTGAGATCAAGAGGTAAGATGGAGAGAGAAAGGTAGTCGAGTATTGTTTATACCAAAGGTCACTCGGATCGGGGCAAAGTTTCGATAGAGTAAACTTCATGAGGTAAATAAGAAGGTGATTGGATTCATTGTATGGTGACAAAGATTTTAGAATCGGCAGGTGAAGCGGGTATTTGAGAAGCCAAGCAAGCCATGGTATCTGACAAATTTGTTAGTCAACGAGGGATGGTTTGAAGGGCGTAATGGTCAAAGGTGGTCAAAAGTATGTCTACATGATGTTTATACTTTTGAAGTATCTCATTACAACATTGGTATATACCATTGACTTGGTTTATGACCAATTGAGAATCACCAAAGATGTTGATTGATTTGACATCTAGGGCATAGGCAGCTTGAGACCTAATACGAGTGCTTCATATTCGAATATTGTTTATACATTCAAAATCTAGTTTGAAAGACAAAGGCATGGGTTCACCATCAAGTGGAATGAGGATAATACCAGCCCCACCCCACGCTGACACTTGGAACCATCAAGAAGAGTGTCATTTGGTAAGTGGGTTCATCCAAGGAAAGGGTAGCAATTGACTCATCTAGAAAGTCAAAATTAGAGGGTTGATCCCCAGAAATAGGTGCGTCGCCAATTGGTCAGTGATAGCTTAGCCCTTGATGGAATTTTGATGAATGAATTTGAGGTCGAGGTCAGCTAAAGCATAAGCCATCATGTGGCACACTGATTTTGATAAGGTTTGGCATACATGAAGTGTAAGGGGGTCGTGTTGGTTACAACATAGGTTTTGTGGTTGAGTAGGTAATGATGAGAGTTTTGTGGCAATGAAAACTAAGGCTAAGAAAAGTTTTTTTGGGATGGGTGTATCGGGTTTCATAGTCCAAAAGAGTATGGCTTATGTAATAAACCACCTGCTCCCTATGTTGTTCATCGTGATGAGCGAGCATGGCTCCCAAGGAATGATCGGTAGCTGAGATGTATAGGTAGAAAGGTTGATCATCTTTAGGTGGAATGAGTATGGGTGGTTGGAGAAGGTATTGTTTTAAGGCCTCAAAAGATTTGTGGTAGTCATCATCCCATTTAAAGGAGACATCCTTCTTGAGCAGATGATGAAATGGTTGACACCGATCAGATAATTGTGAAATGAAATGGTGAATAGACTGCAACTTACCTTGCAGGCTATGGAGTTGTCTAAGGTTAGTGGGTGGAGGAATTTCCAGAATGGCCTTGACTTTAGCAGGGTCAACTTCTATACCACGTAGGAAACAATAAATCCCAGGAGTTTTCCTGAGAGGACCGCGAAGACGCACTTCTTAGGCTGAAGGTGAACACAATATTTAATGAGGTGGTCAAAAATGGTTTTTAGGATGGCAAGGTGCTCGGAGTGGCATTTAGATTTGCCAGAGAGGTCCACATGTAATCTTCCAATATACGATGCATGATGTCATGGAAGATGTAAGTCATAGCCCACTGATATGTGGCACCAACATTTTTAAGGCCAAAAGGCATGACTCGAGCAGAAGGTCCCCCAAGGGGTGATGAACGAGGTCTTGTGTTGATCCTCTAGGGAAAGCAAGATTTGGTTATAACCCGAAAATCCATCCATGAGTGATAGCATCTCGTGACCAATGGTAAGGTCAACCAGTTGATCAATACCGGGTAGAGGGAAATCATCCTTTTGGGAAGGAGGTTGAGGTCATGGAAGTCCATGTAAATGTGGAGTCCCCCATCACCTTAGTGATAGGGACAATGTTAGAGATCCAACGAGGATAATCAATGGGTAATATGAAGGAAACATGAAAGAAGATGTTGAAGTTCTTCTTTGACGAGAAGGGCAATGTGAGGGTGCATTTTCCTCAGCTTTTGTTTGATGGGTTTGGCATCGAGAATGGTTACGATATTGTGGACCACTATGGTGGGGTCAATACCAGGCATGTCTGCATAAGACCAAGTGAAAGCATGGTTATGATCTTTGAGAAAAGAAGTGATGGCTTCCTATTCAACAACATCTAAAGATTGACCGATCTTTAGGATGTGCGGGTCATCCTGAGTATGGATGTTGATCTCGATAGTCGATTCATTCAACATGGTTTGCATCTCAGAAGGTAATGACCGATGAATATATGAATCTTCTACACCAAGGTAGGTGAGTATAGATTCATCATCCTGACATTGAACGATGTTAATGGAAGGTGTATCATCATCGATCATTTCAGGGTACAGAAGGGAAGAGAGGAAGGGCCTCGCCTCACATTGATAAGTCAAAGGCCCCAAGGAAATGGTGTTTATGAAAAAAAAAAGTTAGGAGGGATAGATTCTGGATCCATCGACTCCGTCGGTGAAGGTGAAGGTGGTGATGAAGGTGGAGTGGGTGAAGAAGGTGGAGAAGGGTTGATGTTCTCGATGGGTTCAATGTGGGCTTGCTTAGTAGGTGGTTCAGCAAAGCCGATACCACTATGGTCATTATGTTTGTGGGTGGTACATGGATGATAAAGATGGGCAGCCTTGTTTGTAAAAATCCAAAACCAAAACCCTTCCACACACATCGGTGCAGGAAGGTGTGGGTGAAACGGTGATTGGTGAGAGACTGGAAGTCAACGGAAAATGGGTGGGTTTGTGATGGTGGTTCGGGTGTGTAAGTGGTAGTATCAAGTCCCCCATAGGTGAGACTGGTATGAGAGATGAGGAGGACCATAAAGGAGGTGTTCTCCTATGCGGTGATCATAACGAGGGTGTTGGTGAAGACTTCCATACTCTTGTGGAGTAAGGAATGTGTTGACACTATATAAGTGATATTCTCCCAGAGTGAGGCGTTGAAAAATGCCTTCCAAGGGATCGGTGGTTGGTATGTGGGTAGCTGGAATAGATGATGTGTCGGAGGTCATGCGGAGAGGTGGAGCTAATGGATTGGGAGGCCGATGGGTCAGCCGTGGAGGTTGTGGCAGCGGTAGGAATGGAGGAGGTATGTGCGGTTGAGGTAGCAACTGTACTTGGTAAGTGGGGGTGTGGGTGTAGTGGTAGTGGTCGAGGAGGTAGATGCCTTAATGGGTATGAGCATGTCATTGGGTCAGTAGAGCATGTTACATGTTTTAAAAGGTGATGGATCAGCTAGAATGGTATAGGTGTGTCCTTCATGTTCAAACTTTACACAACGATGCAAAGTGGAAGGAACACAACCCATGACACAAATCCAGGGTCTTCCAAGCAATAAGTTATATTGAAATTCCCCCTCCAAGACATAGAATAGCTCTGAATAGTGTGGGGGCCCACATGAATGTGGAGAATGACAGTGCCTAGTGTAGAGGTGATAGTGTCATTGAATGAATGCAACATGACAAGATGTTTATGCATGTAATTGTCGGGTATGTGCATTTGAGTGAATGCATGGGATGAAATGATGTTAATGCTAGCACCCCATCAATCATTACACATCAGTACACGTATATCATCGATGTGGACAAAGATGAAGAGGGTTGGGTCTGGGTCATCTGTTTGGTGCGGTGCGATCTCTTCCTCTGAGAAGCTAAGGGAGGCTACTTGGTGAGTAGGGTGAGGTGTGGATAAAGGTGGAAATTTGGTGAGAGAGGCTACATGATGGGGTGTGATAATGGAGGCTACGGGTGTAGGGTCATTGGGTAAAACCTCAATAGATTGAAGAACCTCCATGAGAGCTTGATGATGGGATTCCGAGGTTTGGATGAGGTCATATAGGGACATTTTGAGGGGAGATTGGTGTAATTTTTTGAGCATGGTGTGATGTGTGACCCCATTAGAAATAGGGTATGTGGGTCCATGGATAGTAATCTTAGGTGTGGGTGCAGATGGTATGTTGGGTATAGGATTGGTTGGTGGGTCAGTTTGCCTTTTCCTTACCTTTATCCTTCTGAGCATGGGTAGTAACGTGGATCATGTTGATCTGAGGGGAGTTGGAAAATGAGAAGGTGTAGGGTGAGTGGTATAATGACATGACGGACAAAAACCTACCGGGGAGAAAAAACCTTGTGAGGTGAGCTGGGTGCAACGACATTTAGGTAATGGTGTAGCAAGTTCTCTGATGTGAACCATGTTAATTTCAAATCTTGGAGGTGGCTCTAGGAGCTGTGGGGGTGGAGGTCATGGTTGTTGAGTGGGAAGTGAGGGAAGGACTATGGGAATGGGTGTCGGTGAAGTAGGGTCCTCATCGAGAAGGTCGTCATCATCAAAGTTGGCTTCCGGAGGACACAACTGGATAAGGATGGTTTTCAAAGCCTTGCAGTTCTCCACATCGTGCCCTAACACACGATGGTAGGCACAAATTTTAGTGTCATCAAACCCTTTTGGCTTGGGTTTGAGGGGGTCATAAGGTTTGAGTGGCGGTAATGTGATAACAGAAGTCTCAAGGAGGTTGGTTAATATTTTGGCATAGGACCCCGCTAGTGGATCACAATGGGAAGTGAAAGTGGGTTTGGGTGTAGGTGTGGCTGATTGTTGAGGAATGGTCCTTGTAGGAGGGGGAGTGGGTTGAGCCATGGTTTTGGGTGCTAGAGTGGTCTTGGGTGTTGGTCGTGTTTTTTTGGGTAGGGGTATGGTAGATGAATGGGTAGGAGGGTGTATGGTTGCTTTGACTACCTTATTGGAGGGTAGCGGATTTTTGTTTTTGGGTTGCACCTTCTTGGGTAAAGGTGATATGGGTGTATGAGATCTAGAGGGAAAAGTAGATGGGGGAAGAGGGTGAGTTACCCATGGGATAACGGAGGTGCTGTGAAGGTAGATGATGCGGGTCGAGTAGGGGGTGTGAGAGATAGAGACTGAAGTGTAGTGGGTAATGAAGAAGTTGTTGAGGGTATTGGAGGTATGGGTGGTAAAGATGCTGCAGGTGTAGGTGTAAGTCATGTCGGTGCTTGGGTAGGTTAGAGGTTTGTGAGGAAGGAGTGGGCTGTTGTGTTTTTGGTTTATTAATGGGTGGAAGTTTCTTGATCATGTTGGGAGGTTGAGGTCCTAAGATGGATGGAAAGGGTGAAGGTGATGCAGGTATGATTGGCGCCACTGGGTATGAGTTATATGGGTTTGGTTCTTTTGTTTGGGTGCCGAGTAGGTTTGGTGTTGACTTTGGAGGATGTGGCTAAATCTAGTTTGATAGGTGGATGAGTAAGGCTGGTGGTTGGGGTGACCCCTAAGGTAGTAATAGGTTTAGTCGAGGAAGATGATGAAGGTGTGGGTTTGGATTTAGATGTATGTTGGGTTATGGGTAAGGGAGTATGTTGAGCGGTGCAGAGGGTTATGGAAGAAGTAGTGATAGAGGTGGTTGTGCTCAGTTCAATTGGCTGAAATATTTTTGGGTAGATAGTGGAAGTATCAACAAGTGACATCTACATTTGTGTTGAAACAGAAGCAGAAGACCCCCACAATAAGGCTCTGTCCACATAATCTAGGTGATCGGCCAAATGTGAGAATGACACGTCTGTAGGTGATGTTGATGAGGACCCAATGGCTATTCCCGTAAAATGTGTCTTAGAGATGGGAAATTTGTAGCTTCAGCTTCCATGGGTAAGAGAGCCAAAAGTAGGTCTGCAGGATCTTGGGTAGCTGATGGAGAATGCTCACCTAGAGGCAAAGGTATCTCTACTAGATCTTTGATAGGTGGAGGAGAAAATGGGTGCTCCTCTATAGGTGGAGAAGATGATGGGTGCTCCTCTGTGGGTGGAGGAGATAATGGGTACTCCTCTGTGGGTGGAGGAGATAAACAAGTATCTTCCATGGACTGAAGAAGTATTATGGGTGACGGTTCCCTAGGTGGAGAAGCCAAAGGTGAAATGGTCTCGATATTAGTGAAGGGCATCCTCCACGGTGAGGAAGGAGGTGAAAGGTGTTCCTCTATGGGTGGAGGAATAGGTGAGGTAGGTTCCAATGCAGAAGGAGGATTTCGAGCTAGAATTTCCTCTATGGAAGGAATATGGGGTAATTGGGAAGCAACAAGTGCATCACTAAAAATAGCATGGACCTCGCGGGTATGGCTATCATGAGTTGAGGTCTCACCGGTTTGATCGAGAAAAGGGCATGATTGGGAAAGGGTTTCTTGAAGATATGTAGGTTTTGATTGGCAGGTGCGTTAGGATTATCCATGGTTAACTCACCTTTCTTGAGCATTTCTTGGACAATGTTTTTGAAAGTGATGCAATTTCCATCACTATGACCCTTTACTCGATGATAGTTACAAGTCATGTTCTTTATACCATGCGGGCATGGGGTGAGTAGGGTCAAAACCAATGTGTGGTTTTATAGGTGGAAGGGTGATGGCCCCAGCTTTGATGAGATTTTCTAAGACAGAAGAGTAAGGCTCCCCAATTGGGGTGTATTTCCATTGTTCTCGTCTGAATTGAAAAGTCTGGATGGGTGAGAGATTAGATGAGGGGGTAGCCTTGATTTGATGGATGAGCCGGACCGGCTTTGAGTACCACTGCATTAGTTAGTGGTGCCCTTAGCTTTTGAATAATTACTCTATGGTTTGGAAGAAGAAGAGGTATCATTCAACTTGAATGCCAAATTCTTATTGCGTAATTGGATTTTCTTCTCTTTGATGGCCCAAATCTCTAACTTTCGTGCCATGGTGAATGCTTCATCAAATGTTTGGAAAGTATGAACCTACAGGGTGGTGAGATGTGTCTAGCACAAGCCCATGTGAAGAGCTCGATGAGTTTGATTTGTGGTAGTTGGAAGGTGAGTTGATTGATCAGGCTACGCCAATGAGCAACAAAATCTGTGATAGATTCATCATCATACTGACGCGTGGAGTATAGGTCAGTCATGGTAACCTTCTTGATGATATTGATGGAGAAGTGATCCAAGAAGGCTTGGGCTACCTGATTAAATGAAAATATAGAGTGTCTAGGTAACCCACTATACCAATCTAACGCAGGTCCAATCAGAGACATGGGAAAGGTCCTTAAGAGCAAAGCATCATCATGAGTGATTAGGTAACACCCATGTTTGAACAACCACAAATGTTGTTGTGGGTCTTCCTTGCTATTGAAATGGTTGAATTTAGGCATTTCCCAATGTATGGGGTATGGGTGAATAGGAATGGATGGGTGGATAGGCTCATTGCAAATTTCATCATAGGTGAGAGTATTATGGGAGCTAGAAACCGATGCCTCCAATGTCTACATCTTGTCCATCATTAATTTGATTAGGTCATTGGTAGGTTGCGATGATTGGGTGCCTCCTGTAGCGTAAGAGGGTTGGTGTTGGGCATGTAACAAGGGTGGCATTCTAGTATATGGTGCTTGCCATGTAGGTAGATTGAGAAGGAGGTAGTGAAATAGGGGGTACATACCCGATGGAATGAATAACAAATGAAACAGAGGCTGCTGATAGTATGTATATGGAGGTGGAAGGGTCATGGTGACCCTAGTGGAAATGGGGGCTAACGATTGGGGAATAGAAAGGACCACATTTTGAAAGGGGTGGGGGTCACCGACACGGGAGGTGGTTGTGTAGCTACGGGTATATGCGAGACAATAGGGGTGGATGAGGTTGTGTTTTGAGTGGTTGTCAAAGGTATGGTGGATGTGGCGGGTGCAACGGATGTAGTAGATGCTACAGTCATAGTGGGTATAGGACCTAGCTGTGAAATGACTAGGGGTAAAGTAGATGCGGGCAACATGGAGCTAGATGGGGCTAACGTAGGAGTGGGAGTGAGAGTTGGGGGGATAGATATGGGCATGTCGTATATCAACTGACCCGAGGCATCTCGAGTGGATGAGTGAGAAAGATAAAACTGCAAGGTGGCAGGTTTTGGTCAAGGAGTCATGCAAACTCCTCATCTCCAGTGGCGATAGTGATAGGTTGGATAGGATCCATGGTGGGTGATAAAATGGAAGGTGGTGAAGGGCTAGGTGGGAGCAGTTGACAACTGGTGTGGAATACGAGTGCATTTAGCTTGTTCATGCGTCGCATACCATGTGAACATAGTATTGATCAGGTTGGGTTGCCCTTTTGTAAATGACACAGAAATACAACAAGAATAGGAAGAACATGCGGTAATAAATGGATTAGGTACCAAATGTTAGTTAGAAAGTGGCACAAGATAACTGATGCCGGTTAGGGAAACCATGTGCGCGCTGGTTACCAAGGTAACCATTGCCGGTCACTGTGGGAAATGGACAATTGGTCAAAAATAAGGTATAAGGCCAAATTTGATAGGTATGCCAAATACTTGACGAGATTTACAAGGTCAATGGGAATGATAATAGTGACAGGGACTCTAAATAGTTGAAGAAGGTGAATAAATGTCCTTTTGGGTAGGTTAACCAAAATGACAGTGAACCGACGCCAGTTGGGTATAACCGATGATGATGGTCAGAGGGTAACCGACGATGGTCACTGGACCGACACCGGTCACTGTGAAATTGAAACAATGATGAAAGAAAATGGTTGTGAATTAAAATATGATGTGGAATCAAACCCAAAATTCTAGAATGATGAGAATGTGGTCCAGGCACACTCAAAAGAAGCCAAAATACACCAACTATGATGAGGAGCGTGCAAGGAGAAACAAGAAGAATGAAGAATGTGACCTCTCACCTCAAAATGTAAGCCAAGCAGAAACACTAAGAAAAATGTGATCCTAAGAGTGCCTTTTCTATTATGTTTGTTTAGCTTATGCTATTTAAGGATTGACTCATGAACTGTAGAATAGAATTTTTGGTGAGGATGGCTTCCTACAAAAGAAGGAGATCTAAAAGGTGAGGTTTCAGGTATGTTATGGCGGGGGTGGGCTTCACTCAAAGTATGACTCGATAGAGCAACGAGCTAGGGAGTACCTTGCCAATCCTCATATCAGTGCGATCATTGATAGGTGTTCCCAGGAAAGATGTTGTTTAAGAATATGTATTTGTTTTGAATTTGTGTAATTTGGCAAGACTCGAGAGAGAGAGAGAGATGTGCTTTCTATGATTCGTTTATCAACCATCAGCTGGGAATGACTTCCAGCATATAGGTTGCCCTCAATTAATGTGAGCTAATGTAATAAATCAGAATGAAATGCAATGATTTTAAGCCCAAATCGAAATATGAAGTTTGATGACACAAATGGATGAAGAGGAAGAGGGATGCTCTTTCACTAAAATGTAGAAAACAAGAAGAAATGGTTCTTTTTAAGTACACCAAAAGAAAGGTTTCTTTTAGAGCAAATAGAAAGAAAAAGAGGGTTACCAAGGAAGAAAATTAATGTGTATGCTTTTCAGAAGGGAAAAAACACACAAATTTTCCTAGGAATGAATAAAATGCAAGGAACCCCGAATGGGTCCCACCGGCATGCCAAAATGTTTCACCTAATTCTTAGATGTTTCTTTGAATATTGACGAAAATAGATAGGGTAATGGGCAGTAGGAGGAATACCTGTTGAAATGATGGTTGATAGGTTGTTGCGCGTGTGTTGACTCCTTGATCCACAGCTGATCGTGAGAGCTTCCTTTTGGCTAGGAGGAACTACCTGAAATGGAACACAAGACCACCAAATAAAAGTTAAACAATATGTGTAGTGAATTGCCTAGTGTGTGCTAGATCCGGAAGTGTGATACTTCCTGATGGATTGTCAATCCACTGTTTAAAACAATTTAATGTTGGTAATGAAGTAAATCCTATTGTAATTAAAATGATTTAGGTATCTCATTAAAAACACAATAAGAAAGATCTAATCTAACATGCTAGGTTAAAATAAGATCCAAAGGTCAAGTAGTTGGTTTTGGTCTCTGCAGGTCTGACAGAGGTCTTAGGTAGGTCACAGTGATTAAGGGTGATGCGAGAATAGGTGGGTAGGTTACTATTCTGGGATGTATTGGTAAATACAAAGACCGATGCCGGTTAAGGGTGACCGACGCCGGTTGGGGAGAACTGAAAGTGCCGGATTGTGGAAAACTGGGAATGCCACAGAATGAGCTTTGGATCTCCCTTATGATTACACAAGGGACTAGGCTGGTCGGAGTGAGGTATTAGGCTATTTGGATGGGGTTTGAGGTTTTAATGGGGATATGGAGGGGTGAGTATTAAAGGAGGTCAATGGGTGGCTAGGAGAACAAAGGATGAAGATACAATAATTAAATGAATGAACCAGAGGAGTAAACTATTCTACTTACTTGAAATCTGGTTCTGGGCACCTGTGAGTGATGAATGAAGGTGTTGGTAAGAGGTTGAATGTTGTTGAGGATCACCAAATGTTGGAAAGCTTCTGCATGGGCTGCATGTGCATTCCTTTTTGCTTGGTTGGATCAAATTTGTGCTGGGTGGTTGCTGGATGAATGTTGGATGTCTGTGCAAGAGAAAATGCTTGATCTCCTTCCTTGCATGCATGTTCTCCTGAAACTTGTTCTCAAAAGATGTGTTATCTCTCAGGAATCCACCAACCTTTTTCCAACCTCGAAAATAAGGTTGTTTTGGGGATTAAAAGGTGACCGATGGTGGTTCTAGCTTAACCGGCGGCGGTTAAGGGTAACGGTGTCGGTTAGGGTGGATTTTATAGGTTTACTAAACTAGGTAGATCCCCTTGATTTTCTAGGATCTCATGTCGTTAACCCGTGGATTAGATTGGAAGCTTCTTGTAAGTATGTGGGAATGTGGTTAGAGGGAATGTAGGCATTGATTTTTAGGGTTTGGGTAAGTCTTAGTTAGTTATGGCAACTTACTAAGAATAGGTCTTAGGGTGAGGTGGCTTGATGAGGTGTCTAGGTGAGGTGGATATGTGGGCATTATCTAAATTAGGCTATTTAAATAATAAATATGGTGAGGATAATGAATTAATTTAATTTAAATAATTAAATTAATATTATAGTGAGGTGAAGGGGGCCATGGCTAGGTGGATGTGTTCAAGGTGTTTTAGTCGAGGTTGGGGGAGGAAGGCTACCATGCAAAACCTGTTAGTGCAAATTCACATCACCCCCAAAATGACCTATGGATCTGATTTTCTAAGGCTGAATCCTTAATAGGAACCACCGACAAATTCTTCTAATTATTTGGTTGGTGTCTTCCACCTTATTTTTGATAGGTTGATGTGTTCCTGTTAAGGATTCAGCCTTTGGAGGCATATTCAAAAGCACATCTAGTGACTCCATCTGGTAAATAACTCATTCTCTAAGTTGTAGACCTATTTTCCATCCATTCTTCTTTCCATATCTTCCATCTTCTTTCATTCCATGAAGTTGTGCAATCATGACTTCATTTCCATCATGGAATTCACATTTAGAACAGCAACAATGTTTTCTACCTCCAACATGTTTTACAACTCCTTCAAATCAGCATTTTGATCAAATTCAAGATCAGCATACTTACCCATATGAGCAATACCAAAATCAGTTTGGTTGTGAATCATATCAAGAGCAAGGGTATGCATGTAATGAAGACAATCAAATGGAAGATGCTGATTTTGTGGAGAAAATCCAAAAGATGGAGGAAAAAATGGTGCAATCAAGAGCAACAACTCAAATGAAGGCTTTTAGAATTGGTTACAGGACTCCTTGTCCATGGGGAGGCCCTTTTCCAAGACACTTCAGCCCTCAAGAGAAGCTGGACTTCATGATGGAGATGCTGCCCCAACTTGCACAATGGACAATAGAGATAGAGACCTATAAACTTGGTGTTGAGAAACCTTGTCAATGGGTAAGTTCTACACCATCATTTGGGTTTTCTCTTTCCATTCCTCAAGCAACACCATCTCATTTTGAATGCCAAATTCCAAATCCAGCCCATGCTGCCCCAAGTGTTGATTCCATTTCTCCATCCCCTAGTCTTCCACCCCATCTCAATTCTTCTATCCTTTTCCCTTCCAAATAGCCACTCCCTACAAAGAAACAAAAGTTTCTATCTCCTCCAACACCACAAAAAATTGCAAAATCAATTGAGTTACAACCCACCCCTCCTCTTGCATTACCAAATCCATGTTGGGAAGATAAAAATTAGAATGCCAGTCAAGGAAAATAACAGCAAGAAGAAGAGCCAAACAAGGATGAAAAGATTAAAAGTTTGTTGAATTTGGCTCTTAAATTCGGGATTACAAAAATCCCCTTGATGGTGAAACCAATAGAGGAGGTTAGAGTTGAAGAACGAGTGGTGGCCAAGGCTGATTTTGTTGCAGCAGAAGAAGAGCAAAAAGAAGAAGTAGATCAGCAATCAGTTTTCTCATAATGTAGTGTCCATGTTGGCACTCTACTTGAAGGAAATGCTGGTCCAATTCAAGTTGCACAATCAGCCATGGAAAGAAGCTCTGAAGAAGATCTTGTAGTCCCAACTTGTCCTCTAGAGTAGCAGATTGAAGAGTTTGACTTGAAAAACTTCATGCTAGAGGAAGAGTTCAATCAAGAGCAAGATTGTCTTCAAATAATAGAGGAAGGAGAAGCTACTCCAAATCCAAAAGAAGAGGAGCACATTACAGCCATGGGGGAGAAAAAGGCAGATCCAAAGGCTTTGAGCACAAAGCAAGCTATAGAAGAAACTTCAGTTCTTCTTTCTACTTCATCTCTCTCAAGTTCTAGTGCTGAAGAAGAGTTTGATCTCTCAAACTCAATGTTGGAGGATGAAAGAAACCATGGTGATCAAGTTACAGATCAAGAGAACACCATGGGAGAGGTTGAACATTTGCAGCAGGACAACAATGAGGTAGTTTACCTGTCTGATTTGGAGGACTATTTTGATGAAGAAGAACTGGTTGAAATCACACCATCTTCTCCTTCATCATCCATCTTCCAAACACAAGAACCTGTTGTCATGGAGGAGAACTTTCATTTGCAGCAGCCTGCATCTTATAGCAGCTCTTTGGAATCAAGATTGGAAGATTTAAATCTTCCATGTTCTTCATTGGAGGAAGAGAAAGGGTAGAAAAGTTCTACCATTGCTTCCACACCATCCATTCAAGAAGGTCTGCAAGAAGATTCCATTTTTGGAATGGAAAATCAGAGTTATGGGCATATCAAATGGATCAGACCTTGCCCAATTAGGTATTTGGCTTCATTGGAGCCAAAGGAGAAGCCACAACTAGTCATGCTTGCCTCTAAGCATGAGGATGATATGCAAAGTTCCAAGGATCAGCTGTCATACCTCTTCAATCCAAATGCAGAGCAACTAAAAGAGGTATTGGATTTTTTTTCAGTTGACACCTTGTTGATTTGGGTAGAAGATCAGCTTCTTGTTGATTTTCCACTCATCCTAGTAGCCATACTCAGCTCCAAATCATTTGCATGGCTGTCAATTTTGAAGAAAGGAAGCTATTTTACACAACCAGTTGTAGGGTTTGTTTAGCTCACCTTTGCTTCTAGTTAGAGTAGAGTAGGTAGGTTTTCTTTCAGTAGAATAAGTGCTTGTGCACACTCTACATGTTCCATTTGGAGCATGTATGATTTTCAGTTTTGTACATAGTTTTTGGTGCTGCTGGTTTTGCTCTTTACGCCATTTCAAAGCATTTTGGTGAGAACAACTCTAGTTCAGTGGGTTTCCAAGTGGCTCAGAGAGGAATTTTTCAAAGTTCAGATCAATTTGTAGGCTACTACTCATGACTCCATGCCCAATGGATGCTTCAAAGGCTACTGATCATTCATCCAGCAGGCAGATGACCCCTCTGACTCGCCAAATTGTTATCCAAAATAAGCCCCCTACTTATTTTTGGCTAACTCCTCCTTCTTCTCCTTTGCTGGCACTTAAATGAATTTTGGCATGCTTCAGGTGCTCAAAATATTCTGGAAATGATCCCATCAGATAGGATTTTTTCTCACCTTTCCGAGAAATAAAATTTTCCTTCTAACTCCTTGTATTTTGCAAGTTATGGCTCGATGGAGTTTTGGAGGGAAAATTTCCCTAGAAGGCCCACAGACCAATCAAAATGTGCCACGTCAGCGGTGGAATGGCGGGTTGGTGGAGGTTAGTTAGAAAAATTTCCAAAGGGATTGATGGGGGTGCAAAGAAAATTTTGGTCCGAAACCCTCGCGAACCAATGGGAGAGTGACATGTGTCCATAAGGTCGACGGGAGTCGGGGGCACGGGGAATTTGGAAAATTTGCCAAAGTGTTTGAAATGGCGCAATGAAAATTTTGAGCCCGAAGGCCCACACCAATCAAAATTTTCACGTGTCCATGTGGCCAGCATAAGTCAAAGTGGTCGGGCACAAAGGAAAATTTTGGAGCGTGCCCCCGCAGGCCAATAAGAAGATGACACGTGGCAAAGGAGCATTGGGGCACGGAGTGATTTTGGAATTTTTTCCAAAAATTCAAAAAGGTGTAAAATGTCTATTTGAACCCATGGACCAATCAAAATGTGCCACATGGCATCGAGTGGTAGGGGGAGTTTTGGGAAAATTTTCCCAAATTCAAAAAAAGGGGAAATTTTTAAAGTTTCGGCCTCGCCAATCCATTTTTGCCCTATTTTTGCCCTAAATCTTCAGAGGGGCATAACTTTTGATCCAGAGCTCGATTTTCACGTTCTTTATATCATTGGAAATATGGTGAAATTATATACATGATGGAGGGTTCAATTTTTATTTTGATTGAGATTTATAGAAGAAAAATGGAGGAACATCCTTGGCATGCAAAAATGTAGAAATGGTTCCCAACCACCAAATTTAATGAAGTATGGGTCATTTTTGGATCTGCAGAGCAATGTACTTCAAAGTATGGGATTTTCCATGGGAACCCATCATTTTGTAGGATAATTAGAAGAATTTTTGTTGGTTGGAGTTGTAAATCAAACTTGCTCATGTTTTTGCACATTTCTTCATTCTACTTTGTGATAAAAGCCAGTTTTGGCTCATTTGTAAAGGTTGTTCATCATTCTTATCGACCTCTCCCCCTTATTTTCTTCCCTAGGGTTGAAAATGGAGTTTGAACCTCCTCCCATGCTCTGTAATGGCATTTTTTTCCTTTTACCATTAAAATGATGTTCGTGTAAACTTCTGGAGTAACAAAAATGTGTTTTGTGATGCATCTATCCATCCTTGTTCGTTTTTTACTTGTTTTCTTCTTGTCTCTCTTCATTGTAGGTATTTGTGTATGTTTGAATGTTCATTGAAGGTTTGGAGTTGTGTTCATGGAGTTTTGGAACATTTTATGTGTTAAATCTATCCTTCGGCTTGTGATGCATCTGTCCATCCTTCCCATTGCTCACCTCTTCTTGCTCCATAACAATTTTGATAGATGTTCATCATTTTCCTTCTCTGGTGTATCACCATTTTAGTCTAGGCTTCTATTTTTCCTCTTTTCTCTCTCTCCATGTCTCCTTGGAAGTTAGATTAGGATTATATTAGCTTTCCTGCATTGGAATAGCTTGTGGTAGGAAATTTAGAAAGAGGAACCAGCCTTCTTTGGAGAGCTTTCCTGTTTGCAAAGGTCCCACACTTTGGGAGGGCTCAATGTTGTGCATTCACACCAAATGACATTACCTTAGAAAAGTAGATCCATAGGTCATTTTGGGGTGCTTTGTGAATTTGCACTAACAAAACCTACCTCTCGCACTCTACTCCAGCACTTGGTATCTTATTCCTCAACCATTCTCCTAATAGAGGAATGATATTTTCTTGCCTCAACATTTTTCATACCTCCTTGACATCGTCTAGATCCTTCTGTGGAGCCTCAAGCACTCTTCTTCTACTCCAAATTTTGGGATTTCTCCTTTAGACATTGAATTTCCCCTTGAATACTCCTAATTACATCCATGGTCTCTTGATAGACTTCCTTCTGATGGGTAGGGTCCGGATACTTCCCATACACCACCTCTTCCCTTCTAATTAGTGGTCTCTAATTTAGTATCTCCCTGGTGCATGCATATTTAGCTTGGATCGTCACCCATACAGGTTCTAATTCTTCCTCATGTATCACTCTTGGAATCCACTTTGCAAGTCTTATTTCTTGACGCTTACCATCCCGATGCCTTTATCTTTTTGGTGTTTCTAGCTCATATGTTCAAATAGCTCTGGGCACTCCTCATACTTGTGCTTCTTTCTGCACAAAGAGAATTGTAGTAGGTCAAGAAATTCACACTTATAGTGCTCTGTAGACCCACAATTGTAACAAGTCCCATACAAGAACTCACTTCTTCTACCTCCACAGTTTCCACAACATCTACATCCTTTGTGAAAGCCTCTTCCACGAGCTCCTCCATCCGCATATCCTTCATAATGGTGACCATCGTCCTTGGAATTATTTGTAATGTTGGTTTGGTGCACACCAATATCAATGACATCATGTATCTGGTCAATCAATCTACAATCCTTAATGTCATGAGTAGTAGAGGTGCAAATCTTGTAGTAAAGCACGACACATTTTTTACAAATCACTCGTTACAGAGTGAACACCTACTTACATCATGATCTCCATGGAAAATCTCATAGTCTACTATCATGGTGCACACTGATCTTCGAGGAAAACTATCCTTTGTGTGCCCCTCTACCTCACAATTTGTGCACCATAGGCCACTGTGAGTCTCATGCACCGAGTTCACAGATAGATTCTCTAGATTTTTTACCATTGTAATAATTTGAGCTTCAAGAAAAGGGCTAACATCATTATCCACGCTTCCAATAACCTCAATGTGCAAGGAAGCCTCCAAGGCCTTGCGTGGGTCTATGAAAGTCTTATGTGAAAGTGCTCTCCTAAAAGGTGTTATCAACCCTCCAACAAACCACTAAGCATGCTTTGAGAAGGATGAATATCATAAGATAGTTTTGATAAGAGATTCTTAAAACACATGTCATATTCCCACACACTCTCTGCCATACCTTATTGAATCTCCTTCAGTGTGCTAATTCTCTTCTATTCAAACTCAGGGATATGAAATTTAGCTAAGAAGGCATTCCACAACACGGTGTAATCTACCACTATCTAGTGGGGGTCATACTTCTAGTACCAACTATGTTTGCATCCCTCGTAACATTGTTACAAACCCGACTTTCCTTCGCCTCTAGGGTAGTGATCCCCTTCATGTGCCATAGTAACTCACACTTGTGTACATGCTCTACAACATCCTCAACACCTTTGTAGTCTGGTAGATGCAAAGACATTTTGAAAAATACTTGCTGAGGTGGTTGAGGCCCATGTCTACCTAATCTAAAACCTTGATTCCCTTCGGTGTTGCCTCTACCACTAGATCCACTAGATCCACCAATGCTTGTCCCTCCTAATCCACTAGATAATCCAGATCCACTCACTCCACTAGTTACTATTCCACTAGATCCACCTCCCATAGTTGGTAAAGGCCTTGAAATGGTTGTGCCTTGTGTCCCCACTATCATGCTAAAATACATGCCAACAGTCTGTGATATTGAATCGCTACCAGATGTGTGTCCTGTGCCACTTCTAGATGTGATACCCAAGCTTTATGTACCCGTAATTTTCCCAAATGTTACTCCAAACAATATACCTCCAAACATGGGAATTGATTGTGTAGCCATGGATGTGCCAAATGAAAAGTTATATCTCCTAGGTCCTAATTGGTCATTCCCACCAATACCAACTGGGTTAGAAATACTTATCTCTAGATTTGGAAAACTAAGCGCCGAGAGGTTGGTCACACAGTGGATCTAGATGCATGCTGATAGCTCTCCTTTCTCCAAGTGATGAGCTCTCATCAGAAGCTGAAGGGGTCTCTCTCTCATGCTTGCCAAGATGGGGTAACACATACCGATCGTGATCCATGTCCTCTACATGAACCTCAATTCCTTCCCGTAACATTTGCTTCCATAAATCCATCGCTCCTGCAACTTTGCATTGTCTATCTAACTACCTCTCATGAGCTTCATTATGCTTGAGTCATCTCTCTTCCCTCTCTTTTTAGCCAAAAATGCTGCCATATTTCTCCACCCTATCTTCCTCACCCAGCGCTCATAAAAGCTTAGACGACCATGGGAAATTCTTCTAAACTCGGTGTAATAATAATTATCTTTATAGTTAAAGGGATAACATGCAATAATAATCCTCTTGGCTCCCTCAAGAACTCAAACTCAAAAATATTAGGATAAGAATACGTAGAAATTACGTACTCCAAGGTGTAACTCATCAATACTCTACTCCACCAATGATCAACAACACATGTCCATGTTAGATCAGCATCATGCAACCTCTGATACTCATCTTGGGTCCATATGTGAAGTCTATAGTACCAGTTTGATCTAGATATATATGTTGAAAGTCATTTATACAAGTCCACCGAGAAACAACAAAGAAGGTCTCATACAGATCATGATAAAAATGTTCTTCTACCCATTTACATTTATGAAACTTAGGTCCAACATTGAATCTATGAGTGAACTCATCCTCCATACTTTTAAGCCATGCTTTGACATTGTCCAAGGTTAAGCACTCTGTCATCACGCACCATTCTCACAACAAATTCAAAAAGAGGTCTCGACAATGGAACCAAGATGTAGTCATTCATTTACCCTTAATAACTTCACTAACCCCAAGCGCGCCAACCTATCACCCAACGGGTGCTAGGTGCTCATCCAAGGCATGTGCGGGTGCTAAGCCACTCCTTTATGTGAGCTTTGTGAGATGGTTCCACCATTAATGGAGGATGATTTGCAAAAGCTTAATTACATTCACTTATTTAAGGAGGTAGAAAATGCAACTAGCATATCTATATTTGGTGCATCACAAAAAGATAAAGAACATTGCAAAAATCATGATAAACTGAATATGAGCCATGATAAGTCAAATTACATGACAATTTACAACCTTAAGAAAAATATATAGAATGAACCTAAAGATATATTGATTTAACATAGTCCAGGTAGCCATATTACAGTCAAAAGGGTCATCTCATATCATATATAGTAAATGACAGGACTTAATTCCCACAGATTCCTTCCCCATATGAGATCCTAACTATAATTTTCCCATTTTAACACTTATTACAGATCCTAGTGCCATAAAAAGGTGTTTCACCTGATTCTTAGATCGTTCTCAAGTTTTCACTAAGCAGATAGGGTAACGGGCATAGGAGGAATACTTGTTCAAATGTTGGTTGATGGGTTGTTGCGCGCGTATGACTTCCGAATCCATAGCTGATTGTGGGAGATTCTTTTTGGCTAGGAGGAACTACCTGTAATGAAAACAAGACCACAAAAAGGAATTAAACAATATGGGTAGTGATACTTCCATGATAGCTGTCGGTCCATTGTTTTAAACAATTTAATGATGTAAACAAAGTAAATCCTATTGTTATTTAAAATGATTTAGGTATCTCACTTAAAACACAATAAGAAATAGATCTAATCTAACAAGCTAAGATAGAATAGAATCCAAAGGTCAAATGATTGGTTCTGGGTCTCTACAGGTCTAATAGAGGTCTTGGGTAGATCACAGGTGAATGAGAGTGAGATGAAATTTGGTGGGTAGGTCTCTGTTCAGGGCTATATGGGCAAATACAGAGACCGATGTCGGTCAGGGGTGATTGACGGTGGTTAGATGTGACTAGTGCCGAATACTGTGAGATCTAGAAATATCACAAAATAAGATCTTGGTCTCCTTTGTGATTGCACAAAGGACTTTGGTTGGTCAAGATGAGGTATTGGGTGATTGGAGTAGGATTTGGTGACGTTTTAATGGGTATATGGAGGTGTAAGTGTTGGAGAATTTCAATAGGGGCAAGGCAAACAATGGATGATAAAATGATGATGAAATGAAATACACCAGGAAAGTATGACGTTATACTTACTTGGATTCCAATCCTGAATGCATGTGTGTGAGGGATGGAGGTGCTAATGAGGGGTTTGAAGGCTACAAGTGATCACCAACTGAAGAAAAGCTTCTGCATGGGCTACATGTACTCTCCTCTTTTCTTGGATAGATCAGATCATGGCTGGGATGTTTATGCAGGAGAAGATGCTCAATCTCCTTCCTTGCATACGGGTTTTTGCTAAAATTTTCCCTCACGAAGATGTGTTATCTCTTTGAGATGTATTCTTACTCATCAACCTTCTCCCAATGTTTTCTAACCTTGAGAATAAGGTAGTTTAGGGGTTAAAAGGGTAACTCGATGGTGGTCCAAATTTTTACCGGTGATGGTTAGGGGTAATCTGCCAGGCGTCGGTCAAGGTGGGATTTCCTATGTTTACTAAACTAGGAGATCCTCTTGATTTCCTTAGATCTCATGTCGTTATCCCACGTATTAGGCTGGAGCTTCTTGTGAGCATGTGTGATGTGGTTAGAGGGAATGTAGGCATTGATTTTTAGGGTTTAGGTAAGTCTTAGTTAGTTATGGCAACTTACTAAGAATAGGTCTTAGGTTGAGTTGGCTTGGTGAGGTGTCTAAGTGAACTATATGTGGGGATATTATTTAAATAAGATATTTAAATAATAAATATAGTGAGGATAATGCATTAATTTAATTTAATTAATTAAATTAATATTAGTGGGGTGAAAGGGGTCATGGCTAGGTGAATGTGATGAAGGGTGCTTATTTGTCAAGGGACCAAAGGGGAGTGTGACCTAATTTTAGTGTCTACATTTTGCCCCTTTTTGTTACGTAGCTTGTATTAGTAAGCAACACTAACAAAAATAAGATGTGGTTGCCCCATGTGTGGGTAAAGGTGATCCCCCTCAAACCAGGAACTGACGAGGTAGCAGGCTGAAGTGGTGAGTGGTTTGATAAAAGGAAAATGTGAGGAAAAGGTAGGTGGGCATGGGGAAAAAAGGGTGAAAGGTATACTCGGGAAATCTAGGTAATGGGTCAGGGTCAAAGGTAGCAACAATCAAATGCACACACACATATAAACTACAACACGCTATCAGGTTGAAGAGCAGGCAAACTCTACATTGTCTAAGGTTGATATGTTTATCCAAACAAGGTTGAAGTGAATCCAGTATCCAAGGTATAGGATATGGTCATGAAAACACAACGTAGGTTAGGTGTAGGAATGTTTAGGTATGTTCTGGTACACCAAAGGTAGGGTCAGGATAAATGGTCATAGCAAGAGGCTAGGTAAGGTCATCAGGACAATCAAAACAGTAATTGATTTTCGTAAGGTATAGTGAACACATGAGGTCAAAGGTCACTAGCAATGGTCCAAGTAAAAATATCTAGGTCACGACATGGGTAAGGCCAAGGTAGGGGTAAGAGAATAAGAAGTTCCCAAAGGAGGACAAATGGAGGTAGGAAGTGATGAGGTCAGGAAAGGTTAGGTAATGGGTTGGGTAAAGGTTGGATGGGTAAAAGAGCAGGGTAAAGGGTGGGGTAAAAAGGAAAAGTAAGGGAACTGTGTGGTTGAGGGTGACCAATGGCGGTCATGGATAACCAATGTTGATATAAGAAAACCGACAACGATTAGGTAGGGGTACGCGTGACTGATGTTGGTCAATGGGAACCGATGTCGGTTAGGTCGGTTGGGTTATAAAAACAAAAATCCACGTTTTTATTTTTCATTTATTATTTGTGTGAAGATATGACAAAAAAGAGAGAAATGAGGGAAAAGTGTCTAGAGGAAACAAGACAAAGAGGTGAGCATATGTGATTTGATGAGGGTGGGTTGGTGAGCAAGGGTCCACAAGATCGGGGTGAGAGATTCAATTGGTCGGAGGTTGCGGGAGCTATTCGGTGATGGCAGAGGGCTGAAGAGGGATTGGGCGGCCACCACACACGGTGGTCGAGATGTGACACCGAGACAGCAGCAAGTGGGGACGAGGTAAGTACCTAATTCTATATTGGTGATTAGATAGATGAGAGGTTTTGGTTATTGTTATTGGTAGGGTTTTTGTTTTTTTGTTTGTGTGGGTAGGGGTGGAATAATGGGAAATAAGATGGGGGGGAGGGTAGTAAATTGTATAGGTGGGGTGGGTAGAGGTCCTAGGGTAGTGTAGGTCATTGTAGGTGGGGTAAAAGGGGCAGGTGGGAGAGTTTTTTTCTAAAAAAGGGGGTTGAGAAGTCGCAGGATTTACCATGACAGTGGCCGAGTCGGTCAAGCTTGGCCGATGTCGGTTGGGTAGAACTGGTATCGATCTCCAAATAGGTTACCGATGCCGGTTAAGTGATAACCATGGTCAGTAAAGGTGAATCGGTAGCGGTCACCAACTAGGTGACTTATGCCGCGGTTTAAAGGTGACCAAAGTCGGTTAGAATAAACCGGTCTTGGTTAGGCTTTTAGGCAAAAGGGTACAAAAGTGATGTTGGTTAGGTAGTTGAGATGGGTAGGGTGAAAATAGGGTGGAGGGTAATGATAATTTGTGAATATGGTCATGGATTAATGTCATGCTTGATTGGATGCGGGGAGAGCACAGAGATACACATGCAAAGACAGAGTTCCGCCTCTGCTAGTGACATTGCATGGCTTAGCGACCCCTTTGGAGTTGTAACATGTGGAGGAAGTGGGCTTGAGTAGGATTTGGTGCTACCAACATGTTTTTTGGTAGCCTAGCTTGATGGTCACGCTCATTGATATATGGGACTCTATGACCAACATGTTCCACCTTCCGATAGGTGAGATGACAATCACCCTGGAGGACGTGTTCCGATTTTACAGTTACCCATATTGGGTGCCTAGGTTTACTCTATCTCCTCCGAGGCCTCATAGGAGCTGATCGGGATAGTTTTTGATGAGGGGACGGGGATATGAGATTCCATAGTGTCAGTTTGAGCTATGGCAAGATGTACCTAGCCCATCCGGATGAGACGAGGCTAGTGGTTCTATTGATGGAGGTAGTGTGTTGCTATGCACTGCCAGATGTAGAGGGTGGACACTTTCCCGATCACTGATGGGGGTGCTCCACGATATGATGGTAGAGGAGACCTAGTTTTCCTGGGCACCAGCATTCTTGGTGTAGCTATACCGAGAGTTGTGGGCATATGGGCGGTTGCATAGGTTTAGCATGTGTTGTACATTTATACGCACTGTTGGGCCTACGAGCACATAGTCTGTGTTTGACCTATAGGGATTCCCCGAGAAGATGCATTCCCAACGAGATCATGTGCAAGGTGGGATACAAGATATGGGTGCCGGTGGTATGAGAGTAGAGATCAGATAGGCCGACACATGATGTGGCCCATTTTCGGTAGTTATTAGAGGGGTTATCCATAGTGGACATTATCTGGAGGCCATATGTGGCATTCCCCTCATATAGGCACATGCATGAGGAGGTAGTTGAGCTCCAGCTAGAGAGGTGGATATAGGGTCGCCGGCCGGGAGGATGAGATGATCCCGGTAGATAGGGTCCAACAACAATTTGGGCTCATACAAGACATTCCTCCGTCCTTCCCACAGTATCAGAGAGATGATGTGGAGAGGCCTCTACCTCTACCACAGCCTATAGTGCCTACAAGGGAGGAAGAGGAGGTAGTGTATCGGTGGATAGATGAAATTGGATGTACAGACAGGTACAAGTAGTGGTGGGCAGCTTAGTTATGAGCCATACCACCTAGACCGAGGCAACTAGACTTAGCTACCATTATAGTGCAGAGAGACACCCTACAGGGGTAGGTAGTGATGTTGATTACCCAGATAGGTATAATGCGATACACAATTAGAGGAGTCAAAGTTAGAGGTAGTAGAGCTACAGGCACAGTGTGGCAGTATGTAGGCCCAGGATGGCGAGAGGAGAGGATGGAGGAGATGGAAGAGATGGAGATAGAGATGGTTAGGTGGCAGCCTTACTGGATCAAGTGGAAAGTTTACAGGGCCAGTTGGCCACATCCCAGGCACAGATTGGGGCCTTACAGCACAAAGGGCGGGGCACCACCAAAGGCATAGGAGTAGGTCCTAGTTCACATGCCAACATAGGATAGGGTGTTACAGGGTAGGTCACTGCAGGCGTGGTGGCACGGGGCCGAGACCTATGGGACCACCACAGACCATGCTTGTATCTAGGTTACAAGATTCCCTAGGTGAGGTGAGATATTATTAGGATCAGTTCATGGCGGCCGGGATAGACTTCCTATCTTACGGAGAGTACAGGCACAATAGGTGTCTAGTGAGAGGAAAATATCCCACACGCATATTGTGGACAACACAGAGGTCGGTGAAGCTCCAAGGCCCGATCGGGAGAGGCCACTAGTGCACAGTGACCAACACTAGGTGAGGTGCCAGCAGGGACACAGAGGCCGAGGGTGTAGGTGACATAGAGATGGAGGACATCCGGTGAGATGTCTGATATGTGGTCACTTGATTTTTGATGTATACTAGTGATTTTTGATATATATGTCAGCTTGTGTCCCTAAGACAAAGTGAGGATGTACGAGTGATTTTTATATTTTGAGCATATACCAGCCTACGTGCCAATGACATTTTGTATTATATATATATATATATATATATATATATATATATATATATATATATATATATATATATATATATATATATATCGGCTGCGTCTGACATTTTTGAGATGATATACATGATGAGATAGACATGTTTATTGAGATACACATTTATTCATTTATATGATGAGAGACATGATATTTTGTGATTTGTTGATGTGTTTATGAGACATTGGTTTATGTCTTATGTTAGATAAGCTATGGATTTGTTACTTTAATGTGGATTGAAATTAGGTGAGTTAGGCATGATGGAGTTAGGTTGGTTTAGGCATGGATTGAGTCAGGTTAAAGTTACAGGCATGAGTGAGTTAGGTTGGTTTAGGCATTGATCGAGTCAGGTTATAGGCATGGTTGAGTTAGGTTATAGGCATGGTTGAGTTAGGTTGGTAGGCATGGTTGAGTTAGGTTTGGTTAGGCATGGTTGATTTGAAAGTAAGTGAAGTTGTGATTCAATATTTTTAGGCAATGAACAATAATATGGGTCATATATGAAATGTTGTATAATCTATGCATAGTGATGATAGAGAGATGGTAGGTGTAATAAATGTATGCTATGGGAAGCAACTTGTTATGTATGTGGCTTAGTTTCCAATTTTGTTAGAAAAGGGGAAGTAAGTGAAATGTGATGTAAATGGTGAGTTAGGCATGGTTGATGAATTGTTTTAGGGTAGAGAATGTCCGAGCTAACCTCCAAGGGTCCCGTGCCCTCATAGTTCTACCTACATAGTCCCGGTGAAAAGGAACCTTAGACCAATATAGTTCTCCTATAAGCTAGGGAAGAATATGAAAATGAGTTGGTAGGTTTTTGGGTATGTTGTGGGTTTAGGTTTAATAGGTGTGGGTAGATTATAGGTAAAAGGACGTAGGTGAAGGTGATTATGGTGAAAGAAGAGGATTACCCCAAAGGTAAGCGTCGAGGACCAAGTCTTGTATAAGGTAATCAAAATGTAAACAAAGATGGTTAAAAGATAAGATGGGCAATAAAGCCACCTGATTGGGTAGGATCATACCGAGTAGATCATACCTCGGAAGAGGTGATGAACATAAGACCCTAAAGACATTGCACAATTGACTATTCTACAATGAAAGTAGTCATAGGATCACCAAATGTCTAAATTCCAAGATGTCCCTTGAGGAAATTGAGGAAATGAGAGTGGAAATGGTAAGGAGGGTGAAAGGTAGTTAATTTTATATGTTGAAGTAATAAGGCCTTTGGGCAAGGGGTCCTAGGTCACAATGGGCAAGTCCATGACTAAAAGGTTTTTGTTTTGATAGACTGATCGATGCGGGAAGTCTATATGGGATAAATAATATGGTACTCCTTGAGGTCTTTGTGAAGCTGATCAATGTGGGAAGCTTTGGTTTCTCTCATTTTTTTTTTTTTTTTTAAACATCACATAGCTTGTCCTTCGAGGAGATCTATTTGTAGCAGCAATTTGTTGAGAGGAAGATGTCCTTTTAGGGAGTCATCTTTTTATTAGAATTTTGACTCAAGGATTTTAGTCCCATGTGATGTCTTTGAAGTCATGGATAAGACCAAGGTGGAGAATAGGACTCTTGTTTAAAAGGCAAGGTGTAACGCCCATGGGATCTCATCTAAAGGTAGATGAAAAGTATCCATGAGAATCATGCTATGTGCAAGTGTTGTGGTACACATATTCAAGAGGAGATAACAAGTCACGGGTACTCACATGATTCTTGTTTAATCATTAGGGAGGTGTATGGATTGAATAGCGCTCAAGGGAAAAACCTGTAAAGAGACAAAGGGTGAGGTAGGATGACAAGTCAACAATAGAATGGTCAAAGATGTAATGCATTAAGGGGCTTAGGTTCGGTTTTACCATCAATTGAAGATAAACGATAGGAACCTGATCCATAGGTATGAGTTACGATGTTTGGTATAAGCCAATTAGAAGAAAATTTTCCCCGTTTACTTTTTTCTGCTTTGGTTACATGTTGATTTTCTTTTAGGACAAGTTCACCGACTTGGAAGGTTTATTCATGAACACGTTTGTCATAAGAATGTTTGATACGTTTTTGGTAAACTTGAAGGTGATCTAGAGCGTTAAGATGACGTTCGTCTAATAAATCTAGTTGTGCTTAAGTG
Organism: Taxus wallichiana var. yunnanensis; assembly: GCA_018340775.1. Lineage (NCBI taxonomy): Eukaryota > Viridiplantae > Streptophyta > Pinopsida > Cupressales > Taxaceae > Taxus > Taxus wallichiana. Next base: position 773,413,363 of record CM031239.1, on the reverse strand, counting down.
GTCCCGATGAAATTCATCATCAAGTGAGAATATTATGGAGAGAAATGTGGAGTGAGGGGATTTGGAATTTGAGAGGTAGAACAACCTCTCGTAACGTAGACCAGCAAAAAGGGTGTGGCTGTAATGGAAGTGCGAATACTAGTGTAGTATGCCCACAAGGAAAAAGGAATGTGCGTATGCCAATCCTTCCCAATATCATCAACCACTTTCATGAGAATTTTCTTGAGGTTTTTGTTAGTGGATTCAGCTTGGTTGTTTGTTTGTGGGCAATAAGGTGATGAGAAACTAAGCTAAAAGTCAAAGAGTCATGAAAGTTTTGCAATGTTCTATTTTTGAATTGTTTTCCATTTTCGGTGGTGAGGCGATGAGGGACACCAAAGTGACAAATGATGTGATGGTTAATGAACTAACATATTTTCTTGGCTTTCATGGAGATGAGTGGTATGGCTTCCACCCATTTTTTGTAGTATTTGGTAGCAATTATGATCCATTGATGGCGTTGGGAAGAATGAGGATTGATTTCTCTGACAAGATCCAAACCCCATTGAGAGAAGGGCCAAAGGTCATGAGCGAACCTGTAAGGCATGACTAGGTGTATGATGAAGGTTGGAATGTTGTTGGCATTTTACACAACGTTTGACATAGTTGCAACAATCATGGTTAAGGGTCGGCCAGTAATAGCCTAGGTGAAGAATATGCTTAACAACAACAAGGCCACTAAAGTGACCTCCACATATGCCATCATGAACCTCCTTAATGGTATAAGGAATTTCAGAACTTGTGAGGCATCGTAAGAGAATACCATCAAAGCCGCACTTATAGAGGAGTCCCCTAGAATGATGTAACGAGAGACCTTTTTAAGGAAGGCACGTTATCTATTATGGGTGAGATCAGGAGGTAAGATGGAGAGAGAAAGGTAGTCAGATTATTATTTATACCAAAGGTCACTCAAGTCGGGGTGTTGGTTCCAATCGAGAAAACATCGTGAGGTAAATAAGAAGGTGAATGGTGGTGTTGTACGATGATGACAAATATTTTGGAATCGGTAGGGGAAGTGGGTATTTGGGAAGCTAAGCGAGCCATGGTATCTACAAATTTTTAGTTGAACGTGGATGGTTTGATGGGTGTAACGATCAAAGGTGGTCAAAAGTATGTCGACATGTTGTTTATACTTTTGAAGTATCTCGTTACGACATTGGTACATACCATTGACTTGGTTTACTTTACCAATTGTGAATCACCAAAGATGTTGATTGATTTGACATCTAGGCGTAGGTAGCTTGGAGACCTAGTATGAGTGCTTCGTATTTGGCAATATTTTTGGTGCATTCAAAGTCTAATTTGAAAGACAAAGGCATGGGTTCTCCATCCAAAGAAATAAGGATAATACTATCCCTACATTTCACGCCGACACTTTTAACCATCGAAAAAAGTGTCATTTGGTAAGGGGGATCATCCAAGGAAAGGGTAGTAATTGACTCATCTGGAAGGTCAAAATTAGAGGGCTGATCCTCGGAAATAGGAGCTTGGGATAGTTGGTTGGTGATAGCTTGGCCCTTGATGGACTTTTCATGAATGAATTCGAGGTCAAGATCAGCTAAAAGCATAAGCCATCATGTGGCATGCTGATTTTGATAAGGTTTGGCATACATGAAGTGTAAGGGATCGGTGTTAGTCACAACATAGGTTTTGTGGTTGAGTAGGTAATGGAGAAACTTGGTTACGATGAAAACTAAGGCTAAGTAAAGTTTTTCTGGATGGTTGTATCAGGTTTCATAGTCCAAAAGAGTACGGTTTATGTAATAAACCACCTGCTCCCTGTGTTGTTCATCACAATGAGCAAGCATGGCTCCCAAGGAATGATTGGTAGCTGATATGTATAGGTAAAAAGGTTGATCATATATAGGTGGAATGAATATGGGTGGTTGGAGAAGGTATTGTTTTAAGGCCACAAAATCTTTGTGATAGCTATCATCCCATTTAAAGGAGACATCATTCCTAAGTAGATGATGAAATGGTTGACACCGATCAAATAATTGTGAAATGAAATGGCGAATGGACTACAATTTACCTTACAGGCTATGGAGTTGGTGAAGGTTAGTAGGTGGAGGCATTTCGAGGATGGCCTTGACTTTAGCAGGGTCAACTTCTATACCATGGAGGGAAACAATAAATCCTAGGAGCTTTCCTGAGAGAACCGTGAAGATGCACTTCTTAGGCTGAAGGTGGATGCAATATTTAATGAGGTGGTCAAAGATGGTTTTGAGGACAAGAGGTGCTTGGAGTGACGTTTAGATTTGGCCAAGAGATCATCCACATAATCTTCTAATATGTGATGCATGATATCATGGAAGATGTAAGTCATAGTACGCTAATATGTGGAACCAACATTTTTAAGGCCAAAAGGCATGACTCAATAGCAAAAGGTTCCCCAAGGGGTGATGAATGTGGTCTTGTGTTGATCTTCTGGGGCAAGAAAAATTTGGTTATAACCTGAGAAGCCATCCATGAGTGATAGCATCTCATGACCAGTGGTGAGGTCAACCAGTTGATCAATACTAGGGCAAGGGAAAGTCATCTTTCGGGCAGGCTAGGTTGAGGTCACGGAAGTCCATGCAAATGTGGAGTCCCCTGTTGCTTTAGTAATAGGGACAATGTTAGAAATACAACAAGGATAATCAATGGGTAAGATGAAGGAAATGGAAAGAAGGCACTGAAGTTCTTCTTTGACAAGAAGAGCAATGCGAGGTGCATTTTCCTCACTTTTGTTTGATAGGTTTGGCATCGAGAAAAGTTACGATATTTTGGACCACTATGGTGGGGTCAATACTAAGCATGTCTACGTAAGACCAAGCAAAATCATGGTTATGATCTCGAGAAAAAGAAGTGATGGCTTCTGTTCAAAGAAAGATCTAAAGATTGTCTAATCTTTAGAATGTGCGGGTCATCCTGAGTATGAATGTTGATCTCGATAGTCGATTCATTCAACATGGTTTGCATCTCAGAGGGTAATGACCAATGAATATATGAGTCTTCTGCACCAAGGTAGGTGAGTATGGATTCATCACCCTGACATTGAACGATGTTAATTATAGGTGTGTCATCATCGATCATTTCAAGATACATGAATGGAAGAGTGGAAGGGGCCTCGCCTTCATATTGATAAGTCAAAGGCCCCAAGGAAATGGTGTTTATAAAAAAAAAAATTAGGAGGGATAGATTCAGGATCCATTGACTCCGTTGGTGAAGGTGGTGATGAAGGTGGAGTGGGTGAAGGTGTTGATGAATATGAAGGTGGAGAAGGGCTAGGGTACTCAATGAGTTCAATGTGGGCCTATTTGGTAGGAGTTTCGGGGAAGCCGATACCACTACGGTCGTTATATTTTTAGGTGGTACATGGAATAACAAAGTATGGTGGCATTGTTCATAAAAGCCAAAACAAAAACCTTCCATGCACAACGGTGCGAGGAAGGTGTGGGAAAAATGGTGATTAGTAAGTGATTAAAGTCAACAAAAATGGATGGGTTTGTGATGGTGGTTCAGTGTGTAAGTGGTAGCATCAAGTCCCCCATAGGTAAGACTAGTATGAAGATGAGGAGGACCATGAAGGATGTGTTCTCCAATACGGTGATCATAGCGAGGTGTTTGGTGAAGGCTTCCATACTCCCAGCGAGTAAGGAATGTGTTGACACTATATAGGCGGTACTCCCCCAGAGTGAGGCATTGAAAAACACCTTCCAATAGATAAGTGGTTGGTATGTAGGTAGCTGGAATGGATGATGTGTCAGAGGTTGATGTGGAAGTGGAATTAATGGATTGGGAAGCTAATGGGTCACCATGGAGGTTATGTCGGCGTAGGAATGGAGGAGGTATGTGCGGTGAAAAGAAGCAGCTATACTTGGTAGGTAAAGGTGTAGGTGAAGCGGTATTGGTTGCGGAGGTAGGTAAATAACTTGAGCGATGTATGAGCACATCATTGGGTCGGTAAAGCATATTGCATGTTTTGAAAGGTGATGGGTCAGCTAGAATGGTATAAGTGTGTCCTTCATGTTCAAACTTTACACAATGATGTAAAGTGGAAGGAACGCAACCCATGACACGGATCTAGGGTCTACCAAGAAACAAGTTATATTGGAATTCCCCCTCTAAAATCGTAAAACAATTTTGGAATAGTGTAAGGACCCACGCGAACGTGGAGGATGACAGTGCCTAATGTGGAGGTGATAGCATTGTTGAATGAACGCAACATGACCGGATGTTTATGCATGTAATTATCAGGTATGCGCATTTGAGAAAATGCATGGGATGAAATGATGTTAATGTTAGTGCCTCCATCAATCATCACACGATGTACCCATATGTCATCAATGTGGACGGAGATGAAGAGGGTTGGATCTGGGTCATCATTTTGGTGTGGCACGATCTCTTCCTCTAAGAAGCTAAGGGAGGCCACTTGGTGAACAAGGTGGAGTGAAGATGAAGGTGGTAATTTGGTGAGAGAGGCTACATGATGGGGTGTGATAATGGAGGCTATGGGTGTAGGGTCATTGGGTAAAACCTCAATAGATTGAAGAACCTCCATGAGAGATTGACAATGGGATTTCAAGGTTTGGATGAGGTCCAATAAGGACATTTTGAGGGGATATTGGTGTAATAGTTTGAGCATGGTGCGATGTGTGACACCATTAGAAATGGGGTACGTGGGGCCACAGATGGTTATTTTAGGTATGGGTGCAAATGGTATGTTGGGTATAGGATTGGTTGGTGGGTCAGTTGCCTTTTCTTTTCCCTTCTATGCACATGTAGTGACATGTATCATGTTGATTTGAGGGGAGTTGGAAAATGGAGAAGGTGTAGGATGAGTGGTATAACAACATGAAGGGCAAAAACCTACTGGAGGAGAAAAGCCTTGTGAGGTGAGCTGGGCACAATGACATTGGGGTGGTGGCGTGGCAAGTTCTCTGATGTGAACCATGTTAATTTCAAATCTTGGGGGTGGCTCTAGGAGTTGTGAGGGTGGAGGTTGTGGTTGTTGAGTGGGTAGTGTGGGAATGGGTGTCGGTGAAGCAGATCCTTGTCAAGAAGGTCGTCGTCATCAAAGTTAGTTTCCGGTGGACACAATTAGATAAGGACGATTTTCAAGGCCTTGCAGTTCTCCACATCGTGCCCTGGCACATGATGGTATGCACAAATTTTAGTATCATCAAACCCTTTTGGCTTGGGTTTGAGGGGGTCGTAAGTTCAGAGTGGCGGTAATGTGATAACAAATTGTCTCAAGGAGGTTGGTTAAAATTTTGGCATAGGACCCTGCTAGTGGATCACAATGGGAATTAAACATGGGTTTAGGTGCAGTGTGGTTGATTGTCGAGGATTTGTTTTTGGAAGAGTAGGAATGGGTCAAGCTATGGGTTTAGGTTCCGGTGTGGTTTTAGGTATCGGTCATGTTTATTTGGGTAGGGGTATAGTAGATGGACAGGTAGGAGGGTGTGTGGTTATTTTAACTACCTTATTGTGGGGTAATGGGATTTTGTTTTGGGTTGCACATTCTTGAGTAAAGGTGATGTGGGTGTATGATGTCTAGAAGGAAAAGTAGATGGAGGAAGAGGGTGAGTTACCCACAGCGATAACGGGGGTGCTATGAAGCTAGAGGATGCAGGTCGTGCTTGGGGTGTGAGGGATAATGACTGAAGTGTAGTGGGTAGTGAAGCAATAGCTAAGGGTATTGGAGGTATTGGTGGTAAAGAGACTGCAGGTGCGGGTGTAAGTCATGTTGTGTGCCTGGGTAGGTTAGAGGTTTGTGAGGAAGGAATAGGTTGTTGTGTTATTGGTTTATGGATGGGTGGAGGTTGCTTTACCATGTTGGGTAGTGAGGTCATAAAACAAATGGGACAAGCGCAGTGTGAGTGTAGTGTATGAGGTCGATGGGTTTGGTTTTTCAGTTTGGGTGTCAGAGTAGGTGTGGTATTTTTGTCGGAGGATGTAGCTAAATCTAGTTTAATAGGTGGATGAGTAAGGCTGGTGGTTAGGGTGACCCCTAAAGTGGTAATAGGTTTAGTTGAGGAAGATATTATAGGTATGGATTTGGGTTTAGATGTAGGTTGGGTTATGGGTAAGGGTGTGGTTTGAGTTCTAACAGGTATCATGGAAGGTGTTGTAATAGAGGTGGTTGTGTTTGGTTTGATTGGTTGAAATGTGTTTGGGTAGATAGTGGAGGTATCAGTGAGGGATCTCTACATCTGTGTTGAGACGGGGAGTAAGAGGCCCCCATAGTAAAGCCCTATCCACATAATCTAAATGATCGACCAAACGTGATAACGACATGTTTGTAGGTGGAGTTGGTGAGGACCTAATGGAAATTCTCATAAAATGTGTCTTAGAGACGGAGAGTTGGCTAGTTTCAGCTTTCATGGGTAAGAGAGCCGAAAGTAGGTCTATTGGATTTTGGGTAGTTGATGGAGAATGCTCACCAAGAGGCAAAGGTATCTCAACTGGGTCTATGATAGGTGGAGGAGATGATGGGAGCTCCTCTATAAGTGGAGGAACAGATGGGTGCTCCTCTGTGGGTGGAGGAGGAAATGGGTGCTCCTCTGTGGGTGGAGGAGATAATGGGTGCTCCTCTATGGGTGGAGGAGGTACTATAGGTAAAGGTTCTCTAAGTGGTGAAGCCAGGGGTGAGATGGGCTCAATGTTAGTGGAAGACCCCTATGTTGGTGAAGGAACAAGGGAGGTTGCTTCCAATGCGGAAGGAGGATTTGGGGCTAGGATCTCCTCTATGGATGGAATATGGGGTAATTGGGAGGCAACAGTACCTCATTAAAGATATCGTAAACCTCATGGGTATGGGTATCGTGAGTTGATGTCTCACCGGTTTGATTGGATGAAGAGGCATGGTTGGGAAATGGTTTTTGAAGATTTATAGATTTTGCTTGGGGGTGGTGTTGGGATTATTCATAGTTAACTCACCTTTCCCAATAATTTCATGAACAATATTTTTGAAAGTGATGTAGTTGCTGTCACTATGACCCTTTACTTGATGATAGTTATAGAAATCATGTTATTTATACCATGCGGGCATGGGGCAAGCAGGGTCAAAAATAGTGTGTGGTTTTATAGGTGGAAGGGTGATGGATCCAGCTTTGATAAGCTTTTCTAAGACAGAAGAGTAAGGTTCCCCAATTGGGGTATATTTTCATTGCTCTCGTCTGAATTGAAAAGTTTGGATAGGTGAGAGATTAGATGAGGGTGTAGCCTAATTTGATGGATGAGTTGGGCCAGCCTTGAGTACCACTACATTAGCAGTGCCCTTAGCTTTTGAATAATTGGTTTGTGGTTTGGAAGAAGAAGAGGTATCATTTGACTTGAATGCCAAATTCTTATTGTGTAATTGGATTTTCTTCTCTTCGATGGCCCAAATCTCTAACTTTTGTGCCATAGTGAATGCCTCATCAAATGTTCGGAAGGTTTGACTCTATAAGGTCATTGAAATATGTCTAGCGCAAGTCCGTGTGAAGAGCTCGACAAGTTCAATTTGTGGTAGTTGGAAGGTAAGTTGATTGATTAGGATGTGCCAACGAGTGAAAAAATTTGTGATAGATTCGTCCTCATACTGATGTGTGGAATATAGATCGGTCATGGTAACCTTCTTGACAATATTGATAGAGAAATGATCCAAGAAGGCTTGGGATACCTAATTGAATGAGAATATAGAGTTTTTAGGTAACCCACTATACCAATCTAATGCAGGTCCAGTGAGGGACATGGGAAAGGTTCTCAAAAGCAAGGCATCATCATGAGTGATCAGATAACACCCATGTTTGAACGACCGCAAATTCTGCTGTGGGTCTTCTTTGCTATTGAAACGATTGAATTTAGGCATTTCCCAATGCATAGGGTATGAATGGATAGGAATGGATGGGTGAATAGGCTCATTGCAAATATTGTCATAGGTGAGAGTGTTGTGGAGCTGGAAACCGATGCCTCCAATGTCTACATCTTTTCCAACATCAATTTAATTAGGTCGTTGGTGGGTTATGATGATTGGATGCCTCTTGTAGCGTGAGAAGGTTGGTTTTGGGCATATAACAGGGTGGCACTCCAGTGTATGGGGCTACCATGTAGGGTGGTGGAGAAGAGGGTAGTGAAACAGGGGTATGTACCCGGAATGTATAATGGATGAAATGGGAGGTTGTTGATAGTATGTATATGGGGGTGGAAGGGTTGTGGTAACCCTAGTGGCAATAGGGGCTAATGATTGTGGAATGGAAAGAACCATGTTCTGAAATGGGGTAGGGGTCACCAACACTGGAGGTGGTAATGTAGCTATATGTATGTGTGAGACATTAGGGGCGGATGAGGTTGTGTTTAGGGTAGTTGTTGAGGGTACGGTGGATGTAACAGTGCCACAGAGAGGTAGCGAGATGTGGCAAGTCATAGTAGGTATAGGACCTAACTGTGAAACGACTAGGGGTAAGGTAGATGCAGGCAACACAGAGCCAGATGGGGCCGATGTGGGAGTGGGTGTGAGATTTAGGGGGATAGATACAGGCATGCCATATATCAACTGACCCGAGGCATCTCAAGTGGATGAGTGGGAAAGGTAAAACTACAAGGCGGCAGGGTTCTGGTCAAGGAGTCGTGCAAACTCCTCATCTCTGGTAGTGATAGTAATAGGCTGGATGGGATCCATGGCTGGTGATAAAATGGAAGGTGGTGAAGGACTAGGTGGGAGTGGTTGATAACTGGCGTGAAATATAGGGCTCTTGCTTGTCTCCTGGTCGACACCATGTGAACCAAGATTAATCGTAGTAGGGTAGCTTCTCTATAAATGACATAGAGAACAATAGGAATAGGTGAATTTGGTGATAAAAAGTGGATTAAGTACCAAATGGTGGCTGGAATGTGAAACAGGCTAACCGATGCGTTAGGGAAAACCAACACCGGTTAGGGGTAACCGATGCCGCTCTTATAGAAATGGACAGTGAGTGAACAATAAGGCAGAAGATAAAATCTGACAAGTATGCCAAATTTGAAGATGTTTAAAATATCAATGGGAATAATGACAATGACAAGGACTATGAAAAGTGGAAGAAAGTGAAGTAAAATGTCCTTTTGAGTAGGTTAGCAAAAGGACCTGGAACCGACGTCGGTTGGGTATAACCGATGGTGGTCAGAGGTAACCGATGACGGTTACTGTGAAATTGAAACAATGATGAAAGAAATTGGTTGTGAATTAAAATATGTAGAATCAAACCTAGAATTATAAGAATGATGATGATATGGCCCAAGCACACTCAGGTGAAGCTGAAATACACCAATTGTGATGAGGAGTGTGCAAGGATGAACAACAAAAAATGACGAACGTGATCTCTCACCTCAAAACACAAGCCAAGTAGAAACACTAAGAAAATGTGATCCTAGGAGTTCCTTTTCTATTATGTTTGTTTAGCTTATGCTATTTAGGGACTGACACATGAATTGTGAAATAGATTTTTGGTGAGGATGGCTTCCTACAAAGAAGGAGATCTAAAAGGTGAGGTTTCAAGTTTGTTATGGTGGGGGCGGGATTCACTCTGAAGTATAACTTAATAGAGCAGCAAGTTGGGTGCCCATTGTGTCGTGATCGTGTGATCACCTACAACTTCTTCCAGGTAGGTTGTTCTTTAAGAATGTATGTATTTTAAATTTTTGTGAGGTTTGGTAAGACTCAGAGAAAGAGAAAAGGACATAAGTGTTTTTCTACAATTCGTTTGTCAACCATCAGCTGGGCATGACTTCTAACGTATAGGTTGCCCTCAATTAATGTGAGCTAATGTAATAAATTAGAATGGAATGCACTTATTTTTAAACCCAAATCAAAAATGTGAAATTGGATGACACAATAGGATGAAGAGGAAGAGGGATGCTCTTTCACTACAATGCAGAAAACATGAAGAAATGGTTCTTTTTAATTACACCAAAAGAAAAGTTTCCTTTAGAAAAATAGAAAGAAGAGGTGAGTTACCAAGGAAGAAAATTAGTGTGTACGCTTTTCAGAAGGGAAACAAACACAATTTTTTTTTCTAGGAATGAATGAAATGCAAGGAACCCCAGATGGGTCCCACCGGCATGCCAAAATGTTTCACCTGATTCTTAGATCATTTCTTTGAAGTGTTGATGAAATAGATAGGGTAACAGCATAGGAGGAATACATGTTCAAATGTTGGTTGATGGGTTGTTGTGCACGTATGACTTCTGGATCCACAGATGATCATGAGAGCTTCCTTTTGGCTAGGAGGAACTACTTGTAATGAAAAAAAGACCACCAGAAGGAATTAAACAATATGGGCAGTGAACTACCTAGCGTATGCTAGATCCGAGAAGTGTGATACTTCCTAGATGGCTGTTAGTCCACTGTTTTAAACAATTTAATGTTTTAAACAAAGTAAATTCTATTTTTATTTAAAATTATTTAGGTATCTCACTTAAAAATAATAATAATAGATCTAATCTAACATGCTAATCTAGAATAGAATCCAAAGGTCAAATGATTGGTTTTGGGTCTCTATAGGTCTAATAGAGGTCTCAGGTAGATCATAGGTGAATGAGAGTGAGATGAAATTTGGTGGGTAGGTCTCTGTTCAAGGATGTATGGGTAAATACGAGACACCGATGTGTCGGGGGTGATTGACGATGGTTAGATGTGACTCGTGCCGATTACTGTGAGATCTGGAAATGTCACAGAACAAGCTTTTGGTCTCCTTTGTGATTGCACAAAGGACTTTGGTTAGTCGAGATGAGGTATTGGGTGACTAGAGTAGGATTTGGTGAGGTTTTAATGGGTATATGGAGGTGGAAGTGTTGGAGAAGGTCAATAGGGGGAAAGGTAAACAATGGATGATAAAATGATGATGAAATGAAATACACCAGAAAGTATGACATTATACTTACTTGGATTCTGATCCTGAATGCCTGTGTGTGAGGGATGGAGGTGCTGATGAGGGGTTTGAAGGCTGCAAGTGATCACCAACTGAAGAAAATCTTCTGCATGGGCTGCATGTACTCTCCTCTTTGCTTGGATAGATCAGATCATGGTTGGGATGGTTATGCAGGAGAAGATGCTCAATCTCCTTCCTTACATGCGGGTTTTTACTAGAATTTGCTCTCTGAAGATGCATTATCTCTCGAGATGTGTTCTTTCTCATCAAACTTCTCTCAATGTTTTCCAACCTTGAGAATAAGATAGTTTAGGGGTTAAAAGGGTAACCGATGGCGGTCCGGCTTAATCGGCGATGCTTGTTAGGGTAACCGGCGTTGGTTGAATCAGATTTCCTAGGTTTACTAAACTAGGGAGATCCTCTTAATTTCCTTGGATCTTGTGTCATTATCCCACAAATTAGACTGGGAGTTTCTTGTGAGCATGCGAAGATGTGGTTAGAGGGAATGTAGGCATCGATTTTTAGGGTTTGGGTAAGTCTTAGTTAGTTATGGCAACTTACTAAGAATAGGTCTTAGGTTGAGTTGGCTCGGTGAGGTGTCTAAGTGAATCGTATGTGGGCATATTATTTAAAAATATATTTAAATAATAAATATAGTGAGGATAATACATTAAATTAATTAAATTAATATTAGTGGGGTGAAAGGGGTCATGGCTAGGTGAATGTGATGAAGGGTGCTTATTTGTTGAGGGACCAAAGGGGAGTGTGACCTAATTTTAGTGTATACAAAAGGTTTATGATATCCCTTCCAACCCATAAAGCACTACATACTCTAAACCCTAGCATTACTGCAACACCTTATTACTCTACTTCTTATTCTCTATGTGTTCCCTCTATCTCCCATCATCTCTTGCATTCTATCTTTTTCTATCTCTTCATCCCTCTTCTCTTTTATCCCCTTTTCCTATATCACGAGCATCTCTTTTTATAGGATCAACACCCACCGCCATGCCTTCTTTCCTGAAATATCATGTGCCAAGAGTCGATGTGGTCCTCCATTGGTGAATGTTTATCCTTTTGCAAACCCTCCACTCTCTGTAAGGATGTCTTCTAGGAATATTCCCTGCATGGAATATCCTTTTCTTGACCTCCATGGTTCCAAATAGGAACCTTATCCACTCATCACTCCTAGTTATATATTCATGTTTTTCCTCAAGTGCCTCTAGAATGCTAAATATGGCTAAGTACTTTGAACCTATGTTCTACCTTCCACGTGCACCCTGGTTTCACTTAAACCCTTCTTAAACCCCTTTCTCCTACACACTTTCCCCTGAGTACCCTTCTTTTCATTGATCTTGTGCGTGCACACCCTTTGGTACTTAGCCAATATTTTAGGGCCCAACAACAAGTGTGATGATGTAACATAAGTCATATATCAAAAAATAGATGAATATGGTAGAAAACGTGATGATGTAGCAAAAAACATATATCAAAAAATATAGGGATGGGTAAGATGCTAGAAAACGTGATGATTTAACATGAAACATATATAACAAAATGTGTGAAGGATGGTGATAGCTAAAAATGTCACATAGTATGATAAAAATATTGATTGATTAATGTGTTCCATTTGATATGTATACCCTCAACAGTCTAGTATGGACTATGGAACTAAAGTGTGTCATAGGATAATGAGTACAACATGTATAAGTAGATGGGTAAGATGTGTAATATGTATAATAGGTGTGTTGAAGTGTGAAACATGTAATTTAGATTGTGTAGTGTCTAATGCAAGATGTGTAGATTGTATAAGTTTGAGAGTGTGAAGCACATGATGTAATGTGTATGATAGTGTAATGTATAATATGTGTATGTTGTATAGATGTATAGAGCACAAAATGTGAATGATGCATAGTAGATGGAAGAAAAATAAGATGTATATGTACAAGAGTGTAGGATGTGTGAGAATGTGTAATGTGTAATGTGTATTGTGCACTATGTGAGGTTCATGTTTATAGGATGCCCTCAATAGTCAAGTGTGAACCATTGAAAAGAGTGTGTCACAGGGCAATGATGATGCTAAAGTGTGGATGAAGATGTATATGATAAAACATAGGTGTGAAATGACATGAATGTAAGACACATGTTGATGTTAAAGGGGGATAAATAAGCTTAATCCCCAAGTGTGTGTAGGATGAAGAACACAATCGGTTAATGCAATCTAGGAGGTCATCAATATCATTTTCAAATCCAAATGGGGTAGCGCGAGACCTGGTAAGCAATAGTATCGGGCTGATCATGTAAAGAGCCATTGAGGCATAGATTGTACATGCCCATAACATATTTCTTATTAGTGAAAGGAGGTAATGGGCATCCATGTGCATAACAACTGAGTGAGATTTTGTGTATAGCCAAGAAAGGAGTTGTTGCAGATGAACACACGGCCAAAGGGCATAGGAAATGAGATATAAATATGATTAGGGTCTAGTATGCCCCCTATGTAAGCGAGCCAAGACTACCCTAATGTGAGTGGAGAAGAGCAAGGAGTGCATGCAAGGTAGACTGTGAGATGGAAGACACATAGACCATAAGCAATAGTGATAGTGATGAATCCATAATATAGATGAGGATCATGAGTTGGAGGATAAAGGTCCTCAAAAGAGAAACCTAGCTGAGTCAAACCATCATGTGAACATATGGTGACATCGCAAGTAGGATCAAATGGAATATGCTCCCAATAAGAATCATTCATGAAAAGTGTGCATGTGAAAGGAGGTCGTACTAATGGAGGTGGCATATGAGAAGGTGGAGGATTTGGAGTGATGACCGATGTAGGTACAAACCCTTGATAAAAATCATAGTGGTAGTAGAAACACAAGGAGGCATAGATGCAATTGGTATGGAATATATCATGAAAATGGTAGCTTCAAGTGGCGTGAAGTGATATAGTGTATCCATGGGTTGTGGTTCATTAGTTATATCAGCTTATTGGAGTAGGAGCGTAGTATTTGGATCATGGCCATAATATTTGTATGGATGATGGCCACAAAAAATAGTATTCTTGATACCCTCATGTAGGAATTTAATACAATGATGCACAATAGAGGGGAGCACTTGCATGAAATGAATCTAGGGCCTACAAAGCAAAAAAATTGTATGAGACAGGGGAATTCAATGATAAAGAAAACTTTGTTAAGTGTTTTTGGTCCTATTGTAATAGGTAGAGTAATATGACTTAATCATAGATGAATAGATCCATCATATGCAGAAGAGAAAGATATGATGGGATAACATTGTAGAATTGAAAGACCATGATTTTCAAGGAATGACATGGGACAAAGATTAAGTTTAGATCCATTATCAATTAAAGTATGCTTGACACCCACATTATAAATGTGAATCATGATGTGTAATGTTGGGTCATTTTAAAAATAGTAAGATCAACATAAGGATTAGATGGGAAAGCAATATGCTAAGAGAAGGCATCTACAAATGTTTGATAGACTGAATCTGGATGCATATTAGTAGGAATGTGAGTGGTAGCTAAGAGATTTTTTATTCTTTCTCCTTAATTAAATATTGATAAGCAAGAAGGCATTAATATAGATACTCATGATGATAAGATGCTAGGTGATAAAAGAATGAGGATCTTAGGAGTGCGATGATCGAGTATGAGTTCAACAAAATGATTAAGCTAAAATGTAAAATAAGATCCTAATATGAATGTAATATTGCAATAAATAAATGAATAATTAAGTAAAACAATAAATACCCAAATAACTAAGTAATAAATAATGAAACCCTAATTTCAAAGAGAGGGTGAGAAGCCTTAGTTGATTCATAGAGTTCTGGAGAATACATAGAGTTGGAAAACTAGAAAAGATGAAGCACAAATTATTGCGCACTGCAGAAAGTACGTAAAAATGTAGATCCATGGAGATAGGATGGACTGGGGAATTGGAGAAAGATAGGGGTGACTGTGGATTCCTAGGCCTATTTTTGGGCTCATGGGTTTGCAGAAATGCTAAAAATTGAATTCTCGGGTCACAAGATGTTCTCTTATGTTCCACTTTTGTCGCTATGAATTTGCATAATGATCATTGCATGTCGTTGTAAACATGCAATAAATAATGAACATGCAAAACCTTTATATAAACATGAAATCCTAAAAATAAAGATGCAAATGAGGGGTTAAACTATCCTCAACTACTACAATGATGTACTTACAAATGATCACTACACTACATCTCAAACTAAAATCTAGTTCTCTATGTGTGTGTGTGTGGAATTGTGCCATAGGTTTCTCTTGTGCGTGTTTCACTTGAAATAGTGATAAAATAAATAGATTTAGAATGATATAAATGTGTGCATGGAATAGAATGAACTTCCCTCCTATGAATTGTGATGCAAAAACCAGCCCTTGTGTCCCTTTTGATGGATCTAGATGGATGTAATGTAGATATTAGATGCCTTGATGGATGGAACCTTAGGTGGAGATAGATGGTGCTTACTGCTTGGTACTTTATTATGATCACATAGCTTTATATTTATATGATTCCCTTGCTTGAATTTCACGATTAACCCCGAAAAGGCCAAATACCAAAAATAATAAATGCTCAAATGACTAGAAAGGACATAAAAAGTGTGATTAAAGTACAAAGAGGACATGGACGCCTAGAGAGGATGAGGGCGCTTGACACTGCATCCTAGTTGGGTGCTAGTGTTTAGGATGAAAAATCCTGAAGAGTAAAAATTCATACACGAGCAAGCAAGGGTGCAAGACCGACAAGATAATAATAGAAATAAAAGAAAGGTGACTAAATACATGGGTTAATTAGTAATTTTTTTACTTAGGAATCATATGAATAGTAGTATGCGATCATGGCTAAATTATTACCCAAAGTGTGTGATTGTGTGTATATAGATACAAACCCCATTACAAATGAAATATCGGGGTGAGTATGGGTCAAGTACATGAGACTTCTAACCAACTTCCTATACAACGTAGGATCACAAAGTGAAGTGGTACATGCAGAAGTAAGAGTAACCCTAGTCGAAAAGGAGATGGAATTATCTTACAATCAACCATATCAAAACATTAAAGGAGATCATGGATGTAATTTTGCTGAATCAAATGAATCATTGAATCTATCTGAGAAATCAATAAACCAAGGAAATAATGCAATAACCCAAGATATTTCATGGTAAATGTTGTCACCAAATCAATACACCCTCCAAATGGCCGTAATGTGAATAGGACATTCGGTGTGATTGGGACACATGGGATTGCCTCTCAATCTGTGGGACTTGGGCTCAAGGTGAACCTCTTGAGAAGGCCAAATTCCTCTTTCTAAACTAAGTTCTATACTACTCCTACTGCAATAAAGTGATTATCTAGACCTATACTAGCATTTTCATGGGTTTTAGGAAAGAGATTTGCAGAAATAAAACTATACTAGGGATGGTGGTGCACCAAATAAAGGGGTGTTTCCAAACTCGGGAAGGGTTAATTTTAAGAGGGTGTGTGCACCACAAGTAAACTTTACCTTCTATAACTTAGAGAGGGTATCAAAAACCATAGACTAGGAAGAATGCATTCCCTTTGTTAAACTTGATCGAAAAAATAATCTACAAGTCTTCCAATGAAGAAGGATGAACTTGAGAAGGGTGAATAAGCACCACAACTCAACTACATGCAATAATCCACCACTTGATAAGCACAAAAATGCCATGAACCTGCACAATGTACCAACAAGCATGAGAAAAGGCACAAAGAAGTATAGAAGGATGAAAGGATAAATATTAGTCACAAAACACACACTTTTAATACTTCAATAACATTCACAATGCATCATACATTCAAAAGATGTAGTAGTTGCAATTATAGCCTTGGAAAGGAGGATTGAAATTTCCCTCAACATACAAGGACAACTTGCAGAAGAGAGAGGACTCTTGAAAAATTTACACTTGTCTTAGATATTTAAACTTTTCCAACCTATCTGACCTCTTGGAATGAGCTTCCAACTTACATTTATAGAAGAAGTTGAGAGAGAGGAGAGAAGGAGTCATAAATTCCCTTCCTAAATTGAAGGCACATGATGTATTTATTATAGTTGGTTTAACCACTTTAAGAAGCTTCCATCATGTGCCATAAATGCCCGATTGACCTAATCTTCTTAGTTAATTAAAAGAATATTTAAATAATAATAAATATTATTAATAAAATATTTAAATACAAATATTAATTTAATTAAAATCAGGTGACACCCCTTTAGGATTGATTTGTAGTGAAGGGGAGTCCATATAAATGGGTCAAAAAAGAACCAACTTGATGGTTGACTCGCCGATCCAACTCACCGAGTTGGTCATGAGCTCCTCTAGTATTCATCACAACCGAGCTCGATTCTCGTATCGATATCCTCTCCACATTTCCTAAGATTGGCATGAGCTCACTATAACTAATCTCTAATATTATTTTTCCATCGCATCGACCGAGCTATGTTCTTGTATCGGATCCCCTTTGTATATACCGATGAGCTCCTTCTATCACCAAGTCCCTCGTAGACCGGCTCAAAGACCGATGCATCGAGCTCCAAAATGAGATTTTTCTTTTACTCTAGAATCGAGCTAAGCTCCCTTCATCATGCATTAATAGAGCACCGAGCTCAACACAGAGTTCTCGTGAGCTCATTCCCGTGAACTTGCCATCCCGTTTACCCTAACTAAGCCTTTCCTCCGAATGAATCATCTGTGTGTATGAAAGTATCTCCATTTCAACTTGACATGAGCACAATATCTAAAATTCTTGCTTGATTTCACCACTCTAAGTGTAATTTCATTCCGTAGTATGAGATAGACCCACTCATGGCTTCATCATATGATCACCATGTCATTTGAGCATGACCTCACTATAATGAATTCAATGACCTTTTTTTTAACTAGGTGGTCTTTTGAAAATTCCTTTAATACTCGAGCCCATTAGGACATCGACACCAACCTTCTCAACATACTTTTGACACAATAGAGAAACATTACCAGCATCCCACCTTTTAGCTTGAAGGGGCTTCTTTGAACTTCAATTCCCTTAGCTTGATAACCTATAGCTTATCCCTTAGCTTGCTGGGTAGCTTAGCAAGTTGTTTGAGCTCACACCTTAATTTTAAATATTTCGATGGATTTCTTATAATTTTTATTGATCCTCAAACCTATTAAGGGTTTTATTAGTATCAAGGTATCATGGAGCCATAGAAGAACTCCAAAAATTTTGGTACATCAATTTTGAACATTTAGCATGTAGACCCTCGTTGTCCATTTTTGCCCAGGAGGTGAAATTGGACAACATTTTGAAACCTCTCGGGGATGATTTCCTGCTAAGCATGATTCCAATGTAGCCTTAAGTTATCCATTGGGAATGGAGTAAATGTTGGAATCTTGAAAGTAGTTTGATATTCTCGTGATGCATCCTAATCCCCTCGAGCAAATCGGATCTTGAACATTCTTGGAAAGCTATGCATGAGTTATACTGAATCTATTGAATGCTTGGCATCATGAACACTAAAAATTTTGAATGAAGAAGATGCATGAAACTCTTATGGAAACTTTGAGCCTTTCTCTCCTTGGAAAACCTTCCAATGATGATATAATGTGCAAGAACAACACAAAAACAAAACAATGAGGAAAAAAAATACAACACACAACAACAATGTGCATAAGCACTTGGAGGAAAACACCTAACTAAATTGTACAAGGGGTGGAATGCTTCTAATAACAAGCTTTGATATGTATCCCATTCACATGAATGAGCAGCTTCTTCTCCATTGAGCATATATAGAATAAATGAATTCACCACTTTGCTGCAACTCGTGATGATGTATGGCCTACTCTAGAGAGAGCGTCAAACTTTGCATGCTTTCCTAGTTGGACTTTATCTTCGTCCCATTTGAGAACTAAATATCCCTCTTGGAAATTCTTGTCGATGTTTTCTTGTTAAATGATTTCTTTACTTGAGCCTGATGTTGTTCCAAACATCCTCTAACTCCATAAGTTCAACAAACCTTACCGACAATGAATCATTCTCCATGACTTCAAGCTAATGGGACAACTCCAAAGAAGGTAATTCCAGGGAGAGTGGAATTTTCACTTCTCTTCCATATACAATAACGAAAGGGTAATTTTTGATGGCCCTTTTAGGTGTGACTTGATCTACCAATAAAGCGGCCCTAAGTTGTGTATGCCAAGTCCTTATGTTAGTTTCCATTGTACACTTAATAATCCTTATGAGGTTTTTATTGCTAGAATTAGCCAATCCATTTCCTTGTGGATAGTAATTGGACAAAGTATTGAGGTAGACCCCATTTTTAACAACCCATTCACTCAACTTCTTAACAAGAAAATCCATCATGTTTTTTGAAATGAATGTAAACAAAACATCAAACCTTGTCATTATACCTTCCAAGAAATCCATAATTACCTTCTCATTGCTCTCTTTCAATGCTACCACCTCTGTCCATCGAGTAAAATAGTTTGTTGTAGTAAGGACCCATTTATGTCCATCACTGGATGGAGGATTAATCATTCTAATGAAGTCCAACCCCATTGGACAAAGGGTTGATCCACTTGAATTGGATGCAATGGAAGAGCTGCCAACTTCTGTTTTCCCGTGAAAAGGCACATTCCTTACATTTCCTTACCTAGATATGGGCATCTTTGAAAAAATATAGCCAATAGTAACCGACTCGAATGATCTTGGTAGCAATAATGTTCATGAAAAATAATGTCCTCCGATAGGCCATTACGAAACTCTTCTAGTATCTTACTTACCCATTCCGGTCCCACGCACCGAAGGAGAACACCATTCAAATCCTTTTGAAAGAGAACATTATCTACTAGAACATATGGAAGAGACTGAAGATGGAAATTTTGTCCTTGATTTTTATCCATGTTCACAGGATATACTCTTGAGAAAAGGAAATGCTTCATTTTGGATAACCAGCTCACTTGATCATCACTCTCATCGTTTTAGGAGCATCCCATCCTCATCACCTTTTGATTCCATGTATGCAACAAGTTTTTGATACAAACCTTTACCTCTAACAATTCTCGTAACTTTTATAGGTACTTCATACTCCATCACCTTCGTGATCCATCCAAATGTGTTTTTGTTCATCTCTTTGTTCAAAAAAAATTCCTTAAAACATGGATGAGACACCATCAGATGAATTCTATTGTTGGACAACATAGGCTTGAATTTCTTCAAATCTTGAATAACCACAAAGTTTTGTGTTTAAACAAATGAATATTTGAGCTCGTAGTCTTTGAGGGATTGACTAAAGAAAGCAATTAATTGCTCCATCAGGTTCTCATTTTGTTGGGTGAGGATACCTGAAATGCTCTCTTGACCTGCAAAAGCATAAAGGATAAAGTATTTATCAAACCTGGGGTTTACTAGCATGGGAGCTTGAGAAATGTCCATTTTGATGGCTTCAAAGCTCTCCCTTCCTTCCTTTTTCCATGAGAATGGAATATTTTTCTTTAGCATGGATTTCAATGGTTTAGCCAATGTTACGAATTGAGGGATGAATCTCCACACAAAATTTATGGTTCCCATAAAATTTTGGAGACCCTTTTGTGGCTTGGGAGAGATAAGGACATAATTGAATGAATCATGGATGGATTGATTGACAATCCTTCCGCTAAAACAACATGCCCCAATAACTTTCCCTCGTGCACTACAAAAATACACTTCTTGGGATTAAGTGAAACCCCAAATTCCCTACACCTTCGGAAAACCTTCCTTAGATGCGTGATGTGATATTCTACATGCTTAGAGTATATATTTATATACTCAAGGTAAACCAAAATGATATCGTTGATTATTCCTTAAATTCCATGTCCATGGCTCTTTTTAAAGTAGCCCCGACATTGGAAAATCCAAATGACATTTTTGTTATAGGAATATGTGCCCCACTTGGTAGTGAAAGCCATTTTAAATTGATCATATTCTTGGACCAGAATTTGATTGAACTCAATATCCATTGAGAAAAGAAAATATTTGAGCTCTTACCACCATTTTAAGGATTTTCTCCATTGATGGGAGAGGATAATGGTCTTTCAATGATGCATGATTCAAATCCTCGAAATCTACGTAGAAACAAATCTCTTCGCTTCTTCTTCCTTACAGCACTGATTGGCTACGCATGAGGAATGCTTGATGGAAAAATTATACAGCCTCGATGAGTTTGGTTAGCTCCTTTCTCATTGGTGGCTCAATTTTGGGATTAATTGGCCTCTATTTCTCGCATAACCGGGCTTGACATTAGGATCAAGTTCGATGATATGTAAAAGGAATGATAACTAGATCGTACTCAAGCTAAGAACACAAATGTTAATCAAACATGATGATCAATAAGATGAAAGTAATTAAAGTACCTAGGTGAACATGAGATAAGGTAAATACCTAATCTAATAGTATGTTGTGCTAGACCGGATCAAAACCACGTAGGTCTCTTTTAGCTCATACAAAAAAATGTGATACTCTTGAAAAAGTTTGATGAAAGATTCTTTCTTCTAAGTAAAAACTTTGAAAATCTTCAAAAACTTTTCATTTTCTACCTTGACTTCCTCAAAATATTCTTCTTTGACCACCATGTTAGAGATTTGTCTTTTAGCTTGATCATTTGAATTGAAAATGGATTCTAGGGTAACTAAGCCTTTTGGTAGTTTATTGCTTTTCAATTGTATGATTTGATCACCATATGATTCTTGCAACTTATCTTGATTTTTCATAGTAAATTTTGCCTCTTCTTTTCGTAAAAGGATGATTTTTTTGTTACTATCGAACAATTTCTAGCTACTCACATTATCGTGGACTCGCATGTCAAACCACCATTTTGAAAAATTATTTCCCTTCTTTCATAATATCAACAGGTATGTCATATTGTGAACCGGTCGTAGAAATCCTATCAACATCTTGATTTTGGTTTATAAAAACTGCGCATGGATCCCAAAAGTTTTGAAATATTGAATCAAGTCCCAGCACTCGGTTCTTGTATGATCTTAAAAGATCATTGTTGGATGCACTGCGTGTCATCACTTGATGAACAACTAACTCGGTGTCTCCAAAAAGATTCAGGATTTGATTCCCTTATTTTGGGCTAGCTAGATTCCTTGCACAAGGGCCTCGTATTCAACAACATTGTTAGTGCAACTAAATTACAACTAGAAAGATGAGGAGTAATTATATCCCTCAAGATAAATTAACATAACACCAAAGATCTTTGGATCCATTCTTACTTCTTGAACCATTTAAAAACAATTTCCACATTCCTTCCGAATCGCTTAATGTTTTGATAAGTTGTTGTATGATCGTATCTTCTTCATGAATATAGTAGGTACCTAATCCCATTTCTTCCAAAAGTATAAAACCAACTTCTTCTTCTACCAACACATTAGTGTAGGGATCATACTGATGATCTCCACTTACTTCATCTAACACTGTATCAGGGACTTCCTCTATGAGAGTAGTTGGTTCATGATCAACATCTTCTTCTTCTAGATCTCTAATGGTGTAATTCCCATTTATAGGACTAGCAGTGTAGGGTTATACATGATTATGGCAGATTGGTTCTACCCTTATAGTCACTTTGGTTCCGTATCGAGTCCTAAGAATCATATGTGACCAATCGACTGATAGATATCCACTCATCTTGGCAGTGAAATATCATGATAGGCAGATGGCGAAGAGAGGAGGGAGATCAATGACTGATATGTCTTGGGTAAATGACAAACTTGGGCATGCATGGATGGTAAGTTGAAGTCCTTTGATAACTCCAATAGTCTTAACAGATGTTCCATCCAGATTTCAACAAATCTTCTTGTAACCGTGCATATTGTATGCCTAGTACGTTTGGAATTTGTTTGGGCATGACTGAGCTACTGGCACCTGAATCGATCATGCAATTATGCACCAGGTGGTCACCAATGATAAGGAAATATAGAATGGTGGTGGTTTTTTTCCTTTGGGGTACTTTTCCTTTTGGTTGACACAAACTTGTAGTAGTTGCTGCTCCACGACCCGACGATCCGTCGGTTGTACCAAAACTATTTAGAGCCTCTCGCAACAAATTTCTTTGAGAAGGAATTGAGAGTGCATCCCACATAGTAACACTTAGATTGGTTTTCTTCATTTTTCTACTATGCTGAAGGGAATTGCTCCAACTTTGTTGACACTTCTTTGGGCATTAGGATCCTCCTTTGGAAAATGCTTGTTGGGTATCATGATGCCTGAAGAACCTTCTTTCCTCGCAGCTTGGCTAACATGTGTTTCTAGTGGTTTATTACCCACATCTTTACCAGCTTCCACTTGTAAATAAGGTTGTGAAGTGGATGCTTGATCATTTTTGGAAGGTTGAGGTTCTATTTCTCTCTTCTTGGAACAAGTGTTTTCTGCCACTAATGAGGAATCTATTTTTAACTCCGAAAAAATCTTCGCTTTCTAGTTTAGTAAAGTAGTTTCTTCAGTTCCCGCAGCTTGATTTATTGTTTCTTTCATAGATTAATTTTCTATTAGCTCTGAAGGGGAAAATAAACTTTGAACCATAAGGGCTTGGCTAATAACTCCATTGGGACAATGATTTTGATTGTGGGGTTGAGAACAAGGATATCGCCATTCATAGTCTTGAACTATCTTATTTTGGACAGTATTATGGCTCTAGATGAGCTAATAAAGCAAGAGGGTTCCAAAATTCAAATGCCCGACATTTGCTGTCGTATATGTAGCTTAATTTTAAGACTGATGGTTCCCTTAAAAGGGGGATGGGTAGCCTAGTATTGTGATTTTGTGGCTGATATGGACGATGGTATTAAAATTGTTGCCTCTTGAGTGCAACGAGATCATTTCCAAAAGTTTGTAGGGGTGACTTAACTTCAAATAGATCATTTGAAGAGGCAGGGTAGATTGAGCTGGTTTATTAGAGGTTTCTATAATGGGATCAATGATAGGATGATTGTTCGTAAGATCCAGAGACAACAACATTGGCGGTCATGGAGCTATCTTTCCAGCCTAAATCAAGGAATTTTCTACTCTTATGGAAACTTCGTAGGCATCAGGTAATGTAGTCCCTCCCATGGATTGGATCATAACTACTACATCACTATTCAAGGCTCACAAATAGTACAAGAATGCATTATTTGGAGAAGGCTTTATGAGTGTCGGAATCCTATTCCAGGTCCTATGGAATCGGAAGTTGAAATCACTCATGTATTCTTGGGGAGCTCTCTTCATGGTAGTGATTTGTTCCAAAAGTGATAGGTGATCACTCTTGTCTTCAAACTATTTATAGATATTTTCTCCTAACTCGTCCGAAGTGGTTATAGTGCTAAAACGTAACCTCAAACCCTCGAAATGCTTTTCCTTAAAAGAGGTAGCAAGAATTCTAACCGCAAAGTTGTCCATCGTGATATTATGAACTACACAAATGTTGGCTACATTAATAATATATTCCACTGGAGTAACATGAGTTTCCCCTGTGTAAAAGGGTAAAATTTTGACTACTGCAAAAGGTATAGGGTCATGTTGAGCCAACAGAAGAGAGAATGATTACATTGAAAGGGGGAAAACTTGGTTTCCTGCCATAACAACAAGAGGTTGATTATTCCTTGCCGGTGGAAACCTTCCATATGGAGTTTTTGAATGACCCCGCAAGGTAAAGTTGCAACCGGTGATGTTGAAATGCCTCTTCTTTTTCTCTTTGAAGGTGTTAAGGAAATTTCGATATGTTGATAATTTCCATGCTTTGAAGAAGCTTTTTTTTAATTCTTCACATAAGTTAACACACTAATATTTGAAGTCTAGAGATATAGAGTTACTGTACTTTGTCTTGTGTAAGTGAGAAGAGAAGAACCAACTCTGTCCCACTGCAGGCGTGCCAAAAAATGTTTTCGCCAAATAACTCGCATCCTATGAATGGAAAGAATGTGAACAAGATATTTGGTGTGATTGGGACACATGGGATCACCTCTCAAGTCAGGGACTTGGGCTCAAGGTGAACCTCCAAAGAAGGCCGAATTCCTCTTCCTAAACTAAGTGCTATACTACTTCTAGTGCAATAAAATGATTATCTAGACCTATGCTAATATTTTCATGGGTTTTAGGGAAAGAGATTTACAGAAATAAAACTATACTAGGGATGGCGATGCAAAAATAAAGGGGTGTTTACATACTCAATAAGGGTTAATTCTAAGAGGGTGTTTGTACCACAAGTCAACTTCACCTACTGCAACTTAGAGAGGGTAAAAAATACCACAGATAAGGAAGCATGTGTTCCCTTTGATAAACTCGATCAGAAAAAATAATCTATCGATGTTCAAATAAAGAAGGATGAACTTGAGAAGGGTGAATAATACCACAAATCAACTATATGCAATACTCCACCACTTGATAAATATATAACTCAAGAACCTACTATAGAAATGTGAAGTTGCCCAATTATACACGAAACCATGAGAAAAGACACAAAGAAGTATAGAAGGATGAAAGGATCGAGATTAGTCACAAAACACACACTTTAATTACTTCAAAAACATGCACAATGCATCATATATTCAAGAGGCAGAATTTTCCATTACACCTTGGAAAGGAGGATTGAAATTTCCCTCAACATACAAGGAAAACTTGTAGAAGAGAGAGGACTCTTGAAAAATTTGCACTTGTCTTAGATATCTAACTTGTCCAACCTGTCTAACCTCTTGGAATGAGCTTCCAACTTACATTTATAGAATAATTTGAGAGAGAGGAGAGAAGGAGTCATAAATTCCCTTCCTAAATTGAAGACACATGATGTATTTATTATAGTTGGTTGAACCACTTTGAGAAGCTTCCATCATGTGCTAATAATGCTCGGTTGACCTAATCTTCTCAATTAATTAAAATAATATTTAAATAAAATATTTTAATAATAATAATAAATATTATTAATAAAATATTTAAATAAAAATATTAATTTAATTAAAATCAAGTGGGACCCCTTTAGGATTGATTTGCAATGAAGGGGGAGTCCATGTAAATGGGTCAAAAAGAACTAACTCAGTGGTTGGCTCACCGAGCCAACTCATCGAGTTTGTCATGAGCTCCTTTGGTCTTCATCCTAACCGAGCTCCCATTCTGCATCTAGGTCCTCTCCACATTACCCGAGCTTGGCATGAGCTCGCTACAACCAATCTTCAAGCTCCTTTTTCCATCGCATCGACCGAGCTAAGTTCCTATATCGCACCCATTTGTATATACCAACGAGCTCCTTCTATCACCAAGTCCCTCATAGATCGGATCACCACGATGCATCAAGCTCCAAATTGAGATTTATCTTTTGCTCCACGATTGAGCCGATCTCTTTCCATCGTGCATTGACTAAGCACCGAGCTCAACACCACGTTCGTAATCTCATTCCCATGAACTTGCCATCCTACTAACCCTAACCGATCCTTGCCTCTCAATGACTCATCTATTTGTATGAAAGTATCTCCATTTCGACTTGACATGAGCGTAATACCTAAAATTCTCACTTAATGTTACCACCCTAAGTGTAATTTCATTCCATAGTATGAGTTAGACCCACTCATAGCTTCATCATACGATCACCAAGTCATTTGAGCATGACCTCACTATCATGAATTTGACAGACCTTTGTTTAACTTGGTGGTCTTTTGAAAATTATTTTGATACTCAAGCCCATTGGCACATTGACGGGTAAGTGCAGCAAGTTGGGGGACAAATAAGGGTTTATAAGTGGACATCATATTGCAAATAAAAACATAATATAAACTTATAGGGATTATTAGCAATGCATACACTCAAAATTAGAAAAACTTATATCAATATGAATTGTAGAATCTGGAATCTAGTTTCTAAAATACTATTTTTTAAAAAAATTGGACACGTTTAGCTATATTAAACACTCAAAATTCAATGACTTGGTACTTTTTTTTAAAACACCTATAAGATTATAGTCTATTTGCCCACGATTTGGATGACCAAAAATTGATATATATTTTTTTCTTTGGTGAGAAGTTAGACACCGCTATCTATCTTTGGATAGATTTTATTTTGTATTTTTTTGAGAAATATTTTATTTTTTATGATTTTTTCCATGAAAGTGGTCTGAAAACATATAGAAAACAAAGCACTTTCAGTTTGCCCGCCATAACTTCATCAAAAATATTGAAATCAAATATTATTTTTTTGAACATGTATATAATTTCACCACGGTTGGGATGGTATAAGTTTTATCACATTCTAACAAGTGAAACAAAATTTGCAGTCTTAAACATAGACATAAACATTCACGGGAAAAAGTGTCTTAAATACCTACTATTAGTAAAAAATATAAAATGATATTTATCCTATTCTATTCACTTTAAAATAAATATTTCTACAAAGCTAACAGTCTCCCCTATGCGATGGTACCATTTTTATGACATATTTTTGACTTTTTGGCATGGTTCAAGTCCGAGGAAGACTAAATTTGATGTTTTATTATTTTTGATGTAAAATTCAGGATTTGATGTCCACTTAATTGTCCCCAACTTGTTGCACTTACCTTGACACTAAGCTTATTAACCTCCTTTTAACACAATGCAAACACATTACCGACATCCCACCTTCTAGCTCGAAGGGGCTTCTCTAAATTTAATTCTTGTAAGCTTAACATAAATGAGTTCTCCTTTCAATCTTGGTTCCATACTGCAAGCTCAAATGATATCAAAATCCCCCATTTGTATGGTTTCGTTGAGCTTTTGAATTCCTGTGGTTGATCTTATTTATTAGCTCAGATCTTGCTAAGACACTACTTGCATGGATTGATGACATGATCACTGGCTCCAAATATCTGTTCTCCAACACACTATTCAACTACTCGTACGCCTCGATGAGCTCTCCGAAGTGTGGTTTTTCATAACTTGCTCAAAACAAGCTTTCTTCCAAACCCAACCACCCTTCATCACCGCAATTACTTACTGAGTCGAGCTCTTCATGTTGGTCTCCTTTGATCTCCATTTAACCCTTCATACATTGGATTGACCATCAAGTCCACGAGATGCATTCAAGCTCAAACATTAAATTGGGGTATCGATCTCTTCTCTTTTCCACTACATAGATCTAGCTACCAAGCTTGTGAAATAGCGAGACCCTTCCATGCATCAGTCCCCATTGATGATCGAACTTGCTTCTCCGAAATGAGATTTTTTTGCCGAGCTCCTCTCGAGATGCCAAGCTCATTGTTGAGTTTAATGTTGGTGATGCATCGAACCACCATATGACTCATTCCTATGTATAAAACTTCAAGCATCATGACCATGTTCTCCCATAACATTTGACCCTTCACGTGAGCCTTGTCACACCGATGCATCACTATCTCTAGTTGTCGCCATGTGACTCGGTCTCACCATCATCTTACCCCATTAATTAGAGGATGACTCACCGCCTAGTTCACAAATCCGTTACTTTAATTCCCCGGTGACTCGCATAATGACTTAGACCACTCCTTGCTGCAAGGAATTCTCATAATGGATTGCCATCATATTCTCCCCACTTGTCTCGTGTTCGCATGAATCTTCGCATTGTGGAAATGTTTTCTCTTGCTTGCATTGTCAAATTCCCACTTGGCCATTGAGTCACCAATCTCCCCGAGATCCCCATGGTGATGATTATGCATGGGATTTAAACACCCTTTTGCTCACTTGGATGGAAAAGGCCAAAAAAATTCCTACTCAGCTTCCTTCAGTTTCTCCCATGTTTTGGTTTTCAACATGACTTGATATACCGACATCCTCACATCAACACCCGGCGAGCTCAATCATGTGAGCTCAACCTTAAACTTTAAAATTACATCAACTAATCCATCGTCTAAACCCAAATCACCTCCATTCTCGATGATCTATCCTTTTATGAATTCCATGTAAAATGAGTTATCTTTACATTAGCTTATTTAAGCTCTAAACCGAGTAATCACTCGAGATATCCCATGTCATGTTCGATCGTGCTTAGTATTGAACTCTATATAGAATTCATTTCAACACATCTTGATCATCCTTAGATTGTTATAATATTAGACCAAGCTACTCATCATCAAGCTCGACCTGAGTTATTTACATGACTAGCTCATATGTTCCAAACGTTGAACTCAACTTGTTACAACCTACTAAAAATGGTTTCCTCCAATAACCGAGACCCATGTGACCACGATGTTATTTCACCTAAAAATTCTCAACGTTCAACCATGCGTATGGCTCATCAACCGTGAAAGAACTCTGTTGAAAGGAATAAGCACTGAGTTCAAATCAATCTCCCATGTAGCTTGATAACCTATAACTTATCCCTTAGCTCGCTAGGCACTCAATGAGATGTCTAAGCTCAAACCTTAATTTTAACTCTTTCAACGGGTTTATTATAATTTTTACCAACCCTCAAACCTATTAATGGTTTTATCGATCAAGGCATCATGGAGGCATAGAATAAATCTAGAAAAATTGGTACATCAATTTTGAACATTTAAGCATGTAGACCCCTCGTTGTCCTTTTTTACCGAGGAGGTGAAATTGGACAACATTTTTGCAACCTCTCGGGGATGATTGCCTACTAAGCATGATTCCAGTAGCCTTAAGTTATCCATTGGGCATGGAGTAAATGTTGGAATCCTAAAAGTAGTTTGATCTTCTGTGATGCATCCCAGAATCCCCTTGAGCAAATCAGATCTTGAACATTCGTGGAAGGCTAGGCATGAGGTATAATGAATCTTTTGAATGCTTGGCATCATGATCACCGTAGAATTCTAAATGAAGTATATTTATGAAAATATTATGGAAACTTTGAGCCTTTCTCTCCTTGAAAACCTTCAATAATGATACAACGTGCAAGAACAATGAAAAACACAACAACAAGGAAAACAAAAGAACAACACACAACAACAATGTGTATAAGCACTGGAGGAAAACACCAAACTAAATTGTATAGGGGTGGAAAACTTCTAAAAACTAGGTTTGAGATGTATCCCATTCACATGAATGGGCGCTCTTCTCCATTGAGCCCTGGATAGACGAAATGAATTCACCTCTTTGCAACTCTCGTGATGATGTATGGCATGTTCCGAGAGCGTCAAACTTAGCATGCCTGCGTCTGGTTCGGCTCTATCTTCGTCCCATTTGAGAACTAAATCTCCCTCTTGGAAATGTTTGTCAGATGTTTTCTTGTTAAATTATTTCTTTACCTAAGCCTAATGTTGTTCCAAGGTTCTCATGGCCTTGTTCCATACTTCCTCTAACTCTATAAGTTCAACAAACCTTACCGATAAGGAATCATTCTCCATGACTTCAAGTTGATAGAAAAAATCCATAGAAGGTAATTCTAGGGAGAGCAGAAGTTTTACTTCTCTTCCATTTACAAGAACGAAAGGAGAATTTTTTATGGCCCTTTTAGGTGTGACCCGATCTTCCCATTAGGCGGTCCTAAGTTGTGTATACCAAGTCTTGCTATTAGTTTCCATTGTGTGCTTAATAATCCTTATGAGGTTT
This sequence comes from Taxus wallichiana var. yunnanensis, assembly GCA_018340775.1. Classification (NCBI taxonomy): domain Eukaryota; kingdom Viridiplantae; phylum Streptophyta; class Pinopsida; order Cupressales; family Taxaceae; genus Taxus; species Taxus wallichiana. The sequence continues at coordinate 773,382,890 of CM031239.1, read as the reverse complement.
TTTTTGCTAGAATTAGCTAATCTGTTTCCTTGCTGATAGTAATTGGAAAAAGTCTTGAGGTAGACCCCATTTTTAATAGCCAATTCACTCAACTTCATACTAAGAAAAGCCATCATGTTTTCTGAAATGAATGTAAACAAAACACCTAACCTTGTCATTATACCTTCCAATAAATCCATAATTGCCTTCTCATTTCTCTCCTTCAATGCTACCACCTCATCGATCGAGTAAAATAGTCATTGCAAAGTAAGGAACCATTTATGTCCATCACCGGATGGAAGATTAATAATTCGATGAAGTCAAACCGCCATTGACAAAGGGTTGATCCACTTGAAATGGATGTAGTGGAAAGGCTACCAACTTATGCTTGCCCAAGAAAAAGGAACATTCCTTACATTTCCTTACCCAAAGATGGGCATAGATTTGAAAAATCCAGCCAATAGTAATTGGCTCGCATGATCTTGGTAGTAGTTGTTCATGCAAAATAATGTCCTCCAGATAGGCCATTATGAAACTCTTCTAGTATCTTACTTACCTGTTCCGGTCCCACACACCAAAGGAGAACACCGTTCAAATCCTTTTGAAAGAGAACATTATCTACTAGAACATATGGAATAGACTAAAGACGGAAAGTTCATCTTTGATTTTTATCCATGTTCATAGGATATACTCCTGAGAAAAGGAAATTCTTCATTTTGGATAACTAGTCAACTTGATCATCACTCTCATCAATGTTTAGGAGCATCGCGTCCTCATCACCTTTTGATTCCATGTATGCAACAAGTTTTTGATACAAACCTTTACCTCTAAAAATTCTGGTATCTTTGATATGTACTCCATACTCCATCACCTTCATGATCCATCCAATGTGTTTTTCATTCATCTCTTTGTTTATAAAAATTCCTCTACACCTAGATGAGACACCATCGATGAATTCATTGTTGGACAACATGTGCTTGAATTTCTTCAAATCTTGAATAACCACAAAGAATTGTTTTTAAATGAATGAATATTTGAGATCGTAGTATTTGAGGGACTCGAATAGAGAAAGTAATTGGTTACTCCATCAGTTCTCATATTTTTGGGTGAGGATACCAAATGCTCTCTTGACTCGTAAAAGCATAAAGGATAAAGTATTTATCAAACTCAGGGTTTACCAAAGATGGGGAGCTTGAGAAATGGCCATTTTGATGGCTTCGAAGCTCTCCCTTCCTTCCTTTTTCCATGAGAATGGAATATTTTTCTTTAGCATGGCTTTCAATGGTTTAGCCAATGTTGTGAATTGAGGGATGAATCTCCACACAAATTTTATGGTTCTCGAAAACTCGAGACCCTTTTTGTGATTTGGGAGAGATAAGGACATAATTGAATGAATCATGGCTAGATCGATTGACAATCCTTCCACTAAAAAAACATGCCCCAACAACTTTCCCTCATGCACTATAAAATGCACTTCTTGGGATTAAGTGAAACCCCAAATTCCATACACCTTTGGAAAACCTTCCTTAGATACGTGATGTGATCTTCTCGCATGATTAGAGTATATATTTATATCATCAAGGTAAACCAAAATGATATTGTTGATTATCCCTTAAATGTCATGTCCATGGCTCTTTTGAAAGTAGCCTTGACATTGGACAATCCGAATGACATTTTGTTATAGGCATATGTGCCCCACTGGTAGTGAAAGTTGTTTTAAATTGATCATATTCTTGGACTAGAATTTGATTGTAACTCAAATATCCATCAAGAAAATAAATTCTTTGAGCTCCTACCTCTATTCTTTGAGCTACCTTGAATTCCTCAAAATATTCTTCTTTGACCACCATGTTAGAGATTTGTCTTTTGGCTTGATCATCTGAATTAAAAATGGATTCCAGAGTAACTAAAAATTTTGGTATCTTTTTTCTTTTAAATTGTATGATTTGATCACCATATGATTTTTGCAACTTATCTTGATTTTTCGTAGCAAACATTTCCTCTTCTTGTAGGAAAAGGATGATTTTTTGTCACTATCAAAGACTTTCTAGCTACTCACATTATCAGGGACTACATGTCAAACCACCATTTTGACAATTTTCTTCCCTTCTTTCATGATATCAACCGGTATGTCATATTGCGAGCCAATTGTAGTAAACTTATCAACATCTTGATTTTGATTTATAATAACTACATGGATCCCAAAAGCTTTGAAATATTAAATCAAGTCCGTAACTCGCTTCTTGTATGATCTTAAAAGATCATTTTTGGATGTACTACATGTCGTCACTTGATGAACAACTAACTCGGTGTCTCCAAAAAGAGTCGTGGATTTGATTCCCTTATATTGGGCTAGCTAAATTCCTTACTTTAACAACATTGTTAGTGAAAATTAATGACAACTGGAAATATGAGAAGTACTTATATCCTCTAGATAAATTGACATAACACGAGCGCCGAATCCATTCTTACTTGTTATCCAAAATGAGCCCCCGCTTATTTTAGCTAACTTTCCTTCATTCTTCCCTTCCTTGTGCTTCAACTTCAATTTTAACACATTTCAAGCACTCAAGGGTTTCTAGAAATGGCTCCTGTAGACACCAAATTTGTGTCTTACGACCCCTTGTGACCCACACCTCATCTCGCAATCTAACCTCATCACCTAAACCTTACACAATTATTTATTAATTACCTTATAATTGATAAATCCACATCACCTTACCCGCCACCTCACTTTACCACTCATCATGACCTAGCCCTAACCCTAAACTAACCTAATTAAGACCCATGACTTGGTCTAGACTCACATCCATAACTAATGCCTCCTTACTCGCACCCAAAGCCGACCTTCTAGCCACTTGACCAAGCCCGCAACTGATCTCTCGGGAGAAAAGTAGGGAAGGTGGGCTATTTTACTAAAAATAGCCTACTTTTTCCTTACCGATGCCGGTTCCTACTCGACCGCCGTCGGTTACGTAACCGCCATCGGTTCCCTGTAAATGGGCTCCCCAAACCAAAACAACGGATCGAAATTTCATTTTTGGAGATCAGTCAAAGGATTTCTGGATCAACAGAGTATTGCGAGCGAGGAACAGAGGCCGATCTTCACTTGACAGAGCAGACAAGTGGGAATACCGTAAGTGTTTACAACCAAGGAGATCAACTTGCATCTTTGTCAAAACGAGTAAGTCACATCTTGCATGTCCTCTCGTTATAATATTTCTTATGCTCGTGAATTTCAGTCCTCCTAAATCCGTCTCGAATCTACTACCCAACGTGTCATTGCATCTAATCGTTATTCTTTTGCTTCTAATCATCCCATTTTCTAATATCATCCATAAACCAGCCTTACAAAACACCGTAACTACTAAGAAGATCCTAGAACCCACCGGTATCGGTTTTCAAGAATCGCATCGGCTATCGAGAATCGCATCGGCTATCAAGAATCGCCATCGGTTCCTGATCAAAACCAAAACCACCTTTCCCTACCCAGGTTCAACGAAACAATTTAATTGATACTTTACAGATTTTGTGTTAATTCATATTAGCAGGGGAACTGACCACCTTCGAAAGGAAGTTTTATATTTCCTGGGCCCAAGGCAGTTTCCTCATTTATTGTTTAATCAAAATCTTGTGGTCTTGTGTTCTTATTTGCAGGTAGTCCTTCCAAGACAAAAAGGAGTTCTCCGCAATAACCTGATCTTTCTCTACGGTACGCGCACACCATCTCGACATTCTACAGGTATTCCTCCTAACCCTAACCTCATCTGTTTCTATAGGAACGAGTCATTCCGAGTGAAACATTTTGGCACGCCCGGTGGGACCCATTTTGGGTTTCTTTCTCTTGCTTATTTTCATTTTAGGAAGCATACTTGCTGTTGCTGCTTTTGTTATATATTTCGTAAAGAATTTGTCTTGCTTTCCTAGTTTCGCATTAGTGAAAGTCATCTCTCTTGCTTCATCGAACATAATTTTCGATTTGGGTTTAAAACACATGCATTGCATTCCTGCTTGTTGTTCTTCAATTCTAGTGAACATAGATTAAGTAACAGGTCGTACACGTGGGGGTGATATCCACGGTATTGACAGGAAATTAACCCTAGTTTCACTGCACAACACATACCGAATCACTTCACAATTAACACAACAGCTCAAACATCCCCCCTTTTCCGCGGTATTCCTCCGCCCGATTGAGGTAACCTTATAAGCCAAAACAAACTTGACATTTCCCCTAGGTCTTGTTGTTTAGGATTCTGACATCATCTTACGTCTAAAGGCATAAGCCCACGATAACTAAAATTAACCCTAGGGTTAGTCTCTAGATTTGCGTGTGCATCTTGCTTGTTTTCAAATTCTGTTTTCTCTGTCATACTTTGTCTTCTGTGATCAATAAGTTGACAAATATACTCAACGTTGCTAAAAATCAAATTAGCAGCCTTTTATATCTTCTTATCCTAGACTTTTGACACCGGCATCGGTTAACGGACCGACGTCGTCTGCTCTCTGACCGACACCGGTTATTAAACCGATATCGGCATTCTTTTCTTCATCGGCCGACAAAACCAACAACTCCGCCAAATTCATCATTCTCGAGGTTGTTTTTGTTCTTAATAGATTGAAACTTTCCTGTGTGTTCTTCTCCATGGTTGTCATCACTCGGAAGCAAGCCACCGCCATGGTTTCACATGCCTACTCTGTGTCTTTGCCTGAATCACCCCTTCACATTCTATAGGGAACCCTACTTGACACCGGTGAGATCCCCTAAATTCTCGTAGGAGACAAGGACTTTGCCAAATTTCTCGGATGCCAATCCTAGTGTCTGATACTATTTGTCACATGCCCCTGACCGTACGCCCGATGGTCAGCTCCTTGTTGGCATGCCTATTAGTATAGCTACTCATCTAGCCCCCACTCCTACTCATAATACCGCCTTGCTTCCAGCATCTTTAGCCCCTTCTCCCAATCCGACAGCTTCAGAGGTTCATACGACTCAGATTGGCTTTTCCTTGGCTAATTTTGGACCTCACGTATCGTTACCACCAACTGCCCCTACCTCATCTCTCTTTCAGACCACTCCATTCATGACTTGCTCTCTGCCACCTATTCACACGAGCTTTCCTTCTCAAGCTCCGCCTACCTTTTCATTCCCATACACGTATCCAGTAACCTCAACACCTTATATGGGACATCCCTATTCTGTTGCTCCAACATACTCATCCTCCATACCTTATCAACACTTAGCCCCACCATTGTCCAGCGGAAGCCCTTGGTCCAACTTGCCTCCGTTTACCACAACCGCACCATCATCTCATCCAACCACAGATTTCATCAAACAAATGATGGACAAAATGCAAAACCTGGAGGCTTCGGTTTCGGGAAGTCGTAGCGCCTTGACATACGAGCAAGTTTGTCGGGAGCCTATTCACCCTACTGTTCCCCTTCATTCATATCCTCCGCAATGGGAGTTGCCGAAATTTACTCGTTTTAATAGTAAAGAGGATCCTCAACAACACTTGCGATCATTTAGACATGCTTGTTATTTGATTGCCCATGATGACGCTCATATACTCAAGCACCTTCCCCATGTCCTTATCGGGACCTCGCTTGAGTGGTACAAGCTTTAACCCAAAGACTCGATCTTCTCTTTTAACCAACTAGCCCAATCTTTCTTGGATCATTTCTCCATTAACATTGCCAAGAAAGTATCTATCACCGACCTTTATGCCATCCGACAATTCGAAGATGAATCTATCGCAGATTTCGTGGGACGATGGCGCGGCCTTATCAACCAACTTACATATGCCTTGCCTCAAGCTGAACTTATCAAACTTTTCACGCGGGCATGTGCTAAGCACATCTCCCCTACCCTCCAAATTCAAACTTTCCGTACATTCGACGAGGCCTTTACTATGGCCCGAAAATTAGAAATTCGAGCCTTAGAAGAGGAGAAATTGCGGTTGCGTAACAAAAACCCCAATTTCTGAACTCCTGATTCTATCAATAAACCAAATACCGCCACTCCTCACACATCCACTTCTTCTAAATCAAAAGGAGCTGTCCACGCGGTGATGGTCAAATCCCAACCACCGTCTAATACCCCGCCAAAAACCACTTATAAGTATAAAGCAGAACCCATCAACTACACTCCCTTGGGAGAAACTTATGGCGTCATCCTGGAGAAATTGCTCAAAGCAGGAGCCATTACCTTACCTCCTGTTAAACCTCATTCCGGGTTTGATTCCACTCGCGCCATACCTTCCTGGTACAAAGAAAATGACTTTTGTAACTTTCACCGCGTAAAAGGACATAGTCATGAAAACTGCAAGATGTTGAAAAACATAGTGCAGGAAATGGTTGATGCAGGGATATAACCTCGATAATCCTAACGCCCGCTAACCGAAATCTGAAAATTTTCAACAAGCCATTCCCTAATCACTCGTCCAACAGTAACGTAAACCAAGATATCTTAGCGGAGGAGAGTGTTCATGAGATCCATGCAGTATTCGATACCCAGCCAAAAGCCTCTATTGAAAAAATTTTGAATCAAGCCTCTCCACCAATACAGGAGTCTGAACCTCCTTCACCACCATCAAGCCAAAGTGAAATCATTCCTTTACCCATAAAAGAGTTAACTTCCTGGACTTCTCTTCTCATCGATGAGTCTTCTTACACCACATCCCTACAAGACTGTGAGCGGATGTTATCTAATTTATCTATTTCCCAAACGTCCCCTTCTACCGCTCTTGCTGCACAAGAGGAAGGCTCACCACTCCTTTTGACATCCTTAGACGAGAAATCTCTTACACTGACATCACCACATTCATTAAACACGGCGATCCCCTCAAACACGCCTCCTACCTATTAGTCCTCATCGCCTAAATCTTTTCAACGACCGGTTGACCTCTTAACATCTATTGATACAGTGCCTCATCTACCTCCTGTGTCACACCCACAGTGGACTGGAATCACAACCCATCGTTCTTCCGTACAAAAGTTCATATTCACACGTGAGGACTGTCATTCCACGAAGATGACAGTTCCCTATGGGAACGCTTGAGTACCCCTTTTCTACTCAAATGCAAATGACCGATCCTGATGTCTCCACCATATACCCGAAGTGTTTACGTGCTTAAAATACCCCTGTTCTCACCTTCACCCCCTCACCTCTACCAAATGCCCCGTCCACTTCTATCAACTTAACCAGATCTTCCCTACGCTGGGACCTCACCAATGCCCACCTAACGCACCCGCCTAAGCGACTCGATCTATCCAAAATAAATCCGTCCCGCCACCTAGAGACAAACTCAATCCGTGCCCCTATCACAATCAAAACCATCATCGTCATACCTACCTTCCATATTGGGACCCCATCCCTCTTCCTTACATCAATATATCATACCTCCCCGCATTTTCTTCAAAACAACCTACGCCTTCCGCACCCATACAGAAATTCCAGGGTATAAGAACACCGCTACTCCGCGTATCCTGTCCACCTATCAACCCTAAACAAATTCCATCATCAAAAGATTTGTTTTCGGTCACTCCTATTTCCCCGTGGTTGTTTTCTGATACCACATCATCTGCGGCCTCATCATCCAACATAGCTTCTGCGCCAAAGAAATCATGTTTAGTGAAAACCACGTATCAACACCCCTCGGCTAAACCACCACCCGTGCGAACCAACCACGCCCAAACATTACCAAAACCCGCACAACCAATACCCTCATCCTCTTCCGATTTTGACCCACTCAAAGGATCTTACGCCAAAATCCTTGCTATGTTGGTGGAGAATGCGACCATTTCCCTACCTCCACTTAGACCTTATGACCCGTCTAAACCCCGACCTATGGGTTACGATGAGTCTAAAATCTGCGCTTATCACCGCACACCAGGACATGATGTGGAGGGATGTAAAGCTCTAAAACCATCCTTTGTTAGTCACCTCTCCCTGGATAGAAAGATTAAGAAAGACAACTTACGAAGGGAGAGACCTTTAGTTTCCATTCCCTCTCCTATGCCATCCGTCCTCGCTCACCAAGATCTATCATTATTACAACCCCACCTCTTGAAGACCATGAGTTATCCCAACCATCTTCCTTATCTCAGGTCTACGAGATTAATATGATTAGTGTCGCTACTCGAGGGCAGAAAAACAATGGGAAAGCAAAAGAAAACACACCTGCGGCATCTCTTTCTCCGTCAAACATCCCGATTGCACCACCACCTAAAGTGGTCATTCGCGGACCCGCCTATCCCGTCTCTAATGGCATTGCCCACCGAAATATGATTAAACAGCTTCACCAATCACCCGTAAAAATGACACTGTATGATCTCATTCAGACTTCTGAATCTCATCGACAAGCTCTCGTTGAGATCCTTCAAGGGATAGAGGTTTTACCTAATGAAACCCTGCCTGTCGCCTCCATTCTAACACCCAATCATGTTGCTTCTCTCACCAAACAACCCACTGCCCCAACCACTTCTGTCTCTGTACAACAAGCTGCTGCAGTCAGTTTCTCTGAAGACGAAATTGTTGACTTTGGTACAGAAGATCCTGACCCTGCTCTTTTCATCTCAGCTTACATCCGGGACATTCGGGTACGTCGTGTTATGATTGACGGGGGTGCTAGCCTAAACATCATCTCTTCAAAAGCCTTCCAACAAATGAATATCCCTTCTAGTTGCATGTGTGCAACCCCATCATGTCATGCGGTCATTCAATGACGCTATTACTTCTACCTTAGGCACCGTGATCCTCAACATTCGGGTAGACCACGTACTTTACCCGAACTCTTCTATGTCTTGGAGGGAGAGTTCCAATATAATATATTGCTGGGTCGTCCTTGGATCCGAGCCATGGGATGCGTTCCCTCAACATTACATAGATGCATAAAATTTGAGTACGAGGGGAAGTCCTACACCGTAAAAGCTGACCCTCCCCCCTTTAAAACCTGCAATATGTTATACCGCCCTAACGATGTGCTTATACCAATCAAGACACCCATACATTCAACCCAACCATCCTCTTCAAATGTACCTCAACCATCCACCTCAACCGCGCCTACGCCTTCAACTGATGAAACCACCATCGCAAAAACCACTTCCCTTCCCGCAGCTAACATTCCAACCTCCGACCCCTTAGTAGATGTTTTTCAGCACCTTACGCTGGGGGAGTACCGCCTATATAACGTTAGTTCTTTCCCTACCCCGCAGGAGTACGGACAATTACATGCACATCCCACCTACGACCGTCGCGTGGGGGAGGTAATCTCTTACGGACCACCCCATTGCCGCACTAACCTAACGTATGGGGGTGTTGACGCATCCTCCATTACCCCTGAACCTCCTCTTGGTGTGGTTCCCTTCCAATCTGATTTTCAATACTTGACAAATCATCGTTTCGCCCTCACCTTCTTGACTCGCTGTGCGTGGAAAGGCTTTGGTTTTGGCCTTTACGAACAAGGCCGACATACACTCATTCCCGTGACTACCCGTAAACATAATGATCGTAGTGGTCTCGGTTTTCCCGAAACACCTACACAGGAGACACCTCCTGTCAGCTGTATCCTGGAAGAAGAAGACGTCGCCCCTACCAAACCATCATCACCCACAGAATCTATAGACCCTGAATCCATCCCTCCTAACTTTTTTTTTCATAAATGCTATCTTCATAGGTCCTCTCACTTATCAACGCAATAATAAGGACCCATCTTCTCTTCCCCTTCGTATCCGCACATGATTGAAGAGGATTCGCCTTTGATTAATGTTGTTGAATGCCGGATAACGACTCCATCCTCACTTACCTTAGCGCGATGATTCTTATATTCAACGAGCCTTACCATCTCAAACCCAAACCATGCCGAACGAATCTACTATAGAAATCAACATCCACACGGAGGAGGATCCTCACATTGTGAAGATTGGAAAATCCTTAACACATCGTAACAAGCCGCCTTTACTACCTTTCTCCATGCTCGCAACCAAGCTTTCGCATGGTCTTACGCCGACATGCCAGAATTGATCCTACCATTGCCGCCCATAACATCACCCTAAACCCCGATTCCAAACCAGTCAAAACATGAAATTGAGAAAATGCATCCACGCATTGCTCTCTCTTGGTCAAAGAGGAGCTCCAACGACTCCTGTCTATTTCCTTCATCTTGCCTATTGACTATCCTCAATGGATTTCTAACATCGTACCTGTCACTAAAGCGACAGGGGGACTTCGGATATGCACAGATTTCCGGGATCTTAACCTCGCTTGCCCTAAGGATGACTTCCCTTACCTAAAGATTGACCAACTTGTTGATCTAACTGCAGGTCATGAGATGCTCTCTCTCATGGATGGCTTTTCAGGATACAACCAAATTTTGGTTGCCCCTGCCGATCAACACAAAACTACCTTCATAACTCCTTGGGGAACCTTCTGTTATCGTGTCATGCCATTTGGCCTTAAGAATGCTGGTGCTACCTATCAGCGGGCTATGACCTACATTTTTCATGACATTATGCACACTATCCTTGAAGATTATGTCGATGATCTTCTCGGCAAGTCTAAACATCGTAGTGAACATCTCGATGTTTTAACCATTATTTTTGATCACCTGTTACAATATTCTGTCCGCCTTCAACCAAAGAAATGTGTCTTTGGTGTTCTTTCGGGAAAACTTCTTGGCTTTATCGTCTCTTTGCGTGGCATTGAGGTCGATCCATCTAAAGTCAAAGCTATCCTAGAAATGCCCCCACCCAAAAATCTCAAACAATTGCGTAGTTTACAAGGTAAGCTCCAATCTATCCGACGTTTCATCTCCCAACTCTCGGATCGGTGTCAACCTTTTCATCACCTTCTTAAAAAGGACATTGCCTTTCAATGGAGTGAGGAGTGTCACCAAGCCTTCGAAGCTCTCAAATCCTATCTCTTGCAGCCACCCGTGCTTATCCCACCCCAGGACGACCGCCCTTTCTACCTTTATCTTTCCGCCACTGACCATGCTATAGGTGCTATGCTCGCACATCGGGATTCGGCACGACGAGAACAGGCCGTTTATTATATAAGTCGTACCCTCGTGGATTATGAGACTAGGTATACACATGTAGAAAAATTGTGCCTTGCCCTATCATTTGTAGCCACCAAACTCCGACATTACCTCCTGAATCACAAAACTTTTGTCATCACCAACACAGACCCCATTCATTATATGTACGCCAAACCGCATCTAAACCAACGTATCGCTCGATGGCTTATGCTCCTCGCTGACCTTGACCTTGAATTCGTACAACAGAAGTCAATCAAAGGACAAACTCTTGCAGACCAACTTGCGGAGGCCCCTTTACCTGGGGAACAATTTACCAATTTTACCTTCCCCGACGAACTCATCGCCACTCTTTCACTCCGGGAAGAGTTGTATCAAATGACCCTCTTCTTCGATGGATCTAAATGCCAGCGCGGCGGAGGAGCCGGCGTTGTTCTCATTCCTCTCGACGCTGAACCTATGCCTCTTTCATTCCGGCTTGATTTCCCTTGCACTAATAATACAACGGAATACGAGGCCCTTGTTCTGGGTCTCCAAGTTGCGTTACACTTAGGCATCAAATCTATCAACATTTTTGGCGACTCTCAATTGGTAGTCAATCAAGTTATGGGCGTCTACCAATGCAAAAATGAGGAACTTCAAAAATACAAACACTACGTGGATTCACTTCTAGCCTTATTTACTCACTATTCTATACAAACCATTCCACGCTCCACTAACAAATTTGCGGACACTATGGCTTGCTTAGCCTCGCAAATTCCCGCCGCACCAACTGACTCTGAATTATTCGTCGTGGTCCAACAACTTTTTGTCCCATCCTATTCAACCCCGGTAGTTTGTACGATAAATACTGTGTCTACTAGTTCGCAGGATACCTGGTACCACCAATTTCACGACTACCTTACAATCTCTGTCCTCCCACCTGACCTTACTAGTAACGGCAAACGTGCTTTTCTTAAAAGTGTTTCGCGTTATGTTGTCATGGGGGGACTCCTCTATAAACGTGGCTTTGATGGCATCCTCCTTCGCTGTCTAATTGGGGCGCGAGGCCACTCATACCATCCAACAGTCCATGACGGTATTTGTGGTGGACATTTTAGCGGCCTTGCCGTGGCCAAATGAATCCTTCGCCTTGGTTATTATTGGCTACTCAATAACGATCGCTACGAATATGTTAAGCGTTGTGTTATGTGTCGAAAACACGCCAACCTTCAACATACTCCTAGCCACCCGCTCCAGGTCGCTCGAGATCTTTGGCCCTTCTCACAATGGGGTTTAGACCTTATTGGTGAGATTCACCCGACCTCTTCACAACGTCACCGTTGGATAATCACAGCGACCGAATATTACACAAAATGGGTGGAGGCTATTCCACTCATTTCAATCAAAAAAGAAAAAATTGTCGAATTCATTAACCATCACATTATCTGTCGTTTTGGTATTCCTCATCGCCTAATAACAGATAATGGTAAATCTTTTAAAAACAAGTTGTTACAAGACCTTTGTGACAACTTTGGTATCAAACTTAGTTTCTCATCACCTTACTATCCGCAGGCCAATGGTCAGGCTGAATCTTCTAATAAAACACTAACCAAAATCCTCATGAAAGTTGTCAATGAATCCGGAAGAAATTGGCACGATCACATCCCCTTTGCCCTTTGGGCTTATCGTACTAGCATTCGTGCACTCTACTAATGCCACACCTTTTCTTTGGTATACGGTGCGAGGCTGTTTTGCCTCTCGAAATACAAATACCCTCCCTTAGAATATCTCTTCGTGATATTCTCACCAACGATGATTTCCGCCAAGAGCGGTTAGCCCAATTAGAGCTTCTTGACGAACGACGTCTTACAGCTCTCGATCACCTTCAAATCTATCAAAAACGCATTAAACGTGCTTATGATAAGCGACTTCATGAGCGTACCTTTAAGGTTGGTGATCTTGTCCTCAAAGAGAATCAACATGTAACCAAACTAGAAAAGAGCAAACGTGGAAAATTTGCTCCCAATTGGATTGGGCCTTATATAATCACTCACACCTATGGATCTGGTACTTATCGTTTAGCTTCGCTTAATGGTAAACCTGAGCCTGAGCCCCTTAATGCCTTGCATCTTCGACCATTCTATTGTTGAAATTAGTGTTATATCACTTCTTATCCGCCTACTGCTCGTCCCTTGAGCTCCCATACCACCACATGCACTTGTTTCCTACATCTCGAAATAAAATCAAGCTCACCTCTCACCTCCCCTTAACGATGCCTTCCCCTTTTTAGTCTAGTCCATGACTTCAACGTATTAAAATAAGCCGTATTCTTATGGGATTTTCTTGAGTCAAACTTCCTACTAAACTAGATGCTTCACGCTAAAAAGAACATCTAGTCATCTAAATTAAATATAGACTGCTCCCTCGAAGGACAGCTATATGCCAAATTATTGCTGCTATTCTCTATAGACTGCTCCCCTGAAGGACAGCTATGCACTAAAATCATATCTGCTACTATAAATAGACTGCTCCCTCGAAGGACAGCTATACACAGTCAGCCTCTAGCAGAAGCTTCTCGCATCGATCAGCTTCGTGAAGACCTCAAGAATAATACAATCAATATCCCTTGTAGACTTCCCGCATCGATCAGTCTACATTCAATAAAATAAAAGCCTCATTCAAAAGGACTTTTGAGTCATGGACTTGTCTATTTAGGGTAGGTTCTCTTTCGTTAGAACACTCACCTTGTAATAAGTTCTCTGAACTTCAGCTATACCATCGACCTCACCTCACCATTTGTTTCAACTCAAGGGACGTAATGTATGCTCGATATATTGTGATCACACAACTCTTTTCACCTATTGACTTCTCGTCTATGCACGGTACCTAGGGCTTCAAGCTCCTCCTACATTAATATGTGGTTTGTTTAGCTCTTTTCACCTACGGAGCACTCTTTCCGCTTTGCCTCGCATCTAGGATTGTGTGTTGACCTTAATCAGGACATGGTTCCCTTCTACTTGGGTAGGCTAACCTTCGCTTCCCTTATACCTTTTACAACATCACCAATTCATTACCAACACCATCAACCTTACCTTTACTAATCTTAATATTTTTACCAACCAACCAATTGCCTAAACCATACCAAATTGCCTGAATTCGCCTCTCCCTGATCCTAAGGAGAACTACATCGGTCCGAGGCCCCACCTTGCTTTGTGCAATGGCCTATGTAGGCAGCACTTCGAGACATGGGGTCTCCCAAGGTTAGCTCGACCATCCCCTACCATAATCTATCATGTGTGGTATAATAAATATTTCTGTGTATTTCTATTTAATCACATTCCTCTTTATCCTTTTTCAAAACACCAAAAGTCAAAACGAAAACATTCTTAGTATTATAACTCAAATCAGCATACATATCTCATTTTATTTAGATGTTAAACAAATACATCTTCTCTATCATCGACACACAGGTCGGTACTCTTATTTATTCTTATACCTTGCTAACATTTATTTAGACCCTCACGCCTCATCTCGAACTAGGTGATGATCGTGATCGTCGACCCCTCTCGCCAGGCCTCTCTGTCCTCAAAGGTACCACGGATATTGGTACCGCCCACTGATCTGCCAATCTCTCCTGTAACATATGAATACGCCCCCTCGCATGGAGGACTCCAGCCTCTAGTCTCGCTGCTCGTGCCTCCGCAACCGCTAACAATCCTCTTGTCTCATTCACCTGCGTTTGGAGCTGCTGAACCAAACGCTGCAGCCGATCCCTCTCTGCTGTAATCACAGATATGTCAGGACGATCGCGTACACCTCGCAGCTCTGCTACCCACCATACCCTATAGGCCTCTGTCATTCCGGCATCTATTACACTGCGATCGGCTGCTATCTCCTCGGGCCCTTCTGGAGGTGTTGGCCGGGGAGGTGAGAATGCTGCCTCGGCATCGATCCTCATATATGGTCTATAAGCCTGCGGTATGTCCTGCACAAATCTAAATTGTCACCGCACGCGATCTATAGGAATCCTCTCATATTCACCTGGCCTGTGCCCCGCGATCCACCTCATTCGCTCTACACCCCTTAACTCCTCAGCCATGCTCTCTGTTACCATATAGTTACCGTAAGGCCTCCAACAGATGTCCGCAACCGTCACCCTCTCCCATACCTGCCTGTAATACACAATATCACCCGTCACGGCCTGGGATCTGGCCTCTTGTTCTGTCTGGACCCATCGTCTGAATCCCAACCTCTGTACTCCGGTTTCTCCTGACTGGATGGATCGGCCTACTGGTCGCACACAAACAATGTGCTCATAGGCCCAACAGTGTAATAAGTATGAGCAATCCAGTGTCATCCTGTGATTTCACCTACAAGCCCATAAACCCCTGTATAACTCCGCCAAATATGCAGGTGCCCATGCAAAAGTCACGTTCCTTTCTATCATCTCCCAGATAACACACATCAATGCCTTTGGAAATCTTCCCCCTTCCGCCCTCGGTAACGCATAATACCCTACCGCTATCATTAATATCACTGCTAACCTTGTCTCCTCAGGGTGTGCTGCATACATTACCCCATATGTGAATGACAAACCTCGCTGTGTTAAATCTCGTGCGTATGGACCAAATACTGCAGTTATCGCTCCCCGTGCCACGCTAGGTAGTGCCTGATATACTGGTTCTCCTATAATAGGGAGTCTCAAAATATGAAACACATCTTCCAATGTTACTGTCATTTCACCTATTGGCAGATAGAAGGTATTTTTCTCAGGATTCCATCTTTCAATCAATGCCTGCAACATAGCATGGTTCCGTGCAATTCGTGAATAATAGCGGATTCCACTTAACCCCAAACGATTTATCAATGTCCATTCAGCTGGTGTTACATCCGCTCGGATTCGTGACAACAACGCTAGCACACTATCATTCATCCTCAACCCTGCTTCTGCCTGCATACACCAAAACAACAAACAACCATTCAATCCGTCAGGGTTTTTCAAACATTCTGGAAATTCCTCCAGTAACCGGTATCGGTTATACATAACCGGTATCGGTTCAGTAACCGATACCGGTTCTCCCTAACCGCTACCGGTCACTGTCAATTACATACACCTTCCCTAAAAACAACCACCTACGACAATAAATTGATCGTTTATTCCTTTCTATATACACAGACATACCCAAAACCCCGAATTACCTACCCCATAACACTCACCTCATCTATACCCCTGGCTATCATGTTGTCTTTCTCATATCTACTTACCTATTCTCCTCTAGCTCATTCCCAAAACATGCAGTAGTTAAATCACAAACAAGCTGATACCTCTTGGGTTGCAGCAGCTTGAGGTGGCCCTTGTCTTCCCTCTTGTCCCTGCCTGCTGGATGCTTCTCCTCGTTCTGCCATGATCACCACCCTTTTCAACTTTGTCTTTCTGCCTTCTGAATCTCGGATCACATTCACTTTCCTTGTCTCTTTTCTCCTTATCACTCAAATCTCTCATGCAAAAACCTGTCTCAGTCGAAAAGCGTCGCGTTCGCGTATTTAACCTCTTGTATGGCTCTAAAATTAAAACTTCAAATGCCACCCTAGCTTTTCTATTTTTAGAAAAGCTCATACCTAAATAACCGGTATCGGTTACTTAACCGATATCGGTCTATCAACTACCGATATCGGTTCCTTAACCGATATCGGTTACACACCTATCTTTTCTCAACAGCGTTCTTTTCTTCATTTATCACCTAAATTTTTGTCGCGCCCGCCTCTTTTCCTGCATAACAACACCATTTACCACATTTGTTCATCCACCACACATAGCATTACAATCTCATTAACATCATTTATTTTATACAAATACACAAACCATCAACTACGGATACCAAGAAACTATCAATCTATACATCATTTGGATCCAACTCATCAGTTACATATATCACAATGTCACAAAACCACCAATTCATCACATAACATGACATTCATATATACGTACAAAAAAAACAAAAACATCAACATCATCCATCTATCAACATGTCAATTAAACTCATCACACATTCTATATATTACCAGCCATTAACCAAATATTTAAACACATTTTGAACACTGCATGTGGATCAAAACATCATCTCTCTATATATATATATATATATATATATATATATATATATATACAAGTTTTCAAAAATACAATGTGCCCTACATCGGGGCCTCTGTGATCTCATCATACAACAAAGCCGGCACGCAGGCCGCAATAACTGTCAAAAAATCTCGACTCGGCTCGCAGGCCGGTCCCTCGTATCAAAAATAGCTATATACTCGGCTCGCAGACCGGTATCCACTATACAACCCCTACTCGGCTCGCAGGCCGGTATACAATAAATGAATGAATGAATACATGAATAATACATAGGCACGCAGGCCTCTATCAATACACCCGGTTCGCAGACCGGTGCCCATCTCTAAAATACAACAACCATGTCTGGGATCTCTCAGCTCTCCCCACCACCCTCGGCACCTCTCCCCGCTGGTCCCTGTGGTGCCTCTCACCTCCTGCCCGTCACGGACACGCCAGCTGTGGCTGCACCTCCCTGAGATCTCTGGCTGTGAGAGGTCTCTGCCCTATGCGCTGCATAAGCCTGATACTCGACTCCGGTACCATCAAGAATATCCTGATAATATCGGGCCTCTGCTCTAACCTCCATATAGCGCTCTCGAGCCACTGACGGAGCTGGGGCTGGTCCCTCGCACCTGACCAATGCCCCCGAGCTGTGCTGGGCCGTGGTCATCTTCTTCTTTGACGTCATGTTGCACATGTGCACTGTGCACGTGCTCGTGGGTACATCTTCTTTCTTCTTGATCTGCTACTGTACATTTATACTGCGCACTTGTGGCTGTCCCGATGGTGGTGGTGTTGCTGTGCATGCTGTACTCTAAGCTCAAGCTAGCTGCCCATGTAAGACCCCTATTCGTGCTCGTGCTGCAACAGCTTTTGCCCTGTAAGAGCACACTTACTTACCCTAAGCTGATCTCTCTCTGCCGTCACCGCTGCCAAGTCTGGCTGTGCAAAGTGATCTATCTGGCTGCCCTCTGCCCAGCCCACCACACCCTGTATGCTCCCGTGCACCAGATCATCTATGCCATCATCTGCTGCTCTCTCTGCAACCCAATCTGGATCCAAGGGCTGTGGTGCAGGCAGTGGGGCCTCTACATCATCCCTCCTGTACTGAGGGAAGGGAGGTGGCTCGTCCTGTCGCAGCCCCATCTGCCTGCGTACCCTCTCCAGGGGTATCCGCTCGTACTCTCCTGGCCTCCGTCCTGCTATCCAGAATGTGTACTGGATTAGGCGCAACTGTAAGCGGGCTCCTCTGCCAGGGTGGTGACCTCTGTAGGGTCTCCATACAATGTCTACTGCTGTAAGGCCCTCTAGCAAATGTCTATAGTATGCCACATCCCGACCTGCAACAACTGCTCGTGGCTGGCCCACGACCCCCAACCACCTCTGAAAGCCATATCGGTATATGACCTGTGGCCCTGGCTGCTGGGGTAACCCTACTGGCCTGATACATACGATGTGCTCGTATGCCCAACAATGCAACAAAAATGTAGAGCAAATACCGAATCACCTCCTCCGGCGATAGCCCCATAGCTCCCTGTACAATTGCACCAGATATACTGGTGCCCAGGCGTAACAGGTGTGCTCCTCCACCATCTCAAGCAGCACCCCCATCAATGCTCGTGGGAAGCGGCCTCCCTCTGAGTCCGGGAGGGCGAAGCAGGTGATCCCAACCATCATCAACACAGCCAGTCGTGTCTCGTGTCGATGCGCACGGTACATGTCACCGTACCCGATACTCGCGCTATGGTAGGTCGATGGGCGCGGCCGCATCCCAAAACCTGCGCAGTATGTTGTCCATGGCAGTCTCTGAATCTACTGAAGATCGCCTCTCCTCAATAGGTAACCGAAGGATGCGATACACATCCTCCAATGTGACGGTCATCTCCCCAGTCGGGAGATGGAACACATTGGTCGCCGGATCCCATCTCTCGATGAGGGCGACCATCAGGCTGTGATCTCTCTCTATCGCTCTGTACCTCTGGACTCCACCGAGTCCCACCTCGCGCATGATGGCCCAATGAGCCGCAGATACGTGTGGCCTCATCCGCACCAACAGCGGGGGCATCCTATCCCGCATCGTCAACTGCTGACGTGCCTGCAAAACCAACCCACATCCTTAGACCTACTCTTTATTACAACATCTACTTTATCATCTAAACACCCTTTTTTATCCCCCCGACCATACCCCGACTCTCTACCACCCCCCTCTAGCAACCTACCACCCTAAAAACCCAAAACCATCCCACCCAAAACCAACAAAAACAAAACCCAAACAAAACACACACAAACCCAACCCTACACCAAACCCTTCTCCCACCTCTAACTCAAACCCAACCCAACCCTACACCAAACCCTTCTCCACCCCTAACCCAACCCCCACACAAACCCTTCTCCCACCTCCAACTCAAACCAAACCCAACCCTACACCAAACCCTTCTCCACCCCTAACCCAACCCCCACACAAACCCTTCTCCACCCCTAACCCAACCCCCACACAAACCCTTCTCCCACCTCCAACTCAAACCCAACCCAACCCTACACCAAACCCTTCTCCACCCCTAACCCAACCCCCACACAAACCCTTCTCCACCCCCAACCCACACCCACCCACAACCCAACCCAACCCCCACACAAACCCAACCCACAACAACAAAAACAAACCCACCCACAACCCAACCCAACCCCACACAAACCTAACCCACAACAACAAAAACAAACCCACCCCAAAACCCAACCCCAACCCCAACACAACACCCACCCCAAACCCAAACCCACAACAACAAAAACAAACCCAACCCCAACCCCAACACAACACCCACCCCAAACCCAAACCCACAACAACAAAAACAAACCCACCCCAAACCCAAACCCACAACAACAAAAACAAACCCACCCAACCCCAACACACAACAAACACAAACCGACGCCGGCCGATACACGACCGACGCCGGTCCCTTCCCAAGCAGGCTTTCCATATCATTTGCGACCGATGCCGGTCGCTTAGTGACCGACATCGGTCACTGTCTTCTCCCGGAGCCGAACCCCCGCGCGGCCCCCAAAACCCATTTTTCACCTATTTCTACCCATTTACCCACCCAAACACCCTCAAATTCTACCCTCCTAGCCGCCTTAGCATATTTTACCTATCTACCCTCTCCCTTTTTCAAATTACGTCCATCTACTCCTAATTTCCTACCAAATACAAATCCCTTCCCAAACCCCCAATTTAGCATAATACAACCAAATTACCAAATTAAAGAGTTTCGAATCTACCCGAACGACGACACGTCGTCGTGGTGGGATGGGTGGTGGCGGTCCAGCTGGTCCAGCCCCTCCAGCTCCTCCTGCCTGTGCCATGGCTCCAATCCTGATCTGCTGGGTCCCCGGCCAATCAACTGCTGCCTCCTCCTTAATCGGGCCCACTATCAACTCTCTCCGCCAATACAATAGCTCCACCTCACTCAATCAAGCCTCTAATCTCAACTCTCCACGTCAGACAAGTCGATTTGGTTTGCAAATAACAAAAGTGACAATGACAAGCCGTATTTTTCTTTTTATAGGTTTTTCGCCTTTCACCGATATCGGTTTCATTTTGCCCTAAGGAACCGGTATCGGTCCCTTAACCGATATCGGTCATGCAGAATCGACATCGGTTCTCTACCCAACTTTCACCCCATTCTTTGCCCTTATTTACTCCTTGCCTCTTTTTCACCAATATCGCCTCTATCCACCTTTGCTGCACACCATTTGTTCACTTGTCCGGCCTGACCTACGGCCTCAACTTACCTTGTCCGACCTGAACTACGTCCTCAACTTACCTATTCGGCCCGACCTAAGGCCTCAACCTACCTATTCGGCCCGACCCAAGGCCTCGCCCTACCCATTTGGCCCGACCCAAGGCCTCAACCTACCTATTCGGCCCGACCTAAGGCCTCAACCTACCTATTCAGCCCGACCCAAGGCCTCGCCCTACCCATTTGGCCCGACCCAAGGCCTCAACCTACCTATTCGGCCCGACCCAAGGCCTCGCCCTACCCATTTGGCCCGACCCAAGGCCTCAACCTACCTATTCGGCCCGACCCAAGGCCTCAACCTACCTATTCGGCCCGACCTAAGGCCTCAACCTACCTATTCGGCCCGACCTAAGGCCTCAACCTACCTATTCGGCCCGACCTAAGGCCTCAACCTACCTATTCGGCCCGACCCAAGGCCTTAACCCACCTATTCGGCCCGACCTAAGGCCTCAACCTACCTTTTTCGGCCCGACCTAAGGCCTCAACCTACCTATTCGGCCCGACCTAAGGCCTCAACCTACCTATTCGGCCCGACCTAAGGCCTCAACCTACCTATTCGGCCCGACCTAAGGCCTCAACCTACCTATTCGGCCCGACCTAAGGCCTCAACCTACCTATTCGGCCCGACCCAAGGCCTCGCCCTACCCATTTGGCCCGACCCAAGGCCTCAACCTACCTATTCGGCCCGACCCAAGGCCTCGCCCTACCCATTTGGCTCGACCCAAGGCCTCAACCTACCTATTCGGCCCGACCTCAGGCCTCAACCTACCTATTCATCCCGACCCAAGGCCTCACCCTACCCATTTGGCCCGACCCAAGGCCTCAACCTACCTATTCGGCCCGACCTAAGGCCTCAACCTACCTATTCGGCCCGACCCAAGGCCTCGCCCTACCCATTTGGCCCGACCCAAGGCCTCGCCCTACCAATTTGGCCCGACCCAAGGCCTCAACCTACCAATTGGCCCGACCCAAGGCCTCGCCCTCACTATTTGGCCCGACCCAAGGCCTCCCTTTACCCTTCTGGCCCGACCCAAGGCCGCAACCCAACAACTTGGCCCGACCCACGGCCGCACCACTTCCATCCCTTACCCAAAATCAACACCATACACTTTTATCCACCCATCCGGTAGTTTTTTGTTCAATCGAGCTCACCTGTTCGTGTTTTAGCATGATTAGGGTCCTTGACTTGATCTGTCGACCAACTTTGCCCAGACCTAGACCGTGACGTTTATCTCAACCAAACCAACCTTTTGGTACTGCCGAACATGCCTAAACGTTCCTGTACCTTACCTGTTATATACCCTGGGGCTACTTCCTATGCCTTGGATACCAGGATTATATCACCCTTGTTTGGATAAACTATCGACCTTTGCCTCTGCACTGCTGGTTTGCTCGTCAAATCATGTACCCTAGTCGTACTATTGCATTTCAATATGCGTCTGCTTCCTTGAACCTACCCCACCATCTTACCATCCCCTCTACCCCATTTACCCGTTATCAACCCTATCCCTGATTTCTCGTTCACTCAATCTGTGATAGATTTGAGGGGGATTACCTATACCCTTAACAGGAGTAACCACTTCATATTATTGTCCGTGCAGCTTTACAAAACAAGCTACACGACAATAAGGGGCTAATGTAGACACCAAATTTGTGTCTTACGACCCCTTGTGACCCGCATCTCATCTCGCAATCTAACCTCATCACCTAAACCTTACACAATTATTTATTAATTACCTTATAATTGATAAATAAAGATCCCAGATGGAAGGATGAAACATCAACCAACCAACAGGATACATTCTCTTTTTAACAACCAGTCATCACTCTCCTTCTATTTCATTTCTATCAATGATAAAGTAAGAGAAGGTTAACCAAATAATGTTTAACTTTTTCCTAAAGAATAACCAACAAAATATTTCAAACAAATGAACTTGTTCCCAACTGAATTAGAAAAGAGGCTTAACAGAAATGATCCTACCCAGTAATCATTTCCTTCAACTTGATTAACAAAGTCCCTTCTTCATATATATACAATTCAAATTCATATAAGAGTTCCCAAAGAAGAACAAGAACACCTTAAGTAAGAAGGTATCTAATGAAACTTTTCCTTTAAAAACTTCCCACTGTAAGCAAGAGATTTATTCAAATAGGAATATTAGAACAGTAATGGTCATACACAGTCCATATACACAAATGAATCATACCAATTCTTTTATGGGTTCTTCATTTCTTTAAGGAGACCTAACAGAAGAGAAATCCGAGTAGATGTTAACACCCAAAATTACCCATGAGTTAAATCAAGTAATATTATTTGCCATACTTTTCAGCTGTATTGCTTCAAGAGTAAAAATAAAGAACAAATTCCCAATAAGAATCGTAAACTACAAAGTTGGTTCCAGTCAAATCTCACAGAGTTTACCAACCAACTCATAAAACCATATTTCTTTCTCCATGCACATGCATCTGTTTCCTTTTGAGAATTCAGAGTTTTAAAATAGTTTCCCTACTGTAATAAACTCAATACATACGATAGGATCTAACAGCATAATTACAAGATACTTTCTACCCAAGATTCGGAATCCCAATCTGAGCACCATGATGAGTGTAAGTTCTTACCAAGATCAAAATCATTCAACTGATTTAAAACAAGTTCGGAAACTTTTGTTCCCTTTTGGTTTGCATATTTAAACAAAGAAAACTAGAAAGAATCCCAACTAGACCGACACCTTGCTCAGGTTTCTAATTCCAACAATATGAAACAATTCCCTTGACTCATTTTGAATCACAGTACTCCTTATTGAGTAAATATAACTTCTACATCCTAATGCTAGATAAAATGCATGGAACAAACTTTTAAACAGTTCAGATAAAAAATCAAGCGTCATTTTCAAATAACTATCATATCAACCTTGCTTAACAAATTGCGGTTTGGGAGATCACTTAAAAGAGTTCAGACCAACACCATGTAAGTGCTAAGGCCGTATTCATAATGAACTCACAATACAATACACAAGGTCACAGTAAAACACAAACATCAACCAAATGCGGACCAGTAATAGTTCATAATATCCTGATAACACCACATAATTCTCACGTCATGTTAGGGTTTCAGCAACAACAAATGTTCACAGGTTTGAAAACAAGAACCAACCAACTACTACTCTATTCACAGCTCCATATACTTACAAAGTGAAACACAAGCATAACAGCACCAAGAACCCGACAACAGTTCTCGAATACCCACAAGTTTCCAACAGAATTTGAGCTTACATACAAGTTTTCATAACAAACTAGAGCTTTTTACTAGCACAGGATCACAAAACAATAGCTTCAACAGATACAGGTGGAATGCAAGATTCTCTAAATAAATTTAGTGAGAATACATTCATTTGAAAGTAACAAAACCTAACCTTAATTACCAAATTCAGTTAAGCCAAATAGAGTTACAGAATCATTTTTGCATGCATTTTTCATGTGTTCAAACAATCACATACTATATCTTAAACTAGACCGCTTTTGCAAAGGATTCGAACCAAGAATACAAGACTTAATAAAATCAGTAACCAAACATCCAAATACATCATGCAATGCATAAAAACTCATAGAGCAGAGTTGTTTTAATGAAAACACTTAGAGGAAAGCAATAGATTTTAACAGTTAGAGCCTATCATGCCTGATAGTGTCTCTGTCAAATCGAAGAAGACCTCCTACCAAGCTCACTCCTTCCCTTCTTCTCCACGAAAGATCGAACAACTAGATACCTCTTCCACAATGCCTCTTATAAATTCCATGAAACGAAAATAGATTCGAAACCTCAAAAATAGCCATGAAGTGCAGTTCAATCTGCTGGTTCGAAAAACCAGAGCGCATGCAGAGTGAAAATCAGAGAACATGCAAAGTGAAACAACCCAAGAAAAATATACTGGCATGCCTACCAAGATGGTTTGGGCTCATAAACCAAAAGCAATTAATTCCATTAATTCCAAATCTCCTACCTAATCTTCCTTGCCACCGCTTGCCAAGTCTGGCGAATGCCAAGTCTAAATTAACATGTATTTCCATTTTAGTGATACTGCCACCTAAGCCTCTACCAAGCCAACTAGCCCTGACAAAGTTGGTGGTACCGCATACAATAAAAACCTTATCAACATCATAAATGCCTTAGGAACCATCGCCAATATGCATGCGACTACATAAGTCCCCATTCATGCCCAATAGTTTAGGACATGTTACTTGCTTAGGTTAGATCTTAGGTAGATTAAAGTTTATACCTTAGGATATAACACTACAACTAACCCCCACCATAGGCCTTAGTAATTAGGTTTAGATAAACCCTCATAGGTAAATAATTCAAAATTCCATAGTTTAAAGCACTAGGTTAGATCACCATATAGCCTTGTAGTAATAGGTTCAATGTTTAGTTTTAATACCTAGTAACTTTTTCCAATTCCCTTAGCACCAAGTTTAGGTTAGAATCAGAATTATATCAAGTTACATAGCTTAGGTAGGAAATAATTTTACCTAGCTTAGGATTCCATAGGTTAGTCCTTTATAGGATTCTAGTTCTCTCCAATGCCATGAACAGGCTGAAATCCCAATTACATCGCAATAACTGCACAGGTTGATCTCCAGAGACCCAAATGGAACATACCACTGAATGGAAATATTTTCACATAAAAGAGAATTAAAGAACTTGCATCTACTAAGTTCAGTCCATGTGTTTCTCAATTCATGGAATGCCAATTCATCAGTTGTTCACTCTGAATGGATTTAAAACATTCCTTGATCACTGAAATTGATCCAAGGATGAGTCGGGTAAATAAATAAGTTTACAACTCTTAAAACCAAATTGCAATCTCACCTTCAAGAAGTGAAAAATGAATTCAGGAAAACTATTCCAGTTCAGTCAGAAGATCTTAAGAGCAGAAAAGACTTATCCACATCAAGCATGATTTCCCCAAAGTCAAAAGAACATATCCTACAAAGGAAAATCACATGCCAACAATTGAGATGCAAAGGAAGAAAATAACAACTGTCAAGGGTGTTACATGCTTCCCTCCTAAAAGGAATCATCGTCCTGATGATTATTTTTTCTAACAATTTACATCAAGGATAGTCAAATCCTTCTCTTTTCTTATTCAAGTCAAATATTTCAAAACCTTATAGTTCCAGAAATCAACATTAAATAAATGTTTGTTCAAATTGAATAATTATCTTGCCCAAAACTGGCTTACTTAATGTCATATAAAGATAAAATCATAAAAAAATTGTCAGTCAACATATTCAATTCTATTCAAATAGATATGGGAAACCAGTTTTCATATCCTCTAGATTTTCCCAAGTTGCACTTTCCTTGTTAAATTGGTCCCACTGGACCTTACATTGACTTATTTCTCTATTTCTTAAATGCAACTGGTGAGTTTCCAAGCTCGAATGGGTTTAACCACGATTATTCCTGGGTCTTAGACCTGCAAGGAATTCCAATTTAACACATGTGATAAATCTGAAATGTATTTCTTAAGCAAATAAATATGGAAAACATCATGCATTCGTGACAAAGTAGGTGGTAGTGCTAAACGATAAGCTACAGGGTTGATTACTTCAACTATTTCAAAAGGTCCCACATAACGAGGTGATAACTTGGCAGCCCTACCAAAAGTTATAGAGCTCTTTTTCGGTTTAACCCAAAGAAAAACCTTCTCTCCAAGTTCAAATTTCCTGTCAACCCGCTTTAAGTCAGCATAACTCTTTTTCTTATCTACAACTTCTTTCAAGCGTTCACAAATCATTTTAACTTGTTGTTCCATTTCCGTAAGGATTTCAGGTCCAATTACCTCTCTATCCTCAATGTTATCCCAACTAATAGGGTTCTGCATTTCCTTTCGTAAAGCACCTCGAAAGGTGCCATCTTAAGAGAAGCATGATATGTGTTATTGTATGCAAATTCAACTAATGGAAGGTACTCCTCCCACTTGTACTGCTGATCCATACAAGTACATCCGTAACATATCCTCCAAAACTTGATTTACTCTTTCAGTTTGTCCATCCATTTCCAGATGATACGTAGAACTGAAATTCAATTTAGTTCCAAGAGTTGCATTAAGTTTTTCCAAAACCTTGACATCATTCTAGGGTCTCTATTAGATATGATTAATTCAGGTACTCCATGTAATCTGAAAATTTCATGTACAAATATTTTAGCCAAAACAGGAGAATCATCCTTTAGATTTCCAAGCAATAAAATGAGCTACTTTCGTTAGTTTGTCAACTACTACCAAAATAACATCATGTTTATTTCTTGACATAGGCAATCCTTGTACAAAATCCATGCTTATTACCTATCATTTGTATTGTGGTATGCTATGAGGATACAATAAACCAGCTAGGTGCATATGCTCCGCTTTTACACGTTGACATTCAAGACAATGAGTCACAAAATCAATAACATCCTTTTTCATTCCTTTCCAGAAATATTGTTGTTTTATATCAGCAAGCATTTTTGTAATGCCAGGGTGTCCCGAAAGAGGTGAATTGTGAAACTCGCTAACAATTTCCTCCTCAAATCGTTAGGCAAAGGTATGTATACTTTGTTTTCATATCGTAAGATTCCTTCATTATCAAAGTGAAAACCTTTATATCTTTCATCCTTTGGGTCTGCAGCAAGCGCAATTTTTACTTGCTGAAAGTAAGAGTCAGATTCCATAACACTTTTTACTTCATCCTTAAACTGAGTTCTTAGTGTTATAAGAGAAGAAATGTGCTTCCTATGACTTAGAGTATCAGCCACTCTATTCTCTTTTCCTTTAATGTAACTTATGTCAAAATTATATTGAGACAAAAACTCTAACCACCTTCTTTGTCTTGCATTCAGATTTGGCTGAGTGAAAATGTACTTCAGCCCTAGATGATCGGTTTTGTCAAATGGTTTACCCAGAGATAATGCCTCCAAACTTGAAGTGCATGAACTATGGCAGCAAGCTCTAAATTGTGTGGAGCATAATTTGAATCATGTGACTTAATTTTTCTACTTTCTTAAGCTATGGCATGATCATTTTGTAACAAAATACCTCCAAGACCTTCCCTGGATGCATCAGTTACAATAGTAAAGTCTCCATTAGGATTAGGTACAGCTAAGATAGGTGTTGAAGTCAACTGAATTTTCAAAATTTTAAAATCATATTCACATTTATCATTCCAAACAAATTTCTTATCATTTTTCTGCAATGAAGTTATTGGTGCAGCCACCTTAGAAAAATCCTTAACAAATTTTCTATAATAACTTGCAAGGCCCATGAAGCTTCTAACTTCATGTACATTATTTGGTGTAGGCCACTCGATTATAGCTACAATTTTAGAAGGATCTACAGCAATCCCATCTTTACTTATAACATGACCCAAATAGTGAACTTTGGTGTCATAGAAAGAACATTTGGACAACTTACCATACAACCATCTCTTTCTCAGAATTTCCAAAACTATTTTCAATTGTTCATGATACTCCTCAATAATTTTAGAATATATGAGAATGTCATCCAAGAATACAAGTACAAACTTGTCCAAGTATTCTTGAAAGATATTATTCATTAAGTTCATAAAAGTTGCAGGTGCATTCGTTAATCCAAAGGGTAAAACCGTGAATTCATAATGCCCATACCTTGTCCTGAAAGTCGTTTTATGAATGTCCTCATCTTTAATTCATAATTGATGATATCCAAATCGAAGATCTATCTTAGAATATATCAATTCCCCATGCATCTGATCAAATAGGTCATCAATTCTAGGAAGTGGGTATTTATTCTTGATTGTTGTTTTGTTTAACATCCTATAATCAATGCACAATCTAAGTGTTCCATCTTTCTTTTTCACAAAGATCACCGGTGCTCCCCAAGGTGAAACACTTGGTCTAATCAAACCCTTAGACAAAAGTTCTTGCAACTGAGCCTTAAGTTCTACTAACTCTATGGTAGTCATTCAATAAGGTGCTTTAGAAATAGGTTCGATACTGGTTTGATTTCAATCGTGAAGTCAAACTTCATTTTGGATGGTAACCCAGTAATCCTTTCGAAACATGTCATCGTAGTTACTGTAATAAAGGATAATGTTCCATGAAATCACTATTTTCTTTCGTAGATTCTGAAATTTTTACTGCATATAAGGTACAACCCTTATTTTTGGCCTTTTAATGTTGCATAGCTGATAATTTCCTAACAAAAATTTCTCGTTTTACACCTTGAATCTCTGCTATTTTCTGCAGATCATCTAAACAACTAATATGCTTTCCAAAATAGTCTACTTTTTCTTTATGCTCTGCTAACTAATTTATGCCTATGACTATCTCATAAGATCCCAAAGGTGCTACATAGAAATCAACTTCTATGGAAAATCTAGGTAAGTCAAGGACTGCCCTGAAAAGACACATACTAACTGTATGAACAAAATTATTACCATAATGTACAGTCCATGATTTATCCATTTTTCTAGCTTTTCTTTTAAGTTTTGAAGAAATTTTACTAGAAATAAAACATTTAGTAGCTCTCGTATCAAAAATAATAGTTACAGATATGCCGAATAACTTACCAGGAACTTCTATAGGTGTAACTTGCTTTTCAACTTGCTTGTCAGCTACTGCAACATGTATCTTGTGTTGTTGATTACAATCATCCTTCTTCAAAGGACATTGATTCACGTAATGATCTTTGTCATAGTTATAAAAACCTCCTACCAGTCCCTTTTTAGACTCAAAATTATTTCCAGCCTTAAAGTTATCATTTTGACCTCCATAGGACTTTTTGTCTCATTATTGTTATTCTTGGCAAAATTGTTCCTTGTATTTCTAGAAAACTTATTCATTGTTGTTTTCTTATTATTATTAGCTGAAAACTTACTTTTATTACCAAAATTTTTCCATGGTCCTTTCTTAGGTGCAAGATAAGCTGAAGAAGAGTTTGGAACTTTCTTCCGTACTTCCTCTTTGTGAGAAGAAATAGCCTTTAATTTTTGTTCTTACCTTATGGCTTTTTCAACAACCCCTTCCATAGTGGTTGGGCTATGAACATCAACCTCTCCCCAATAATGGGATTCAATCCCATGATGAATTTCCATATCCTAAACTTCTCATCAGTTTGATACTGAGGTACATACTTGAGTAGTTTCGTAAACTGTTCCCAATACTCAGTTACAGTTAACTTCCCTTGAGCCAAGTTCTGAAATTTAGTCATTTTCTGATCATAATAAAGTTGTGGCAGCCATCGTTGCCTAAAATAACTTTTAAATTGATCCCAAGTGATGTTAGTTTCATCAATGTTTAGCTCAGCCTTACGGCTGTCCCACCATGAAGATGCTTCATGGGAAAGCTGATATGCTCCCCAAATAGCTTTGGTTTCCTCCGAGAAGTTTCTTATTGCAAAGTACTTCTCCATCTCGCTGAGCCAATTCTCAGCTCCATCACCTAATGTGGTGCCATCAAACTTAGGTGGACTTATCCTTTTTATATCATTGGTGAGTTCAACTGCCAACCTAGCCTTTTTGTTTTTGGCTGAGGCAGGTACATTAGTATTGTTATTATCAACACCCATATTGGGGTTGTTCTCAGGAGGTGGGTGATTGTTATTACTAGCTTGTTCTTCCTCCTCATTACCCATCACTTGTTACTCGAGTACAATCAAACGATCTCTTGTGTCCAACAGGCAGCAAGGATTTCATCAAGTTTTTGGGTTATTGCTGCTCCTTCATCAGGTGGAGCATTATTCACAACGTTTCCTCTCATTCTAACCATTTTCTATTACAAGAAAATTCAAGTTTTTATCAAATTATGGACACAATAGGTCTAAGAGCTACAACCTTCAGCTTTGATACCAAGATGTAACATTCCCATTTTAAGACTTTAGAAACAAGGGAATTTTTTTAGTAACGTTCTCTGTTCTAAATACATAATTTAGAACACACATTCCATAACATCCATTCTTATAACAGATAACCATATGCAGTTGTAATGACTCGGTGTGCCACTGATCTATTCATTTCATGACTCGGCAAACTACCAATCTATTCATGTTTAACTTTAAGTATTGAATACTTTTTTCGTATACTATGTATACTTGGTTCTCTTACCCTGTTCGGGGTATGGAGTGATCTGTCTAGGAACCTATCTGAATATTTTCTACCAATACTCATCTGCATCTCGAACCTTAGACAAGGCGACATAGGACAACATAATCAATAGCTTGCGATACTTTGGCCAAAGTTTTTCTAACATACTATTCATATTACTCATTCCTTGATGGCATACTCGTCAATCCAGAATATGTCCCTCACCCCACTCAATTGTTATCTAGAATGTCCTTTATTGACTTTTTCCATCCACTTGCCCATGGTTTAACCCTAGTTTGGGTTAACAACATAGGTTATGATAAGAAGGAGCTCACAAAGACTTAGGATATATTGGCATACTGGGTCAACCTAGGTTAACCCCAGTGTGCCAAGGTACTCGAGTCCTAGAGGGTTACTTCATATCGTAACTATGCTACTACCCAGTCCTAGAGAAAAACTAAGTTCAAGTCCATAAGCGTGTAGATCTAGACGATCAATGCAGAAGGGTGTTGCCACATGTCAACTACAATGTTGTATCCTCGAGAAGATCCTAATCTTCTCAAAGGTACAACCCTGTAGTTGGCATGTTCCAGCATCCTATAGAGCAGCCTCGTCGAGATGTACAAACCCTAGGAGATTATTAATATTTAATTAATTTGGATAATTAATAGCAGATTTCAGCAACCTTGTCCAAATTCTAATCCAACTCTCCCTAAGT
Source organism: Taxus wallichiana var. yunnanensis (assembly GCA_018340775.1). Taxonomy (NCBI): domain Eukaryota; kingdom Viridiplantae; phylum Streptophyta; class Pinopsida; order Cupressales; family Taxaceae; genus Taxus; species Taxus wallichiana. Next base: position 773,351,180 of record CM031239.1, on the reverse strand, counting down.
TCCTTTCCAAATCAGGTTCCATTAATCCTTGGGAACTTCCTTAACTCAAGATTTCTTTTGATGTTCGTTAATTTTGACTTAACAAGTAGTTACCAAAAAGAAAGGACAACAACCTCATAAGTTCATTAAATGTGACTTAACCAATCAAGGAAGTGTAACAACCACCTAGGTTGTATCTTAATAGACTTTATTAAATGTAGTCTATGATTATAAATCATATCTTCCTTTTTGTATACTTTTTCACGAGAGAGGAAGAGTCTTCCTCTTCATGGTTAAGTTCTAGGGTTTAACACACCCTTTTTGTTCTTTATATTTTCAATAGTTTTCATTGTATGTTCATTACACCTCATCTTACTATATTAAATTGTTTATATAAGAACATTAAATTTTGTACTTATCTAGCTGCATCTTAATTAGGGAAATAACTCTAATTCCCCTTTATCTTATTTATTCAAGAATCCTCATTTAATCATATAAATAATATAAAGAATATCAGCAAGATAAGATTCCATTTCTTTTACAAAGGTACGTGATAATTTACACAACTCATGCAAGTAAGTTCTCATCCTTCAATTTCATTTTCAAACTTATGCATTTACCAACATATGCATTTACAAACTTATGCCTTTACAAAATTATGCATTTTTGGGCTTACTGCATGACAAAAGTCTTCATTCAAAAAGGAATATAACTATTCTTTTTCAATACAACTCAAGAACGAATCAGAATTCTTCACTATAATCAAACTTAGATCAGCCAATGCATCATATAAGATTTTGCCATCTTTTATCACTTACGAAGTCCATCTGCAAAAATTGCTAGCACGGGTCAGTTCAATGAATTGAGTATGATAAGCACTAAGCCTTAAAACAAAGTGTAATGCACTAATTATTCTGATAAAAACAACCCTACTTTAATGAACAATTAGTATTTCATACTCTAAAAATAAGGAATAACAATCTAAAAGAAGAGCATTAATGAACCAGAGTTCACTTCTGAAGGAAGAACAGAGTATAATTTATAATATCAGTTTTACAAATTAAACTATGATTGGTCTTGTCAATCATCATAATCAACAAATCATAACATCTTATTGTTTCCATTCTACCAAAATAGAATAGAACACTTATCTTAATTATAAGATACGGAAGTGTTTTCAATATGTACTTACTAGGATGTTTCATCTAATTTTCTAGTAAGAAGAAGAGAAACCATTTTCATTTTTCTAAAGTACATAATATCCACAAGGTAGAAACAGGTTCATATGATAACCTAAGTTGTTTCATCTTGATATTAACTGTCTCAATTCAAACATTTAAAACATTCATCAGAATAGGAATAAATAAAGATCCCAGATGGAAGGATGAAACATCAACCAACTAGCAGGATAACCAAATCATCACTCTCCTTCTATTTCATTTCTATCTATAATAAAGTAAGAGAAGGTTAACCAAATAATGTTTAACTTTTTCCTAAAGAATAACCAACAAAAGATTTCAAACAAATGAACTTGTTCTCAACTAGATTAGAAAAGAGGCTTAACATAAATGATCCTACCCAGTAATCATTTCCTTCAACTTGATTAACAAAGTCCCTTCTTCATATATATACAGTTCAAATTCATATAAGAGTTCCCAAAGAAGAACAAGAACACCTTAAGTAAGAAGGTATCTAATGAAACTTTTCCTTTAAAAACTTCCCACTGTAAGCAAGAGATTTATTCGAATAGGAATATTGTTCATACACGTCCATATACACAAATGAATCATGCCAATTATTTTCATGGTTCTTCATTTCTATAAGGAGACCTAACAGAAGAGAAATCCGAGTAGATGTTAACGCCCATAATTACCCATGAGTTAAATCAAGTAATATTATTTGCCATACTTTTCAGTGTATTGCTTCAAGAGTAAAAATAAAGAACGAATTCCCAATAAGAATTGTAAACTACAAAGTTGGTTCCAGTCAAATCTCACAGAGTTACCAACCAACTCATAAAACCATATTTCCAGTTTTCTCCATGCACATGCATTTGTTTCCTTTTGAGAATTCAGAGTTTTAAAATAGTTTCCCTACTGTAATAAACTCAATACATACGACAAGATCTAACAACATAATTACAAGATACTTTCTACCCAAGATTTGGAATCCCAATCTGAGCACCATGATGAGCGTAAGTTCTTACCAAGATCAAAATCATTCAACTGATTTAAAACAAGTTCGGGCAACTTTTGTTCCCTTTTGGTTTGCATATTTAAACAAAGAAAACTAGAAAGAATCCCAACTGGACCGACACCTTTCTCAGGTTTCTAATTCCAACAATATGAAACAATTCCCTTGACTCATTTTGAATCACAGTACTCCTTATTGAGTAAATATAACTTCCACATCCTAATGCTAGATAAAATGCATGGAACAAAATTTTAAACATTTCAAATAAAAAATCAAGTGTTATTTTCAAATAACTGTCATATCAACCTTACTTAACAACTGAAGCGGTTTGGGAGATCACTTAAAAGAGTTCAGACCAACACCATGTAAGTGCTAAGGCCATATTCATAATGAACTCACAATACAATACATAAGGTCACAGTAAAACACAAACATCAACCAAATGCAGACCATAGTAATAGTTCATATTATCCTGATAACACCACACAATTCTCACACCGTGTTAGGGTTTCAGCAATAGCAAATGTTCGCAGGTTTGAAAACAAGAACCAACCAACTACTACTCTATTCACAGCTCCATATGCTTACGAAGTGAAACACAAGCATAACAACACCCAATGAGGAAGCAACATGTGTCCATGACAGTGGTGGGAGTTGGAGGCATGGAGGAAAATTTTGTTTTTTTCCAAAGTGACAGAGGCATAAATGGTTGAAAAGAAGTGTGCCCCGCCAAGCAACCAGAAGCCGACACGTGTCACCGGAGCGGCGGAGCGTGGGGAAAATTTGGGAATGTTTCCCGATAAAAAAATCAAAGGGGAAAAGTGAGGTTTGAGCCCGTGTTTCCATCAGCGAATGGGAAAGTGCCACGTGGTAGAGGATCAACGAGGCACGGGAATTTTTGGGACATTTTCCCAAATTCAAAAAATGGAAAATTTTCAAGTTTCAGCCCAACCGGAGTTTTTCCCTAAATCTTCATGAGGGCATAACTTTCAATCCCGAGCTCAGATTTTCACGTTCTTTATATCATTGGAAATATTTTGAAATCCTATACATGATGGAGGGTTAAATTTTTATTTTTGATGGAGATTTATAGGAGAAAAATAGGAAAACATCTCTAGCATGTAAAAACGTAGAAAATGCCCCTAACCACCAAAATTAATGAAGTATGGGCCTCTTTCTTTCTCTACAGAGCAATGTACTTTGGCGTATGGGTTTATCCATGAAGCCCATCACTTTACAGGTGAGATTGGATGGATTTTTTGGTGGTTGGAGTTTCAATTTGATTTGCTTGCGTTTTCCACATTTCTTTCATTTTGTTCGATGGTTAAAAGCTAGATTTGGCTCATTTGTAAAGGTTGTTCATTCTTTCTACTCTGCCCTCCCTTATTTTCTTCCCCAAGGTCAAAAATGGAGTTAGAACCTCCTCCCCTACTCTGTAATGGCATTTTTTTCCTCTTACTAGTAAAATGATGTTCTGTGTAAACTTCTGAGCAAAAAAAAATGTGTTTTGTGATGCATTTGTCCATCCTTGCTCGTTTTTCTTTGTTTTCTTCTTGCCTCTCTTCATTGCAAGTATTTGTGCATGTTTGGATGTTCATTGCAGGTTTTGGAGCTGTGTTCATGGAGTTTTGGGACTTTTTTTGTGTGTGAAATCCATCCTTGGTTTTGTGATGCACTTGTCCATCCTTTCCATTACTCACCTCTTCTTGTTCCATGGCAGTTTTGATAGATGTTCAACATTTTCCTTCTCTGGTGTATCACCGTTTTAGTGTAGGCTCTATTTTTCCCTCTTTTCTCTCCCTTTATCTCCTTGGCATAGTTAGATTAGGATTATATCAGCTTGCACCTCGCACTGCTGGAACAACTTGTGGCGGTAGTTTAGGAAGAGGAACCAGCCTTCTCTGGAGAGCTTTCCGCATTTGCAAAGGTCCCATACTTTGGGAAAGCTCAATGTTGTGCATTCACACCAAATGACATTTCCTTAGAAAAGAATATCCATAGGTCATTTTGGGGTGTTTGTGAATTTTGACTAACAGCTTTTGGTATGCGGGTGGGACCTTAGAGGTCTTCCACTTTATTTTTGACATGTTGGTGTGTTCCTGTTAAATATTCATCCTTTAGAGGCATATTCAAAAGCACATATGGCGACTCCATCTGGTAAATAACTCATTCTCTAAGTTGCATACCCTCTTTCCATTCATTTTCATTCATTTTTCATCCATTCTTCCTTCCATCTCTTCCATCTTATTTCATTTCATGAAGTTGTGCAATCATGACTTCATTTCCATCATGGAATTCACATTTACAATAGCAGTATATTCCACCTCCAACATGTTTTACAACTCCTTCAAATCAGCATTTTGATCAAATTCAAAATTAGTATGCATATCCATATGAGCAGCAGTGCCAAAATCAGTTTGGCTATGGTTCTTTCCAAGAGTAGGAGTATGCAAACAATGAAGACAATCAAATGGAAGATGCTGATTTTGTGGAGAAGATCCAAAAAATGGAGGTTGGCATGGTGCAATCAAGAGCAACAACTCAAATGAAGGCTTTCAAAATTGGTTGTAGGGCACCTTGTCCATGGGTTGGCCCTTTTCCAAGACACTTCAACCCTCAGGAGAAGTTGGACTTCATGATGGAGATGCTACCCCAACTTGCACAATGGACAGTGGAGATAGAGGCCTATAAATTTGGTGTTGAGAAACCTTGTCAATGGGTAAGTTCTACACCATCATCTAGTTTTTCTCCTTCCATTCCTCAAGCAGCACCATCTCATTTTGAATGCCAAATTCCAAATCCATCCCATGCTTCCCCAAGAGTTGATTCCATTTCTCCATCCCCTAGTCTTCCATCCCATCTTAGTTTTTCTTCTCTTCTCTTCCAAATCCAAATCCCCTCCATAAGATCAAAAAGAAATACCTTCCACTCCAAGGAAACAAGAAGTTTCATCTCCTCCACCATAAAAAATAATTGTAAAATCAATTGCGTTACAACCCACCCCTCTTGCATTCCCAATTCCATGTGGGGAAGAAGAAATTACAAAAATCAATCATGAAGGACAACAAGAAGAAGAGCCAAACAAACAAGAAAAAATAGAAGTTTGGTAAGCTTGGCTCTTTAATTCAGGATTACAAAAATCCCCTTGATGGTGAAACCAATAAAAGAGGCCAAGGTTGAAGAAAAAGTGGTGATTAGGATTGATTTTGTTGCAGTAGAAGAAGAGCAAAAAGAAGAGGAAAATCAACAATTATTTTTCTCAGAATGAAGTGTCCATGTTAGAAATCTGCTTGAAGAAGATGCTGATCCAATTCAAGTTACACAATCATCAATGGAAGAGGAAAGCTCTAAAAGAGATCTTACAGCCCCAACTCATCCTATAGAGCAGCATATTGAAGAGTTTGACTTGACAAAATTCATGCTAGAGGAAGAGTTCAATCAAGAGCAAGATTATATTCAAGCAGCAGAGGAAGGAGAAGCTGCTCCAAATCCAAAAGAAGAGGAGCAAATTCTAGCTATGGGGGAGAAAAGTGCAGATCCAAAAGCTTTGAGCACAAAGCAGGCTATAGAAGAACCTTCAGTTCTTCTTTCTACTTCATCTCTCTCAACTTCTAGTGTTGAAGAAGAGTTTGATCTCTCAAACTCAATGTTGGAGGATGAAAGAAACCATGGTGATCAAGTTGCAAATCAAAAGAACACCATGGGGGAGGTTGAGCATTTGTAGCAGGAAAGCAATGAGGTAGTTTATCTGTCAGATTTGGAAGACTATTTTGATGAAGAGGAACCAGTTGAAATCACACCATTTTCTCCTTCATCACCCACATTCCAAACACAAGAACCTGCTGCCATGAAGGAGAGCATTCATTTGCAGTAGCCTGCATTTTATAATAGCCTTTTGGAGCCAAGATTGGAAGATATTAATCTTCCATGTTCTTCATTGGAGGAAGAAGGAAAACAGCAGAAGAACTTCATCACTTCTCCCACATCATCCATCCAAGAAGGTCTACAAGAGGACTCCATTTTTGGAGTTGAAAATCAGAGCAATGGGCATATCAAATGGATCAGACCTTTCCCAATAAGGTATTTGGCTTCATTGGAGCCAAAGGAGAAGTCACAACCAGTCATGCTTGCTTCTAAGCATGAGGATGAGCATCTAAGCACCAAGGATCAGCTGTAATACCTCTACAATCCAAATGCAAAGCAACTAAAAGAGGTATCTAACTTGTTTTCAGTTGACACCTTGTTGATATGGGTAGAAGACCAGCTTCTTGTTGATTTTCCACTCATCCTAACAGCCATGATCAGCTCCAAATCAATTGCATGGCTGCCCATTTTGAAGAAAGGAAGCTATTTTGCACAACCAGTTGCAGGGTTTGTTTAGCTCACCTTTGCTTCTAGTTAGAGTAGAGTAGGTAGGTTTGCTTTCAGTAGAAGAAGTGCTTGTGCACACTCTACATATCCCACTTGGGGTATGTATGATTTCCAATTTTGTACATAGTTTTTAGTGTTGTTGTGTTGCTCTTGCACAATCCATTTCAGTGGGTGTTGGTGAAGATCAACTCTAAGTTTCAATGGGTTTCCAAGTGGCTCAGAGGTCATATTTTCATAGTTCATATCAAAATCAGTTTATCAGGCTTGAATCCATTCCCAATGGATGCTTCAAAGGCCACTGATCATTCATCTAGTAGGTAGATGACCCCTGAGAGTCACCAAATTATTATCCAAAATTAGCCCCCTGCTTATTTTGGATAACTTTCCTTCATTCTTCCCTGTCTTGTGATTCAAATTCAATTTTCACACATTTCAAGCACTCAAGGTTTTTTGGAAATAGCTCCATCAGATAGGATTTTTCTTCCCCTTTCCAGAAAGGTAAAATTTTCCTCCTAACTCAAAATATTTTGAAAGTTATGGCCCGACAGAGTTTTTTAAGGAAATTTTCCCTTGACATACCCGTGGCCAATGAGAAGGTGCCACGTGGTGGTGGAGGTCGGGCTAGCAGAGGTAAGTTGTAAAATTTTCCAAAGAGGGCAAAGGGTGCAAAGGGAAAATTTTGGCAGCAGGCCCGCGGAGGAGGATGGAGAAAAAGTTGCGGAAGGCCCGCGGCTAATGAGGAAGCAACATGTGTCCATAACAATGGCGAGAGTCGAAGGCACGAGAGAAACTTTGGTTTTTACCAAAGCAACAGAGGCACAAATGGAGGAAAATAAGTGCACCCCTGTCAAGCAACCGAAGCTGACACATGTCACCGGAGTGGCGGAGCGTGGGGAAAATTTGGGAATTTTTCCCGATAAAAAATCAAAGGGAAAAGTGAGGTTTGAGCTCGCGTTTCCATCGTGAATGCGAAAGTGCCATGTGGCGAGAGGAGCAGCGGGGCATGGGGAATTTTCAAGAAATTTTCCCATACTCAAAAATGGAAAATTTTCAAGTTTCAGACTTGCCAACCTGATTTTGCCCTAAAATTGTTATTTTTGCCCTAAATCTTCAGAGGGGCATAACTTTCGATCCCGAGCTCAGATTTTCACATTCTTTATATAATTGGAAAGCTGTTGAAATCCTCTACACAAAACATTTATGAAGTATGGGCCTCTTTCTTTCTCTATAGAGTAATGTACTTTGGTGTATGGGTTTGTCTATGAAGCCCATCACTTTTCAGGTGAGATTGGATGGATTTTTTGGTGGTTGGATTTTCAATTTTATTTTCCCACGTTTTCCACATTTCTTTCATTCTGTTCGATGGTTAAAAGCCATATTTGGCTCATTTGTAAAGTTTGTTCATTCTTTCTACTCTTCCCTCCCTTATTTTATTCACCATGGTCGAAAATGGAGTTAGAACCTCCTCCCCTGCTCTGTAATGGCATTTTTTGCCTCTTACCAGTAAAATGATGTTCTGTGCAAACTTCTGAGAAAAAAAAACGTGTTTTGTGATGCATTTGTCCATCCTTGCTCATTTTTCTTTGTTTTCTTCTTGCCTCTCTTCATTGTAGGTATTTATGCATGTTTGGATGTTCATTACAGGTTTTGGAGCTGTGTTCATGGAGTTTTGGGACATTTTTTTGTGTGAAATCCATCCTTGGTTTTGTGATGCACTTGTCCATCCTTTCCATTGCTCACCTCTTCTTGTTCCATGGCAGTTTTGATAGATGTTCAACATTTTCCTTCTCTGGTGTATCACCATTTTAGTGTAGGCTATATTTTTTCCTCTTTTCTCTCTCTTTGTCTTTTTGGCATAGTTATATTAGGATTAGATCAGCTTGCTTGCACTGGAATAGCTTGTGGCAGGTAGTTTAGGAAGAGGAACCAACCTTCTCTAGAGAGCTTTCCCCATTTGTAAAGGTCCCACACTTTGGGAAAGCTCAATGTTTTGCATTCACACCAAATGACATTTCCTTAGAAAATTAGGTCATTTTGGGGGTGCTTTAATGAATTTGCACTAACACTTACTTCTTGATCCATTGAAAAACAATTTCCACATTCCTTACGAATCGCTTGGTGTTTTGACAAGTTTATGTATGATTGTATCTTCTTCAGGAATACAGTAGGTACCTAATCCCATTTCTTCCAAAAGAATCAAACTAACTTCTTCTTCTACCAACACATTAGCGTAGGGATTGTCTGATTATCTCCACTTACTTCATCTAACACTATATTAGGGACTTCCTCTACGAGAGTAGTATGTTCATGATCAACATCTTCTTCTTCTAGATCTCTAATGGTGTAATTTCCATTTATAGGACTAGCAGTGTAGGGTTCTAAATTATTATGGCAGATTGGTTCTGCCCTTATAGTCACTTTGGTTCTCAGATCGAGTCCTGAGAATCATATGTGACCAATCAGCCGATAGATAACTGCCCATCTTGGTAGTGAAATCTCATGATAGGTAGATGGCAAAGAGAGGAGGGAGATCAATGACTAATATGTCTTGGGTGAATGACAAACTTGGGCATACATGGATGGTAAGTTGAAGTCCTTTGATAACTCCAAAAATCTTGCTATGCCATCTAGTGAACAAATCTTCTTGTAACCGAGTGTATATTGTATGCCTAGTACATCTGGAATTTGTTTAGGCATGACTGAGCTATTGGTACTTGAATTGATCATGAAATTATGCACCAGGTGGTCACCAATGATCAGGGAAATATAGAATGGTGGTGGTTTATTTGCCTTTCGGGTACTTTTCCCTTTCGGTTGATACAAACTTGTAGTAGTTTCTACTCCATGACCTAACAATCTATCAGTTGTGCCAAAACTATTTAGAGCCTCTCACAACAAATTTCTTTGAGAAGGAATTAAGAGTGCATCCCACATAGTAACACTCATATTGGTTTTCTTCATTTGTTCTAATATGCAAAATGGAATTGCTCATACTTTTAACACTTCTTTGGGAATTAGGATCCTCCTTTGGAAAATTCTTGTTGGCTAAATAACCTTAAGTCCTCGCAGCTTGAATAACGGGTGTTTCTAGCGGTTTATTTCCGCATCTTTATCAACTACCGCTTGTGGCTGAGGCTGTGAGGTGGATTCTTGATCAGATTTTGAAGGTCGAGGTTCCATTTCTCTCTTCTTGGAATGAGTGTTTTTCGCCACTGATGAGGAATTTGTATTCAACCCGCAAAAATATTCTACTTTCTAGTTTAGCAAAGCGGTTTCTACATGGGCTTGGGATTGATCTGTTGTTTCTTTAGTAGATGAAGTTTATGTTATCTCTGAAGGGGAAGATACACTTTGAACCATAAGGTCCTAGCTAATAACTCCATCGGGACAAATATTTTTATATTGTGGGTTGAGAAAAGGATAACACCATTCGTAGTCTTGAACTAGATTATTCGGATAGGTACTATGGCTGTAGAAGAGCTAGTATCATGAGGGTTCTGAAAGTTCAAAGTCTTGGAATTCACAACTGTATTTATATATTGATTTTTTGGCTAATGGTTCCCTTGAAAAGGGGGACAGGGTAGCTTGGTACTACTGATTTTGTGGCTGATATGGGTGATTGTATTGAAATCATGCCTCTTGAGTACAATGAGATCATTTCCAAAAGTTTGTAGCAGTAACTTGACTTCAAATAGATCATTTGAAGAGGTGGGGGTATATTGAGCTAGTTTATTAGAGGCTTCTGGAATAGGAGCAATGATAGGCTGATTGTTCGTAAGATCCAGAGACAATGGCATTAGCGGTCATGGAGCTATCTTTCTAGCCTAAATCAAGGAATTTTCCACTCTTATGGCAACTTCATAGGCATCAGGTAATGTAGTCCCTCCCATGGAATGGATCATAACTACTACATCGCTATTCAAGGCTTGCAAATAGTACAAGAATACATTATTTGGAGAAGGATTTATGAGTGCCAGAATCCTATTTTAGGTCCTATGGAATCGGAAGTTGAAATCACTCATGTATTCTTAGGGATCTCTCTTCATGGTAGTGATTTGTTCCAAAAGTGATAAGTGATCACTCTTTTCTTCAAACTATTTACAGAGATTTTATCCTAAGTAGTCCAAAGTGGTTATAGTTCCACACTTAACCCTCGAAACCATTGAAGTGATTTTCCCTTGAAAGAGGTAGCAAGAATTCTAACCACAACATTTTCCTCCATGATATTATGTACTACACAAATGTTGGCTACATCAAGAATATGTTCCACTGGAGTAACGTGAGTTTCCCCTATATAAAAGGGTAAAATTTTGAGTGCCGCAATAGGTATAGGGTCACGTTGAGCCAATAGAAGAGGAATGATTGCATTGAAAGGGGGAAAAAATTGGTTTTGTGCCATAGCAGCAAGAGGTTGATTGTTCCTTGGTGGAGGAAACCTTTTGTATGGAGGATTTGAATGACCCCTATGAGGTAAATCTGCAACTAGTGATGTTGAAATGACTCTTCTTCCTCTCTTTGGAGGTGTTAATGAAATTTTGATATGCTGATAATTTCCACACTTTGAAGAAGCTCTTGTCTAAATTCTTCACATAAGTTAACACACTAATATTTGAAGTCCAGAGATATAGAGTCGCCAGGTACTTTGACTTGTGTAAGTGAGAAGAGAAGTACCAACTCTGTCCCACTAGGCATGCCAAAAATGTTGTCACCAAATCAGTGCACCCTTTGAATGGTAAGAATGTGAACAAGACATTCAATGTGATTAGGACACATGGGATCACCTCTTAAGCTATGGGACTTGGGCTTCAGGTGAACCTCTAGAGAAGTTTGACTTCCTCTTCCTAAAGTAACTACTATACTACTCCGAGTGCAATAAAGTTATTATCTAGACCTATGCTAACATTTTCATGGGTTTTAGGGAAATATATTTACAGAAATAAAACTACACTAGGGATGGTGATGCACCAAATAAAGGGGTGTTTCAATACTCAATAAGGGTTAATTTGAAGAGGGTTTGTGCACCACAAGTCAACTTCACCTACTGCAACTTAGAGAGGGTAAAATATACCACAGACACAAGGAAACATGCGTTCCCTTTGTTAAACTCGATCAGACAAAATAATCTATCAGTATTCCAATGAAGAAGGATGAACTTGAGAAGGGTGAATAAGCACCACAACTCAACTATATGTAATAATCCACCACTCGATAAGTACATAACTCGAAGAACCTACAATAGAAATGCTAACTTGCACAATGTACCTGCAACCATGAGAAAAGGCACAAAGAAGTATAGAAGGATGAAAGGATCAGGATTAGTCACAAAACACACACTTGTATTACTTCAATAACATTCACAATATATTATACATTCAAAAGAGGCAATAGTTTCCATTACAACCTTGGAAAGGAGGATTGAAATTTCTCTCGACATACAAGGACAACTTACGAAGAGAGAGGACTCTTGAAAAATTTACGATAGTCTTAGATATCTAACTTGTCCAACTCAATCTCGACCTCTTGGAATGAGCTTCCAACTTACATTTATAGAAGAAGTTTAGAGAGAGGAGAGAAGGAGTCATAAATTCCCTTCCTAAATTGAAGGCACATGATGTATTTATTATAGTTGGTTGAACCACTTTGAGAAGCTTCCATCATGTGCCATTAATGCTCGGTTGACCTAATCTTCTCAATTAATTAAAAGAATATTTAAATAAAATATTTTAATAATAATAATAAATATTATTAATAAAATATTTAAATAAAAATATTAATTTAATAAAAATTAGGTGGGACCCCTTTAGGATTGATTTACAGTGAAGGGGGAGTCCATGTAAATGGTCAAAAAAGAACCAACTCGGTGGTTGGCTCGCCGAGCCAACTCACCGAGTTGGTCATGAGCTCCTCCGGTCTTCATCGCAATCCGAGCTCCCATTCTCGCATCGAGTTCCTCTTCACATTTCCCAAGCTTAGCATGATCTCACTTGTAACAAATCTTTGAGCTCCTTTTTCCATCGCATCGACCGAGCTAAGTTCATGTATCGAGCCCCTTTGTATATACCGATGAGCTCCTTCTATCATCAAATCCCTAGTAAACTAGCTCACCACCAATGCATCAAGCTCATAAATGAGCTTTGTCTTTTGCTCCACAATTGAGCCAAGATCCCTCTGTCATGAATTGACTGAGCACCAACCTCATTACCGAGTTACGTGAGATTGTTCCCATGAACTTGTCATCCCGTTAACCCTAACTCATCCTTTCCTCCGAATGACTCATCTGTGTGTATGAAAGTAGGTCCATTTTGACTTGACATGAGTGCTATACCTAAAATTATCACTTGATGTCACCATCCTAAGTGTAATTTCATTCCATAGTATGAGTTAGACCCACTCTTGGCTTCATCATATGATCACCATGTCATTTGAGCATGACCTCACTATCATGAATTTGATGGCCTTTTTTTTAACTTAGCGAGTCTTTTGAAAATTCCTTCAATACTCAAGCCCATTGACACATTGACACCGAGCTTATTAACTCGCTTTTAACATAATGCGGACACATTACTAAACAACCCACCTTCTATCTCAAAGGGCTTCTCTAAATTTCAATTTTTGTAAGCTTAATGTAAGTGAGTTCTCCTTTCAAGCTTGGTTCCATATTGCAAGCTCAAATGATATCAAAATCCCCCATCCGTATGGTTACTTTGAGCTTGTGAACTCCTGTGTTTGATCTTATTTATTAGCTTGGATCTTGTTGAGCTACTACTTGAATGGATTGATGACATGATCACCGGCTCCAAATATCTATTCTCCAACACACTACTCAACGACTCACACACCCCGACGAGCTCTCCTGGAAGTGTGTTTTTTCATAACTTGCTCAAAACAAGCTTTCTTCTAGACCCAACCACCATTCATCACTACAATTACAGAGTCGGGATCTTCATGTTGGTATCCATTGAGCTTCGTTGAACCCTTCATACATTGGATTGACCATCAAGTTATTTGATCATCAATTCCACGAGATGCATTCAAGCTCAAACTTTAACTTGGGGTATCGATCTCTTCTCTTTTACTGCATAGATCAAGCTACTAATATTATGCAATATCAAAATCCTTCCATACATCGGGCCCCATTGACGACCAAAATTGCTTCTCTTAAATGAGCTTATTTTCACCAAGCTCCTATGAGATGTCAAGCTCACTTCCAAGTTCAAGGTTGGTGATGCATCAAACCACCATCTAACTCATTCCTATGTGAAAAAATTCAAGTATCATGACCATTTTATCTTGAAACATTTGACACTTCAAGTGATCCTTGTCACACCGATGCATCACTATCTCCAATCTGTCACCATGTGACTTGGTCTCACCATCATCTTACCCCATTTCTTGGAGGATGAATCGCTACCCGGTTATAATCATTAATTTAATTCCCACAGTGACTCGCACAATGACTTGGACCACTCATTGTTGCATAGAATTACCATAATGGATTTCCATTGTATTCTCCCTACTTGTCTATGCTCACATGAATCTCCACATTGTGGAAAAATTTTATTGGCATGCCATTTTTGAATTCCCACTTGGCCATTTAGTCGTTAATCTCCCGAGATCCCCATGGTGATGATGTTTCATGGGTTTTAAACACCCTTTTTCCCACTTAGAAGGAAAAATACCAAAAAAATCTGACTCGGGCTTACCTTCAAAGTTGCTCCCATGTTTCATTTTTCAACATGACTTGATATACGACATCCTTGCAAAAACAATTCAGCGAGCTCAGTCAAGTGAGCTCCGAACCTTCAACTTCTTGATTGCATCGACTAAGTCATCATCTAAACTTGAATCACTTCCATTATCGATGAGCTCACCCGCTAATACTTCTATGTGAAATGAGTTATTATTGCATCAGCCTATGTAATCTCTAAACCAAGCTATCACCCGAAATATCCCACGTTATGTTCCATCATGCTCGATTGAACTCTCTATATAGAGTTTCTTTCAACACATCTCGATTGTCCTTAGATTTTTATAATATCAAACTGAGTCACTCACCATCGAGCTCAACCTAAGTTGCTTAAACGACTAGCTCCATGTTCCAAATGTTGAACTCAACCCGTTACAGACCTACAAAAATGGTTTCCTTGAATAACCAAGACCCATGTGACCTCGATGTCATTTCACCTACAAAATTATTGACGCTCAACTATGTGCATGGCTCACCGATCCATGAAATAACTTAGTTGAAAGGTATAAGCGCTGAGCTCAAATTGAACTCCCCATGTAGCTTGATAACCTACAACTTATCCCTTAGCTTTTTATGTAGCTCGGTGAGCTATCTCGCAATTTATCTTAGCTCAAACCTTAATTTTAACTCTTTGGATGGGTTTCTTATAATTTTGATTGACCCTCAAACCTATTAAGGGTTTTCTCAGTATTAAGGCATCATGGAGGCATAGAATAACTCTAAAAAATTTGGTACATCAATTTTGAACATTTATCATGTAGACCATGTTGTCCATTTTAGCCCAGGAGGTGAAATTGGACAAAAATAAATTACATGGAAAGATCCTGTGAATAATTTGAATGTGGAAACAAGAGCTACTAGTAAGTAGAAGATCCTCAACATGCAAGACAAGTATCATAATATCCTGACCAAAATGTTGGAGATATACTCTAGGATCATATTGAAATGAACAAAAATAGTAGAGAGACCTTTAGAGTCTATAAACAAGAGAAGATTCATGAACAAATCCAACATGTTGCTCCATGTATATTTCCTACTATAAATATCCATGTAAGAAGGTAATCTTATTATCCATCTAGTATACAAAGCCACCCCTATGACATGTAGTAATGGTAAGTACAAGGCATACATAATCCATCTTGGAAACAGGTGTAAAAGTCTCAAAGTAATCAATACCTTCAAGTTGTGAAAAACTCTTTGCAACATGACGAGCTTTATACTTGTCAATGGACCCATCAGTGCATATTTGGTTTGATATACCCACTTACACCTAACCATTCTTATTTATTTTGGAAGAGATACCAAATCCCAAGTATTATTCTTCATCAAAGAAGAATACTCAACTGCCATTTCATCATCCCACTCATGTATCCCATGAGCCTAGGCAAAAGACTTTGGATCCTCGAAATTACTTGATAAAAATTCCGAACTTGCAGAATGTGCATGATGATGCATAGTGGTTAGAAGATCATGTATGAAAGGTGTTACCTCAAAAATTTTAGTATGATCCCACTTAGGCATAGTGACATCATCAGTGAGAATAAGATCCTTGTTGGCATCGATAACCTCCTCATAAACCTCCTTAAAGAATGGATCCTCAAGATGAGATAAACAAGAAGAAGTAGGAATGGAAGAATATGAATAATCATGAGGAGAGAAGTTATTTTCAAGCTAAACATGTGTTCAAAAAGAACCTCACGAGTATCGGGATCTAAAAGTCAATAAGCTCTCATCTCCTCACAATACCCTAAAAATATCAAGGGTTTAATCTTCTTATCCAAGGATTTCATTTGCTTATTTGGCACAAAGGCCAAAGCATGGCTCAAAAATACTTGAGAAAATGAGACATCGGGCTTATTCTTGTACCAAGCTTCCTCTATGTTATCTAATTTTACACACTTGGCAAAATCAAACAACGAGGTCATGTTGTGCTCTAGTCCCGATGGGCCCATTTCCGGTCATCATGGGGATAAATTAATTAAAATCAATAAATTATGTTGAGGAGGTCTTATTATATCTCTATGATCCCCAACTTTTGAGGAAAATCTAGGAGGTTCAAATGTTTCAAGGTCAAGGGTGAGAATGCTCCAAAAAAGGTCTTTGAGCTCAAATAGCTTGCCAAGTAGCTCGGTGAGCTGATATCAAGTAGAAAGTGGGAGATAAGTTTTACTAGCTCATTCGAGTTATCTTGATCACATGGTGTCATATCAAGGTTGAGCGGTGGTGAGATAAGGCATCAACATGTAGAGAAAGAAATAAACTCATCAAGTTGTTTTGAAATGACTCGGCAAGGTATTCAAATGTTAACACAACAGAGGCTAAACGAGTTCTTAACAACGAACCGGTGCGGGATAGGGAAAGTTTGCTATGCTTAGAGTGAAGGTTAATTTACACTGAATGGATGGCTCACCAATGGAAGGTGAGCCATGAGGATTGAACATTGGGCATTTCATTGCAAAAGGCTTGAGGGGCTCGAGCTAGTTTCCTTAGGCCACTTGGTCAAAAATGTGTTGTGGTAAGCTAGACATAGAATAAAGATGGGAAATTCATGGGTAGGGATAATTTTAGTGGTGAATATTCATAATATGGTGAATATTCCATTTTTGAAAAATTGGAAAAGGTGAATTTTCTAGTGCGGGTTAGTGACCTGTTCGCCTAAAAATTACAGTTTAATTTTTTTAGGGGTCGGCTTTGCCTACCCATTTAAACTATCCCCTATATAATCCTAGATTATTCACCAGGTAGAACACTACTAGATCACTCATACCACCTGGGGTATATGTATTATCAAGTACAATAAACGTGTGAAAGGAGGGCAGAGGCTACAGGCACGAGACAAAGAGGTATTGCAAACACGCAACAAGGAGGTATTACAGACGCGTGACAAGGAGGTATTACAGATGCGTGACAAGGGGTTAAGTAGTTGATGCATGATAAGGGGTTAAGCAGTTGACACATGACAAGGGGTTAAGTAGTTGACATGTGACAAGGGGTTAAGTAGTTGATGCGCGATAAGGGGTTAAGTAGTTGACGCGTGACAAGGGGTTAAGCAGTTGACATGTGACAAGGGGTTAAGCAGTTGACACACGACAAAGGGTAAAGTAGTTGACATGTGACAAAGGGTTAAGTAGTTGACACACATCAACAAGTCACTATCCATGCGTCAACAAGTCTTACTGACGCACGTGAACAATTCTTATTGATGCGCGTCAACAAGACTTATTGATGTGCGTCAACAAGTCTTGTTGACACACATCACCAAGTCATGTTGATGCACGTCCACCAAGTCTTGTTGACGTGTGTCAACAAGTCTTGTTGATGCATGGATAGTGACTGTGTAATTTAAGCAGCTTGCTAGGTTTTTTGAATAACAATTTTTAATGAATCTTGATATGGAAATAGTTGGATTTTCTCAAGGTGGGACTTCAATGGAGGGGTTAGGTACTAGAATGCAACATGCTTCCCTCCCCGTTTCACAATTGAATGATAAAGATATTTTTCAACGGCCAAAGATACGTCCTAATTGAAATGGCAAGGGACGAAGATAAAATGAAAATTGGTTGGAAGGAGGCGAGTTGCAGGTTGATTATGGGTGCAGATTATAGCGCTTTGGCTTCTTTTGAAAAAAGAGATGGGGTACTTGGTGAAGCTGCATGGATGGTAGCGACATTAGCCTTCCTCATAACACTTTGTTTGGAGTGGTGGCACCACATAAGATGCCACGATTCTTGTTCGGTTTCGCAGTAATTTTGACTGGATTGAGTTACATGGCATTTGTTGCCATGAAATTTGCTTACAAGTAATTAATACTCACCGAGTCTGCTAAATAAAGTATCTTGATAGGGTTATGCGTGTTCATAACTTCATAGCCTTAGGTATTAGGAATACATGAAATGAAATAGAATGGTGCTCCCCTGATATCCAAATTAATTCTGGGGTTATGCGAGTTTATTGGAATGCATGTTTCTGTATTTATGTTTTTGATAGTTGTATGTTCACTAACAGTTATATTCATGAATTTACACTGCAATTTATCATTTTTGTTGTGTTCTAAGTTTGTTAAAAATAAATTTTTGTGTATGAGTACATGGTTGTCAAAAAGGATTTTTGATTTGGGTCAATAAGCCATCAATGTTTGCAAATATGTAGTCCCTCTAACTCAAAAAACGGGTGAAAATTCAGTTATGAAAAATTGGTAAATTCGCCTTTCACTGAAACTGGTTCCGGGGATATTCGCCAGGTATTTTCCACCTCCAATTTTCTATGGGTGTCTTAAAATGAACCCTGTTCATGGGTCAATGCATCATTTGTGATTTCATAACTTGGAACACCGAGTTGAGGCTCAACATGATAGAAACATGAAGATGGCTTGGATCAAGTCGATGAAATATAAACATCATCAAAAGGAGCTTGATAAAGTTAAAGGACTAACTTCACATGGAACATCAAAAGACTCAAGTATGGGGTTTATAGAATGGGAGTGTTGGTTCATGCCTCAAGTGAGTCATCAAAAAGTAGAGCTCGACGAGCTCTCATCACAAGGCCCACGGTGCGAGTTATGTACGTTACGCCATTCCAACGAACTCGCAGTGTTTTTGAGGAGAGATGTAAGGACAAAAATTTGGGGTCTTGGTTGAAATGGAGTCATGACAAAGCATATCACCGTGATTGCAACTCAAAAGCTCAAATGTTGGGAGCTCAACTCAGCGAGTCGGGATCTCGAGACATCCGGGATTGGCTTGGTTAACCAATTCGAGGACTAATATAATTATCATTGTCAAGTGATCGTGCATGAAAAGGAATTAGGGAGAAGCAAACTCACCAACGGCTTGGATTTTAGAGCTCAAGAATAGGAACCACCTCTAGTGTGGCAACTCAACGTGTTTCGAAGTGAAGTATCAAATGGGTAAATGATGAGATAAATTTAGTTTTAATACGACATAGCAGAGGGCGAGCTGATGGAAACTTGTCACTTGGCTTGTCGGGAAATGCATGGTGATTTCGCGAACTAGTGGAAAATTTGAGATAAGGAACTTACTTGCCAAGTTAGTGTGTTGAAGTTCGTGTCAAGCCCCATGGGGTAATGTGGTAGAGCCATTATGGAGGGATTGTGTGGATGTTGGGATGCGTGGGGAACAAGTTGAGGTGAAGCCTAAGTTAGGAGTTTCGGGGATATGTGGCCATTGGGGACATGCGGTACGATTGGGCCAAGTCATCTCAAGATGTCTAGTCTACCGAGGAAATGTGGCAAGTTATAGCATTCCCATTTGAGGAATTTAGAAACAAGGGAATTTATTTATTTATTTATTTGAATAATGTTCTCTATTCTAAATAATCATAATTTAGAACACACATTCCATACCAATCAATCTCATAACAGATAATCATATGTAGCTGTAAATGACTTGGGGAACTACCGATCTCTCATTTCATGACTTGTTGAACTATTGACCTCTCATTTCATGACTCGGTGAACCACTAATCTCTCATGTTAACTCAATGTATTGTATACTAAGTATACTTGGTTCTCTTACCCTTTTCTGGGTATTGAAGTGTTTTATTTAAGAGGCCTATCTGAATATTTGTTACCAATATTCATCTGAAATCCTACTTCTTAAACTAGGTGACATAGGACAATGCAACTAGTAACTTGTGATACTTTGGCCAAAGATTTTCACATGTTGTTCATGTTCATATTCCTAGATGACATACTCATCAAATGGAATACATCCTTCACCCCACTTCATCTGTTATCTAGAATGGTCTTCACTGACTCTTGTCAGTCCACTTATCCAAGGTTCAACCCTAACCTAGGTTAGCAACATAGATTGGTATAGAGAACCACTCATGGTGACTAAGGGTACATAGACATACTCAATTGACCTAAGTTGATTGCGTGTGCCTAGTTACCCTAAGTCGTCATGAGTTACCCCTATACAAAAGCATGCTCCTAACCTGACCTAGAGTATAACTAAGGTCAAGTCCGAGTTTATGTAAATCTAGATGATCTAATTCTGAAGGGTGTTGTGACATGTCAACTGCAACACTATACCCTCATGAAGACCCAAGTCTTCACAATGGCACGGTACTGCAGTTGGCGTGTGCCAACATCCTACGAAATCGTCTCATCTGGATATACATATCCAAATAAGAAGTTGATTACTTACTTATCTTCTTAATTAAGATTTAATTTTAGTAACCCTGTTGAATCTTTAATTTCTTTAATCATTAAGGTTGCTAGCCATAAATGATTTACAATTGCCATGCAGATAGATTTGCATCTAAACCCCTTCCCCGAAGGTTTGTGTTTCATTCTTTAGTATCTTAATTTAAGATTCAGACTTACAAAAAAATCAGCATACCAACAATAAGGTTAACTTACTTAGCTTAACCAAGTTTAAGCATGATTGAATTTAGATTCAAATTCCTTTATAATAGACTTCATTAAGATGAAGTCTATTTATTGTATATGTATTTATTCTTTTTAATTGCATCATTCCGATTAATATTTAATAAGAGGGAGTATACTTTCCTCCTTCCAAATATTATTTGGGTATGATTCCCAAAAGGTCTTAACGGAATGCTTATCCTTGCGAATATTTTCCTTTCCTCTTGACTTATATTAGTTAGGATTCATTGCAAACTATTACATTGTACAAGGTAACATAATGAGTTTGTACTTTCGTAATCATCATTTAATATCTATAATGACTTAGTTAAATGATCAGCTATGAATGCCAACTTGATAAGTTGCATTTATTTAAGGAATAGAATATCAATTCCCTTTTCACCTATTTCATTTTAAGTCCAACTAAAAGGTTCAAAATAGATATAATTATGAGAGAATAAGTATAAGTTTACAAATTCTCTTTACATAATGCACAAGAGAATGACACATCAAATACAAATAACTCTCAATCCTTTTCCATTCATCAAGGTAAAATACACATTTTACAAATCTAATCATTCTAGACATCTTTCATGTCAATCAACATCAATAAACTCAATTAAGAAATACAACTTTTCCCTTTTTCAATTACATTTCAATAAGAATCATCATTCCTCATAAAAGATCCAGCCTTTAGGTAAACATAAGAAGCATCATAAAAGAACTTGTCTTCTTTTCTCACTTATGAAGTCCATCTGCAAAAATTTCTAGCACGGGTCAGTTCATCGAACTGAGCATGATAAACACTAAGCATTAAAACAATGTGCTTTCAACTAACTATTTCATAAAAAGAACTCTGCTTTTATGAAATAGTAAATCATTACAGATAGATACATCATGAAGAAATAACAGTCATGGAAGGAAGGATAAAGTGATAAATCACATTATATTAAGTAAATATCATGATATAATCAACGCTCTTCAACCAATGATTTCATAAGGAACTATATAAGATAAGTAATATTTCATCATAATTACTTATCTCATTCTTACTATAGATATTTATAGTTCATTCTTGATTCTTGCAACTAATTCAAAGAAAGATACTAACTCTAATAGTTCCCAAACATAGAATTATTTTAAAGAAGAAATGAACCATAATATACGTAGCATTATCTTAATTCATCATATAATATCTAAGATCAAATTCATTCAATCTTTAAGGATGGAATTTAGGATGAACCAACAACATCCTAAAGCAAGAGTTCCCTTTTTCAATACTAATCCAATATCAAATCCAATTTCAAATTATCATTCAAGGAGAAGAAATATAGGTTTACCCTCCAATTAACCACTCAGCTCCATACAGGAGTAATACAAATGAGGGGAAAGTGAATCAGATGAAAAAGGAGAACAACTTAAGTCTTCCATCAGAGTTCAACGAAAACAACATTGTATTCAATAACTCCCGTGACGGTCTCATTATTATTTCCCAAAAAAGAAAAACATATCGAATAAAAGAACTGATATGGAACTGATCAAGATATCTTTAAACTCTTATCAAATATTGAAAACATAGAACTAATCAGTAAAGAATCAAAATATAAGACTGCAACATGCAAGTCAACTATCAATGATGGGTTTCTCTCAACATAAAACAAGAAAAACCACAATAGTGCATTAGCTACGACTAAAAGGAGGTATTCAAATGAGTTCAGTTAGCCACAATACATGAAGTATCAACAACAACTGAACATTCAAATTCATCCAACGTTATTAGCTTCAGACACTACAAATAAAGCTTAATCATCCTTTGCAGAAAATGAACACAAGATTTACAGTCAAGTCAACACATATTCCCAACTTATAAAAGGAACAGTTTTGGTAAGAAAGGGAAGAACCCAACCAGATTCAAACACAATGAGGAATAGAAAAATACATAACCCCAAGACAGGTGTTCAAATTCAAATTCGAAGATGAATATCAAGTCAAAACCGTTCCATCCATTTACTTAGGACAGTCAAAACTGAGCTTAATCCAAAGTTAAATATAGCTACTTCATTCCTACAACATCACCTAAATATCAAATTCTAATGATAAGAACTAGTAATCCAACAAGATGAACCGATAAGGCCACTCTTGAAGCACAAAATGTCATTCCAGAAAGATACATATCATTTAATAAGTCCTTCCAAAATCACAACAACAGGGTAATTACCAACCCTTCCATCAAACAGATTTTTAACAAGGAGATTCATTCAAACCCAAAAACAGGTAAGCCATTAACAAATCATTTCATAACATGCAGGTGTGAAAACAACAATTTCATCACAAAAGTCTCAGAAGAAGATAAATCACATTTTGTCAGATTTCGAGCAAGGATGAACAATTCCAAAATGAATTCCTTTCTTAACAATCCAACAGGGTTCTCATATTCAAAACGTATTAATCTCAGGAGGAGTAAACTTATTTACTGTTATTTCCAAACCAGAATGAAATCTCCATAACATTGAATCAGACTTTAATACTTGAGCATAGTTCAAACAAAAGAAATAGAAGGGATATAAATCATCTCGAGCTCAACAAAAGATAGCCCGATTCTAACCTTCCTTATTTTTTTATAAAAGAACATCCCAATTCCTATCTTATCAAATAGAAAACCCCTTTGTTCCAAATGTACAGTCAATAGAAGATCACACAAATTGACAACATTCCAGTTCCAATAGAAATTAAAGCATGATTCACTCATTTACTCAACAAGGAACAAACCCAGATTCAATTTCATCAAACGTGAACAATTCAAGCATGAATGCTAAATAAAATCACAAATAAAAACCCATTTGTTTCCAAGATCAGAGTTATTTTAATGAATACATTTAGTAAAAAAACAACTTAATGAGAAGAGCCTATCATGCCTGATAGAGCTTCCTATTGATTTGCAGAATATTTCCAGCCGATCCTCCACAATCTCCTTTTTCCAAAACAACGTCAACAACCTAATCCTCCTACTTCCTCTTATACTTCCATAGGTTTAGAAATAACTTAGAGATGCCAAAAAAATAATGAAGGATTGAAAATAGAATTGTTGGTTTGAAGAACCAGAACCCCATGCAGAGCAAAACCAAAAAGAACAAATGATCAAACAACTTCCCCCAAAATCCACTTACATATTCTCCTAGGTGGTTTCTTCCACTACAACTAAGGTCATTAATGCAATGAATGCCACTTTCCCTCCTCTTTATTTACGCCACCGCCATTCAAATTTGGTGAGTCTTTTAAATCCAAAATATGCATGTGAATTCATTTAGAGATAATGCCAACTAGACATCCCCTATTTCCCATGCCTCCGCCAAAACTAGCAGTTCAGAGCTCAATAAATTCAAAATCAATTCTCATAAATTCCTTAGAAACCATTACCACCAACTCACCACTTTCCATGTAGCCCTTAGGTCTCCCCTTTTTCTTAGTATTAGTTTAGGTTAGATTATCATTAGCTAGGTTTCCACCCTAGTTCTTAGGTCATTTCAAAAAAATTCCGTAATCAAACATGCCAACATAGGTTAATATATAAACCTTAGTAGTTTAGAAATAGGTCTAAGGTAGGTCAGAATTACCTTAGATTAGAATCAACATAGTATAGAACATTACAACTTAGGTTAAATCTGAGTAGCATTAAACATTCCGACTAAGGCTAAGGTATTTTCCTTAATATCCCAGTAACATACCCTTAATCCTCTCACACTATTCAGCATTATAAAATATTTATCAAGGAGGTCCAAGTTCACCATTTACAACATGATGTAAAGTAAGGACACCTAAAGTCGGGTCCTTTAAATTTATAAACAAAACACAACTCAGTCCCACTTTACCTTTCATTCCAGAAAGTCAGTTATCAAGATGATCAATAAGAAGAACTAAAGCATACCTTGGATCAATGGAATTGATCCAAGGTTTTATTGTTAACATAAGATAAGTATGAAAACAATAGTACAGGTTCACAACTTACAGTTCACAGAGCAAAATGACTTCATTTCCAAGTAAACAAAATTTCAACAAGAATGAATCTTTAAATAGCAATAACTTATCCATTGCAAACATGATTTCCAAAAGTCAAAATAATACACCTTCCTAAGAAAAATCACATGTCAACATTTATAATGTCAAAAGTGGAAGTCATCATTGTAATAAATCATGTCAAAGACATTACACAAGAAGTGGGTGATGCAAAGGAATGCACCCGATGAGTCATCTTGGTTTGGTTAAGTGGTGTCAATGTATCATAAAGATAGAAAATAACTTGGCAGGGGATCTTTAAGCCTTTGCGGCCATGGTGGAGATAATTCCTTGACAAGAAAAGATAGAAAATCCATGTGGGAAAAGTTCATCCTGATCTCCATGTAAATAGGAGGTTCAAAGCACCTTGGTGAAATTGAAGGAGGTGATTGATGACCAAGTCATGACAAGTGAATCACTGTGTAAGCGGGCATCATGTTACGATGCCAAAGGTGGAGGACCAATTCAAATGCCAAGTGGTGTGCCAATAGAGTTCAGCGTGTGGAGCTCGAATGGATCACCAATGAGGAATGACAACCATGCATGAGTCATTCAACATAAAGTTCCAAGATGACAAGTTTTTATGGGAGACGAGTCACTCAGTGGCAATCTTGCAAGCAGAGTTCATGGAGTCGAGCCATATGAAGGAGATTGTAGAGAGCATAGCGTGGATTCGGTTGGAAGATAAACTCGAAGTATAGAGCGAGCTACACAGGCACTAGGGATACATTTTGAAGTCACTTGATTGAGCCAATTTTAAGGCTCACTAAGCATGAGCTTGTTGCACAATAGGAATTGATTCAGAGATGAGCCTTAGGATTCGAGATAAGCAAGTACAAATAGGACCGAGTGAGTTTCTTGATGCCAAGGCATAGGAAAATAGTTTTTAATTATCGAGCCACATGAAGAGGAGAGTGGAGGGCTCAAGCTTGAAGTTGGCATGTAATGAATCTAGAAGGATCTCAAATGAGAGTTAACTCGTTTGACCTAGCTAAGCTCGTACCAAGTCATTTGGGAGTTGGTAGGGTTAGTTTGATAGGAATTAAGCTTAGTGAGTCGATGGAGAGCTTACATGGGAACTGAGTCAAGTATAGGAGCTTGACATGGTGAAGAGATTAGAGCTCAACTTAGTTCACGTAAATGTATTGAACAAGGTTTACGGTTGGCTCGCAAAGGAATATCTCAATGTTGGAATATTGAGTCAAGCTCATCAAGGTAAAATATAGCTCGTTGCGGTTGGAATTTTTAACAAGCTCGTCGGCTTGGAAAATGTTTGTATCATTTGGTAAAATCATGTGGTGAGTACATTTTGAAGTGGAAGTTGAGTGGCTCACCAAAACAATGAGTTATGTTGGTAGATATAATAACATCAGACCGAGATGGGGTGAGTCACTTGATGCCAAGGTGATTCGAATTGAAGAGCTCACTCGATTGAGCATGGAGGAAAGGAAGCCCATTTGAAACAACTCACCAAGACAAGGATGGTGTGAGCCGATGCATTAAGGGCTCTAAGTCGATGGAAGAGATCAATGGAGATAGAGGGAGGTTTTCTCAATGCATGGAAAATTTAGTGGATTTCATGTGGAGCTTGGTAGATTTCATGTGAAGCTCGCCGAGTTGGAGAGAATGGAGCTCAACAAACATGGAAGTGTAGATGATTAAGAGATCAACATTTGTGATGCATAGAGTCATTGAAGCTGAGTATAAGGAGATTTTTTGGAAGTTGGCATGTGGAAGGAAGGCATTGTGGGCCAACGTAGTGTGGAACTCAAAGGACATTTTGATGGGTCTAGGTCGTGAAGAGCTCAAAGGCATATATGAAGGGGCTTGAATAGAGGAGGCTTGGGATGAGCCGGAAGGAGGCCGAGTCGAGTCAAAAGTGAACTTGTAGGTAAAATCCGTGGTGTCTAAGCTAGAAAGAACTAATTTTCAGAGCTTGGTCATGGCGATGGAGAGCACGCTTGATGGAGGAGCTCAAGCCCAACTTAGTGAGTTGGCTCGGCAAGCCAACCACCGAGTTGGGCTATTTTTTGACTTATTCACATGGACCCTCCCCTTTTCAATGCAAACTGGTTTTTAGGGGGCCCTCCTAATAAATATTAAATTAATATTTTTATTTAAATATTCCTTTAATTAATTGAGAAGATTAGGTCAAACTGGTCATTAATGGCACATGATGGAGGATTAAGTGGTTCAACCAACTTTGTAATAAATGAACCATCATGTACCTTCAATTTAGGAAGGAATTTATTACTTTTCCTCTTCTCTCTCATATATTTTTTTATAAATGTAAGTTGGAAGCTCATTCCAACAGGTTGGACAAGTTAGACAATTAGATAGTTGAACTTTCAAGCCTCTCTTTCAAGACTGTAATGGAAACCATTGCCTTTTCCAAATGTAATGATGCATTGTGCACATTGTTGAAGTAATAAAAGTGTGTGTTTTGTGACTAATCTTGGTCCTTTCATCCTTCTATACTTATTTATGCCTTTCTCATGCTTATAGGTACACTATGCAAGTTCAAGTTTCTATTACAAGTTCTTGGAGTTTTGTGCTTATCAAGTGGTGGAGTATTGCATGTAGTTGAGTTGTGGTGTTTTTCACCCTTCTCAAGTTCATCCTTCTTCACTGGAAGACTGATATATTGTTTTGTCTGATCGAGTTTAACAAAGGGAACACATGCTTCCTAGTTTGTGGTATTTTTTACCCTCTCTAAGTTGCAGTAGGTGAAGTTGACTTGTGGTGCACAACACCCTCTTCAAATCAACCCTTCTTGAGTCTAGAAACACCCTTTATTTGGTGCATCACCATCCCTAGTATAGTTTCATTTCTTACAAATATCTTTCCCTAAAACCCATGAAAATGTTAGCATAGGTCTAGATAACCATTTTATTACACTAGGAGTAGTACAACACTTAGTTTAGGAAGAGGAAGTCAGCCTTCTCTAGAGGTTCACCTCGATCCCAAGTCCCACAGCTTGAGAGGTGATCCCATCTTACCCAATCACACCGAATTTCTTGTTCAAATTTTTGCCATTTAGAGCGTGCAGTGATTTGGTGATAACAATCTGGAGTCAAATTCTCAAGAGCTTTGTGTGGTGTGCGGTTATGAATGTAGTTAGCATAATTAATTGTTTACGCCCATATATAGGAGGTAATTCTCTAGAATACATCATGTAGTTATCCATTTCCTTCAAGTGTTATATTCTTTCATTCTTCTAAGCCTTTATGTTGTGAAGTATTTAGAACAAAATGTTGGTGAATAATGCCATGAGTTTCCAAAAAATTAAAAAATATATTTGTTGAAGTACTCACCCCGTTATCAATGTGAAGGTTCTTTATGCAAATAGAAGATTATTTCTCGACCAAATCCTTAAATAATTTGAAGTGTGGAAAAACATCACTTTTATACTTAATAAAATAAACCTAATTACACCTCAAGAAATTATCAATAAAGGTAAGTTGATACTTAGCTCCATTGAAAGAGTGGGTAGGAAAAACTATCAAGTCACTATGAACAAGCTCAAGTGGTGAAGAAGCTCTCTTGGGTAAATTCTTAGGGAATAGATCTTAGTGTTGTTTCCTAATGCATAACCAAGAAAAACTCCCTCAAGATACGAAACTCTAGGAAGACCATAAAATATGCCATGAGTGCTCAAATCCTTCAAATATATGTAATTGAGATTTCCGCATCTCCCATGCCAAATCTTACTCTCTAAATATGCATGAGAAACTAATCAAATCCTTATGGAGGAAGTGTCATCAAAACCATCAAATTTACATAGTCTAGAACCATGATAAAAATACCTTGTGCAACAAGTGAATGAGGCTCCAACAAGGTTCGTATTTTTTCCCTTTGTGGTGTAAAATTCACTATTTTTCATTGACTAGAATGAAATTTTTGATATACTGAGAAAGTAGATTTGTAATGATGTTAGGAACATACAATGCATATTAGATACTTCCACCATCAATGAGTAAGTCAAATTTTCCCTTAACAGAAAGAAAGGAATAATCAACAACCTCAATTTTGGAAGTAGAAATCAAACCTAAAGATGTAAAAGACTCACTGGAATAAGTCATGTGATGAGAAGCACCAAAATATATAACCCAACTATCTCAATTATTGACTGATATCTCCCAAAAACATTAAGTGCTTTCACATGCTCTTTGGAAGGAGGTGCAAAAGTGGAGATAGACATTTTGTATTTCTTGACCGCATCCTCTAAGGATTATATTTGTTTGTAACACCGGTGTTCTTCATGACCACTACCCCCACAAAAAGAGCATGAAAGGATAGAATTATTCTTTGATTTAGAAGAATCTTTGATTTTAGAGTTGTTTTCTTTGGGTTTAAAATTATTTCAAGATTGAGAAGGGGTGAACTTGGATTTACATTTTTGTTTTCCCTTGCCCTTAGGATTAGATGATATTAATTCCTTTTGAGAGGTGGAAGACTCAAGGTTAGACAATTTAGATTCTTCCCTAAAAAGTATTTCACAAAATGTTTCTAATGTATACATTTAGAATGTGTCAACTAAGGCATCCATGCTATAGAAAAAGGTAGAGGAAAATATTTGGAATGGACCTCTCAACTTGAATAGAATTAGGTAAACATACTCTTCATCTTTCTTATCTCTTCTAATCCCCTTCAATTGTGTCAACAAATGCTTGAACTTAGTAAGATAGTCTATAATTGATGAAAAATATTTCAAACTAAGAGAGGTGATCTCAATTTCAAGTTGCATGGATCTCATGTGATCCACCTTACTAAACAAGCCCTCCAATTTCTCTCATATTTTGTAGGGAGAGTCATTTTTTCCAAATGAAACAAAATACTATCACTTACATAAGTTCCTATCAAACCCATACACTCATCAAATTTGCATTGGTACTAAACTTTCTCATATTCTCTAGTGAGTACTAGTTATTCTACATAAGTTAAAGCCCATAATCCTTTGTGTTTGATGATTATTTCCATTCTTAGTTTCCATGTGTGGTAATTATGTGTTGTTATTAGATCAATTTGATATAATGCATAAGTAGATAAAGACGCCATTCTCAAAATCATAAAAAAGAATACAAGAATCAAGGAATATAACAAGACCCCCAAATTTAGAAATTTATAATTGAGTATGTGTTATAGTATGGAACTTTATAATTTGTGTGTTTTCTCAAAATAAATAATTCCAATGGAACAAGCGTGAAAAAATAAGCACTTTTAA
The DNA here is from genome assembly GCA_018340775.1 of Taxus wallichiana var. yunnanensis. Taxonomy (NCBI): domain Eukaryota; kingdom Viridiplantae; phylum Streptophyta; class Pinopsida; order Cupressales; family Taxaceae; genus Taxus; species Taxus wallichiana. The sequence continues at coordinate 773,321,225 of CM031239.1, read as the reverse complement.
AAAAACGACACTCAAATTTGAGTTATTGATCAAAAGGTACAAGCTTACTAAGTTTCTACTCTAAAATTTATTTCAGTTGGCACTATATAGAAAATGAAATGCTTTTGACTTTCACTTAAAAACTAAGGTGGCTGGACTTAAGCACCTACTAGTAGGAATCACAAGATTAATCCCTCATATGACCATACTATATGACCAAGGGCTAAATAATTTTATGGGATCATATAAAATGGTTAACAAGGAGAGGATGGATGAGTTAATTGAGCTCAACAACGTTATTATTGAAGCAACCAAGGGACTTGCTCAATATGGTGGCATAGAAAAAGAGATGGAGTCTACTCTAGGTAGTTGTTTGATAAATATTTTGAACACCATCATTCCTAGGGATTCAAAGATTTCCACTTTGTAGTCACTAAGTTCTAATGCATGTCCTCAAGCTTAAATTTACTTCCTCAATTGTTCCTATCATTCCTTCTTCCAACTCTTAGTTTTACTGGTTGTTCTATTTTGAAGTTGGCTTTATTGTATAAAAATGTAATAAAAAGTCAATTTATGTAAATCAATTAATTAAGTGTTTTAACACTTAATTAAGAATAATTAGTTAGGTGAGGTAGTTACTTCCTCCCCTTAGCCTATATAAGGCTTCATTTTATTTGTAAAAGGGGTTGGATATTGGTGTATTTGAATGTAAAGATATAAATTTTTGGCAATACAGAAGAAAAACCTTATTTCTCTCAGTTCTTGTTCTTCTAAACTATCTTTCTTGATCTTGTTAATATTTTATTTGTTTAATATGGAATCTGAAGCATTTTACTCTCATTTATGGAGTAAAATGTGTTGAAATTTGATTCAATTTGCACTTTATGTGTTGTGGAGTTTCCATTTATGCAAACACATATGTTCTTTAATTTCATTTGTATGCATGAGAAGGATAAAGATATATAGTATTCTTATTTGAAAGTGGTGTTTCTTCTTTCCCTCATTTCTACAGTCAAATGGTAATCTTGAAAAACCAAGGAGGATTTGTATATCCTTGATTAGATGGTTAGTTTTAACTATGTTTCTCTGATCAAGTTGTCTTACCATAATCTTGTTGTTGTAATTCCTATACTCCTAGTTCTTTGTTTATCTTCTATATTAAAAATCATAGGTCATTCATGTTCACCATTATCCTCATCAAAAATTAATTAGTTTATATATATTTGTAAATAAATTAGAGTTCCAAGTTTTTGGCTCAATAAGGGAACCTCCCCATTAAAGAGGAGGGATTTTCATCCCCTAAACTATTGATTGCTTTTACAAGAACAAATTTTCCGAGTAACAGTTTTTTGGCACCCACCATGGGGCACGTGTCATGACATCCACATCATATTTTTCACCACAATAAATCCAAATATTTTTCACACCTGGGTTGAGTGGAGATACACTCTAAGTCTAAGGGCTCGAGGCATTGAAGATTCTGCTTTCTAATTGCAACAAAAACATTCTTTATAGTTATCTCCAGAAAAGAAGGGTAAAGGAAAAATATCCACTAGCACACCTCCAACAAAGAGAATACCTAGTTCATCTTCATAAGTAAGTACTACCTAGGCTTTTATTTTAGTGGGTGTTGCTCTTCTTTACAAACTATTTTTTTCAATATGGCTGCTCTGTACCATGGGGACAAAATATTGGACCTTTGGCTCTTCCTCAACCTCTTCATGACTTGCCTAAAGGAAGTAGGAAGAAATTTTTGAAATTCAAAGGAGATGGAAAAGTTAACCTAGATGAACATCTCATAGCTTTATATGTTGCTTGTGGGGTCCTCAAAGTTGCACATGAGGATGTATCGGTTAGGTTATTCATTGAAAGCTTGCAAGATAATGCAATTGAATGGTTTTATCATCTTCCAGATGGTATTATCACTAGTTGGGATACAATGAAAACTAAATTTGAGGCTAGGTTTAAACCAGTAGAGGATGTACATGCACGTTTAGCACAGATTTCTCAATTAACAAAGGAACCATATGAACCAAATGTGAGGGAGTTTGCACTAAAATTTAATGATGGTTCACAAAATCCTACTCGCTACCTATCCTACCACCGAAAATCTAAAAATTTTCTTCATTAATGTGCACACACCTTAGATGAGTTTCACATTAAGAATAACATGGTTACCAAACTTGGAAAAAGATAAAGAATTTTCCATAAGTGTAGAAGATGACTTAGTTATGTTAGGTAAATTGAAGAAAGAACATTTTAAATCCAAGGCTTTCACTTTAGGTCCACCAAATTCTAAACAATTTGTTGGCCATTTTGTGCACGTGTTTTCATTAATGTTAAGTCCATTGATGGAAAAGGGTTTCATGAGGTCATGTGTGTCTCTATGAGGTATCATTCAAGTGTCAAACATGAAGTTTGATTGGTAGTGTCACACCCATACATGTTTCATTTCCTCGCATATCAACATTTCCATCATCTATCATCACATCCTCATTACCAAATGACGTACCCTAGTGCTTCGGTTCACACTGGACTATTGAGGGATCACTATTACACTTTGAACCCCACACACTACACTATAGGACCTATAAATTTACATTATATCATCCTACATTATATCTTCATAGCACACCCTACACTATACATCATTGTATATGAGCCTAGTTTTGCATTCCATCCTCTCCTTCTACATTTATGCTAGGTTACGTTGTATATGAGTCTAGATTTTACCATCACATATTCTACATGCACCTATCATCATATATTCCACACTATTGGGCCTATACATATCCATCCTAATCATCCTATATACACCTCATCTACTAGTTATTTCTACCTCTTCTATCTCATACACGCTACACTAGTCCTCATCCTATATGAGTCTATTTTTCCATGTCACCCATACATCCTATACATTCTACATGCTACACTAGATTTCCTTATACTTGGGTCTAGTTTTATCTATTATCATTACATATTCTATTTCTATCTACACACTTATTTCATTACACCTTCCATACCCACATTGCATTCATACACCCTACCTATTACACCTTCTACACTAGATTTCCTTATACTTGGGTCTAGTTTTATCTCTCATCATTAGACATTCTACTTCTACCTATGCATTTATTGCATTACATTCACATTCACATACCTTGGTCATCTACACTACATTATTCTACACACTACACTCACCACCCTATGACGCACTCTAGTTCCTCATTCCATACTCAACTGCCAAGGGTTTACCAATCAAATGGACCTTACCTACATGTGACATGTCATAACACATTTCATCGGACTCGTGACCAACACTCTAGGCTATATCATCACCCATACTCATCATCATATCATGTAGTGGTATACACCTTAGGTTAAATCACCACTCCTTTCCCCATTCTACATTATCTTCTTACATACTATCATCACATATTCTATTATCCTATTCTCAGTCATTCTACTACATCATCACCTCTCCTACTCGTCCATTAGTGGTATACACTTTAGGCTAAATCACCACCCTCACCTTATTCATCATATAGTGGTCTACACTTAGTGCTAAAATCACCACCTTCCATTCTTTGCCTTTTACTTATCTACACTTCTTACGCCCTCATCACCCCTCTTGTAGTGATATACGCTTAGGGATAAATCATTACTCACCCATTCAACAAGTCGTGGTATATGCTTAGGCTATAGGGTCCACACACATTTTTCCATACTTCTTATCCTCATCCACTCATTCTATAGTGATATACATTTTGGGATAAATCATCACTCTTCCTATCAACAAAGTCGTGATATACACTTCTCGCCATAAGGTTCACCCACATATTCTTCTCCACCTATCACATTTCATCACCACTTAACATACAAACTCATCACAAAGATGCTGACACAACCAACACTACTCAACCATTTCTTGATGACGTACTCTTGTTTATAGTTCATTCTTGATTGCTGAGGGGGAAAAAATGAACCTTACTACATACACTTCCATACACTCGGTTCCATTCCATCCTGCATTCCATTCCATCCATCCAAAATATATTGCATTGTCTTGGTAGCATTTACTTTTTCAAACTAGTATTTTGCATGCTCATTCTATTACACATGCTAGTTTTTTTTTCCTATATGTCATTACCATACACACATGCACAATCATGCCTTTTTTAGTGTGATCGCAATACATGAAATTTACATGTGGTTTGGATGCTCGCCTGCACTTTACTATACCGGGTCGATGGGGGCATCCACATTCATCTCATATATGTGATATTGTTTCAGTTTTTACTTAGCATATTTTACTACTTGTTTCTACATGATTTGACATATCAGTTTTCACTCTAACATGCTAACGAGTGTTCTATGTGCAACACTTGTTTTGTAAAACTACATGTTTCCTTGACTACTTGTATTTCTACTTGTCTATGGTGTTTTCTATTATATGCGGGATTTTCCCTTTGCTTGTGTGCACACTTTTCTGTTGTTTATGACCATGATGGCCTTGCATGTCTTGTGACATCGTGAGTGATGTCCCATGTTTGAAACCTACTTTGTGTGGTCTCCTTGTTTTCTTGCGTGTTTACACTACTTTGCTTGAGTATTTTTACATTGTCTATGTATTTTACACTTATTTGCATGCATGTGTTTAGACTAACACTTGTATTGGCTAGTCATCCCCTTTGTGTGCACCTTGGTATCTACCAAGCACTTTCCTTTCCCCTATAGGGTTGAGTTGGTTACAAGGTCAAAGTGTGGTTGGTCCTCTTTTGGGGTTGCATTCTCCTTCTAGGGTCGTTACATGCACCCCCAAAGAGGGGGACATCATTGAGGGTTTATATTAACACAACATATCTACACCGGTTCACACACAAGTGAGTTCAGACTAGTCTACGAACTCCATACACAATAGCCTTAACAGGACATGGTGTCCTTTGGTAGTTTTATGGAGCTTTTGTAGGCTCGGGGTTATAGTGGGTGACCTCTCTAGACTTCTTCGTCCAAAGTCATAGGATCTCCTAAAAACTAGTTCAATACAAATATCTCTTCAACCAATTTTAGCAAAAGTTGTTAGAGTTGGAGGACACTAAGTATTTCCTCCCTACACTTATTCAGCTAGGGTGGTGTGAGATCACCCAAAAAACTCACAAGATCACGAGGATATCATTCTACACCCTTTTCCTCGACATGGATCAGGTGCACATGTTCCATTTTTCCATTTACAATTTCTACTCTAGCGTACTTTCATTTGCATACTTTACACAATGTTTTTACATACATACATATTTGACAACTTGATCATTTTCTCCTTGCAGGTCCGTCGTGTTGGTGTCCATTTTGATCCTCTATGCTTTTTCCCTAGTTTTCCTTTCACTCTACACTTCTTGAAACATTTTCTATAGTTTTAATGGGTGAAGTTAAGTTACTGCCTCTGCTCCCATGCCTTAATGCATTTGAAAAATCATTTTCCATGCCTCATTTGTGAAGAAACACCCATGCATGTCTTTTTGTGCCCTAATTTTTCTAAATCTACGGGCTATGTCGTGTTTTCCCTCTTTCCTGATTGTGAAAAATCAAATTTGTTCGTTTCATGCATATATGCCTTCAAAAACCCTTCCCCATGGTTGAAACTTTCATAAAATCAACTTCCCCTTATTTTTTGAGCAAAAAATCCATCACCCACGAAGAGAAAATCGAATTTGGGCATCTCTGGTAAATTCTACGTTTTTGACGGTCATACGGGTGTCATTTGACTGTCAAAATTAGGCTCAAAATTCTCCTCCTACGTGGCCACTTCTAATTGGACAAGGATCAGTAGGTTTCTATGAAAACTTAGCCATTTTTGGCTTTGGGAAAAAATTCAAAATCCCCCGCAACTCCATGAGGGGACACGTGTCATGTTCTTATGCGAAGGCGGAATGGGAAGCCGGTGGGGAACTTAGGCATTTTGGCCATTTTGGCGAAGGGGAAAAAGTGGGGAAGTGCGGGCCGTGGAAGGAAAAGGGAACTGTTTCCCTTTTGGTCAAAAAGGCCTAAGGTGAAATTTCGAAGCGCAGTCCGTCGCCAATCTTAGGTGGACGTGTGTCCATAAAAGTGGGCAGAGCGGGTTGGCGGCCCGACAAAAGAAAAGGGGAAAATTTTCCTTTGGCTAAAAAGGGAGTTAAAATGAGAATTGAGCCCGTGGATTTTAGCGATAGAGAAAGCAACACGTGGCAAGGGAGAAAATTGGAGGCGTGGGCTGCGGGGAAAAAGGTGAAAATTTTCTAATTTTCCAAAAAAGGTCAAAACGCATAGAATTGAAGCATGATCCCAATGGGACCCACCATGTGCCACATGTCATCACCAAAATTCAAGGGCGGAGGGGCGGAGAAAAAGGTCAAATTTTTCCATTTTTTCAAAAATGTCAAAAAGACAAAAGGTGAGCCCGAATTGATTTCCAATCATATTTTGACACGTGGAGGGCCCAGATTGAAGGTGAAAAAGAAAATCAAGGGTAACTGTACATTTTCATTTTTGCCACCATTTTTCTCCAAGAAGCTTGGAATTACAAATTTTGCATCAAATTTCATCAAATTTTTGGCAATTCCATGTCGTTTGGACTTCTAGGATCATTGGAATCGGTTTCATGACTCAATTTACAGATTTGAGGTGTTTTTGAGATAGATTTTACTCATGCCCGTGCAAAATGTGAAATTTCAAATTATAAAGTTGTAGAACCAAATTGGAAAAGGATAAAATGAAATGATGAGAGGATGAGGGGCCTACATGCCTTGAGGATGAAAAATGTGCCTCCACAAAGGATAATGATCTTAATATTTGTAATGATTCAATCTTTTTAAACACCTGGCAAATCTCATTGCAAATTTGTTAAATGTCATTTTCAATGAATCATGAGGGATGGTTGTAACAAACTTGGTCCCTTAGCATATGCTTTTCTTGAAAAGAAGGCTCCAATGTGGCAAGAGATATATAATGCATTTTTGAGAAATGCAAAGTGTCGGGAAGTTGAAAATCATGAGAAAATTCTGAGAGAAAGCTCATTTTTTGAGAAACCCACCAAAGAACCAGGTTAATTTCTTCGTGTTGGATCTTCATGTATGTGAGTTGGTTACAAGTGTATAGCCATCACACAGCTCTGAGATTGTTCATGAAACTCTCCCCTGCTGATGAATCTAACAAGATTTTGAGTTAATCTGTGTTTTTCTGGGCAATATGATGTTTGTTATCATTTTAAATACCTGCAAATAGTTTTCATTGTTCTTGTTACAATCTTGCATTGAAATTCTTTAGAAATCACATAGAATCTCATCCTTATTGATAGTTTAGTGGCACTTATAGTTTTGTTTGTCAAAAGAGCTTTCATTTGGCATTGAAAATAAGTAGTTTAAAATCACTCCACCTTCATTTGTTGATTGGGATTGCTTGTAAGCCTTTGGGGTACCTTAGGCATGGTTTGATCAAGAATTTTTTTGTTTAATTGAGTTCTTTACTTTAAGCTTTTGTGGTGAGTTCTCAAATATTGTGTGAAGAGTGCAACCTGGGCTTCCATTTATGCATCTTCTGGTTGAAAGAACATCCTGATTATTTGAAGCATTTTATCTGATAGTTGTTCAAGTATTATAGAGGTTGTCAAATATTTGATATATCCAAGTTTGTCTTGTCAATACCCCACCAAAAAATCATCTGAATAACTAATCCTACGCATACTACCCCTGCATTGCATTGTGTGTCAACAAAAGAATCTAACCCAACTACAAAAATGCACAAAGCAAATCAGGATCATACAATGTCTCCAGTAGCCTCAGCCTTGTCTTGAAATCATTTCAATCATATAGTAGTGACAGCTCTGTTGAGTTTGAGTAATGGAAAATTGATCATGTTTTCCCAGGCCATCTCCATACAATATGCATAGTATAAGGATATCTCCACCTCCTTCACAAAACAGAGGCTGCAATATAGGTTGTCTTACCTTGGTTGAAAGGCACAACCTAAAATAGTGAGGATTAGATCAAAATCCTTTCAAGTGCTATCCATCTCTCCACAAATCTGAGTGCCAGTTAGATCACATCCTGGCTACAAAATGACATATATCAAGATCTATCTACCTTCAAGCTTCATGCCATATTTTTGATGCTACTCAAACTGAAAAGGAGAACAAATTTTGGTACCAACACCTTCTCAATGTGCTATTGTCGGGAATTATTTTGAATTCTGGGAAATAATTTGCACTACTGAGATTGATTTGCTTATTCATTTTCCAGTCCATGTCTATTTATCCCACAACAACACCTTAAGGCGCTACTACCAAGGACTTGTTTTGAATTCTGGGAAATAATTTACACCTGCTTGAGATTGATTTATTGATTCATTTACAGTCCATGTCTATTTAGCCCATCAACAACACCTTCTAGCACCGTTTCCAGGGACTTGTTTTGAATTCTGGGAAATAATTTACACTGCTGAGATTGATTTGTTGATTCATTTTCCATTCCATGTCTATTTATCCCATCAACAACACCTTCTGGCACCGTTGCCGAGGACATTATTCAGTATTTCAGTATTTCAGATCCCTAGTAATACTTCTTGTGTGATTTATGTGTAATTACAAAATCTGAGTATCATCTTCTGATCAGATTTATAAGATTGGAATGAAGAGTAGAGTTCTAAGTTTGATATTCTCTTAGTTCAATCTGAACCATGTGTATACATATTTGAGATATTTGAATGCATACCAAACCTTGGTAATGTCCCTTGCAAGTTCTGCATGCAAATACATTGATGAAGCATCATTTTATAATTATATTTGTAAGGATTAAGTGAAGATATAAGTTTTTCCTGCAATTTTATCAGTTTCGAGTAGTTGTTGCACTTCATTTGCATTTTTGGTTGATAAATTCAAAGAAAGAATGGTCTGATCTATAAAGTTTGGCAAGATTTTCAGTCTTTGATAGATATTTGACAGAGTATTTTAGTGCATTTGCATAACTAGGGTGAAAATCCTTAGTGGCGACTCCATGTTGTTCTGATCTTGATAAAGTACCAGTGTCTTAACATTTTTGTCATTTACTTTTGTGTTGCTAATATCTGCAAAACTAGAAGGAAGAAGATCTCTCTTCCTTAAAGACTCTACTAAGAAGTTGTTTACAGATTCAAGAAACTCGAGTTGGAAGGGAGAAGAGTTTGGAAATTTGTTAAAGGTCAGGCATCAGGAAAAGATATATCCATAGGTGAGAGAGATCAGCCTTTAGTAGAGGATTATCACTCTTCTTCAAGTGATTCTAATTCAAGCAATCCTCTCATAAACTTGTTTGCCTCAGCTAGTGAAGGTCCTTCTATTATAGCTTGTTTCACCTCCAAGATCACCTCCACCAAACAATATGGCTGAACCTAGACCTCCATTTATTGTTAACACCTTTGGTCCTATAGACTTTAGAGGAATGGATGGTTACCCAAATTTTATCCCACAAGATGTCAGAAATAGATTACCAAAATTCCAAGGTAATAATGCAATATAAGCGGTGATCAAAGATCTCAAACTTTTTGTTAACATGATGGAATATTTCGAGATAGAGTTTGAAGATGTGTATATTAAGTTGTTCATTCATACATTAGAAGAGGATGTTAGGGATTGGTACAAGGCTCTGCCTAATAATTCTATTGATTCATGGATTGAAATGAAGAATGCATTTAGATTACAATATGGTGACAAGACTAATCCTATATTTCTCTTGTCTGAGTTTGATAATATCAAGAAGAACCCCAATGAATCAGTTCATGACTTTAACACAAGGTTTAAAAAACTTTGAGAAGGTTTACTTTATTAATCTGAGGCCTTGTGATGAGTCTTGTTTAATCAAAATGCAGTGCATTTGATAAAAAGGTATCCTATTACTTAAGAGACAAGAACCCTACCAATCTAAGACGAGCTTTCACCATGACACTTCAAATTGAAAACAATATCAAGGTTTTTGGGAAAAATCTCAAGAGAGATGGTGTAAAATAGATAAACCCTGAAAAACCTCAAGCTATCAAGGGTGCTGATTTAGAAGAGGTTGTGAAAAATTTGGTAGGGGCTATCAAAGAAATCTCATATAAGTTGGCAAGAGCTGAGAAGGGAATTGGGAAGACTTCACAAGGTCAGCCAAGAGCAAAAAACCATTATAGATTTTCCAATCATCCTAGAGGTGATCAAATGGCAGATGATAGAGGAAAAGGACCCATGAGGTCTCCCAATAGTCATCCTCAAGCACATGAAGGGAGAGTGTTACCTAATCCCTTAACTACTAGGGTTACTGCTATTGAAGAATTTGTTGATATTGATTGGTGTGATAGGTGTTTTCTTCCCCATCCTCCATGTGAAGTGGACTAGCAAGAAGGTGAAGCTAATAATGATGATGATACTGATGATGATATTTGCATGGTGGGTTGTTCTTCAAGCTCACAAGGAGGAGAAACATCTACTAAAGTAATAAGTACTAGGACTGCTACAACTTTTTGGGATTGCATCAAACGGGTACAAGTCTTTCTTCCCCCTCATACTCTTGAAGTTGATGTAGTGCAAGCTTTTGAAATTCCTAATAATGACTTTGAATACTTAAGAGCTTTGATGATTAAGAAGTATGATGGTGGTATTCCTTCGGAGGAAGATAGACAATTGTTGATGAATGTTGTTGTAGCTCAAGAGAAAGACTATAACACTAGAAGCAAATTTGTTAAGGAGTTGGGCCTCAAGCCAAACCTAAAACACCCTTACTCATAAGCATTCCAAAAGAATCTCCTAGGAGAGAAACACTTGCCAAAAGCTCTATTGTCCCAAACAAAATTACAGTCCTCCTCATGCCCAAGCTGCCAAGAATCCCTTGCCATCAAATGAATCTTCTTGTCTCCCTTCCAATGCTGCTTTGCCAAAGAGTGTTCTTTATGACATATCCCAAGTATTGATCCAAATCAAAGTGTATGTTTCAATTATTGAGTTTCTTAGAATTCTTGAGCATAAGAAGAGAGATTTGAGTACTTGGGGTTGAAAGAAGAGAAGATTACTCCAAGAAAAAATGTAAATGTTGTTGAAACTCCTCCTCAAATCATTTTTGACCTTAAAACACCACCAGTAGTAGAATATCTTGGAGAGACACCTGAGGTATATTTTGGGACATCCTTGGTTGCTTCCCAATTGAATGTTGATCCATTCTTCATAACTTTGATCATAAAGGATAGGTTACTTCAAAATTGTATGTTTGATTCCGGTGCATCATGTAATGTCATGCCTCTTGAAGTCATGAATGAGTTGGATATCAAAGTGACAACAGCCTATGGAAAATGTACTACCATGGACTCAAGAGAAGTGTTGGTTGTTAGTTATGTTAAGGGTTTGGTAGTGAAGCTTATGAAATATTATTTGTTAATGTTGATGCTAATAATTTTATTGGTTTTGTTGATGGAAAAGAACACAAAATGGATCAGTCAAAGTGCCTTGACTAGGTATGTTATCCTTGGACCTTGCTATTTGATGGAGCTTGCTCCAAATTTGGAAATGGTGCTGGTGTAATTCTGACATCTCCTAGCTTGGAAGAATTTGTTTTTTCCTTCAAGCTTAATTTTGAATGTACTAACAACATTGCTGAGTATGAAGCCTTGTTTTTGGGTCTGAAAATTACATGAAAGTATGGTGTTAAGGACATCATTGCAAAGGGAGATTCAGATCTAGTTGTCAAACAAATAAGAAAATTGTATGCTACAAAAATTAGCGGATGAAGCAGTATAAGCATGCAGTTTGGGATCTAATTGAGATGTTTGATTCCTTCAATATTGTGCACCATGATAGAAGTTTGAATGTTTCTGTTGACAAGTTGGCAGTGATGGGGTCAAGATTTGGAGATTGCACCATTTCACCTTATTGTGAGTACAATGTTGAAGTGTTAACTAGGCTAGCTGTCCCTGACAACATCAAACATTGGAAAGTGTTTGATGATGATGCTCAAGTGAAAAGGTTCCTATGAAATCAAGGTGAGTTTTTAGATCAACATATTGATTGGGAACCAATGGTGTGTGTGACTGAAGGAAGAGAGACTTTTTTGGAAAAGATATTATCCAATTGAAAACTAACACCATTCCTAGAGGTCTTGTTGCTCTTGAGTCAAATTTTAGCAATGTTGATTACATCATCAATAGAAACATATCTGCCTCAAGGGATGTGGAAGAGCATGACTTGGGAAAAAAGGACAAACCAAGGAGATTCTGGTTGGGCAGCAGTTTAAATAAAGAAGAAAAACAATCCTACCTCCAATTGTTGAAACAATATCAAGACTGCCTTGCCTGGTCATATTCAGAGTTGAAATCATATAGAGAAGACTTATTTCAGCATGAGATCCCTCTTGAGAAAAGTGCCAAACCATTCAAATAGAAGCAAAGGAAAATTAATCCACTCCTCTCCATGAAAATGCAAGATGAATTGAAGAAATTGAAGGAGGGAGGGATCATTCAGCCCACAAGGTATTCATCTTGGGTTGTAAACCTTGTGCCAGTCAGAAAGAAGAATGGAGATATCAGACTTTGTGTAGAATTCAGAAATTTGAATAGAGCTTCATTGAAAGACAATTATCCTTTACCAAACATGGAGAACATGCTGCAGTTAGTGACTGGATCTGAATTGTTGTCCACCTTGGATGGTTTCTCTGGCTACAATCAGGTTGTTGTCAAGGAGAAAAGATTTAAAACTACCTTTACCACTCCTTGGGAACATATGTTTATGTGAGAATGCCTTTTGGTCTCATGAATGCTGGAGCTACCTTCCAAAGAGAAATGGATGTTGATTTTGCTGGTTATATAAATGAATTCATTGCAGTTTATCAAGATGATGTGACTGTATTTTCAAAGAGTAGAAAATATCACTTGCAGCATTTGGAAAGAATGTTGATCAGATGTAGAGAATTTGGAATCTCTCTCAATCCAAAGAAGTGTCACTTTGGGGTGCAAAAGGCCAAGCTGCTTGGTCATATTATTTCAAAGGCTCGGTGTCATGATTGATCCTGAGAGAATAGAAGCAATCAGCAGGGTGCCAATTCCAAGAATGAAGAAGGGCATCCAATCTTTCTTTGGGAAAATCAATTTCATTAGAAGGTTTGTGTCCAATTTTGCTGAGTTGACTCTTCCTATCACATGCATGTTAAAGAAAGATCAAGTTATCAAATGGGAGGAGGCTACTATTTAGGATTTTGAAGGGATCAAGGAAGCACTTAAACATGCACCTGTCTTGGCAGCTCTGAATTACAAGAAGCCTTTCCAAATCTTCTCCTTTGCCTCTGAAAATACTATTGCATCTATTTTGCTCCAAAAGGATGAAGATGGGGTTAAGAGGCCTATTGCCTTATTTAGCAAGGCTTTACAAGCTGTTGAGTTGAAATATACAATCATGGAAAAACAAACATTTTCCTTGGTGAAAGCAACAAAGGTTTTCGTGTCTTATATTTTAAGTTCAAAAGTTGATGCTTATGTTCCCCACACCATGGTAAAATATATCTTGTCGAGAGATGGAGATCTCACGTAAAATATGTAGATGGGTGAACAAACTATAGGAGTATGATATGGACATCTAAACCACAAAGTTGGTAAGAGGTTTGGGTCTTGCTAAGCTCATGGCTGAGAGCAACTTGCAGACTGTGGAAGTGAATGAAGTAGAAGAAAAAAGGGTAGATGTTTTTGGGAAATCGGTAAGTTATGAGTGGTACAAGGACATAATATTTTACCTCATACATATTTGTTGTCCCGATCATTTAAATAAAAATTATAAAAGAGCCCTTAAGCTAGCCTCTCAAATATACATCATCACTGACTTTTGGCTGGCTTGGAAGAACCCTGAAGGTGTACTCTTGAAATGTGTAACTGAAGATGAAGCTCCCAAAGTAATTATTGATTTCCATGGGGGAGTTTGTGGATAACACTTTGTTGGAAGGGTTACAACACACAAAGTTTTGAGAGCTGGTTATTGGTGGCCTACTCTCTTCAAAGATGCAACCATGTTGATTAGAAAATGTGAAAGTCGATCAGTGTTTCTCTGGAAGAATGAAAGCTTCAGGCTCCCTTCCTTTATAGCCTATATCAATCAAAGCTCCTTTCAAACAGTGGGGAATGGACTTCATTGGTGAGATTTCAGATCCTTCTAGTGCTGGCCATAAGTGGATTCTTGTAGCCACTGATTATTTTACAAAGTGGGTAGAGGCAATCCCCACCAAGAAAGCAACACACCAAGTTGTTATGGACTTCTTGTTGAATAATATCATATGCAGATTTGGTGTGCCAGTCAAAATTGTGGCTGATAATGCCATGTGTTTCAGAGCTAAACCTTTGATGGAAATGTGCAAGGAGTATGGAACCAATTTAACTTATTCTTCAAACTATAATCCCCAAGGAAATGGACAAGCTGAGTCCAACAATAAGAATTTGTTGAAGATCATTAGAAGGACCTTGGAGTTAAACAAGAAAAAATGGGGTGAACAACTGCAATTTTTAGTTTGGCTTGATAGAATCACTACCAAGAGAGCTACTGGTAAGATCCCGTTTGAGTTGGTGTATGGAACTCAAGCTCTGCTACCCTTACATCTGCAGCTTATCTTCATTTCAGCTTTGTTCAATGACTTAAGGATCAAGAGGTCACCCATAAGAAGCAAGGGTCAATCAGATTATGGAGCTAGATGAAGAGAGAAGAGCGTCCGATTAGAGGCATATCAGAATTAGAGAGAAGTTAAAAAGATTGTTTGACAAGAAGGTCACTCCTAGGGCCTTCAATATTGAAGATCTGGTTTTGTTGTGGGATAGCAGAAATGAGGATAAGGGAAAACATGGAAAATTTGATGCATTATGGATGGACCCTTACTCCATTGATATCAGAATTGGTTAGAATACATTTTTTCTCAAAGATTTAGATGGGGAATTGCTTGAACTACCTATTAATGGCAAGCATCTGAAGCATTTCTTGGATTAAGTCCCCAAATTTGAGGTATGCACAACTTGTACAGATAAAGGTGTATAGTGTTTGGTTTTTTGCTCTGCTTTTTGGTGTTTTGTTAGTTTTTGGTTTGCCTTGTGTGTGGCACCATTTTTGTCGGGTTCTCAAATGGTTTCTAGTAATTTTGGCTCATGACTCCATTTGCCCAATGGACAATTTTGGCACTTGGTCTACGTTGTTCTTATGGCACTCACTAGAGTGCCCATCCCTGCAGAGCCGATGTTGGTGTCCATTTTGATCCTCTATGCTTTTTCCCTAGTTTTCCTTTAACTTTGCACTTCCTTAAATGTTTTCTATAGTTTTAATGGGTGAAGTGAAGTTGCTGCCTCTACTCCCATGCCTTAATTCATTTGAAAAAGCATTTTCCATGCCTCATTTGTGAAGAAACACCCATGCATGCCTTGTTTATGCCCTAACTTTTCCAATTTTGCGAGCTATGTTGTGTTTTCCCTCTTGCCTGATTGTGAAAAATCAAATTTGTTCATTTCATGCATATATGCCTTCAAAAACCCTTCCCCATGGTCGAAACTTGCATAAAATCAACTTCCCCTTGTTTTTTGAGCAAAAAATCCATCACCCATGAAGAGAAAATCAAATTCGGGCATCTCTGGTAAATTCTACATTTTTTTACGGTCATACGGGTGTCATTTGACCATCAAAATTAGGCTCAAAATTCTCCTCCTACGTGGTACTTCTGATTGGACAAGGATCGATGGGTTTCTCTGAAAAACTTAGTTATTTTTGGCTTTGGGAAAAAATTCAAAATTCCCCTGCAACTCCATGAGGGGACACGTGTCATGTTCTTATGCGAAGGCGGAATGGGAAGTCGACGAGGAACTTAGGCATTTTTGGCCATTTTTTTGGTGAAGGGGAAAAAGATTAGGAAAAGCCCACCGTCCGAATCGGAGCGGAGGTGGACACATGGCGTGTGGTGGTAAAGCGGGAAATGCGGGCCACGAGAAGGAAAAGGGAACTTTTTCCCTTTTGGTCAAAAATTCCTAAGGTGAAATTTCGAAGCACGGCCCCGTGGCCAATCTCATTTGGATGCGTGTCCATAAAAAGTGGGCGAGTGGGTCGGCAAGAATTCCGGTGGAAGAAAAGGGGAAAATTTTCGTTTAGCTTAAAAAGGGAGTTAAAATGAGAATTGAGCCCACAGATTTTAGTGATATAGAAAGTGACACATAGCAAGGGAGAAAATTGGAGGTGCGGGCCCACGGGGAAAAAGGTAAAAATTTTCCAATTTTCCAAAAAGGTAAAAAAATGCGCAAAATTGAGGTGCGGTCCCAATGGGACCCACATGTGCCACGTGTCATCACCAAAATTCAAGGGTGGAGAAAAAGGTCAAACTTTTCCATTTTCTCAAAAATGTCAAAAAGACAAAAGGTGAGCCTGAATTGATTTCCAATCATATTTTGACACGTGGAGGGCCCAGATTGAAGGCGAAAAAGCAAATCAAGGGTAACTATACATTTTTCATTTTTGGCCTCCATTTTTCTCGAGGAATCTTGGAATTACAAATTTTGCATCAAATTTTTGGTGATTCCATGTCATTTTGGCCTTCTAGGATCATTGGAATCGGTTTCATGACTCAATTTGCAGATTTGAGGTGTTTTTGAGATAAATTTTACTCATGCCTGTGTAAAACATGAAATGTCAAATTATAAAGTTGCATAACAAAATTGGAAAAGGATAAGATGAAATGATGAGAGGATGAGGGGCCTGCACGCCTTGAGGATGAAAAACGTTCCTCCACAAAGGATAATGATCTGAATATTTGTAATGATTCAGTCTCTTTAAACACCTAGCAACTCTCATTGCAAATTTGTTAAATGTCATTTTCGGTGAATCATGAGGGATGGTTGTAAAAACTTGATCCTTGGCATATTATTTTCTTGGAAAATAAGGCTCCACTGTGGAAAGAGATATATAATGCATTTTTGAGAAATGGAAAGTGTTGGGAAGTTGAAAATCACAAGAAAATTCTAAGAGAAAGCTCATTTTTCTGAGAAACCCACCAAAGAACCAGATTAATTTCTTCTGTGTTGGATCTTCATGTATGTGAATTGGTTACAAGTGTATAGCCATCACACAGCTCTGAGATTGTTCATGAAATTCTCCCCTACTGATGAATCTAACAAGCTTTTGAGTTAATTTGTGTTTTTTTGGGCAATATGATGTCTGTTATCATTTTAAATACCTACAAATAGTTTTCATTGTTCTTGTTACAATCTTGCATTGAAAGTCTTTAGAAATCACACAGACACAGAATCTCATCCTTATTGATAGTTTAGTGGCACTTGCGCTTTTTGTTTGTCGGAAGAGCTTTCATCTAGCATTGAAAATAAGCAGTTTAAAATCACTCCACCTTCATTTGTTGATTGGGATTGCTTATAAGCCTTTGGGGGTACCTTAGGCATGGTTTGATCAAGGATTTTTTTGTTTAATTGAGTTATTTACTTCAAGATGTTGTGGTGAGTTCTCAAATATTGTGTGAAGAGTGTAACCTAAGATTCCATGTATGCATATTCTAGTTGAAAGAACATCCTGATTATTTGAAGCATTTTATCTGATAGTTGTTCAAGTATTGTAGAGGTTGTCAAAGATTCAATATATCCAAGTTTGTCTTGTCAATACCCCACCAAAAAATCATGTGATTAACTAATACTACCCATACTACCCCTGCATTGCATTGTGTGTCAACAAAAGAATCTAACCCATCTACAAAAATGCACAAAGCAAATCAGGATCATACAATGTCTCTAGTAGCCTTAGCCTTGTCTTGAAAGCATTTCCATCATTTAGTAGTGACAAATCTATTGAGTTTTAATAATGGAAAATTGATCATGTTTTCCCAAGGCCATTTCCATACAATATGCACAATATAAGGATATCTCCACCTCCTTCACAAAACAGAGGCTGCAATATAGGTTCTCTTACCTTGGTTGAAAGGCACAACCTAAAATAGTGAGGATTAGATCAAAATCCTTTCAAAGTGTTATCCATCTCTCCACAAATTTGAGTGCCAGTTAGATCACATCCCCAGCTACAAAATGACATATATCAAGATCTATTTGCCTTCAAGCTTCATGTGATATTTTTGATGTTGCTCAAACTTAAAAGGAGAACAAATTTGGGTACCAACATGTTGTATGAGAAACAAGTAGTCAAATTGGGGGCACAAAAACAATGACAATGATAACACATCACGATAGTACTTGTCATACTAACCATGTAAGTGCACCACACACATGCAACAACTACACACGCATTCTGCCCTAGGTTCACTCTCAATACTTTTTACATATTTTTCAACTTTAGAATACACACTCCTCCACACCTTTCTTTTTTCATTCCAAGCTTCTAGTCCATCGGTGTGTTTTCTTCTACACTCTACATGGACATCAGGTATGCTTTTCTGTCTACCTTATGTTACCAAGTTACTCACTCGCCAATATAAAGTGGTGGAAAATAAAGACACAAATATTGTAAATTAGACAATATTTAGCCCGGTCTTATACTACTATTTAGAAGGTTCTCAAGTCTAAAAAGTACCAATTAATCCCCCTTTTTTTCCATATTTGTTTTATGTTTTACTTCATCTTTCCCACGTATTTCCCAATACGCCCGGTCCCACTTTAGGCACCTCGATCTCGTGCTTAACCTCTTTCACTCCTTTTTAGGTCACTTCTATCTGTTGGTCATCTTTATATTTTCCTTAGTTGTCATTGTTGGAATTAATTGTGAATTAAACTCAAGATCCCTATAAATATAAAGCTTATACAACCATAATAAGGTTCGTAGGTTATTGCATCTTATCACTACTATCACTCCATCTAGGGCTGCATCCATTACACCATCTTACATCCACATAACACCATATATTCAAGCTAGGAAAGTTTGCATCACACACATTCTTAGAGGAGGAGGGATTATATTTATTCTATTCTATTATCTACATCTTCTATAACTACCATAGCTTGCTATTTCACAAAGTACAACTGACACGAGAGCACCTAGGGAACGACATACACACACTCACTAGAACTACATCATGGTCCGTAATGTAGTGAAATTCTCAATGATAAGTCCACCGGTTTGGAAGTTGAGGTCATTCCAACCCCTTCTTCTTCTTCATGTGTATGGCATCATCTAGTTCATCCGATGAATCTAGTATGACAAACACAATATTCAGAGACACTTAACGATCATGCAAAATTAGGTTTCTAAGAATTTATACTGCCTACGAGAGCCTGAATCTAGAACAGGGCACCCCATTACACTCCCAAGCCCCTATGACACTTCATAAAGTTTAAATCTGCCCTTTGTAGGGCCTCTGATTTTGTTTGCACTCGAGTTCCAATTCTAGATCTACGAAAAGCAATGATGTCGGTTTATTAGATAATTCATTTCTTTGTTACCTCTTACATATTAGGGTTTTTATTTCACTTAGAATAGTTTATTTACATTTATTTCATACTTGCTTTAGTTTATTTATAGTGTTTTAGTCCTCCTATTTAGATTAACATTAATACCCCATTTAGGTCCCTTTAGGTTTTATTTTTTTAATCACTATACTTGTAGACAACGGGAGGACAAGTATTTGAGGAATACTAGTATGATGTGTAAAGTATGTATGATGTGTAAATATGCAATGGTCGAAATGATGTAGTGTAAATGTAGGATGTATGATTTAGGATGTATGATACAAGATGTGTTAAGAGTCATGATGTGTAGTACCTATCGTGCGGTGTGTGGGGTTCATGTGTAGTATATAGCCCCAAATGACAGGCAATCAGTGAATCGAATCACAAGAGTGTGTCATTGGGTAATGGTCGATACTATAAGTGTGATGAGCATGGACTATGATGAGGATACGATATGTGCATGCTCTAAGTATGTGATATTGTGATGTATGATGATGTTATGGTGGGGGGGTAATGTTTGAATGTTATTCCCCCAAGTGTGGAAGATGAAGAATCGATCATGTAATATCATCTTAGAGATTGTTAGTTTCAGGGTCAAAGTCATATGGATAAGCATTAGAGACCTGGTAAGAAATAGTGTCTGGTTGATCATGTAATGAGCCATTGAGGTGTAAGTTGTACATACACATGGCATATTCTTCATCACTAAATAGGGAAGTGGACAACCGAACATACCAACAAGTGAGATTATGTGTATAATGAGGAAAGGAACTATTGCAAATGCATATGCATTCGAAGGGCATATGAAATGATATATCAATATGATCGGGATTTAATGAAGTATTAGGATCTCGGTCACAATATTGGAATGCATCACGGTTGTGAAGTATAGTATATTCAATACCTTCATGTATGAATTTGACACAATGATGTATAGTAGAAGAAATGACTTACATGGCATGGAGCCATGGTCTACCAAGTAAATAGTTATATGAGACTGGAAAATCAATGAAAAAGAAAATGGTGTTGAGGGTTTTGGTCCTACAGTAATAGGAAGAACAATGTGACCTACACATGGGTGGAATGAACCATCATATGCATAGAGTGAGAGGGATGATGGACTAACATCGCGAGTGGAAATACCTAACTTTTCAAGGAATGACATAGGACATAGATTAAGTTCATATCCATTATCAATTAAAGTGCGCTTAATACCCATATTGAGAATGTGAATCATAATATGTAAGGGTGGGTCATTATCAAAAGTGTTTAAATCAACGAGAAGATTAGATTTGAATGATAAGTGTTGAGAAAATGCATCTAAAAATTTTGATATACTTGATTCGGGATGCATATCACCACGAATGTGGATAGTAGCTAGAAGGTGTTGGACTCTATACCTTACATCGGGATGTGCAAGAAAATAATCACTAATTGAGATATTCTAGTCTTTTATTTTACCAAATAGCCCAAGGCACACTAACACATCACTCGATGAGATCTCGAGCGCTCACTCAAGAAGAGTGCAAGGCACTTTGAGCCCCTCTTTATGGAAGTTTTGTGAAGGAGTTGGCATGATAAACACACATATAATCTAGTTCCATAACAAGTAATCAAGTATAAATCATAACACAAACTAGATCTAGATCATATCCATATGAAAGAATGTTTAAACAAGAATAAAAATTATATCCACCATGTAATATCCAAAAACAAATATGTCAATAACCAATATCCAACCACATAGATCCACTGTATTAATTACTTTATAAAACATAGAAGTTGAAAACATACATAATAGTGTCACCATAAGTCATGTGCGCTCATAATTAGTAGAATAACACTAACAAAATGTGGATCCCTCAACCGTGTAAATAAATACATATTTATAGGAGTGAGGACTTTCCATTCACCACCTAAGCATCCTAAAAATAGGTTGCATGCTAACACTAGTTGTGTGTTGTTACAAGATAAATACAAAAACATTCAAGCTCACTAATAATAGATTATCTAATAATAACTATAGATATAATCCTATTATTATCCCAAAACTATACATGTCATTTGATCTTCTACTCATCCAGAATAGCCTTTTCTTAGTATCCAAGTATTCATACCTTTGCGGCCAGAATGGCTAAGTACCGAAGTCATACTTTCCGGGCATGCCCTTTTCTACTACATCTCTGTGTGTTCCTATGTGCCCCATATCCACGTGCCCTAACCTTATACACCTTTAGTACTTAGGCTATAATTCATCACCCCAACATTACCCCACACTTGCTTCATTGCCACCCCAGAAATGGGTAATCATGACTTATATTTCCACAAATAAATAATAAGGAACAAAAAAATAACTTTACACAAAATAAAAGAATACATGAGCATGCTACCCTTCTAAAGGCATAATCAACTCTGGATACTCACTTTTAATTTCTACCTCTAACTCATTCCAATCACTGAGCTCCTTATTTGTTTTATCAAGGATGCCTGCGAATACCTTTTCCATCGCATCCAATGTCATGTTCTCACCCTCATTTTGCAATACTTTAAGGACATTCACCATACCTGAGACCATCCCTTCTATCACATCCATACACCACATGATCAGTTTCCCAATTTCTTTGATCTTCAACTTGTGAGGGTCTTGGGATGCTATAAGCGCATCATAATTTTTTTCTACTAAAGTGAGCCTCTCCTCACCCCAATTTTCTCATCTCATTTTTCTGCAAGGATTGCATCTCTTCCACTAGAGTCCCATTTTTTATTATTATCTTAGGATCTACGCAAATTTTTAATGCCATATCTACCTTTTTCAACTCATCTTTCGAGTCTGGTGAAAAGACTCATACCCTATAATACGACATGCTATCATTGCCTTAGCTCTTTCTACCTATGATTTAACATCCTTTGGTTTCAACATCCTTATTTTACCTTCATCCATAACCATATGAACCGGTGTGTGCAAGTAATGCATAGCAGATGGGAATTTCTCGACCACTCTTTCTTCCAAATGCAGTTTTTCTTCAATATTTCATCACCAATATACTCTTCGATATCCAAGACCACACGTGTCTTCACCTTAGCATTCTCCTTTTCCTCTGTTAGGAACTTTACCTCTACTTCCTTATCCTTTCTATATTCTAAAAAAACCGAATAGTTACCACATTATTGATATTTCTATGTGTAACCTCTGCAGATACCTTTTTCAATGTGTTACTTACTTCCTCATCAGACATCTAAGTTGGCTTGAATGTTACATGGTGGGAATGTGGTGCTTTCTTCATCCACTTTGAGAGACATATGATTCTTCACACACATCAAAATCAAGCTCATCCATGTGAGTCTGCATACTCCATGACAATTTCTTACGAGTGTGTGTGGTTTCCATCTCAAGATCCATTAAATCCTAGCCATAAATCTCCTTGGGCTCCAAGGTACTTTGGAACCTAGTGCAAATGATCTTGGTTAGATCATTGACATACCCAACTATAGGAGTTTCAAACATTCCTTCATCCTTCTCCTTTCTAGAGCGCTTACCTTTTGGAATGTGCACTCCTGCATCAAGCACTGGTCCTTCACTAGTATTTGTATTAGTAGGCGTGCGATGGTTCACCCTTATCTTCACCATTTTTTTATCATTTGCGCTACCACCTACTTCCCATTCTTCTAATCCCTTTGTATTACGTTAAAATTCTCCATCTTGAGGCTCCTCTACATCCTCGGTGTTATCAAGAGTTTTTTACGTGTTGTCTTCAAATTTTTCACCCTCACTATCCTTAGTGGGGATGTACTTGTGCCTTATTTTATTCTCTAGTTTTTCCTTCACATGAGAGTTTCTAGGCGACCTCCTTGGGGTTCATGATGGCCCCGCACCCTCGGTCCTTGTCCTCCTCAATACTCTCCTATATTTCTGATCCTCATCACCCTCTTCTAAACCTATCCCTATAGCACATGTTCCTACTCCTTCTTATTCCTCTTCATTACCATTGAGAAAATTAGTCTCCCCATCCCGTAATGTGCCTATATAGTATGTTTTCCTTTGGGAAATTCAGGGAGCTTAAATTCATTCTCTATGTATTTTCCATTTTCCAACTTGGGCTTAAGGTAGATATATACCTTAGCCACTCCATCCTTCCCAATTGCAAAACTCATGGAATTAATATTGATATCATCTGATATTAACTTTTCAATGTAAGAAGACTTACTTGGGTAGACATATGTCTTCCTGAGTTTATGATAATCATAGTATGTTTTGTCTTCATTGAATATCAACCTGCGTGCATTTGAAAACCTATGTATAAATGTCTGGAAGTAGTGCGTTGTGAAGGCATATGGAATTTTACACCAAGGGCTCCACTTTCCATCCTTCATGCCAAAACACCCTATGCAAAAATACTGGTAAATAAAAATTTGATCCTATTTCTCCAATATCAAAGGAAGATCCTTAGGTATCCTCCACTCATATTCAAATGCAGCGCACATGTGCTCATACCAGAGTCATATCCTCTACTTGTATGGTCCACTCATGGTTCCATCACATGTATATTTGGAAAATCTATCAGCAAGGGACTTCTTTTCTTCAAGGTATTGCCAAATATTGTCTTTTGGCCCGTCGGGCACTCCAATCTCTACAAACACAATTGACAAAAGGATAGCACCAAAACTTATCTTATCTCCTTGGTGTGCCTCTATGATGATTTGATAAAAGAGTTTTCTTGCTTAGGTGCCATAGTTATGATAAAAGAGTGTTCTTGCTTATGTGCCATAGTTATGATAAAAGAGTGTTCTTGCGGTCGATTCGAGCTCTGTAATTTTAACTTTTGTGCCCTAACTTCAAAATTATGTGCCCTAGCTCTTCTTTGAACCCTCACTCATGTATTTGATTCCCCACACACCTTTGCTTCATTCAAAACTCTCTCCAATGGAGTGCCAATCAATCTTGTGCACAAATATTTCTAATTCATTCCCTTATCATAGCTCTTTCATACTTTCTCATGTAACTCACTTGTCAACTCGGCTCTTTAACTCACTCAAATGCTTCTTCTTCATAACGTAAGGTAAAAATTATTTCACAAACCCACCTTTATGGCATTTGTAATTTTTTTCCACATTTATTGCTCTCCACCTACCACTATACTCGACATTAAATGGTGTTTTTTTCTTTTTCCGCGCTAAATTTTCCACGCCCAGCCTTAACCTTTTGGCGCACCTATTAATTCTCAGCCACATATTCCCTTACATGTGCCTTCATGCACCAAAGTACCTATCCAATTTTCCTCAAACTATGTAGTTTCTACTACTCCAACCTACCTCGCATTACACTATGTGCTCATTCATCCACACATGGTCGTTATTCATGAGTAATTTTTCTTTATCTACACCCTTACTTCAAGCACCTGCACAATATTTCTCTATGCATACCCATCTTCCAGAGAACATTCAAGCTTGACCATTTTATTCCTGTATATACTCCACCCCACACTAAAAGTATACGTGGTCCTCTACGCATGAATTCAATAGATAATCATTAGCTTCCGGTGTGCACAACACTTATGACACAAAAAAGAACTAAATTAACAAAGCATAGCAATGAGGAAATGAAACACATATAAAGAAAATGCATTAAGGGAAATCTAATCTAAATGGAAATGCTGCCTTGTTACAAACACCAAGAAGACTTATTTATAGTAGGGCTTTAGCCTACTCCCATTGAAATAAGTGGGAAACTAGAGTTCCATCCAAAGACTGTATCGGCAAGTGCCTAAATCAAGTATGTAAGTCACAACATACGGTCCCAACCAATTCACTTGGAACTTTCCAAGATGGCTCAAAAACTTTGAATCATACAAAGAACCATCTATCCAACTTCAATATGCTTATTATTAATAAGTTTATCATGTCATGCCTTCTTCTGGAGTTTTTGTCTTCCGACTCCACCTAGCAATAATGTACCTCTCATCTAATCGCATCGGTTTATCAATGCTCTCTTTAAGTTCTTACTCATCATCCAAACCTCCTACGTGTGTAATATGTAGAGAAGGCAACATAAATTTCATTGGAAAAACAACCTCCATGTCAAAAACCAACCGAAAGGGTGTGGCTTTGTTCAATTTTTATAAGTTGTCATGTATGACCAAAGTATAGCGAGAGAATTTATCATCCCAGTCTTTCCTTCGAACATCACAAATATTTGTCAATGTATGGCCCAATATCTTATTAAAAGCTTTAGCAATGTCATTTTCTTGTGGGTGATAGGGAATTGTTTTGTTATGCGTCACCATAAACTCAACCAATAATATCTTTATAGTTTCATTAAGAAAATGATTTCTGTATCACTTGTCGGACTTAGTGGACATCCATACCTACTAATTATGTTCTCCCACATAAACCTTACTACCATAGATGTCATGCAATCCTTTGTAGGTGTTGCTTCTACCCACCTTGTAGTATAATCTATACAAGTTATAATGTAGAGCAATCCATTCCTACATGTGGGTGGGGAAATAGCACCCACAAAGTAGATTACCCACTTTTCAAAATGTTTTGTACTAGCAATAGGCCTCAAAGGCATCTCATCTCTATGCCCAGGATTACCAAGGCACTAACAATGATCACACACCCTAACATAATCTTTATAATCCTTATACAATTTTTCCCACCAAAAACCAGCCATCAAAATCTTACGCGCGGTGACATTCCCAACATAATTTCCACCTGCAATCCCACCATGAGCTTTCTTCATTATAGCTTCGCGCTCATGCTCAAGTACACATCGGCACAAAACTTCATCCCGACCTAGTTTGTATAAATCTCCAATGATCAATATGTAAGGCATGAAACAAATGGAAAGATACTTCTTCTCTATACTCTTCATTCCTTTAGGTTTCATGCCAGTGCACAAAAATGCAACAATATCTTCTAAGTCAGAGGGTGTGTGGTTCAATCTAAAAATCTGTGAATTTGACATTGTATCCTCAATGCTCTATATATCCTCACCTGAATTAATCCTTGATAAATGATATGGTCTTGAGTTATTCTTTCCTAGCTTTACCACTACTGTAAATTCAAATTCTTAGAACAAGAGAATCCACTTGTATATGCGCCCTTGTAAAACATGCTTATTGACTAGATATTTAAGTGCCATGTGATCTATATAAAATATGAAAGTAGTTTCCAACAAGTATTTCCTAAACTTTTGCAATGCATAAATCATGGATAATGCTTCATGCTCCGTAGTTGTGTAACAAAAGTTGAGTTACACTACATTGTTGTGGAAAATTGGAGTCCAACATGGGTGACAATGGTCGACAATCAAATATTTAATAATAACAAATCTTACTTTTATAGTTCTCATATATATATATATATATATATATATATATATATATATATATATATATATATATATTGTCCATAATTAAATGGTTGATAATGGTCAACAATTGAATATTTTATAGTTCTCATAAGGTATATCGTGAATATCACATAATTCAAATTGAGTAATTAGTTTTATAAACCGTAGGATATAGTCGTAAATATTTTTACTTGTCTCGGAATATTTATTATCATTCCTTGTCTTGGAACATAATAGAAAAATAGTAAGCATCCACCCTAGTGGTTGCTAGTTCAGATTTAATATTTAGTTTTCAGTAGAGTCATTACACATTATCTTGAATGCAAGACACCAATTATCCCAGAGGTGGCTAATCACAATTCTTTGTTATGTTACACCAATGCAGTGGAATAATCCATGACCTTATTGAACTTAGACCTTAACGACCGCTAGGCTTAAAATTTTGTTTCTAATTACGTGTCTTCTCTTGTCTTGGAACATTAAAGAAAGGTTGTAAGCATCCACCCTAGTGGTTTCTATTTTTTGAAGATATTTTTGTAATAGATTTCGAATAACATGTTGAACTCAACGATTGCTAGGATTAAAATTTCATTTTTAATTACGTGTCTTCTCTTGTCTTCAAACATTAAAGAAAGGTAGTAATATCATGTTAGGCTAGGAATATCATGTAATATATTTCAAATAGCATGTTGAATACTAGAGCTATGAATATCATGTTAGGATAAGAATATCATGTAATATATTTTGAATAACATGTTGAACTCAAAACCGCTAGGCTTAAAATTTTGTTTGCTACTTATCTTATATGCAAGAAAAAAATATCCTATTGATTTGCTAACCTCAATTCTTTGTGATTTTACACTAGAGATATGAATATCATGTTAAGTTATGAAGATAATGTTCTAAGGCTATGCAATTATCTTCGACCTTAGCAACCACTAGGCTTCAAATATCATGTAAGGATAGGAATATCATGTAATAGATTTTGAATATCCTAGTGGCCATTAACCTTAAGAATTTTTAACTTTCCACCCACGCTATGTAATTATTTTCAATCTTAGTGGTCTTTAGGCTTGAATATCATGCTAGACTAGGAATATTATGTAATAGATTTCAAATTGCAAGTTGAACTTAGCGGCCACTAGGCTTAAAATTTTGATTTCAATTACGTGTCTTCTCTTGTCTTGGGACATTAAATAAAGGTGGTAAGCATCCACCATGGAGGTCACCAATATTTGAAGATAGTATTGTAAAACTTAAATAAAATTTTTGAGCATAGTTATTTTTTCGATTCATTACTACTTGTCATGTATGCAAGACAACAAATATCCTAGCGGCCGCTAACCTCAAGTCTTTGTGATTTTCCACCAGATTTATGTAATTGTCTTCGATCTTAGCAACCAATAATATTTAAATATCATGTTAGGATAGGAATAACATGTAATACAATTCAAATATGATATTGAACTCGTGGTTGCTAGAATTAAAATTTCTTTTGCTTCTTGTCTTGTTTGTAAGACAACAAATATCCTAGCGTCCGCTAACCTCAAGTATTTATAATTTTCCACCAGAGATATGCAATTATCTTTGACATTAGCATCCACTAGGCTTAAAATATCTTGTTAGGCTAGGAATATCATGTAATAAACTTTGAATTCAAAATCAACGAGTGTAGCTCCTACAACCATTTCTACTTATTTAATTTCTTCTTCCACTCCTCTTATTGTTGTATCTTCTTTAGCTCCAACATCATTTGATAGTATTTTCAGAAGACCTTCTAAGGCTAAGTTGAAGGCATCAATGCATCCTTATCCTTATTTCCTTGACCTTCCTTTAATTTCTACCCAATCTGGTTGATCTCTTCATCCACCTTTGCTTCCTGCTATCACACAATATGTTTCCCAAAATTTCTTATCGATATGTAATTGCCACTCCTTCCAATTTTCTATTTCATTTAAATTTCTTCTTTCCATGCTCCTTGGTCACTCAGAGTTTCATGAGCCATCTCTTGTCCCTTTGGGGACATGTTCAAGCTAAACAAAAATTTTCCTTGGACACCACACACTTTATCATAAGTGGTAAGGCCTTCTTCTACCTTGCCTTCCATAATGAAAATTACATCTACTACTTCAAAAGGAACATGGAATCCTCATGTTAGGAAAAAACAATGGCTTCGTAATGGCACAACTTGAAGACCTAAAGGTGCAACTCAAGTATGATACTCCCACAGGAACCCTCAAGAGGGTCACAAAGAGGAATTTTTCCCAAGGAGCTACTCTTATCTACATGGAAACAAAGGAGGAATTTTTGAGGATTTCCAAGAAAGCACACACGAGGAAAAATTCATGGATGTAGACCCCTAGTCACTTATTGATGCCACCTAGTAGATGTTAGTTGATTTAGTTAAGAGAATACATGCTCATTTTGATACTCTGCATGCTCGAAGAAAGTTAGTGTGCCAAATAACACTTTTCCCACTGTGTAAATGTCCTTGAGAACTTTATATGAGCTATTAGTTTCTATAGGAAGTGTAGTTTTATTATTTCACCAACAACCCAAGGTGTGCTTTGACACATCACTTAGCTAGAATTGAGCGCTCACTGAAGCTCACAAGGGTACTAGGTCCCTATTTTATGTCAGCTTGTTCAAGGAGTTAACATGATCATACAAATATTCTAGATCCATAGTAGATAATCAAGTATATTGCATAACATAAAATAGATCTAGATCTTAACCATATGCAAGAATATCTAAACAAGAACCATAATAAGATTTACCATATAAGATCCATGCTTAGTTAAATAAACAACCAATATCCAACCACAAAGGTCCATTATATTAATTTTTGTAAAATACAGAAGCTTCATACATACTTAATAATGTTATCAGCAGTCATGCATGCCCATAAACCAACAACATAACTCTACAAAACATGGATCCCTAAACTGTGTAAATCAATACATATATATATGGGTGGGGACTTTCCTGTCATTGCTTATGCACCTCAAAAAAAGACACAATGTGCAACTACAAGATGAATATAATAGCATGCAAGCTCACTAATAATATATTATCTAATAATACAACTATAGTCTAATCCTATTAATAGCTCCAAAAATATGCATGTCAATTGATCTTCCACTCATCCAAAATAGCCTTTGCGTGCTTTCCAAGTCTTCTCCAAAATGTGCTCTGAAATCCATGCCCATATTTAGCCTCATAAAGGAAAATAGTCAAGTCCTAACTTTATGCTTTCCTAGGAAATAAGCGGAGATGTGAGTACTATATGAGTGTATTCCATGTTATATTATAACTAAACATTTTATTGATTTTGATACACACATATACATACATGCATACATACGTACATGCATACATGCATACATACATAGCTACATACATACCTTGAGGAAATAGACAAACCTTGGTCTTACAAAGTGGATTACTAGTTTTAAACAACGTTAGATTCATTCATTATCACTTGTGTACTAAAGTCCTAAGCATTCTCAAAAATCACTGTAAAAAACATAATGCATTCACCCACATACATACATATATTATAAATAAATGAAATCTTAAAATAAATACACAACACATATTTATAAATTTGGGAAGCATTATTACCTCGACTATTAACATATTTAGTTTGAATTAAATACTATACACATAACTCTCTTCCATAATGAGTGACCTATAATACTATCTTGGTATGCTTTTATAAGAAGAGAATATTATTAGGGTTGGAGAGATAGAGAAAGTCTTCTTTAATCTATAAATAAAATATATTAGTAATTACTTTATCTATTAATAGCACAACTCAATCAAATCAATAATTTGATTGATAGTCTTTCTATTAATAAATGTGGATAACTTTGCACTAATGGGTGAATTATTCACATATTATACTATAATTAAATTTTACAAGTGCATGTTAATCACATACAATTGTACATAGTTAATTAAATACACTAATAGTAGGAGATCCAAGGTGGATTATTTTTTACATAAATAAAGTTGAATTATTAGAAGGAAAGAGGAGAATATTTGTAGATAAAGTACTACTTCTAATCCAAATTATCCTAGTGGAATGGGAAATATGGTTTGCCAATAAGGAAAAATAAATTGGGAACACATTATTTAGAGATCACAAAGATTAGTGATAATGTAGTGATTAAGATAAATGATAAGAAATAGATAAGACATATTAGTTAAGAAAAGTAGAGTGATTATGAATAGAAAAGTAAGTTAAGAACCATAAATAGAAAGAGAAGAGAAAGAGTGGGGAAGAAAGAGTCAACTAGATAAATAAAATGTGTGTAGTAGAGGAGAGGATTAGATTAGCATAAGAAAGGGAATAGTTGAGGGAGATGATGGAAAGAAAAATAATGAAATGAGAAGAGAGGATGGGGAAATCGAAAAAAATGGGGGCACAAAATAGTTGTCCCTGAAAAGTTGGAAACAAGGAACCCGAGACCCATGGAAATAGAAACAAGGAAACCAAGGTATCATAAAAAATAGAGAACACATATACAATTTTACAATTAGATGACACATGACGATTATATTTGAATCCCATGTAAAAATAAAGAACATGATGACATGAAGTAGGAGAGTTATTTATAGATGAAATATGGTTGCATATGAAGTTAATTAAGAAAATTATTGACAATGAATAGAATGCCTAATCGAATATGTAACAATACTTTGTAAATTAAATATGTAATAAAATACATATTTGACCCAAGAAAAATAAGATAGTAATTATGAAACCCTAGTTGCAAAGAAGGGATAAAAAGACTTAGTTGATTCACAATCAATCTGTACTATGCTAAAGTGAATAACTAATGAACAAAGAGGGTGAAATGTCGCACAAAAGCTAAAAAAATTATGCAACCACAAGATCTGCCAAGACTAGGGCACCTAGAATGGGTCAGGGTTTCAAGGTTGATTGAGTTTTCTACATAACCCCACCGAGCTTCAAAAATCTGAGCTCATACAGAGCTAGCTATTGGAAGTAATGAGTTTTGAAAAGGTGGTATGTTTGGAGGTCTAATCGAGCCCCCTATTGAGCCCTTCATTGGAAAGTCCAAGTGGATGAGATATATTTCATTAGATGTGAAGCTCTATTTTCTCAAACCGATCCCCTCCTTCATCTTACTATCGATTCACAACATAAAAAGTGCATAATAGATCGAGTTATCCATAGCATCGTGCCAACATTTGAAATTATATTGATAGAAAGAGAGCACAAAACAATAAGCTCCACGTCCAAGTGACAACCTATGACCTGCACAATTGTAAACAACGTCAAAGAAAATCAATCAAAAATGGTGGAGACAATACAAATAAAAATCGAGATAATAAATCAACATTCTTTCGTTGGTTTCCATTTTGATCCTTTGTTATTTTCCCATCTTTCCCCTTTGTTCTACATGCTCAAAAAATGTTTTCCTTTAAGTTTGGTGGTCTGCAAGTTTCCCCATCCAGATTGAATGCTCTAAATGGCTCATAAACCTATTTATTTTGCCCCAACTTGAAAGAAAGATACATGCAGGCTCTGTTTTATGCCCTAAATTTCCAAATCCACGGGCCTCTAGTCATTTTTTTCCATTTTTCCTGGCCTGTGGAGCTCAAATTTTCTCATTTTGTACTTATGTGCCCTCAAAAATCCTTCCCCATGGTCAAAAATTGCTTGAAACCACTTCCCATATGTTTTTTGACCAAAAAATCCTTTACCCATGAGAAAAAAATTGAATTCGTGTCCTTAGCAAATTCTGTGTTTTTTTACGGTCGTACGGTGTCATTTGACCATCAAAATTAAGCTCAAACAATGTCTCCTACGTGGCCGCATCTGGTTGGACAAGGATCGGTGGGGTTTCTTTGAAAAACTTGGCATTTTTGGCTTTGGGAAAAAATTCAAAATTACCCCGCAACTCCACAGGAGGACACATGTCATGTTCTTATGCCAGGGCGGAATGGAAGGCGGGCGGGAACTTAGGAAAATTTTTCCTTTTTTGCAAAGGGGAAAAAGGGTGTGGAAAGGCCCGCGGGTCTGTAATGGAGCAGGGGGTGAACACGTGGTAGCACGGTGGTAGTGGGGAAGTGTGGACCACAGAGAAAAAGGGGAATTTTTTTCTTTTTAACAAAAGGAGTTAGAGTGCAAATTAGAACCACGGGTCCATAATGACTCAAAAGGAGACATGTGGTAGGTTCAGAAGGCGTAAGGGAGTGTGGGCACGAGGGCGTAAAGAATTTTTTTCCCTTTTTGCAAAAATGAGTTAAAATGAAAATTTGAGGTGCGGCTCCGCAACAAATCAAAAGGAGACACATGGTAGGGAAGAAATCGGAGGCGCGGGCCCACAGAGGAAAATTTGAAAATTTTCCCTTGGCGAAAAAAGGGGTTAAAACATGAAATAAGCCCATGGATTTTTAGTGATAGAAAGGCTAACACGTGTCAAGGATAGAGGCGGAGGTGTGGGCCCATGAGAAAAAGTGAATTTTTTCCAAATTTCAAAAAGGTCAAAATGTACAGAATCGAGCCGCGATCCCAATGGGACCCACCATATGCCACATGTCATCACCAAATTTCAAAGGCGGAGGGGCAGAGAAAAAAATTAATTTTTTTCCATTTTTCCAAAAATGTTAAAAAGTCAAAAAGTGAGCCCGAATTCATTCCCAATCATATTTTGACACGTGGAGGGCCCAGATTGAAGGAGAAAGAGCAGATCAAGGGTAACTATACATTTTTATTTTTAGTGCCATTTTTGCTCCAGAAGTGTGGAAATGTGAATTTTGCATCATTTTTCATCAAATTTTTGGTGAATTTGTGTCCTTTGTGCCTGCAAAGATCAATGCAAGTGGTTTTAGGGATTAATTTGCAGATTTGAGGTGTTTTTGAAATAATTTTTACTCAGGCCTGTGCAAAACGTGAAATATCAAATTATAAAGTTACAGAATCAAATTTTGGAATGATAAGGATGAAATGATGAAATGAAAGGGGTCTGTATGCTTGGAGAATGAAAAATGTGCCTCCACAATGGATAATGATGAAGGATTTGTAATGATTCACCATTTTAGAAACACTTGGCAACTCTTGTTGCAAATTTGTTAAATGTCCCTATTTGTGAATCATGTTGGAATTTTGTAACAAACTTGATGCTGGGCATATTCTTTTCTTGGGAAAGAAGGATCAAATGTAATTGAAAGTTATATAATGAATGTTTTGAGACATGCAAAAGGTTGGAGAAACTCAAAAATTCATAGGAAAATCTGG
This sequence comes from Taxus wallichiana var. yunnanensis, assembly GCA_018340775.1. Classification (NCBI taxonomy): domain Eukaryota; kingdom Viridiplantae; phylum Streptophyta; class Pinopsida; order Cupressales; family Taxaceae; genus Taxus; species Taxus wallichiana. The sequence goes on along the minus strand of CM031239.1, from coordinate 773,287,185 downwards.
AAGAATCCCATTCTCTAAGAAACTGCTTGAGAACCATTTCTAATTCCTTTTTGCATCATATTTGTATCATGTTGAGTTGGTTTCAGTTGTAAATCCATCAACAAGCTCTGAGATTGTTCTTATAACATTCCCCTGCTAATAAATTTGGTCATTCTAGATTATTTTGTGTTGTCTCTTGGCAAAATTTGCATGCACTTATGTTTCAGAATGTTTTCAATTTGTGTTTCTTGCTCCTATTGCAGTCTTGTGTTTAAAATCTCTCTTGATCATACATGGTCTCATTTCTTGTTGATAGTTTAGTGGCATCTGTAATCTCACATTCAGAAGATATTTCATTTGATAAAGAGATAAATAGATTTAAAATCACTTTACCTTCCTTGAATTTTGAGATTGTTTGTAAACCTTTGGGTGCACCTTAGGTCATGATAAAATAGAGATTTCTAGATACTTTGTTGGTTCATCTGCTTCAATATTTTGTGGCAGATTGTCAAATATTGTGTGGAAGAGTACAGATCTGGGCCTCCATTTGGTGCACATATCTTGGTTGAAGGAGTACCTTAACCTTTTTGAAGCATTCTACTTGTTTAGGTGTTACGAATTTCTTGCAAAGGTCCTCAAAGAATCTGGAAAATTCTGGTTAGTCTTGTCTAAAATCTCCCACCAAAATTTTCATTTAGAATAACTAATCCTACCCCATACTACCCTTGCATTGCATTGTGTGTCAACAAAAGAACACAATCCATTTACAAAAATGCACAAAGAAAATCAGGATCATACCATGTCTCTAGCAGCCTCAACCTTGTCTTGAAAGCATTTCCATCATTTAGTAGTGACAGACTCTGTTGAGTTTGAATAATGGAAAATTGATCATGTTTTCCCAAGGCCATCTCCATACAATATGCACAGTATAAGGATATCTCCACCTCCTTCACAAAACAAAGGCTGCAATATAGGTTCTCTTACCTTGGTTGAAAGGCACAACCTAAAATAGTGAGGATTAGATCAAAATCCTTTCAAGGTGCTACCCACTTCTTCAAAGCTTGAGTGCTAACAAGTTAGATAAATTACTTCCCCGCTACAAAATGACATATAAATCATTTATCTGCCTCTGAGTGTCTTGTAAAATCCATGATGCTTCTCAAGTTGTGAAGGAGATTAAATCAGGTACCAACACTTTCCAAGTAAATCAAATAAGAATTTGACTTTTTTATTTGATTTTCTTTGATTTTAAACATTTTTTTCAAAATATATAAAATTTTACCTACTTTCCAACTGAAGGATGAATATGCTTCCTTGGGAATTCCATGTTATATGAAAAGTGGTAGAATTGATGGGAATCTTGATTTTTGCATTCAAAGCTTTCATGCATGTCATAGAACATTCAATACCACCAAGTAGATTGGATTTTATCCAAGCTTTCTAATCCCGAGTAGCATTAAATGAAGATATTCTAGACTAAAAATATTAATCAAACATGTTGAATAATTCTATAATTACCACTTGGCCTTCAATTTGAACTAAGAATGCAACCAATTTATATTTAGTCTCACAATTCTAGGCTATATTATAGGTTGCAACCATTAATATTTGTAAAACACTATTTATCTAGGGTTTTCTTATAAGTACATGGATGGTATAATTTTTAAAGGTTTTGAATTAGGAATAGAAAATCTTCTGAGAGTTTTTAATGCATTTTCCTTGTCTCACTTTATTTCTAATTTTTCAGCCTAAGTAGGCAACTATGAATGCTTGTTTTAATTCAATGGAATTTTGTATAATCATCTTGTTTATTACTTGAAATATATTTCATTTTAGTGTCTCGGTGGAGTTAGAGGACACTTCTTATACATCCAATTAATTTTTTCTCATCTATTAGATCCATAGTTGATTCCCCCATACTCTTACACCTCTCTATGTCTTGATCATGTGTATATTGGTTTGAGTGTGGGCATGATTACCATGTTTTGGAGTTCAAATGGATTGGATCTCACATCATGGATTGTAACTTAAATATCTTTCTTCCCTACCACACTCATCGTTTAAAATTTTTTTGTAACCCATGTTAGAGTAGATTAGTATAGGACTAAAGCTTACAAATTCTTCATAAGGATTAAGTAAAATTGGTTGTAATTGAAATTCATAACCAAATATTTATATGTGGCTTTATGCATTGAAAATGATATGAAACATGTTCTAATTAGTTTATTTTTCTTACATATCCCTTCAATTGTTTCCTTGTGAGTGATTCCTTATGCCATACTTTACACATTAAGTTTAAACTAGCAAATGCCCTCAAAACATAAACAACTAACATCAATTGTTTTGAGATATTACTAGCATATTTTATGGCCAACAACACTTGATAAGAGTTAATATTGAAAAATATTATGTAATCCATTATGCCCACCTCCTCTCAAGAAATTCTTGGCCCCAATGTAAACAAAAGAAATTAATAGAATAATAGAAGATAAATAATAAACAAAAATATATACCTTCTTCCTAATAATCTTACAAACCTTGAGTAAGATTGTAGAATATTTAATATTGTGGAATATTTTAGATTTTTATTTGTGGGTTCTCTTGATTAGCCTCTCTAAGGTGGATGAATGCAATGCTATGAGCATATTTCACAAGGATTCAAACAACAAATGAGTAGAGATTTGCTGCATTTTCTTATGGATTTCCAAGGATGAGTTTGTAAAGGAAATGGTCTGCTTTTATAGTTGAGGGTAGGGCCATGAAAGGTAGATGATATGTTTGACTGAGATCTAGGTCATAATGGCCTACTTTTATAGTATTTTCCTTCTAATTCTCTTCCTTCTTAACACTAATTTTGTTAAGAGTTGAGCATCTTTCATCGTGTCTCTAAGTCTCCTCTTGTAGCACTCATTTTGTTGCAAGTTGAGCAAGATAGCTTCTTTCATCTCTTCCTCTTTACATTCACTTTGTAAAGGGTCGCAAAGCCTTTCAAACTGCTTCATCTTTCTTGAGCACTCATTTTGATAAGATTCCTCTAAACTAACATTTCAATCCCTTTTTCACCTTAACATCACTCATTTTGTTAAGCGTTGTGAAGTCCCCTTTTTCATTTCTCTTAACACTCATCTTGTTAAGAGTTAAAATTTCACACCCTTTTTCATTCCTCTTAACATTCATCTTGTTAACGAGTAACCTTTCCATATCTTTTTGTCACTCTTATCACTCATTTTGTTAAGAGCTGATCTCCCTTAACATCAAATTGTGTTAAGTGTTAAGCACATCTAACCCCTTTTAATCCCTTTTCTCTTACCTCTTAGTTTTTTAGGAGTCGAGTAACCAACTAGCCCTTTTTTTTCCTCCTCCCTCTTAGCACTCATTTTTCTAGGGTCAAGCATTTAATTCTTTTCCCTCTTCCATCTTAGCATTCACTTTGCTAAGGGTTGAGTTTTCTATCACACCTCTTCTTGTTCCCCCTCTTTTAAAAATGATGGGAAAATGACATCATGATTATAGTCCATTTCAAAGGAAGGAAAGAGATCCTTTCCACATTAGTTCGAGATAAAGACCAAATTGAAAAACTTTCTATAGACACCACTTTACAACAAAACAAAGACCAATTCCTTCTTCATATCCTTGAAAAGAGCAATATTTACCTAGGAATTTGATGAGGATGAATTGAAAACCTTACAAGGACAACCTAAATCTCCTAGGCCCACCATTTGAGTCAAACAAAAATGACAATGCAGGACCAAGTAAAACATATGTTGATAATTAAAGAAAACTATTGCTTCATCCTCTAATCCCAACCAAGCCTTGCTTGATCAAATCAATGCAATGGAGAAACAATTGGCTCTCCTATCCTCTACAGTCACTAAAAACAATACCAAAGGTACCAAACACATGAAAAAATTGATGAAGCATACAAAACTCATTACGAGAAAAAAATCATAAGAATGATAGTCCATCAATTATCCCATAAACCAGCTTCACCATTTGCTCAAGAGTGGAAAATGATGAAAGACACCATTTCAGGTATGCAAAAAAATGCAAACAATTAATTTTTGATGAATTGTGTCTATACCCTTTCGACATGGACATCTTATGCATACCCTTCCCATGCTCTTTCGAGATTCCAAAATTTGACAAATACAAAGGAAAAAATTATCCTAGAGAGCATGTCAAAGAAATCTTCATGCCATGCCAAGAAGTTTCTTATAATGATATATTTATCTTGTGCCTTTTTCCTAAAATTCTAAGAGGAAAAGCTTTGGAATGGTTCTTATACCCTCTAAAGGGATCTATCACTACCTTTGTAGACATCTCAAAGAATTTAGTTAAACATTTTTCTTTCAACGTTGACTCCTAAGTCACAATGATGGATTTGGGCAATGAAAAAATGACCAAACGTGGATTTGCACATTTTTTACAGCAATTTTCAATCCCTAAAAATATATGGTTAGCATCTTCATCCCAAACCTTAACAACGATTTTTCTTTTCACATTCGAATGCACTTCATAAACAACTTTGAGGAAGTTATCAAAAATGGAACTCAAATTGAAAAGTCATTGTCATTTCTAAAAGATTAATCAGGCCTCATTATAGAGACAATGGGCATAATCACAACAATAATAATAAAAACAATAACCCTGGCACTTCTCATGATAAACCTAGGTACATCAACCACAACCATAACATTTTAATGATGGTGTCACAGATAATCACAACGTGCACAACTTACAAAATAACCAATATAAACAAACTAAGTCCAAACCGTCCATCACCATTCCAAGAAGAGAAAATCCTCCTCCTTGTGACTTCAAATGACAAAAATATACATCGTTGGGGAATATCTTTCTAGTGTCTTACAATAGCCGTGACAAGTGCCAATATGGTCACTCATCCTATTATGCAATCCTTCCTAGAAGGAAAACCTAAGCCAAACTAGTATAAACCTAACACATATTGTGATTTTCATCATGTTGGTGGTCATAAAATAGACATATACAAACAACTCCATAATTACATCCAAGACTTCATTGAAAAACAATCTACAAAAACACCCAATGATAATCTAAATGTGTTTTCTTATTCATTTCCGACCATGGTACAAAGGAAAATCTCACAAAAAGGTGAACCTCGAACAACGCGATTATGAATCCATCATATCTTATATCGTACACACTACTCTACACACCATGGAATGTCATTTTACACCCCGAATAAATTCTATCCAAAGATCTTTGAAAATTTAGAAAAGCTAACATGATTGAATATCCAACTACGAGACCCTTTTCTAATGGGTTGTGAATAACACCATATGGAAGGTAGTTATACTAATCATTGCACACCACTTCATCATTTTGTTCAATATTTAATTGACAATGGATCCATCTTCATAGAGCTCGATGACGAAGTTCTCACACCCAATGCCACGTCAATTTCTAAAAATTATAATGAAGAGTTGAGTGTTTTCCCCACTTCTATACATACTAACACTTAATGAGATCATGAAAAAGGTCAAGTATATCTCCCTCCAAACCAATCCATTTCTTCTATAGATTTTATTTTGTTCATTTAAATAGACATTGAACCTATTTTGGACAAAAAACATACAACATCAAACAAGAGATTTACCTTGCTTCAATAATCTCTTTCAACCCTTGATATAACTTTAGATTCTATAGAAGAGGGTCCATCATCAAATACCATTGACATTGACTCTATTATTTCAATGCCGGCTCCTTATACAACCTTTTCACGCTTTAATTGTAAATATTTCATCAAATCAATTAATTCACTACTTCAAAGGATAAACATTGAATATTTTATCTCTACGACCTATAAGGAACCTTGAATATACATCTAGAGATCAATCCTTCTCTCCTCACACACTTCCACTCACGGATGAATATGAATCTCAACATATTCCCCGCATCTAAAATCCTCCTCTAACATCACATAGCCTTTTTATCTCATCGAAGACTTATCTAATCACTTATCATTTTACTTGGAACCCATCCGCCAAAGTCTCGTACTTCAGGACTTATCGAATCTTCAAATTTCCTCCTTTTACTTGGACCTTGTCCACCCAAGTCTTGTATTTTAAGGCCCATTGAATCTTTCGATTCCCTCTCTTGACTTGGATCTCATCCACCCAAGTATCATAAATAAGGACCATTTAACTTTAATAAACATGGACCTATTTCTTGATGAGTCCATTTCAAATCCTCATCTGCTAAATTTAGAAAAATTACAAAGCATAAAAAGAGAATAAAACTCTGTATTAAATCATTCGTTAAGTCACTCTTTGCAAATCAAAAGTAGAAAAGTGAGTACAAATAATATTAATCATTCCATCTATTGGAAGATATATTAATCATAACATTATCATATATTCACATTATTCACCTATCACGACATAGGTTAACCTTATTCCTATTGGGAATTGTGTGTCTCATTCCTATTATGGTTTCTACCATTTTAGATCTTTTTACCAACAATTTTGTCTCGAATCTTACTAATGGAAACTCCTTTAAAAATAATCTCTCTCTTTAAAGAAATCTCAAACTTATTTACCCGGTCCTTTTTATCACTCATCCCAGTCTATAGTTTTGAACCCTTACATCCTACTACTCACATGAGGCTAAGACTTCAGGGGAAAATATTCCTTCCCAATAAGCACATTATCAATAAATCGTAAAATAAATTTAAAAATACAAAAAAACTACAAAGTCATTACACGTTTTTTCATTCATAGTATTTGTTGATAAGCCCATTGTTCCTAGTAGATTAAGAGTGGGAACAAAGGAAGATGTACTTACTCACTTGCATTTTGTCTTTGGTGTTGAGCCCTCGTCTTTTACTAATGGCATGGAGAAACATGTAGGGGTCCCTTTCAAAATGAACAAAAGCAATTAACCAATAAATCCTTTTATAAATTTTAATAAAAAATTGGTTAGTCAAAAACATCCCAAGAAGTTGAGTACGTTAAAGAGAGACAACAAATTCCTTCAACCAGAGCTTGTCAATCAAGTTAGACCATTAATGGATCTAAGTCTAGTCAAAACCTATAAAGTGGAATCATCTTGGAATCGGTCGATAATCTTGACTAGAGATGAGTTACATTTTTCTTACATGGATCATTGTTACACCTTGTGTCTTCACATCCATCATCTTCACTTTCATATCACTATTCACCTTGTTATCACGTCCTTCTTGGCTCTCGGTGATGAGCCCTCGCATCTTCCTAGTTGCATGGAGTCACGAGTGGAGTGAAACACCCTATCATTTTACTATCTATATTTCTTCTAATGGAATGGAATGATTTTAATTATTTGCACATGCTTTCAAGCATTGTACCCCTTTACTTGAGTTTAAAAATACTAAAAACATTAAAAATGCTTCAAAAACTTAAAAACATTCAAATATGTTTCACAAAGTTCAAAAACAATATAATTTTTTCAAAAATACAAAAAAATTATTTTTTCAAAATCCAAAAACAATATAAAATCATCAAAATGAAAACACTCAAATAATGTTTGACCAAATTTTAGCAACTTGATAACAAGCTCAAAAAAATTTCCATTTGATGGCGCTCCTCATAAGCGTTCTAGATCATCATTCGATAATCATTTTTCTTTCCCATGGTGTATATCTATGCTTGAGGAAAGAAATCATTTACCCTTTATGTTGGCTATATTTTATGCACTGTTAAAAACCTGATACCATGAGATAAATATCCCTCATTTAATGGTGAGGATCCCATGTAATATGTTTTTCAATGTAGTGGGTATGAATCCTAATGTTTTACTTTAATTACAAATCTCATGAACCATAGCTTAGCAATTTTGTAGCAAGTAAGCAATTGTTATGAAGTATTTGCGAAGGGGGAAATATGGAATTTGGGAAATAAGGAAGGAAGATGTGTGATTCAACCAATATTTCTAAGATTTGGTCTCATACACATAGATTAAATAAACAAATAGATCTCACAATATTCAAAAGTAAAGGAAAAGAATAACTTCTAACCTAAATCTCAGATAACACAAAGTTTATCTAAAAATTCAAATAGAAGCAAGAAGCAAAGCACCGTAGACACAAAGTTCTCCATAAATCTGCCTTTTATTCAATTCCCCAGCTTTCACAGAAATAACATCAAGGGTTACAACATAAAGTTTGAAAACTTGAGAATGCTCTAGAAAAATTATGATCAACAAGTTCTGATCATTAAACTCGTAGGCTCTTCCTCTATTTATAGTGCATAGAGGGAAATTACAAATAGGAAGATTTTAATTGAACTCACACATGCAGAAGGTATAAAGGAAACAACTGGACAACCTTTCCCCTGGAGTTCCTCTTTGCATGACATGCATCTGAAGACTAAATCAATGCCCTGCATGTCTGCCACATATTCCCAAGTAATTGACTTTTTCTAGTAACTTGAAGTAACGACTTTTAAACTAATTACCTAATTTTTACGCTTCAATTGATCACTCAATCGCTTTGTCAAAGAAAATATGAGAAATAAGAAGAAAGAGGAGAAGAAATTATTCCAGCTACAACACTTCATTCTTTCCCTTGATTTGTTTCATTAATTCGATAATGACACTTGCCCCATGTCTGTATCATTAACTTCAACATGCCTGGACACTATGCATGGTTCTACTGGATTACCCTTGTCATCACCCTTCATTCTATCTGAATCGATTATGTCTGAGACTTCCCTTTTCCACCTTTGCGTGAAGTTTTTACAGCTTTTGGAATATGGATATCTTTGTGCAAAAGATGCAATTGCTTCCTCCAATTATGAAGATATATTCAATGTATCAGACATTGAATTTTCCTTCTTTTCACCAATATGAGCACCAGTGAAGTATTCCTACAAATAATTTAGACCAACATAGAATCCATGACATGAATGCCCAATTTCTTCACCAAAATTTGATTATAAATCCTACTGCCCTGTATTTTTAGACTTTGCTTGCATGCCAAACAAGCTAAAAATATTATTTTATTCACCTGTGCACTCACATCAACATGCAGATAGCTAGAATAATAAAAATAAATCCTTTCCAACCCTAGGCACCAAAACTAGATGCTTCCCAGCAATTAAAAATATTTTTAATGCTAACAACTTCTCCCTTTGGCGCCAACCTTTCCCAGAAATAATAAAAATAAATATCTTTTAAGGCATGCAGCTTTGCCAAAGTGGGTCACCATTTTTGGGCTAGGAATAGTGTGAAAAATATGTGGAAGGGGAAGTGGGAATTTTTCACCTTCTAGGAAGCCCCAAAATTCCCACTTTTCACTTAAATGACTTGACTTTCATCATGGGAATTTTTCACCTTCCAGAAGCCCCAAAATTCCCACCTTCCAGAAGCTCCAAAATTCCCACTTTCCACTTAAGTGATTTGGGTGAATTTCTAACCTTCCCGACAATTTTTAAAAATGTGACTTGCATGGGTGAATAAAACCTCTTTTATGTGAAAATTAAGAGGGCAAGGAAGTGGGAATTTTTACCCTTCCAGGCAGCCCCAAAATTCCCATTTGCACTTAAGTGATTTGACTTTCATAATGGGAAAAAACAACCTTCTAGGAAGCCTCCAAATTCCCACCTTCCAGAAGCTCCAAAATTCCCATTTGCACTTAAGTGATTTGAATTTCATAATGGGAAAAACAACCTTCTAGGAAGCCTCCAAATTCCCACCTTCCAGTAGTACCAAAATTCCCACTTTCACTTAAGTGATTTGACTTTCATGTTTTGCGTGGAAATTCAAGAGGAAGGGCAGCTTTGAAAAATGTGACTTGTATTATGAAATTGCTCTTCCCAAAAAGTGTGACTTGCATGACTTCTACTTTTAAAGTTGTGTGAAAACTCATCAGTAAAAGTATAGAATAAATTTTTCCATTTTTGGAAAGGGTCAGGAAGATGTAGCAACAAAAACTTGCAAGTGCCATAACTTTCACTTCGTGGCTCTGTTTTAGGTGTTTTTTTCTAAAAGTGTATATTTTCTCGAGCTCTACACATTGGTGGTAGTATTTTTCTTATTTTCATAAAATCCATTATTGCACCTTTTTGGACCAAGCAACCTCTTACAATCTCCTAAAGGAATCCTGAGCTCTGGTCACTTGTTGATTAGTTGGTCAGTAAAAACTCTTCCCTGGTGAACACTCCATTGAGAGGCGGAAGCAATACTGGCGTGAAAATCCTTAGTAGGGTTCAACTGCAACACAATTTATTTTTAAACAGAACTTTATTTATTTAATAAATAAATAAATAAAATTCTCTTAGACAAAACCTGGCAAAGGGATAGAGTGAGTTTTAGCATGTGGGTATTTGTCGAGTTTGAATTTTATGACTCCCTGGAAATATTCTAAAGCAATGAAGACAACTGTAGGCAAAACAAACACAAAACAAACCTGTCACCTTGAACATAACAAATTTTTTAAAGGGGTATCCCACCATTTCCAAGTGAAATTTTTGGGGACACTTTTCTTAGGGCACACTTGAATTTCACATTTTAATCCAATACAAATCAAACTTTAATGAGATCCGACAAAAGTATCTTTTGGAGTATCTAAGCATCACTCTACTCTTCGGCCCGATCCAATCCTCTTGCGTTCTAAGGTATCGCTCGGGGGCATTCATATATGTTTATTTCTTCAATGTGGAACACATTCAAAGTGTCATTAGACATCATTTTTACGAATTATGTTGTATTGTTGCGGTTTGTTAACATTGTGACGATGTTTTTGCTTCTTTCAGTTTGTTTTTTTGTTGTACTTTATTTACCTTTGTTGTAGACCAATATTAGGAAAATTCTTGGCATTTTAGTTCACATATAACTTTGGTGTAGTACATTTTTGTTCATATTGAGTTTATTTGCAATGCATGTTTTGCATCTTTTGTCACTTGCACGTGTTGTGTTTTCCTCCTAGTTTTATTAAATAAGCCATGGAATGTTTTCCTTTTGTGTATTCTAGTTTGCTTGCATTTTTATTTCAATTTTTTTCAAAAACTCACAAAAATCCAAAAAAATCATATATTCAAAAATCTAAAAAAAATCAAACAAACATTCACTTATCACATAAATGCCACAATTGGAAAACCCTTGAAGTGAATATTTCAATATTTCAAAACAACATTTATTAATTCATACCTTTATCTAAAATCTTAGTGATCGTTCTGATTTTAATATTATCACTCCAATTTCTTCCCTTTACATGATTGTTAACTCTGTTTGGGGTAAGTCACAATTGTTTTTCCTTCACGATATAACTTCACCTAGGGAAATTTATTTCAGATCATTTATAAAAAAATCCAAAAAGAGTGTCATAAGGGGTATCCAAGTATACTCCACTCTTCAATATAATCCTATTCCTAAGCCTTTCATAAGTTTAATGTATGGGGGCATTTACATCTACTTAACCATCATTATGGCACTCATTAGGGGCATAGCTGATTGTTTTCTTTTTCAAAGTTGTGTTACATTGTTGATGTTTAATTTTTGGACCACTTGCAAGTAGTTTGACTACATATTGGTTATTTTATAACCATGATGCATGCATTAAACTTACTCGTGGTGTATATCAATGCTTGAGGAAAGAAATCATTTACCCTTTCGCAATATAACTTTTCTTAGGGCACACTTGGATTTCACGTTTTAATCCAATACGGATCCAACTTTAATGGGATCTGACAAGAGTATCTTTTGGAGTATATAAGAATCACTCTACTCTTTGGCCTAATCCAATCCTCTCGTGTTCTAAGCTATCACTCAATGGTATTCATATTTTTCTAGTTCTTCAATGTGGAACACATTCGGAGTGTCATTAGACATCGTTTTTACAAATTATGGTGTACTATTGCAGTTTGTTAACATTGAGAATATGATTTTGCTTCTTTTAGTTTTTTTTTTTTTTTGTACTTTGTTTACCTTTGTTGTAGACCAATTGCAGGAAAATTCTTGGCATCTTAGTTCACATATAACTTTGGTTTCATACATTTTTTTTTCATATTAAGTTTATTTGTAATGTTTGTTTTGCATCTTTTGTCGCTTGCACGTGTTGTGTTTTCCTGCTAGTTTTATTAAATAAGCCATGGAATTTTTTCCGTTGTGCTATGTATTCTAGTTTGCTTAAATTTATTTACATTTGTATTTCAATTTTTTTCAAAAACTTGAAAAAATCCAAAAAAATCATATATTCAAAAATCCAAAAAAAAAAATCAAACAAACATTCACTTATCACATAAATCCTACAATTGGAAAACCCTTGAAGTGAATCTTTCAATATTTCAAAACAATATTGATAAAGTCATACCTTTATCTAAAATCTTAGTGATCGTTTCGATCTTAATACTATCACTCCAATTTCTTCCCTTTACATGATTGCTAACTCGGCTTAGGGAAAGTCACAATTATTTTTCCTTCACGATATAAATTTACACTGGGAAAATTTATCTCAAATCATTTGTAAAACAAATCCAACAAGAGTGTCACAAGGAGTATCCAAGTATACTCCACTCTTCAATATGATCTTATTCCCAAGCCTTTCATAAGTTTAATGTTTGGGGGCATTTACATCTACTTAACCATCATTGTGCCACACATTAGGGGCATAAATAACCCTCTTCCTTTTCAAAGTTGTGTTGCATTATTGATGTTTAATTTTTGGACCACTTGCAAGTAGTTTGACTACATATTGGTTCTTTTATAACCATGATGCATGCACCTACTATGTAAGTAGTGTGTGTTTGTTTATGCACATATGGGTTAACCATATTGATTCTTTAATAATCATGATGAAAACTCTATTGTGCGATCAAAAATAAGGTTGCACTAAATTTATTCTCCAAATGATGCTCATGCTACGAGCACAACCCTTCCTATCCTTATTTGCAATCCATTATCTTCTTCTTATCAAGTGTCTATCCACCACTTTTGTGTCACCCACCCACTTGAGGGAGAATTCTCTTATCATCCTTCTTACTTGAGGCATCCAAATGCTTCACCTGTCTTCGATCTCGCAAATGTCTACTATCTTTAAAATGTTATTACTTCATAATAAAAATTTAAAGAGGGGAAAATATACACATCCTAAAATCACTCACTCATTCCCAGATTATCCCAAGACATCATTATAGTTAGTTTTACCCCCATTATAAAAGGAAGGAACCCCATGCGTGCCGGCCTATCACCCAGCAGAAGCTGAGCGCTCACCCGAGGCATGCACGGGTACCGAGTCTCTCTTTTATGTGAGTTTAGCAGGAAGCATCATCTATGATTAGTGTAAGAGTTTTTAGGAGGGAAGTTAAGACAAACAAGAACCATAGGGCTCAGAACGGCCTCTAGATCCTTGTAGTCACTTCAGACCGAGTACTTTAACAAAATCCAGAACATGCATTATAATAGAAAGAATTATACAAGCATTCATACATAGCATGAAAGGAAAGAGAACTCATATGAGAGAAATGTGCATTAAACCCATTGATATCCATGTCCATATATAACCTCATTATAGTCATTGATTCATTACAGAGAGTCATAGAGAGAAAACCGCAGTCATATGCATATCACTGGACGTATGTAACTAAGCTAACAGAAAAAGAAAAATTACAACTCCATGCTTAGTGCATTCTTTCCTGAATACAAATATCCCCTCGTAGTAATTCTGCAAAGCTCCACTCACTCTCTAACCTGCTATACCTCATACTTCTAGATCTATCTTTTACTCCGCAGCACTTGTATTTATAATTCTCCTGCGCTACCAACTCACCTTCTAGCACCCTCAGATCTAGCGCCAAGTGTCGAATGTGGTCCTTTATGTGAGCATGCTCCTCCAGGCCTGAGCTTTCCACTCCATCTCATGATGATCTTCTAGAAGATTCCATCTGGGGCATGCTCTTTCCTGGGCCATCCTATCGCCAGGCTGGCATCTTATCCATGTGCAACTAATCACGCTTTTCACATGTTCTAGCCTTGGGTGCCCAAATTGACTAAGTCCCAAGCCTCCTTTCGCGCATCATGCGAGCTATGTGCTTCCTTAACTCTTTCTATCACGCGCTTTTGCCTTGCACACCTTTTCATAACTGGGACCCTGCGTGCCCATGTGCCTTCATACTTGGTTAATATTACAGGGGTCCAACATCACCCCACACTACGCCTATTCTCTCGTCCTCAGAAACACTTAACCAAGATGCATGTTGTCCAGGGAACTAATGAATAGCCTTATACTTTACAAAGAAAATAATAAGGAATGAAAGAATTAGGGAAAATAATGAAGAATGGGGGACATCAACTCAACAAGCTAGGAAAATATTTCTAGAGGTCTACCTCTAGCTTATTCCACACTTTGACCTCACCCTGTGCCTTCTAGCAGAGGTCTCCCACTAGGGTGCTCACTTCATCAAAACTCAGGCCAGCTCCCTGGGTGCCCAAAATGTCCACAATCTACTCCATCTCTTTGCCCAGGTCCTCAAGTTTTTCCATCCTTCTAGTGATCTGGGGGTATAGTTCCTTTAGCTGGGCCTTAATTGAGCTTCTTAAGGCCTCAATTGCCTCTGATTTCTTCTCTACTTCAGCCAGAACCTTGTCTCTCTCTCGCCCTATTCCCTTGTTCTTTTCTTGGAATTCTTTTAGTTCCATCTCAAGCATGGTGACCAAGGAGCTCACCACCTTATCTTTGTCCGCGCATGTATCATATGCAGCTTCTGCAGACTGGGCAGCGACCTTAACCTCCACGAGTACTTGGTTGTACTTTCGGTAATGAGCGCTACCACCTTCAACCGGTCTTCCTCTTTCAAGCATGTGGCCACTTCTTCAATAGATTCCAGGGCCAAGGGTCATCTCTCCATGGTGAGGATGCATGTTAGATATTCTATACACTCCAGGAGGGATGAGTATTTCGTGTGGGTGGCGCTAAGTTTGGGTGCTTTAGGAGGATGGCACCCTTGATAGACTCCATTTTCTTGTAAACTTCTTGCACCTTTACTTTCTCTTCCCTTAACTCGCGCCTTAACTATGTGCTTTGATCAGTTCTTCCTGTTTCAAACTGTTGGCCTTCTCTACCAGTTCTTCCTCCTTCTTCCCTAACTTTACCTCCAACATTCTAATCCTGTCGTTGCATGTGAATAATCTAGCCTCGGTCTCAACCGCAACCTTGTTCAGTGCATTGCACACTTGCTCGTCCGAGAGCCCCTGAGAATTCACTAAGGGATTGACCCCCTTAGATTCTGGTAGGGTGATGAGCACTTCATGGTAGACTTCAAAGTCTAGCTCATCAATGTGAGACTCGAACACCCAAGAGAGCATCTTCTTGGTTTGAGGGTATGCGTCATCCTTCTCAAAAGACCCCATGGCTATGAGCCTTTCCATGGGTACGGTGCTCTGGAATCATGTGTGTAACACCTTCCTTGTGTCATCAACATAGCTCATTACATGTCTTTATTCTACATCAAGAGTTCTTCTACCCGAGCGCGTACCTTTGGGGAAGCTTACTGTCAGAGCGGGGCCTCCTAGGCTGTCATGTTATTTTTCAATGTTCTCCTCCTTCCCCTCCTTCAACACTATGTCTACGTTGTGCTCCAACTCTTGGTCTACCAAGACCTCAAGCATTCTCTGTGCTTCTCTCTCTACCACCTCTCGTGATCTGCTCCTTTGTAAAACTTATGGCTCCCTCCTTTTCCCTAGCAACCTCCTCATCCTCCATGTCTTTGGCATCCTCATCTTGTGCGCCCTGTGCCATGTGAATACAAACTCCTGCTTCTCATCTTCACTCTCCTCTTCCGAGTCATAGACGCTAACCACACGGGGCTCTTGGTCTTTCTCTATTTCTTCTTCTTCTCTACTACCATCTTCTTCACTTTCATCCCCTCTTCCACCCATGTATTTTTCCAAGTTGTTGGTCACCTCCAAGTCAGCTTCCTCATCCACCCTCTACTTCTTCCTAAGAGGTGGCTCCTAATCGGGGATTCGGCCTTATCTTCTTCCTCAGGAAATTCTTCCTTGGAGACGGGTTGCCTAGGCACCTCTACCTCTAGTGTCTTCTCCTTCACCGAGACTTCTTTCTCCACATGTAAGTGCTTGGCTTGGTGCTTGTGGATGGCATGCTCACTATCTGAGCAGTTGGCACACTTGGTGCTTCTCCATCTCTTCCTCTCTTCTTTGACATGGGCCCCTTCTTGCCCAAGGGATCTTCAGGTATGGAGACTTCATTCTCTAGATACGCACCCTTCTCAAACTTCAACCTTATGCACAAGTACATGTGTGTCACTGATCCTCCAGTGATGGGTAATGTTATCAGCCTTATCATTTGAATCTTGTGCGACACGTACGTGCGCTTGCTCTTTTTTGAGGGGTAATTCAACTTCTTTCTCATCTCCCTGTGTTCTGGTCCATCCTACCCAGTTCTAGTCTTAGCTTCTTTGACTCTTTAAACCTGTTCACCCCCGCTTGGAAGTATTGAGTAGTAAATGCGAAGGGGAGCTTGCACCAAGGGCTCCATGAATCATCTATCATCTTGAATCTACCTAGGTAGTAGTGTTGATAGACCGCAAACTCAGCCTCTCCCTCAGTGGCTGCTGGGAGTTGTTCAGGATTCTCCACTCTACCCTGAATGCATTCCTCAGGCACGTGTACCATTTTTCCAGCTGCGCCTTGTGGGGTGTTGTCATTGTATCACAAGCATATTTTTCAAACCTCTTCATGGGTGAAGGATCCTCGGCTGGGTACTCCCATACAAACTTGTCTGGTGCGTCGGGCACTCCAATCTCCATGAATACAATGGTGAGAAAGACGTTGCCGAAGAGGATCCTGTCCCCTTCCTTCACGCAACTGACAATTTCTTCAATGATGTACATAGATAGGTTGTATATAGTTCCCTCTACAATCTTCCTACAGACATGTAGCCAAGGTTTGTTGACCTATGTCCATCTTTCCTAGCCATTCAACTTAGTCACCAGATGTGTGGCCATTTTCATTATGGGGTCCTTGATGTCTGAAATGTCATAATACTGCGACCCTTTCTTATAGGCATACTCGGTGATGGTTTCTTGAATGGATTCCTTATCACCAAGGTCATCTTCTAGGCTATCTCCCTCACATATGAGGCCATAAATTGTGAAATTAACTAGGGAGTCACGTGCATCGACACCCAAAGAAAGTGGAAGTAATCTTCGTGCACCCGTGACATCAACCACTGGTACAGGCATTCGGCTTTCCAAAATAAGGCAACTCATAGAGTTGCAATAGCCTTACCTTCTCCATTTTAACCTTCACGTCATCGTCGTATATAGGTAAACCCTCAGGTGTTTGTTTGTTGGTGGGGTGTACCAATTCCAATGCCATTTCCTTTTCTATTGTGTTCATGCGGTGATTATAGTCACTAACAGGTACACTTCTCAAGTGGGATTCCCATTCCTTCCCCATCATCACCCCATCTAGGTATTGCATCTCTACATACCATTCTTCATTTGTGTCTACCATGGGTTCTGGTTGTTTAGCCTTGGCTTTTCCCTTTCCTTTCTTGGGTGCCATGGTCGGGGTATTTTTATCACTCCAATTCTCTCCTTGTTACTCTATTTTACTTCCTCCAATCCTCCAATCTCAAATCTGTGATATAACTCTTCTAAACCCATGCCCTAGTTTGTCGAACCCTAACTAGGATAAAATCTTCACAAGATAGTGCCTCTTCAACTCTTTCCATGCCTGTGTAACCCCTTCCTTCTGGTTCACAATCTCAAACTGCCGCTTCAATCTCACAGATCTTCCTTCACTCGATCGAATCTGAAAGCCCTAGTTTGTCTAACTCACTTATATCTCCAACTCTTCTATTTCGTAAAGTAAAAATGAGAGTGCCCCGACCCTCTACTTATAGTTTTTCTCTTTTTTAAACATTAAATGCTACTTCACCTACCACCATACTTTGTTCATTTAATGCATATTTTTCAAACAAAGCCCATCTTCAGTGCCTTCCCTTATGCACCCAGCCTGTGTGAAAACTCCTCCAACCTTCTGGCACGCAACCAATCCAACCTGATAGGAGACTCTTGCACGCGCATAACCCGTGCGAAGGCACTTCTTCTATCCTGATCCTTGCTCTCGCCTACCTCATGTTGCTTTCAAATGCACTTTCTCCTCCTCAGTACATGGGATCTACAAGTAGCTTTACCCTGACACCAACCATTCTTCCATATTCCTTTTTATATACCTCTTTCAACCCAGGCTACTCAACAAGGCTTTTCAACACAACTTCCTTGGTACTTTGATCACACGCTTCTTCACCTTTCTCCACCCCACACTTAAAGCAATGCGTGGTCCTCTACACACTCACAGATTCTCTAAAAATAGCAATAAGGTTACCAACGCCCAAGGCACAAAACAAAACAACAATGCGAAAGGGAAACACAAGAAAGGGAAAAAACATAAAGGAAACTTCTAAACTAACTGGAAAAACTACCTTATTTACAAACACCAAGAAGACTTATTTATAGTAGGGCTTCAACTTACGGCCATTGAAGTGTCCAGAAACTTCATCCCATCTAGCGCTTATAACTGGCACGCACCTAAATCAAGGATGTACGAGATTGTGTAAGGACCCAACCAATGGACTTTCAACTTCCCAGATGCCACAAAAACTTAGAATCATATAATAACACCATCTTCCCAACCTCCAACTTTTTGTTTCTAATATTATGATCATGCCAAGCCTTTTGCTTTGCATTTTCTGCTATTTGACTCAATCACGAAAGTGATCGTCTCTCATCTAGTTTCATCAGCTCCTCAATTCTTTCTTCCAATGACTTGTTCATCAGCTAACCCTCTTGTGTGTGCTATTCGCAGAGAAGGCAACATAAATTCAACTGGTAAAACAACTTCCGTGCCAAACACTAATTGAAAAGGTGTGGCTTTATTTAGTCTTTTATATGTTGTCTTGTAAGCCCATAATACTGCCGATACTTTGTCATCCCAATCAAGTCTTTCAACATCAAAAATATTGGTCAAGGTATGACTCAGTATTTTGTTGAATGCTTCCAGCAGTTCCATTTGCTTGTGGGTGATAGGGCATAGTCTTGTGATGAGCCACCATGAACTCAGATAATAGGATCCTCATGGTCTCATTCAAGAAATGCATACCCCTATCACTGGTTAGACTCAAAGGGCATCCATACCTCGTGATAATGTTTTCCCACAAGAACCTTGCTACTATTTTTGTCATGTAATCTTTAGTTGGGGTTGCCTCTGCCCACCTTGTGAGATAATCTGTGTAAGTGATGACATAATGTGACCCAGTCCTCCACGCTACTAGTGCAATAGGTCCTACAAAGTCTATCGCCCACTTTTCAAAAGGCTCCGCTAGGAATAGGGCGCAAAGGCATTTCATCTCTCCTTCTTGGTTTGCTAATGCACTAACAATGGTCACACACTTTACAATAATCTCTACAATCCTTGTACAATGTTTTTCACCATAAACCTGCCATTAATATCTTGCATGCGGTGGCATCACCTGTATAATGCCCACCCACACTTCCTTTGTGTTCTTCCTCCATGATGGCCAGGCGTTCATGCTCTAAGACACACCTGCACAAAACTTCATCATGTCCAAACTTGTATAAGTCTCCACTAATTAACATGTAGGGCGCAACACGTATGGCCAACTTCTTTTTTCCAATGCCTTCATTCCATCCGGTGCCACACCTTCCTTTAATAATACGGCAATCTCCTCTAAATTCGAGGGCACACACCGCAACCTAAATAGTTGTGCGTCTAGCATTACTTCCTCAATACTCTGTGTCCTCCCCTAAATCAATTCTTGACAGATGATCAAGCCCACAGTTTCTTTTCCTAGGTTTTACTACAATGGTGAATTCAAACTCTTGAAACAACAACACCCATCGACAGATGTGCCCTTGCAGAATAGGCTTGTTTACTAAATACTTCAATGCCATGTGGTTAGTGTAAAACAAAAAGGGTGTTGCCAATAGATATTGTCAAAACTTGAAGAGCACATAGATCATTGAAAATGCCTCACGCTTGCGGTTGTGGTATAATTATGCTCTGTTGGTGTCAGCTTCCTTTGCAAAATAGAGAGGATGATCAACAATCCCTTCACCTGGCTGTGCAAGCACTGCTCCAATGGCAGTCCCTGAGGCATCTACATGAACATGAAAGGGCTTGTCCCAAGAGGGAAACCATAAAATAGGCATGGTAATAAGCCTATCTTTTAATGTATCAAATGCCCTCTGTTGTGCCTCTCCCCAATGGAAGGAACTTTTATGTCTAAGAAACTCCTCTAACGGCGTGGTGATCTTGGCATATCCCTTAATGAATTTTCTGTAATAGCCCACATGCCCAAGGAATCCACACACTGCGCTCTGGCTAGTAGGCTCCCTTAACCTCACAATAACTACAACTTTAGCGGGATCTACCAGCAAGCCCTCCTTACATATGATATGCCCCAATAAAGTCCCAAAGGGTGTAGCAAACACACATTTCTTAATGTTGAGGGATATCCTCAACTACCTACACCTCTCAAACATTAACCTCAAATTTTCACAATGGTCTTTAACTAGACCATATACTATCCAGTCATCCAAATAGACCTAAAGAAACTTATGGATGAAGTCTTGGAATGCTTGCACCACTATGCGTGAAAAGATAGCAGGCACATTCTTCAACCCAAAGGGCATGACCATATATGCAAAACTTCCCCACTCGGTGGTGAAATTTGTCTTCTCTAGTCTTCCTTTACAATCCAGACTTGGTGGTACCCTAAAAATCCATCCGTAAAGGAGTAGATTTCACGCCCAGCGACTCCTAAAATTTCTTCAGTGAAGGGGGTGAAATGGATCAATGACGTAAATTACATTCAATTCCCTATAATCCACACAAATCCTAATCCACCCATCTTTTTGATGTTGATTACCATCAAACTTATCCACTCTGATTCTTCCACTACCTCAATGATCCCAAAAGCTATCATTTTTCTATCTCCTCCTTAACCTTCACGCGTAAATTGGGATTCATCCGGTAGGGCCTTTTCTGATCGGGTGCACACCATCCTTCAGCTTTATCTTCATTTCCCCCAAGGAGTGGTGAACACCTTTGAGCTCATGATACCCACGCGGAAATAAATCCTCAAATTCACGCAGCAGATCAATGATTTTTGATACTTCCTTCTCTATCTAGTAATCCCCAATAATAGCTTCCTTAGGTTCTTCTTCTAAACCAATGTTAACTTTCTTCATCTTTAAAGGCTCATGGTAGGCATGCATGTGATCATCTACACTGTCCACTACCTTATGCATCCCTATAGAATGGCTAACATCTAAGCTTTCTGATTCCTCTCCATTAATCACATATACCAACTTTCCCTTCTCTTTTTCCAAACACGCATGCTCAAGTTGTAACTCTTCTGTTTCCTCAACTTCTTCAAAGTGCGCCACTACACCTGGTTCACCTAATAATTATAACAGCCTATCCTCCATCCTAGCACTATCCCCCATGGTAAGGTGCTTGATACCCTGTAAGGCCTTATCAATCGATGGCTTGGTACTCCGATACTCAAAGGTTTGAATAAGGTCAGCCGTGAGCTCTTGCCAATTCCTTATTTGGTGGCATGTTTCTGAATGAATGTACCATGCGCATGCACAACCCTGTAGTGTAGAATACAACTTGTGCACCCAGAGGGATGGTGGCAAAGCTTCTGCATCTTCTCTCCAAACCCGTTCACACTCCTGGATATGGAAAGTGGCGGGCTCCTTCCCATGGTAGTCCTTGATGATGGTGGGTACATTACTTTTAGAAAATCTGACATAGAGCAATTCTTACCTTGTGCCATTCTCAAAGGCTCTCCTGATGTGTGGCCCACCACCGAGCTGTTATGCCAAGCAAGACATAACTCAACATCTCCCTCCATTCCTTCTCATCCTTCCACTGAGCTTCTACCTCCTGCAAAAATATCTCAGGGAAGGCTCCTCTTGAATACTTGGGTAGTTATTTTCCTCCAAGGCACCTAACCGTGCGCGCCTTTGTTACCTTGGTCACCAACCCTCTCAACTACCATCCCATTAATTTGTAAGTTCCATGCACCCAATTTTCACATGCCATACTGGTGGTATCACTCACTGACTGAGCATCTTCAAACTAGATAACCCCATTAGTAGGGTGTATCATCTCAGGGTCTCTGATTGAGCACACATAAATCTTGTCCAAAACTTCTTCTCCCAATGGTTTAATATAGGGTGTCGAATTTCCATCAACCAAAGGTATAATGACCCGTTCCTCCTTGTTCTCAAAGCTAATGTACCCTTTGTTGAACTGAAGGTCCACATTATTCTTGTAACACCAAGGGCACCCAAGTAGTGCTAGGAAATTGTCTCGCCTCGGCAAGTGCCAAGACTTCAAGTCCCCAGTAAACTTGGCTCCCTGGATAGTAATAGTTGCATCCTTCAAGACACCGATGGGCATTGCCTTAGTTTTTTTGTCATATATAGCACATTCGAAGATGGTTGTAATGCAGGTCTCCCCATCTAATGCCATGCATCCAAAGTCAGAACATTAACCTTCGCACCTGTGTCAATGAGGATATTGTTGAGGAGCCATCCATCTACAACTACATTCAACATAATCTCCTTATCGTAGTCGAGGCTGTGAGGGGGAAGGTTTGCATGCAAGACCTGTCTCTCGCGCTCTTCTCCAGTGTGTGGTACCTTCTCCCTCAACCAAGATCCTAGCAAAGGAATGATGTTCTCCTACCTTAGCATTTTACACACCTCCTTGACCTCATCCAGGTCATCCTTTTGCACCTCAACTCTACTTCCTTTTTCTTCCCTCCTAGATTACTCCTTTAGACACTAGATCTCCCCTTGTAAGCTTCGAATAACATCCATGGTTTCCTGATATATCTCCTTCTGATGCGCGGGGTCTGGATATTTTCCATGAATGACCTCCTCCCTCATAACCAGGGTCTTCTATCTTGGTACCTCCCTTACGCACGTGGCTTTTGCCCTTGTTGTTACCAAGACAGGCTCCAAACCTTCATCTCGTGTTACCCGGGGCATCCACTGTATGTCTTCCTTCTTAATACTGACCATCGCAGTGCCCTTGTCCTTCCGGTGTTGTCGATTCATATGCTTAAATAATTTTGGGCACTCCTCATACTTATGCTTCTTTCCACACCATGAGCACTGTAACAGGTCCGGGAACTCACACTTGTAATGTTCTATAGATCCATAGTTGAAACATGTTCCACGTGGGAACTCACTCCTTCCTCCTCCATGGTTACCTCAACCATAGAATCCTCCTCGAAAACCTCTTCCATGCACACCTCCATCTACGCACTCCTCATAACGGTGATCATCATTTTTAGAACCACTGGAATGTTGGTCTGTGCACCCCATGATCAATGGCCTCATGGATCTGATCAATGAGCCTACAATCCTTAGTATCATGGGTTGTGGAGGTGTAAATTTTGCAATAACAAGATACATTCTTCCTAATCACACACTATAGTAAGGGACATCTACTTGCATCATGGTCCCCATGATAGATCTCATAATCTACTGTCACAACGTATCATCCTCTCGAGGGTAATTATCCTTAACGTGCCCCTCTATTTCACAATCTGTGCACCACAAACCACTGCGAGTCTCATGGACTGAGTTCATAGACAATTTTTCCAACTGTTTGGCCATAGTAGCAATCTGAGCCTCCAAGAATGGGCTAACACCAATATCAATACTACCAATAGCCTCGGTGCACAAGGTAGCTTCCAATGCTTTGCGTGGGTCTGTAAAAGTCTTATGAGACAAGGCCCTTCTAAAAGGGGTGATCAATCCTCCAACAAACCACTTTGTGCATGCTTTGAGAAGGATGGATATCATATGATAATTTAGACAAGAGATTTTTAAAGCATGCATCATACTCCCGCACACTCTCTGTCATTCCTTATTGAATATCCTTCAAAGTGCTAATGCTTTTCTGCTCGAACTCAAGAATGTGGAACTCTACCAAGAATGCATTCTTTAAGGCAGTATAGTCCACCACCGTTTGATGAGGGTCATACTTTCTATACCAGCTATGTGTGCACCCTTGCAATGTGGTCACAAAATGACTAGCCTTTTGTTCTGGTGTTGTGATACCCTTCGCATGCCATAGTAGCTCGCATTTGTGAACATGTTCCATTACATCCTCAATGCCCTTGTAATCTGGCAAATGTAGAGACATTTCAAAGAATACTTGAGGTGGTGGCTGGGGTCCCTATCCTCCCGAGCCTAATCCTTGGTTCCCACCAGTGTTTCCTCCGCCACTTGATCCACCAGGTCCACCGGGTCCTATGCCTCTAGAGCCACCAGATCCACTAGAACCACTAGGTCCAATAGGGCCTATAGGAGCTATGCCAAGCACCCCCATGGTCCCACTGAATTGTGCACCGATGGTTTGTGATAGCACCCCACTACCACTACTTTGTCCCGTGCCACTCCCTGATGTGAGACCGAAAGCTTGTATACTTACCCCTTGTCCAAAGAATCCTCCAAATACTGGAATATGTATAGCCATAGAAGAAGGAACTATTAGAGCAAATCAGCAGCACCCCCTGGATGTTTATCAAATTTCTAGTTTGATAATGGACATCCAGTGTGATTGCACAACATTGAATCTTTTCCCCAATTGTGGGACTTGTGAAAATGGGAAAAGAATCTCCAAATAAGAGGTTGATTCCTTAACTCCTCTGATTAGATGTATGCTTGCAAATTACAAAGGTTTATACTCAAAATCCTATTCTAAATTCCAAGGGGACAGAGGTAGAGGATGCAAAGGAGTGGTGAACATTTACTTCTACAAATTGACACAGATTAAGAGAATGCAACAAAACACCATGCACAAACTGATAAAATGTAATGAAAGATTAGAAATGAAGAAAACAACACAAGAAGAGGACTGAAACTCATTCACAGAGCTTGCATTGTCATTTCCAATATCAAAAATACATGCATTACAATAGCAGAGAGGTAGAAAACATGTTGCAGTCTGAAAGAGGTTTGATATTCCACAAAATCACTTTCTAGGGTGAAAGAGGGAGTCTGCAAAACATAAAAATGTTCAACCCTTTACAAATGAGCCAAATCTAGCTTTTAATGGTGAAAAATTGAGCTCAGGAAGGAGAAACACAAGAAAATGTGAAAGGATGCTTCAACCACCAACCAAAATGCATTAAAACAGCATGGGTTCCCTTAAAAATTCATTCCCCAATGTTTTTGACCATGCTAGAGAAGAATGTGAGCCATACTTCATTAAAATTGGTGGTTGAAATGTCAGTTTTGTTCTCCTTCCCGTGCCAGAGGCATTTTTATCTCTCTAGACCCCACCAAAACACAAAAATTAACCCTCCATCGTGTATATAATTTCACTAGCTTTCCAATGACACCAAGAACGTGAAAATCTGAGCTCTGGATCAAAAGTTATGCCTTTCTAAAGATTTAGGGCAAATTTGAGTTTTTACGGGCCGAAAGTTTAAAATTTTCCCTCTTTTTGACTTTCGGGAAAATTTCCCAAAATTTCCACCCCCTGAAGTTTCGATACCACATGGCACATCCTAATTGGATGTGGGCCTTCCCCTTACCATTTTACACCTTTTTGGTCTTTGGAATTTTTTTGGAAAATTCTCTGCCACCACAAAACCCCACTGCCACATGTCATTTTCTCTCGATTCGCTAGCGGGTCCTCGCTTCCAAATTTTTCATTGACTCTAACAAGCTTCCCAAATGGAACATGTGGAATTTTGTCATATGCATGGGCTTGAACTCCAAATTTCCCTTCTGCGACCCGCCTTAAGATTTTCACCGCCACATGGACATGTGGCATTCTTGGCCGATTGGCATGGGCGGGCTTCCATTCCATTATTTTCCATATTTTGGTGAAAAGGAAAATTTCCTTCCACCCCTCCACCTTTTGAGGATATGAGGACACATGGAAATTTGTGATTCGTTGGTGGGCCTTCGGGCCAAGATATTCCATTTGTGCCAACTTTGGAATTTTTTCCAACTTCCTCCCCGCCTCTCCGATCTCTCGACGACCCCGAGGACACGTGGCCTCCTCCTATTGGCTAGCGGGCCTTCGGGGTGAAAAATTCCTTTGACTTCCCGACCGATCCTTGGAAAATTTTCAAAATCTCTCCCACCTCCAGCCATTCTAGCCACTGACGTGGCGCATTCTGATTCACCGGACCTCCCATGGGAAAATTTCCTCCAAACTCCACCGAGCCATAACTTGAAAAATACAAGGAGTTAGAGGAAAAATTTTACCTTTCTCGGAAAGATGAGAAGATTTTCTACTGGATGAAGCCATTTCCAAAAATTTTAAGTACCTATAAAATGAAAAATTTAGACGAGGCACAAGGAAGGAAGAAATGAAAGGGAGTTAAACAAAAATAAGCAAAGGGCTTATTTTGGATAACAGAACTGAAAAATTATACCTCGTAGGCACGGATTTGTCTCTTCCACTAATATCAACTAGGTCAATAACACTTCTTTCTGGTTTAGGAAATCCAAGCAACAGGCTCGATCACTGGGTGGGTTCAGATATGCACCAACAACTCTCCTTTCTCTCGTGTGATGAAATCTCACCAGAATTCGAAGGGGTCTCCCTCACGCACTTTCCAAGATGGGGTAGCATAGACTACTTAGGTTCCATGTCCTCCACGTGAACCTCAACTCCTTCCCGCAACATCTATCTCCATAGATCCATCACACTAGCAGCCTCGCATCATCTAGCAATCTCCCTTTCACGTGCTTCACTATACTTGAGCCATCTTTCTTCCCTCTCCTTTTCTGTCGTGATATCTGCCATCTTCCTCCACCCAAGCTCCCTTACCTAGCACTTAGAATGGTTTAGCCGGCCATTGGGAAAGCCTCTAAACTCATGGTAACCATCAATATCTTCATAGCTAGAGGAATAACACGTAGAAATGTTCCTCTAGGTTCTCACAGAAATTCAAACTCAGCAACCTCCGGACAAGAATACGTGGAAATGGCATATTCCAGAGTGTAACTAGTCAATACTCCTCTCCACCAATGATCTACAACATGGGTCCACATCAAATCTAGCATCCTACAACCTTTGGTAGTCTTCTTTGGCCCATACATGTGATCCATAACGCCAACTCGATCTAGATGTATAGGCTGAAAGCCATTCATATAGTTCTACTGGGAAGCAGTAGAAGAAGGTCTCATACAGATCATGGTAGAGGTTCTCTTCTACCCATCTACGTGTATTAAACTCAAGTCCAGTGTTGTATCTCTAAGAAAATTCATCCTCCATGCTCTTGAACCACGATTCAACGTTTTCCAATGTCAACCACTTTGTCATTACTCATTACATAGATCATGATGTATGTTATATCCCACTACAACTTTGAAAAGAGGTCCCGGCAATGGAACCAAGATGTAGTCAATTTTACCCCCATTATAAAAGGAAGGAACCCCATGCACGCCGGCCTATCACCCAACAGAAGTTGAGCGCTCACCCGAGGCATGCGTGGGTACTGAGTCTCTCTTTTATGTGAGTTTAGCGGGAAGCATCATCTATGATTAGTGTAAGATTTTTTAGGAGGGAAGTTAAGACAAACAAGAACCATAGGGCTCAGAACGGCCTCTAGATCCTTGCAGTCACTTCAGACCAAGTACTTTAATAGAATCCAAAACATGCATTATGACAGAAAGAATTATACAAGCATTCATACATAGCATGAAAGGAAAGAGAACTCATATGAGAGAAATGTGCATTAAAACCATTGA
This sequence comes from Taxus wallichiana var. yunnanensis, assembly GCA_018340775.1. Lineage (NCBI taxonomy): Eukaryota > Viridiplantae > Streptophyta > Pinopsida > Cupressales > Taxaceae > Taxus > Taxus wallichiana. Next base: position 773,259,412 of record CM031239.1, on the reverse strand, counting down.
TATCCATGTCTATATATAACAGGTAACCTCATTATATTCATTGATTCATTACAGAGAGTCACAGAGAGTAGACCACAGTCATGCATATCACTGGACGTATGTAACTAAGCTAACAGAAAAAGAAAAATTACAACTCCATGCTTAGTGCATTCTTTCCTAAATACAAATATCCCCTCGCAGTAATTTTGCAGAGCTCCGCTCACTCTCTAACCCGCTATACCTCATACTTCTAGATCTATCTTTTACTCCACAGAACTTGTATTTATAATTCTCCTGCATTGCCAACTCGCCTTCTAGCGCCCTCAGATCTGGTGCCAAGTGTTGAATGTGGTCCTTTATGCAAGCATGCTCCTCCAAGCTTGAGCTTTCCACTCCATCTCATGATGATCTTCTAGAAGATTCCATTCGGGCATGCTTTTTTGGGCCATCCTGCTTGCCAGTGGCATCTTATCCGTGCACAACCGATCACGCTTTTCACATGTTCTACCTTGGGTGCCCAAATTGACTAAGTCCCGAGCCTCCTTTCGCACATCACGTGAGCTATGTGCTTCCTTAACTCTTTCTATCACACACTTTTTCCTTGTGTGCCTTTTCATAACTGGGACCCTGTGCACCCACGCACCTTCATACTTGGTTAATATTACAGGGGTCCAACAATCATGTTGTTCATCCTCTTATGATTGATCGATTAAATTGATTAATCATGCATATTACACCCTTTGGATTAGTTAAATTAATTTTTAGTACACCTTTAGATAGATAAATGATCATTTATTAAATAAATTATTAATTAGTTAGTTTTCACATTATATCTAATTAGGAAAATACACCTATTTTCCTCATCAACTACCACTTAGGTTCCCTTTAGAGCACACTTGGACTCCACTTCACCAATCTAGTCAACTCCACTTCACCATTCCAGTCAACTCAGGTTCTAGAATCCTAGAAAGGTGGGGCAATTAAATTACACACACAACCAACTTTTCAAATGTAACTTCTGCAAATTAAATCCATTTACTACCCCTTAATATAGTTTATCTTTCTAGAAATATTTAAATTCCCTCAAATGCTAAAAATAACATGTGCATTTAATTACTTTCAACTACTACTTAGCCTTATAAAACACAAGCTTATTATATCTCAAATCCTCTTAGATTTACAACACACTTACTCTGTCATTTTCTCTCTCCACCAACTACATATTAGAGGATTTCTTATTTGTGTTCATAGAAATTTGCATCCCCATTTGGAGGTCATTCAAAAACACTGACAATATTCATTTCAAATGGTTACACAAGTTTAAAGGATTCATACAATCTTACATTGAGGTTTGCATCAATATTTTTCTTGAAGGTATATTACATTGTTTTTCTTTATCTTTCAATATTTGGTAATTTTCTTTGTTTAAAATTATGACTGGAGCATAGTCAAACATCTCATCTACCTTTCATGGCCCTACCATCAACTATAAAATCAAGAATTTTCCTTTACAAACTCATCCTTGGAAATCCATAAGCAAATGCAACAAAGCTATGCTTGTTTGTTGTTTGAATTGTCATGAAATCTGCTCGTAGCATTGAATTCATCCACCTTGGAGAGGCTAATCAAGAGCACCCAAAAATAAAAATCTACAAGATTCCACAAGCTTAAAGTTTATACAATCTTACTCAAGGCTTGCAAGATTATTATGGAGAAGGTAAAAAATTGTTTATTATTTATCTTTTGTTATTTTATTAATTTCCTTGTTAAAATTTGAATGTACACAAAGAAAATTACCAGATAATGAAAGATAAAACAAATCATTGCAATATACCTTTCAAGTAAATACTCAATGCAAACCTCAATATAAGATTGCATGAATCCTTTAAACTTGTGTAACCTTGTGAAATGAATATTGTGGGTGCTCTTGAATGACCTCCAAATGGGGATGCAAATTTCTATGAACACAAATAAGAAAGCCTCCAATATAGATATATTGAGAGAAAAAATGATAGAGTAAGTTTGTTATAAATCCAAGAGGGTTTGAGATAGGTTAAGCCTATGTTTTATAAGGCTAAGTAGAATTTGGAAGTTGGTTGAAACTAATTTAATGCACATGCTATTTTTAGTATTTGAGGGAAGTTAAACGGTTCCATGAAGATAAATTCCATTGAGGGGAAATAAATGGATTTAATTAGAATAAGTTGCATCCGAAAAGGTGGTTGTGGGTGAACTTTAATTTCCCCTACCATTTTAGGATTCTAGAACTTGAGTTGAATTTGACTAGTTAAGTGGAGTTGGATGCACCGGGTGAAGTGGAGTTCAATTGGCAGTTGACTACAAAAATAAGTGTAATTTCATAATTAGATAACTAATTTAACTATCTATAATGTGTAAACTAAATAATTAATCATTTATTTAATAAATGATAATTAAGCTAGCTAAATGTGTACTAAAGATTAATTTAATTAATCCAAAGGGGTGTAATGTGCATGATTAATCAATTTAATCGATCAATCATAAGAGGATGAACAACAAGATGTACTAGGATAATATTGGGAACAAGTGAGTGATTTTGGGGTGTCTAAATTTTCCCCTCTTTAAAGTTCTATTGTAATGTAATATCATTGTAAATATAGTAGACAGATCATGCGATGAAAAGACAATGAAATATTTGGATGCCCCAACAAGAAGGATGGTAGCGAATGCCTCCTCAATTGGGTGGGCGATGCAACAAAGAGGTGGACAACCGCTTGATGGTAGAAGATAATGGATTGAAACTAGGATGGGAAGGAATGTGCTCATAGCATGAGCATCATTTGGAGAATAAGTTTAGAGCAACCTTATTTTTTTGTTGCACAATAGAGTTGTTACCATGATTTTGAAATAATAAAGATGGTCAACCCTAATGCACGTAAAGAAACACACACACATGAAAGAAAAGATAAAAAGGAAAATAGAACCAATATACAAAGTAGTTACAAGCATCAAGGTTATAAAGGAACCAAGATGTTATCCCACTACTTGTAAGTGGTCCAAAAAGTAAACATCAATAATGTAACACAATTTTGAAAAAGAAGACAATCAGTTATGCCCCTAATGTGTGCCACAATGATGAGTAAATAGATGCAAATGCCCCCAAACATTAAACTTATGAAAGGATTGGGAATAGGATCAAACTGAAGAGTGGAGTATACTTGGATACTCCTCGTGACACTCTTGTTGGATCTGTTTTACAAATTATTTGAGAGAAATTTCCCAGGAAAAGTTATATCGTGAAGGAAAAACAATTTTATGACTTGCCCCAAACAAAGTTAGTAATCATGCAAAGGGAAGAAAGTGATATTCGTAAGATTGAAACGATCACTAGGGTAGTGAATAAAGGTATAATTTTTCGAGATTGTGTTGAAATGTTGAAATATTTACTTCAAGGGTTTTCCAGCTTGTAGGATTTCTATAAGAAGTGAATGTTTGTTCGAATTTTTATAATTTTTGGAATTTTTGAAATATATGTTTTTTTTTTTTTTTTGAAAAAAATTGAAATAAAAATACAAAGAAATGTAAAAATCTGAATAATACACGTAAAAAAGAAAACATACCATGTATTATTTAATAAAACCAGAGGAAAACACAACACATGCAATCAACAAAAGGCACAAAACAAGAATTACAAACAAACCCAATATGAACAGGAATGTATGATACCAAAGTTATATGTGAACTAATATGCCAAGAATTTTCCTGCAATTGGTCTACAAAAATGTAAACAAAGTACAACAAAATACCAAATGGAAAGAAGTAAAAGCATCATCACAATGTTGACAAACGCTACAAGACAACACAATTTGCACAAACGACACCTAATGACAATCAATGTGTTCCACATTGAAGAAATAAATAGATATGAATTCCCTCAAGTGATATATTAGATCGTGAGAGGATTGGATCGAGCCAAAGAGTGAAATGATGCTTAGATACTCAAAAATATACTCTTGTCAGATCCCATTGAATTTTGATTTATGTATTAGATTAAAATGTGAAATCCAAGTGTGCCCCAAGCAAAGTTATATTACGAAAGGGTAAATGATTGCTTTCCTCGAGCATAGATATACACCATCGGCAAGAAAAATGATTATCGAAAGATGATTTGGAACGATCATGAGGAGCGCCGTCAAATGGAAAAATTGTTGAACTATGTTATCTAATTGCTAAAATTTGGTCAAACATTATTTGAATGTTTTGATTTTGGGCAAAAAGAGGGATAATTTTAGTGGTGAATATTCATAATATGGTGAATATTCCATTTTTGAAAAATTTGAAAAGGCAAATTTTCTGGCGCGGGTCAGTGACTTGTTCACCTAAAAATTATAGTTTAATTTTTTTAGGGGTCGGCTTCGCCTACCCTTGAAACTATCCCCTATATAATCCTAGATTATTCACTAGGTAGAATACTAGTAGCTCATACCACCTGGGGCATATGTATTATCAAGTATAGTAAATGCACGACATGAGGAGTGGAGGCTATAGATGTGCGGCAGGGGGGGAGGCTGGGCGTACGTGCAACAGAGAGTTTGTTGACACGCGACAGGGAGAGTTTTTTTATGTGCAACAGGGAGAGTTTGTTGATGCATGACAGGAGAGCAGAGGAATTAGACGTGTGATAGAGAGTTTGTGGATGCGTGACACGGAGATTTTGTTGTCGTGTGAACAGAGGTCGGAGGTCAGTAGACATGCGATAAGAGATTTGCTGCCGCACATCAACAAGGTTGTTGTCATGCATCAACAAACCTCGTTGACGCGCATCGGAAGGAGGTTGTTGACACACAACAACAAGTATTCTATCGCACGTCAACAAGGTTGTTGACCCATGTCGATGGCGTTCGTTGACACGTGACAACAAACTTATTGACGTGTGACACATATATTTTATTGTCGCGCATCCGTAGCCTTCTATCACCCCACTTAAAAATCAAGAAAAAAATTTGTTGTTGGACCCTCAAAAATTTTACTTTCCCGTGAAACTAGTTTTGAGGATATTCACCAGATATTTTCCACCTCCGATTTCCAAGAGGTCTCTTAAAATGAACCATGTTTGGAAATCTTATACTGCTTTTTGGATTTTTGAACAATTTAATACTATTTTTGAATTTTTTGAATCATATTTGGATGCTTTTAAGTTTTTTGAATCATTTTTAATGTTTTTGGTATTTTTAAACTCGATAAAGGGATGCACGGATTGAAAGGTGTAAATAATCGAAAGTATTACATTCCATTGGTAGAAATGTAGATGGTAAAATGATAGGATGTTTCACTCTGCTCATGACTCCACACATCTAGGTAGATCCAAAGAATCATCACTAATATCCAAGAAGTATGTGATAATAAGGTGATTAGTGATATGAAAGTGAATATGATGGATGCAAAGACACAAGGTGTAACAATTATCCATGTAAGAAAAATGTAACTCATCTCCATTCAAAATTATCTAACCAATTCCAAGATGATTCCACTTTATGGGTTTTGACTAGACTTAGATCCATTGATGGCCTACTGATTGACAAGATCTGGTTGAAGGAATTTGTTGTCTCTTTAACATAAGAAACTTCTTAGGATGTTTTTGATTAAACACTTTTTGATTCAGATTTCTAAAGGATTTATTGGTCAATTGTTTTTTTCATTTTTGAAAGGGACCCCCTATATGTTGCCCCATGCCATCAGTAAAAGGTAAGGGCTTAATACTAAAGACAAAATCTAGGCAAGTAAGGACATCTTCGTCCATTCCTAGTCTCATAATACTTGGTAAGAAGTACGGGCTTATCACCAAAGACTGTGAAGGACAAAAGGTGTAATGACTTTATAGTTTTTAGTATTTTTAGATTGATTTTTCCTTATTTATTAATAATGTGCTTATTAGGAAGGAACATTCTACCCCCAAGTCTCAGCCTCATGCAACTAATAGGATGCAAGGGTTCAACACCATATATTGGGATGGGCGGTCAAAAAGGACCAGGTATAGAAGTTTGAGATTTATTTTAAATAGAGAGCTTATTTTGAAAGGAGTTTCCATCAGTAAGATTTGAGACAAAATCATAGGTAAAAATATCTAAAATTGTAGAAACCATAACAAGAATGAGACACACAATGCCTAATAGGAACAAGGTTAACATGTGTCATGATAGGTGAAGAATGCAAATAAAAATAATGGTATATTAAGGTATCTTCCAATAGATGGAATGATTAATATTATTTGTACTCACTTTTCCACTTCTAATTTGCAAACAATACTTTAAGGAATGGTTTGATACAGATTTTTACTCTCTCTTTTATACTTTATAATTTTTCTCGAATTTTAGCAAATGAGGATTTAAAATGGACTCATCAAGAGAGAGGTCCATGTTTATTAACTTTGAATGGTCCTGACTTACGAGACTTGGGTAAATGAGATCCAAGTCAAGAGAGGGAATCTAAATATTTAATAGATCCTGAAATACGAGACTTGGGCAGACAAAGTCCAAGTCAAAGGAGAAAATCCAAAGATTCTATAAGTTCTGAAGTATGATACTTAGGCAAACGGGTTATAAGTCAAAGCATGTGTGACTAGATAAGTATTCGATAAGATTGAAAGACCTATGTGATGTTAGAGGAGGATTTTTGATGTGGGGAATATGTTGAGATTCATATTCATCCGTGAGTGGAAGAGTGCGAGGAGAGAAGGATTGATCTCTAGATTTATATCCAAGGTCACTTATAGGCCCTAGAGAGTAAAATTCAATGTTTCTCGTTTGAGGAATTCGATTAATTGATTTGATGAAATATTTGCAATTAAATCTTGAAAAGGTTATATAAGGATATTCCTGGGTATACGTACCTCATAGATTGTATGCATGTAAATGTTTTGACAAGTAGGAAATTTTTTGATGAGATTCCTACAAGATTGATTGTGTGAGTTACAATGGACACTGAGGGTTGCATTGTTGGAAGTTTCCAAACTTGTTGTGGTTGTGTTTTGACAAAAAGATTAGAGATGTCGGGCATAGGAGCCGACAAAGTGAAAGAATAAACTCAAGTTCAATTGTAATTGATGATGAACCCTCTTATGTAGAGTATACAACTATATTAAGGGTTGAAAGAGAGTTTTGAAGAAATTTTAAGCTCTTGTTCGATGTTGGAATGTTGTTGTCCAAAATAGGTTCAATGTCTGCTTGGACAAATGAAATAAAACCTATAGAGGAAATGGATTGGTTTGGAGGGAGAGATTCTTGACCTTCAATGTGATCTCATTAAGTGTTAATATGTACATAAGTGAGGACAACACTCAAATATTCATTAGAATTTGTAAAAATTGACATGTCATTGGTCATGCGAGAGCTTCACCATTGAGCTCTATGGAGAAGGCTACATCATTAATTAAGTCTTGAATAAAATGAAGAAGAGTTGTACAATGATTAGTAGAATGGCCTTCTATGTGGTGTTATACATAATATTCTAATGCATTATACCACTTAGGCTTGAGTTCCCATTAGAAAAGGGTCTCGTAGTTAGATATTCAATCACGTTAGCCTTTTCTAATTGTTGAAATATATTAAACGGACTCTCTCTAAGGGGTGTAAACTAATGTTCAATGGTGGATGGATTAGTGTCTATGATACATGATATGACGGATTTATAATCAAAATTGTTCGAGGCACTATGTTTGTGAGGTTTTCCCTTTGTACCATTATTAGAAATGGATTAGAAAACACCTTTGTATTATCGTTGGGTGTTTTAATAAATGGTAGGTCTTCAACCGCCATGTCTCCATTGTCAATGAGGTATTGGATGTAATTTTAAATTTGTTTTCATATTTCTATTTGATGACCATCAATACGATGAAAATTGCACTATGTGTTAGGTCCATACCAATCTGGTTTAGTTTCTCCTTTAAGGAAGGGTTGCGTAATAGGATAAGTGACCATATTGGCACTTGTTAGCTATTATAAGATGTTGGAAAGAGATTCCCCAAAGACATATATTATCATCATTTGTAGTCACGAGGAGGAGGATTTTCTCTTCTTAGAATGGTGACAGATGGTTTAGAATTAGTATGTTTAAATTATTTTTTTTGTAAGTTGTGCACGTTGTGATTATCCATGACACCATCATTGACAATGTTACGATTACGGTTGATGTACCTAGGTTTATCATGAGAAGTGCTAGGGTTGTTTTTATTGTTATGATTATTTCCATTGTCTTTATAATGAGGCTTGATCAAGCCTTTATAAATGAGGTATTTTTCAATTTGAGTTCCCTTTTCGATAAATTCCTCAAAATTGTTGAGGTAGTGCATCTACATGTGAAACATTTTTTTATAACTTCCTCAAAATTGTTGAGGCAGTGCATCTGCATGTGAAAGGAAAACTTACCCTTACAGTTTGGGATGAAGATTATAACATCTATTTCTCGTGATTGAACATGGGAAACAACTTGTGATTCCTCTCCATCATTGTAAGAATTGTGTAAAGCTCTCGATTTTTTGATCTTTGGCACTATAAAAATCCATCATCTTGACCTCGTAGTCAAGGTTAAAAGAGAATTATTTAACAAAATTCTCCAAGAGGTCTGTAAAGGTAGTAATAAATCCCTTTCGAAGGTGTAAGAACAAGTCCAAAGCTTTTCCTCATAGACTTGTAGGAAAAAGGCATAAGAAAAATATATTATTATAAGCCACCTTTTGGCATGCCATAAATAAATTTTTGGCATGCTCTCTAGGATTAGTTTTTCCCTTTTATTTGTCAAATTTGGGCATCTCGTAAGAGAATAGGAAGGGTATGCATAGGATGTCCATGTCGAAAGGGTAGGGACACAATTAATCAAAATTGAATTATTTATGTTATTTTTGCATACTTGAAATAGTGCATTTCATCATTTTTGACTCTCGAGGAGATGGTGAATGGGTTTGTGGGATAAATGATGAACTATCATTCTTATGATTGTTGTTCTTGTTATTAGTCTTAGAATGAGATTTCTAGGTGTCATCACTTTTCTTCATGTGTTTGGTACCTTTGGTATTGTTGTTAGTGACTATAGAGGATAAGAGAGCCAATTTTTTTCCATTACATTGATTTGATCAAGCAAGGCTTGGTTGGGATTAGAGGACGAAGCATTAGTTTTTCCTTTATTATTGACTTTTTTTTACTTGGTCCTACGTCGTCATGTTTGTTTAACTCAGATGGTGGGCCCTTAGGGGATTTAGGTTGTCCTCTTAAGGTTTTTAATTCATCCTCATCAAATTCTGAGGGAAATCTTGCTCCCATTACAAGGAGATGAAGAAGGAATTAGTCTTTGTTTTGTTATAAGGTGGTGTCTATTAAGGTTTTCAATTTGGTCTTCGTCCTCTTTGTCCAAACTAATGTGGAAAGGATCTATTTTCTTACATTGAAAGGGACTATAGTTGTAATGTCGTGTTCCCACCATTTTTGAAAGAGGGGAGGAACAAAAATATGTGTGATAGAAAACTCAACCCTTAGCAAAGTGAATGTTAAGATGGAAGATGGGAAAATATGAGAGATCTCACTATATAAAAATGAGTGCTAAGAGGGAGGAGACGAAAAGGGGTTAATTGAATGGCCGACTCTAACAAAATGAGAGTTAAGAGAAAAGGGACTAAAAGGGATTAGATGTTCTCTACTCTTTAACAAAAATGAATGTTAAGGGAGAAGAGACTTAACAAGGTGAACACGATCAAATCTTAACAAAAATGAGTGATAAGAGTGATGAAAATATGCAAAAGGAATAACTCTTAACAAGATGAGTGTTAAGAGTAAAAAAATGGTGACTTCTCAACACTTTATAAAATGAATAATGTTAAGGTAGAAGAAGGGATTGAAATGTTATTTTAGAAGACTCTTAGAAAAATGAGTGCTAAGAAAGATGAAGAGGTTTGAAAGGCTTCGTGAACCTTTACAAAGTGAATGTAAAGAGGGAAGAAGTGAAATAATTTAGTTTATTTGATTTGTGACAAAATGAAAGATACAAGAGAAGACTTAGAGACATGATGAAAGATGCTCAATGCTTAACAAAAGGAGTGTTAAGGGGAGAGATTTAGGAAAATTGATGAAAATTAACTATTCTTAACCAAATGTCTATTAAGAGGGAAGATAATTAACGATGAAGGATGTCAACTCTTAACAAAAGTATGTTAAAAGAGGAGACACAAAAATAAAATGAAGCACTTAAAGAACAAAAAATTGAATGTCGTTAAGAGAAGTGAAGAAATGAGAAAAAGGTTTGAACCTCACGAAAGTGAAGATAAGAGATGAAGGGAATGTGATTGATGAAGGTCCTCAAGTTAGAGAAAAGTGAATGCTTTAAAAGAGATTAATGAAGGAATAATGAGGATGTTAATAATTCAACAAATTGAATATGAGGTATGATGACGTAAGATGATGGGAGAGAGATATTGAATATGTCGACAATTCAACAAAGTGAATGTGAAATGTGATGACGTAAGAGTATGGAATGCTCAAAGTTCAACAAGATAATGTTAAACTTAAGACTTATGAAAATTAAATATCAAGGTGATTAAGAGGGTGCTTGACTGTGATAAAGTGAGTATCATGATGTCAAGACTTAGATGAAAAGGATGAAAGTGCTCAAGTTTGGATATGGATGTCTGCAACCCAAGACTTAGACACATTTACAAAGTGACAAGGTGGATGAGAGAGAAAACGTGAATGACAAGAATGAAACACAAGTGTGTAACACGTAAAAAAAAAAAAATTGATGAAGTGAAAATTGGCCTCTACCTTAGATTGGCTTGGTTAAGGTGTGCCTTCTTAGGTGGTTCTCTTAACTAGGTGTCAGTAGTATATCTGATTGAGCACGATGCTATTGCTAATTTATGGATTTACTTTACCCCCTTTGAAACAATGGACAAAGATCTTTAAAAATGAATCGCACTAGGGTCGCCACTAAGGATATCTATGACTCTAATCTCACAAGGCGTACTAGTTAGATGGGATAAAAGGTAAATGTTTCATCACCAGTTCCTTCAATGTATAGACTACTTTGGGGTTCCCGTGACTCCTTAAATGATTTGTATGACTTAAGACAAAGTAATTCCCATATTATAGCATTTGGGCAATAACGTTATCAATCGAACCTATAGATATAGTGTGAATGGTTCATTTTATATTTAGTAAATATGTTCCCTTCACACAAATAATTAGTAGTTTGCTTAGCACATGATCAAGGAAAACTGCAATTAGTACTTTTGATGCGGTCTTTGTAATATGGTCCTCTAAACAAGTGTTAGTAGTTTTCTTGAGGTAGATAAAGAGAAAATAATGAAAAACAACACAATCATGTTTTTGATTCTCAAAATTATTTATAACAAGCACAAGAAAAGAGAATACATGTGAAGTGTTGCGATTAGCCTCACAAAAATGAAAAAAATAAAAGGAAACGCACGCAAAAACTACCACAAAACATTACCTACATTGTAAAAATGATTAAATGCATAAAAAAAAGTCGCTAAAAAGAAAATTTATGTGACGGAATCGTCTAATAACCCTATATTAACAACTTTCATGATTATTCTAATTAAAGAAATTGACGGAAAAAAGTAATGAAAATAAACCTAATTTAGTGTAAAAGGCCTAATTTAACTAATAACACTAATTAATTAATTAAAATAAACAAAGTAAAGAAAATAAATAATTAATTTAATTAAATTAATTAATTAATTTGAATTCAATTAAATAAACTAATTAACTAAAGTAAGCAAACTAACTCAACTTTAAAGAAATAGATTAAAATAACATAAAAGAAAACTAACCTAAGTTTAAACTAAAGTGTTAATTTAACCTACATGTTTGAACCCTTTGAATAGGGAAGAAAACCCTAAAGATAATATTATGCGGAAAAGTGAGAGGATGAAGAGATTGGCTTCTTCAACCAAGGTGAGTTGTGTAGGAGGTGAGTTGTTTTTTTGTTCTGTGTTCATTGGGTGCCTCACCAAAGCAGATGGAGTGGGTTGTTTGTTTTGTGTTGTCAGTGTGTAGGGTCCAAAGATTGAAAATGGATCGGGGGAGGAGATAGGGTGGAAAGGATCAATGAGCTTAAAGATGTGAGGGTTGAGGTGTGTGTGGAATGAAGGGGTAAAGATGGGTAGCTCACTCGAGAGCTCATGAGCGAGGTAGGTTTCAAAGTGAGTGGGGTAAAAAGAGGGATGGGGAGAGTGTGGGTTGGGGAGGGTTATCTCAGCTTGTCTCGAGCTAAGGCCAATTTCGTGAGGGAGTGAGGAGTAGAGGGGTAGTTGCCTCAAGCCGTGAGGGATGGGTTAGCTCGTAGGGTAGGGATGGAGTTAACTCGGTGGGTCGAGTTGGGGTAAAAGTGGGGATGTGAGGGATAGCTCGGGGTAGGGGTGACGAGCCGTGATAGGTGAGGGGTTGGGTTATAATGATAGGTGGGAGATTGAGAGCTATCTCACCGAGCTATTGGGGATAACTAGGGGTAGAGGGATAGATAGGTTTTTTAGCTAGGGTTTTTTTTTTTCTTCTAATTTTTTTGTAGGGATTTTCTAACTTTTTGGGTTTTAAAATTAAAAAAAAAAATTGTTAAAAAACAAAGAAAAACATGTTTAGTAAAATGGTCAAATGTATTGCTAAATATAGTATAACTACCAAATATAGTTAAGACTAATTAGTTTGTTAAATTTAGAGGAAAAATTAGGAATTGCATAAAAAAAAATTATCTCGATATAAATCTAATTTTTTCACCAAGAAACTACAACAAGCCCTCAGTAAAGACACCACAAAAATGTAAAACAACAACAAAACTATTTTTTTAATTTTCTAAGCTTAGATTCTCACTTTCAGTGGTCCCAACACATAATACACAAATCCAAAAAAGCAACAAAAACAAACAAAACAAAAAATTTAAACACATAAAACCACATACACAATTTAATGGAATGTGAAAAAAAATGAATAGAAAATGGGTGTGGTCCCACCGGCATGCCATAATATAATCAAATAAAATTACCATATAACAAAAGATAAAGAAAAACAATGCAATATACCTTTCAAGTAAATTATCAATGAAAACCTCAATGTAAGGTTGTATGAAGCCTTTAAACTTGTGTAACCTTGTGAAATGAAGATTGTGTGTGCTCTTGAATGACCTCCAAATGGGGATACAAATTTCTCTCGAACATAGATAAGAAAGCCTTCAATATGCAGATATTGGAGACTAAATTGATAGAGTAAGTGTGTTGTAAATCCAAGATGATTTGAGATAGGATAAGTATGTGTTTAATAAGGCTAAGTAGTGGTTGGAATTTGGTTGAAATTTTATGAATGAACATACTATATTTAGCAATGAGGGAAGTTAAATGGTTCCGAGAAGATAAATTCCATTGAGGGGAAGTAAATGGATTTAATTGGAAGAAGTTACATCTGGAAATGTGGTTTTACTTGTAATTTAATTTCCCCACCTTTCTAGGATTCTAGAACCTGAGTTGACTAGACTGGTGAGGTTGAGTCTAGGTGGTAATTTGCTCGGAAAATAGGTGTACTTTCCTAGTTAGATAACTAATTTAATTTTATATAATGTGCAAATTAACTAATAAATCATTTATTTAATAAATGATAATTAAGCTAGCTAAATGTGTACTACAGATTAATTTAATGAATCTAAATGGGTGTAATGTGCATGATTAATCAAAAGATAATGAATAACAAGATGTATTGGGATAATATTGGGAATGAGTGAGTGATTTTGGGGTGTCTATAGGTAAGAGCTAATGTTGGAGCTCAAAATTGCACCCATCCCAAATTAGAATGATCTAGGGCTTTGAGGCAACATGAGACTGTCTCCAAGTTGTGGGACTTGAAATGAGACATACCTCCGGAGAAGGTCGAATTCCTTTGCTTATTCCTACTACTAAAACTACTCCTAAGAATGGAAATGCAACTATCTAACTCTACTCTATGATTCCAAGGACCAGGGGTGAGAAGGAGATGCATAAAACTAAAATCCTACACTAAGGGGAGGTGATAACACCAAGAACAAGGGGAAAGACACTCTCAAATGAGGGAAAATGGGATAAAATGAAGGAGGAGAGGGTAGACTTGAGAGCCATAGTCTAGAGAAGCATTCAAACTTCCATTTTCACACAATGCACAATAGAAATAAACCTTGCAAAGTGAATAAACACACACAACATACTTGTAAGTAGATGAAAAGGAAAGGAAATGTAATAAAACACCAACTAGAGCAAAATAATAGCCACAAAATAAGTATTTTATTGCCTTAGGAAGATGTACATATCATTACAATGGAGGAAGAAGGAATAAACACATTACAAAGTCTAAATCTAAGGCCTGTAACCTAAGAACACTTGTGCAACACTTTGAAATGATGCCCTTGCATTCTAAGAGTATCCAACATTACAAATGAGCATCATTTTACAATATATAGAAGATGGGAAAGAGAGAAGAGGGAAAAGAGAAAACTTGGATTTCCACCTTCAACCACCAATAACATGCATTAAATGACTAAAAATAGGCACAAGAAACCTTCCTAGGCCATTCCCCATGGTACTTTTCTTATAGGAAAAATAATGGGCACCATACCTCATCAAATGGGGTAGTTGAGCTACCTAGAACTATTATTTTTAATGTTGGATGGTATTTCTCCTTTTCACACACCTAACCTCATTAAAATTAATAAATCTAATTTCTTTGGTGTAGAGGATGACGATACCTTTCCAACGGTGCCATGTTTGTAAAATTTGGAGCTACTTAGTGAAATTTATGACCATTTTAATTTCATGGTGTGGAATGGGTTGAGGGAGTTCCTGCGTGATGCTATAGTCCACATTAATGCATCTTGTTTGTTGTGCAATCAATTGGGAAACCAAGGAAAGAGAGGTACGGTTCTTTTTTTTCTCTCTTGGCATGCATTACCTGCAATGGTTATTGGTTGTGTGTTGGGTGGAGGTTTTGGTTTGGGGTGGAATTGTGGAACAGTTCCACCTCGCCTCCTGCTCCCACAACACTATCTCCCCACCTCCAATTCCATTGTTACTATGTTCAATGAAAGGTTTTGTAAGTGCTATTGAAATGGGGTAAGAAACACTCAAGAACCCCAAACCTTTGTACAAAATCCCCTCAATGGAACATATGATAAGAAATGAGAAAGGAATCCTATTTGCATGCATTAAATTGAAGTAAACAAGCAATTTAAATAAATGAAATTAACCTCTATTCTTGAAAGCTTAAAGTAAATGAACCTAAAAGGATCTAAGCAATCATTTTATGCTTCAAGAGAATGGGATCTCACCATTAATGGCTTCAAGGCCAATGGTTCTTCCCATTTACTCCATGTGGTGTGATAGAAATGCAAAAGCAAAGCAAATAGCTCAATAGAAAATAAAAACTCCTAATCCTAGTAATAATACTATAGTTTAGGTTAGAGGGAAGAAGTGTTCTTGGAAATGAGAGGGGGGTAGTGGGCTATTTATAGTTTTCATTTGGGAAATGGGAGGATTTTTGGTGCATGTGGAATCAAAAAGGAGTCCACAAGTGGTTTAGGAGAGGTTGACCATGGTTAGGACTAGTTAACCTAGGTTAGGCTAATTAATCCTATTTAGAGAGAAATTAGGGTTCTGGGAGGGTTCTGAAAGACCTAATCAATCCAATGAAGTGGATTGATATTCTAGGGAGCTAATAGAGGTGGTAAAGAAGAGGATATTAGCCAAGAAGAGGTTATTATAACCTATTTAATTGACTTATGAGAGGAAAAAGACCATAAAAGTGTCGAACAAGGGGAATTAGATAGATCTAACTGATGAGGTGTTGCCAACTTGCAGGAAGAGGACTAGTTAGGGAAATATTAGGGATAATGGTGCTTTGATCAAACTACAAGTGTCTACATTTTCCCCTCTTTGGGGTGACATAAGTTACATCACTTCAAAGAAAGTAGACAAGTACAAATGAGTAGAAAAATTTGAAGGGGTAGAAGAAAAATTAATAGGATGAAGGATGCCCCATCGAGTGTCGATTGGGTGATGGAGGAACTTGATCGATGATCAAAAATAAAATAGGAGAGAAAGTGAGAAGAAAGGAGATGAGAAAGTAAAAAGGGATATTGAGCTATCCACAAACCAGTCCTTTATAGAAATAATGCATAATCATAATTTTGCTTAGAATCCTCATCATCGGTCCTTATTAAAATGTAAGCATACGACGAAGGCGTAAAATGACATGAAAATACAAAATACGAATAAAGTAGGGATAATTTTAGTGGTGAATATTCGTAATATGGTGAATATTCCATTTTTGAACATTTTTAAAAGGTGAATTTTCCGGCATGGGTCAGTGACCTATTCACCTAAAAATTACAGGTTTAATTTTTTTGGGGTCGGCCGCCTACCCTCAAACTATCCCCTATATAATCCTAGATTATTCACTAGGTAGAATGCTACTAGATCACTCATACCACTTGGGGTCATATGTATTATCAAGTACAGTGAATGCGCGATAGGAGGGCAGAGGCTACAGACACATGACAGGAGGGCAGAAGAAGCACAACATGGAGAGTTTGTTGACACGCAACATGGAGATTTTATTAATGTGTGACAGGACTGTGGAGAAAGTAGATGTGTGACAGAGATTATTTTGACATGTGACATGGAGATATTTTTGTCTCACGACTAGAGGGAAGAGGCTGCAGACGTGCGACAGAGATTTGTTGTGCGTCAACAAGGTGGATGACGTGCGTCAACGAACCTCACTGACGCGTGTCAACAACCTTGTTGACGCGGCATCAATAAGGTTGTTGACGTGCATTGGTGAGGTTCGCTGACACACATCATCCACCTTGTTGACACACGATAGTAAATCTCCTGTCACGCATCTGCAGCCTTCTGTCACACGTCTTAAAAATCAAGCGAAAATTTTGTTGTTGGACCCCCAAAAAATTCGCTTTCCGTGAAACTGGTTCCAAGGATATTCGCCAGGTATTTTCCACCTCCAATTTCTAAGAGGTCTCTTAAAATGAACCCCGGAATAAACATCCATTGCTAAAAATGGCCAACTCTATGCAACATACACAAATGCAATGCAATACGAGAAATAAGCAATCTCACTTAACAGGAAATAAGTACAATCACACACACTTAAACCAAGAACGCTTCAAGATAGTTGAACAAATACTTTGTTATCGAGATGTAGTCCCAAATGTTTTGATAAACAACAAGGGAAAATATGGAGGAAACTTGGGTCCAATGAAAAAGGAATGTGCACAACAAAAATAGTACCAGGCAACTGATAGTGCCCTAGAGTACAGATTTGGCGAAGTAAGCAGCGTAGCTTTTGTAGATGTTTTGAAGATTCATGTGATCCGCGAATCATTTTTTCAAAATATTGTAAAAATGTCAGCAAGATATGGGATGAGTGCCATACGAGAGACACATATTTCAGATGTAAATGAGTGTTTTACTAATTTTTAGTCCATTTTCAAAGCCTTTTAATGTTTTTGGTTTTTTAAATGGTTTTACAATTTTTAAATTTTTTATCAGTCAAAAGAATTTAAGAGATAGGAAATCTCCTAAAAGTACATGCAAATTCCCCAAGGCAAAGAGAGTGGGCATTGGGTGGCAAGAAAATGCTCTAGTGAGAAGAAAAATGGGCCAACAACAATTATTTAAAAATAATCATGATGATAGATGAAAATAGAAGACAAGAAACACCTGGAAACATTTAAACATGCCCCAGTGGTGAAGAGATAAGCGCTAGGTGGAAAATAATGCCCCAGGATGGTGTAGATGATATCAAATGTCTTGTACATGAGATATTCTGGTAGATGCTAGCACTTGGGATGATACTAGATGATATTGGTGTGGGGGATAGATTTGTGATCATGCGCAACCCCTCTTGCCCCCATTGATGATATGATATGTGATGATTAGCTTAGCATACATGCATGATGTAATACTTAGCATTTATATATATATATATATATATATATATATATATATATGATGTAGTAAATGATGTTATATATGATGAATGATAGATGTGCAGTAAAGAAACACATAAGAAAAAGTTAACAAAACTAAATAGACAACCAAAACTATACAAACCGACAACTAAAAGCAATTTAACCACTACTTTGTTTTTGCAGGATAGTATTGATATATTTTCTGATGTTTTTGGGTTATCTTGAAAGACAACTAAAAGCTTCGTCCCTAGAAGGGATATTTTCTGAATGTTTAGATTTTTGCATATCTGTTTTCTGAATGTTTTTGCATTTTCTAAGGTCATGTTCCAAAGCAATGTACAAGAACAAAGAAGCGTGGATGCCCCCAGCGTGATGTGGGAATATACAAAAGGTAGAATGCCATGCGCATATGTACGAGACAGTGGAATGTGAAGGTGTCCCCAACATTGGATGGGAATATACAAAGGCAACATCCTTCATGCAGATACAAGAGTAAAACAAGCCAGATCACAGGCTTTGCAAGGTAGACTTGGTAGGGTTCCTAGACCTAGCAAGGGAAACTAACCCTAGAAAGTGATGAGAATTACCCATCCCGAGGCAAGAGTAACTTGTGAACGACGGATCCTCCTTGAGATCCGAGAAACCGGTTTTCACTCAAAGACCTGCCCACTGTGCCACAATTGTGTGGTTTTCACATGTGGACGACCTATTTTTTCTTTACTATTTTCTCAATTTTCCATTTTTTTGCTTGTTTTTTCTTTGTTTTTCTATTTTTTAGTTCTTATCTGATATTATCATCATGCTTAAGTATAGAATCACTTGAGGTGCATGGAATTCATAGGTTCTATAAGCTCTTCACCATCCGAGTATGCAAGTTTATAAGCTCTTGATCCATACTTAGCAACCACCACATAAGGGCCTAGCCAGTTAGCTTCAAACTTACCTTTCTTTTCTCTGTCCTTGATAGTGTTCTTCTAATTTTCCTTTAGGACTAGATCACCTACATCAAATTCCTCGATGAATGATGCATTTGTTATATCCTCTGGATACTTTATTTTGATAGACCTTCAGGTGATTGAGCGCTCTGATACGCTTTTCATCTAATAGTTCCAACTCTGCCAGTCGAGCAACTTTGTAGTCCTCATCTTTGTCAAGATAGTCTCTGAGAGATATTCTCAGGGAGGGAAGCTCCACTTCCAAAGGTATGATGGCTTCAGTTCCATAGACAAGTGAATATGGGGTCGCACCAGTAGGAGTGCGGATGGAGGTTTGATAGGCCCAGAGGGTGGGATGTATCTGTAAGTGCCAATTACGGCCAGTCTTACTTACCATTTTCTCCATGATTCTTATAAGGGTTTTATTAGTAGCCTTCGCTTGTCCATTACCTTGGGGGTAATAGGGGTAGACCATTTGAGCCGAATATGGAAGCGTTGACATAAGGTTTTAACTATTTTGTTCTTGAAGGATTTACCATTATCAGTGACAATGGTTGAAGGGATACCGTAATGGCATATGAGATTGTTCATGATGAATTTTGAAATTTTTGCATTGGTGACATAAGAGGGACAGCCTCAAGCCATTTTTTAAAATACTCGGTGGTAGTGATAATGTGAGTGTGGCCATCTAAAGAAGAAGGGTGGAGCTTCCCTATGAGATCCCAAATTCCATTTAGAGAATGGCCAAGGTGTTGCAATAGGCTGCAAATCCTGTGTCGACGCATGTATTAAATTTCCATATTTCTAGCATAGTTCACACTTCTTTACAAATTTGTATTAATTTGATTCCATGGTAGGCCAATAATAGCTTACTCTCAATAGCTTCTTAGCTAAGACCATGTTGCTAGTGTGCACTCCACAAATACCACCATGTACTTCCTTAATGGTGTGGATTGAGTCAATAACATCCAAATAGTGAAGTAGATTCCGTTGTGGCCATGACAATAAAGGGTGCCTCCTAGGAGGGTATAATAGGCTATACGGAGGATAAGGGATTTATTCTCAAAATGGGTGATGTCCAGTGGAAAATTTTCATCTTGTAAGTATCGAAAGATAGGGTCATACTAGGGAGAGAATGGACCAACAACTTCACATGCCAAACATGACTTTGGCATATCATATGCAGGCACTTGTAAATACTCTACAAAGAAAGGCATCTTACTTTCTTGAGTGGGAATGCGTAAAAAAGACCCAATTGTAGCCATAACATCCATGAATCTATTGTGTGATCTTGGCTTGTGCTCAAATATGATCTTTGTAAAGTACTCCTTCAGGTTTTCAACCATCTTCTTATATGGAATGAGTTTCTCATCTTTAACCTTGTACTCATCATTAACTTGTTTAATGATAAGATGAGAGCCTCCAATGACTCGTAGTTGTCTTATGTTCCATGTAGTATCTAGCTTGAGGCCAATGATGAGTGTATCGTACTATGCAATGTTATTAGTGCATGGAAATCCCAATCGGAATGCTCTTGGTATGACATCACCTGTGGGAGTGATAAGAACCACTCCTGCTCCAGATCCATGGAAGGTGAAAGATCCATCAAAATGGACCTGCCATTCTACATATTCTTCAATATACATCATAGATGCATCTGGAAGATCTAGGCACAAAGGTTCCATTCCTGGGAGAGGGGCTTCTGCTAACTGATCAGCCAATACCTATCCTTTCAAGGACTTCTGATTTACAAACTCAATATCAAATTCACTCAGGATAATGATCCAATTAGCCATTCAACCTATGAGGGCAGGTTTGGATAAAAGGTATTTGAGAGGGTCAACTTTGGATATGAGTTTGGTTTTATTGTTTAGGAGATAATGGCAAAGCTTTTGGAAGGTAAAGACAACTACTAAGCAGGCCTTTTCCATCTGGGGGTAATTAAATGTGTATGCAATCAAGGTGTGACTGAGATAGTAAATTGCTCTCTCTTTATGGTTTGGATCGTATTGGCCAAGTAGTGCACCAATAGCAAACTGGGTTGCGGAAATGTACAGGAAAAGAGGTTCACATGGGGTAGGTGGCATGAGTACAATTGGATTGACAAGGTACTGCTTGAGTAATGAAAATTCCTTCTGAAAGTCAAGTCCCCAATTGAATGCAACATCTTTCTTTAGTAAATGAGTAAATGGATGACACTTATCCGTAAGCTGTGAAATGAAGTGATGGATTACCCGATTTTTCCCTTGTAGACTCCTTAGTTGTTTGAGAGTGGTAGGCGGTGGAATTTCTATGATAGTCGTAACACCTTTACAGGGGTCTACTTCAATCCCTCTTTATGAAACAATGAACCCTAGGAGATTTTGTGATAAAACATCAAAGACACATTTCTTAGGGTTCAAACAAACCTTATAGTCTCAGAGATGCTAAAAATATGCCTCGGCACTTCAGGTGCTCTCCTTACTCTTGGATTTTCCTAGGATTTCATCAACATATTATTCCATGATGTCATTCATCATATCATGGAAGATAACATGATCATGGCCCACTGATAAGTAGCCCCGACATTCTTGAGTCTAAAAGGAATGAATTTGTAGAGAAATGTCCCCCAAGGGGTGATGAAGGTTGTTTTATGTTGATCTTCTTATGCAATTCGTATCTGGTTATAGCTTAAAAACCCATCCATTAACGACAACATCTCATAACCAGCGGTGGAATCAACTATCATGTCGATGTTAGGAAAAGGGAAGTCATCCTTAGGACATGCCTTATTGATGTCACGGAAATTAGTATAAATTTTTATGTCAACTAGCTTCTTCTATACAGGGACTATGTTAGATATCCACTTTGAATAGGTAATGGGTTTAATAAAATCAGCAAATTAATGCTTTTCCAATTCTTCTTTGATAAGGAGTGTCACCTTAGGGTGCATCTTTCTCAAAAAAAAATTGATGGGTTTGGCATCTGGGTGCACAATGAGGTTGTGCACAATTAACTTTGGGTCCAAACCAGGTATAATTGTGTATGTCCATGCAAATATATCCACATATTCCCTTAAGAGTTCTACAAAGACCTTCTGTTCCTGAGATGAGAGTGAAGCTCCCAACTTTACCAGTCTTGGTTGCTCTTCTGAACCAATGTTGACATTAATTGTTTCTTTAATAAGCATCTTCCATCCGTGTAGGATCAGGGGGAAAAGTAAGATCAACTTCATGTGGTAGCTCTTTATCATCTTTAAATGGGTAAACCACTTCATCCATAGACTCTTCATTCTATTTATCTATGAGTGCTTCAAAGAGTTTGTCACTGTGAGACTTCCATTTATCTTTTTGCAAGGTTTCTTTGAAGTGTTTTTACCCTTGTTTAACACCTTATTATTCAAACATCCACACATCTCTACCTCTTCTCCGAAGTATGCACAGTGTCTAGGTGAATTGCAAATCCTTTCTTGTGGTCTCCAGCTGGAATAGAATCCCTGAGTCCCATGAACTCTACAAATGCCTCACTATTTTCAAAAATTCTAGTGGCACGTGAAGTTGTTGATCCCAATCTATAATTTTAGGATACACTAGGTTTATTTGATAGTGGGTTAGAGGGTTGGATTTAGATAAGGTAAGGAAAGTTGTATCTAGGAATAGGTTAGTGGAAGCAAGATCCTCGTAGAGGCTACATTGGGAATGTGTTTGCTATCGTAATGAGATGAAACATCCTCACTTTCAAAAGAGGTGGCATCAATCTCAGAGGGTAGAGTGTTATGAGGCCTTATCCCTAGGCCATGTTTATCGACTTGGAATGGGGATGGGAATAGCCTCTAGCCACCTTTTGCATTGATTCCACATTCAAATCCAATGTAGCCCATGACAAACATCATGCAGTGACCTTTGATGTACTGAGGTGCTTGATGGCATGAAGCCATGGTACCTTTTGGCACTCTGTTGGTAGGATCTTCTAACATTTTCTCCTCAGATAGAAGACCGCTATGGACAAACTTTTCCAATGGTTTAGGACACTGCTCCCGAGTGCTCTTGAACTAAAAATAAGGCTTACCCGTGTTATGGGAGATAGTGATAAATCTTATATTAACAAAGCCTTATTCAAGAGTGAATGGCTCACCTAGGCCATATGTTGTTGGCGTTGCTGCGCCATGAAGAGAACGGGTTGACTAACGAAGAAAAATCTTGATTATAAGGTGTGAGTGACTCGAATCTACACTGCTTTTTAATAGCTTCCATTTTTAGGGGACAAAAACATTTGTCAAAGGACACTCATAAGCCACACGGGAAAAACTATGCAATGCCCTACAATGTGTGAATGGTTCTTGTACGTACCCAAAATTGTAGGGTATTGTGTTGTCGTTTTTAATGCCTTTTTCCTTTAGTGACAAAACCGTGAAACTCGTGACCGCCACCCTACCAGGGTGGCGGTCCTGTAACCACCACCTTGCTCAGGGCGGCGGTCCTTCACGCATTTTCCAACACGCTCCTTTGATCACGACTTGCGTAATTTTTCAACTTTCACCAGCTTTTCTCAACCGCCTTAGCTCGTATTAATGTTTTATGTCCCCTAGAATAGTGTTTCTTCATTATTTAATGGTAAAAGAGTTCTAATGGGAATTACCTTTGGGTGAATGTGAAATCTATAAGTATCCAACTTGTTTTCAAGCAAATGGCCCCTCAACTTCTCATTTCCATTGTTTAGTCTTTCAATTCTTGTTTAGAGCTCATTTTGTTTCATGTTTGCATCCATGCTAGTTTTCCTTTGTTGTTAGAAGCCATTCGATCTTCTTGCTTCAGTCTTGTTCATTGTTGTTCATACAAATTAGTTTAGAGTAGAGTAGTGTCATTTGTAGATTGAATCCATTAGAGTTGCAGGTTGTGTTCTTCACAGAAGGTAGATTCTAGAATCTCTCGGTACACTTGTGTTGTATTCCCACAATAAATCCCGCTAGGAATTACATACGCCAAGCTCTGTCACTTGCGTTATCCCTCTCCTACTCACATTTTATTCGGTCTATATCCAAAGCTATCATTGTTCAAAATACCTTCTTCTATTGATGCTAGCATATACACACTCTTCTGGACTCACGTGAACACGAAGGAATGAGGAGATCATTCTGAGGGGACAAAATCATACACTACTGGATTCACCACTATTCTACAAATTCCAGGTTTTATCTGTCAAAGTTCTAGTTAAAACATATCAAATAGAGTAGTGAAATATTTCATTTCAGTTAAGTTTCATTTTCGATATTGCCAGGGAAGCTGTGGGGATTGATAGTTTCTGAGAAACTATGATTCATTCCTCACTTCTGAGGTAGGATCGAGAATCTTTCAATTAAGTTAATCAGCTATCTAGTTATTTAGGATAAAACTCACAACTACACAGGCAAGTAGCTACACCGGGCTACCTTGTTTGTTTTAATTTTGTTATTAGATTAGTTGTCATTTTCTGAATGTATTAGATTAGTTTCTCTTTCAATTCTATTCAAAATTCTATCAAAAATACAAAAATAGAGGAATATATATATATTATAGATATATATAGATATATCTTGCATAGTTAGTTTATTTCATTTCAGTTAGGCTTATATTGATCTTGTATGACAATCACGGGACCTAGGGAGCCCAGGGAATACGTTTTTGAGCCAATCGTGCCTCAACCAAATATTGTTGCAGCAATAACTGACATAGATCAAAATCTCAGAATTCAGGTTTCCGAAACAACAACAGACCTACAAGAAATCAACACACAACTAAGAGTATTAAACATAGAAGATGACAAAGCACACACATTCTGGTCAAATCAGACAAATTATAGACTACCTTGATAGATATCCATATGAATGTAGAAGGACCTGAAAGAGAGAAAACATTTGGTTGTGATCCACTAGTCCCACATCCAGATGTAGGAGACCTCCTCGTTGATATAGACACTAGCTTACGTATCCAAGTTGCCAGAACACCTATTAGGTACTCTAAGAAAATCATGCAACTTCTAGTTCTAAACATAGAGGCCGAAAAGGCATACGACTACTGGATACTTGGACTAAGGGGTTGACTCTTCATATGACCATAGGAGGTCCACAACAACCACAACTTACGGTTGTGATCCACAGGTCCCACAACCCAACGAGCCTACAAATCAATCCAACATTGATGCTAGTTTGTGAACATTAGTGTTTAGGTCCTCTCCACTTCCACTAGACATTATCACACAACTATCATTATTAAACGTAATAGCCAATCAAGCTAAAGATTTCTAGACTAGACCAGAGAATCATCCATAAAGCACCAAAAGATCCACTACACATTTAGCCATTCCATTTTCATGACCTTGTCGGGAGATATATATGAAGCACCCATAGGTCATCTTCCACGTATTCCACAACCCATAGATCGGATCACACAGAGCTCGATATTGATTGGAGCCTTCGAGCAGCTATCCTCACCGAATGATCTATCACACCGGTTCAGGTTAGGAGGGCCTTCTTTGCCTTAGATTCACAGATCCCATTATTGCGTGTTGAAGACATAAGATTACCTAACTAGCTTATCTACATCCCGTGTGTATTCCATCCCCACCGGCTGTCTCGGCACGACCTCGGGAGGTCGGGTGCGAGGAAGAGTTACTTGTAGATTCTCATGCTCACATGTCACTTTTCCATCGTACAAAATTGGTGAACCCGACGTGAAACTTCCTACCTTCTGGTTCGAGTCTTATTTCTACTTGTTCTTCCAATTAGTTTACTTTTCATCTTTTCCACCTCATTAGCCTTCACATCAGCTTCACCAACAAAATTGGTGAACCCAACGTGAAACAAACAACTATTTCATCTTCTCTACCTCTTTAGCCTCCACATCAGCTTCACCAACAAAATTGGTGAACTAACGTGACTCAAGCTAATTTTTCTCTTTCTTTTTCTTTCATCCACCTTCACTCTTTCCCATTATTCTATAGGGTATTCATATACCCCCGAATATGTCGGGATACGATGCATATGGTAGACCTCTCCTAGGTCTTGAAGCATACTACGATCAATTAAATAGACAACCATCACCCTCGCTCTCAGCATGGGGTGACAACTATTCAACTAACCAATTTTCAACACAAACTCCACCTCAAAGGACTAGATATAGTTCTTCTTTCCAAATAGAGGAGTTGGATCAGCTCACTCAAACACAACAACCAGAGCCTTCAGGCTCAAACAATATGACGCTCACTGGAGAATCTGGTTCATCTCCCAGTGTTGCTTAGACCACAAATTAGTAGACAATCAGATCCATATCTATTGTTAGATGATGAATACTTAGCACGTTATGCTAGGAGTGAACAACACTCTCAAAATATGTACCCATCTATAGGAGGTTTGCAAACACAACCCGAGGTCTCATTCCAAGAAAACACCCCCATTCCTCCACCTATGGGAAATGTCCTCAGTGAAACTTGGTAGGGCACCGATCAATTCATAGCAGGGTACCATATGCCTATACAACCTCAAGATATACAACAAATGCCACTAAGGAAAAATACCATGTCTTCACCAAACGAGGTCATCTCAGCCTTAGTTGAGAAGGTTAGAGGGTTGGAACTTGCTCAAGCAAGTCAAAATTCACAGTTCATGCAAGCAGGAACTTCCAATCTTCCACATCATCCCAGCCAAGTAGACCTCCTCACAGGAATAGGTACGTTGGGTATGCCTCCTCAGTACTTACAAAAACACCAACTAGAACCATGTTTTCTAATGCCACTCCAGTTGAAAATATAATACCCCTCGGTTTAGTACAAAACAATCCATTCCTGAGCAATGCTCCTCCATACTTAAACATGTATTCCAAATCACCACAGGGAGATATGTTCTCTTCTCCCGGCATGTTCGCTCAACCACAGGGATTCCCTTATGCCCCTACAAATACATATGCTATGCCATATCAACAACCCATTCCACCTCCACCCCCTCAGCAAACACCATCAATGGTCAAAACCTATGCAATAGGAACTTATTCAGAATATTTGAAAGAACCTTTGGACTTCACTATACGAAGCATCATGCTTCCAAGACCTCTCCCTGATCTACCCAAGTACAAAGGAGAGGGAGACCCAAATGCACATATTAAGGCCTATGCCACAACCATTCGAGAACTGCTCCCTTGGGATGGAGTTGTTGCTAAAATATTCCCCAAAACTTTAGAGGGTATCACCCTCGATTGGTATTATAGAATACCTAAAGCCTCAATACATTCATTTAAACAACTCATTTCAGAGTTCATCAAGGCTTTTGACATGAACAAATTGTTGAGAATAGGATCGGGAATTCTTGCATATTAAACAAGAACACAATGAATCTATTGCTCATTTCATCCAAAGATGGCATACAGTCCTCTATTCTTCAGCAAGCACTCCAAACATGGATCAGATGGAACTATGTGATTTATTCCTTCATTCTCTCAGCAGAGAGATAAAGGAAGAAGTCCAGAAGTTCCCACTAAGAACTTATGATGAAGTGCTCGAGAGCTCTCCGAATAGATCAAGCTGCAATAGATAGCGGTCGCAAGACATATGGAACAAATGGGAGGTTAATCATCCCCAACCAAAACACTACGACTTATCCTACTACCACAAACCAATCAATCAAGGACCTAAAATCCTTAACAAAAACCGTGGAGTGACAACAGATGGAGTGACTGATCAAACTAAAAAAGCAAACGTTGTAAATGTTCCACCACCAGTTAACAATCAACGAAACAACAATTTCACCCCAACAATCAACATAGGTGGATTTTAATCATCCCCAACAACAACAACAACAACAACAACAACAAGATCCAGACACAGGGTCCAAGTCAAAACTCAACTAGATATCAAAACCAAAACCAAAGACAACAAACGCAAAACTTTAATCCTAATAGTCAATAGTTTAATCAGAGTTTTGGACCACAACACGTGCCAAACCAACAACCTAGGAATTATAATCCCAACTCGTATTGTGGTTTCCACAAAATTTGAGGCCATGACACTAGGACTTGTCATGATTACAATAAGTTCATGCAACGTTTGCCAGAAGAACAAAGACAACTCTTCATAGATATGTTCTTAATAGATTCTTGTGACACCTATGCCAAATACTTTCACAGGGGCAGTTTCCCCTCAAAACACACCTCTTAAGATCTTCAATGATCCACTTCCAAATCACAATAACAAATAATAAATTAAATCCAAATGGGACAAACAAAGGTGTAATGATAGGAAATAATGATCATGAAGCCTCAACTTCACTAAATCCACCTATCGCACCACAATTAGGAAATCAGCCACGAACCAAGATAGTTGGTCTAGTGGAGTTAGATATTGAGCTGCACATAGAAGCCATAACAAGAGCACACGAGAATATTCTTCTCAACCAAATCCAATCTATCCACTAGAGCCAGATAACATTCAACAAACATTGGTAAAACCCGTGGGTGCTTATGATTTAATTAATGACTTAACAAAGACCTTCTCTCACATCTCCTTTTTGGACTTATTGAAAAACTCTCCTACCCATAGGGCTGCTCTTTTAGAAGCACTAGGTCTAGGTCATTTAATTAACATCACTCCACCTCCCGAAACACAAGTAAACCATATAGACTTCGATATCCACCCTCCAGGCAGCCAAATAGGGATACCGAGTTTATATTCGACATAAACAAAATGCCAACAGATGCTGAAATTACACATAGAGGTGATCCAGCCTTGCATTTACAGGTGTGGGTTTACAATAATTATGTTAAACACGTAATGGTTGATGATGGGGCAGCAGTTAACATTGTCCCCTTCTCTTTCCTTCAAAAGCTAGGATATGGAGAAACAAACTTGTTCCACAACAAGAAATACGCTAAGAGGTTATGATAGCCTTAAAGCTACTTCAATTGGGACTATAATATTACCAGTCACCTTAGGACCCAAGACAATCCTCACCAAGTTTTATATCATAGATCGGGAAACCAACTATAATATGATCCTCGGTTGACCATGGATACATCGCATGAAAGCAATCCCTTCTACGTTATTCCAGGAAATAAGATTCTTACACCTAGGAAAGATATTCGTAGCAAAAGGTGACCCAAAACCATTCGACATACACCTAGCAGACCTGAAGAAAAGACCAGGCGTTCACTCTGAGTTTGAACTCCCAACAAACCAACTTAACAAACCAATCGACTCAAAACCGGAAGAAAAATTAATACCTACAATAGAACTAGAAATTACGAACCTAGTCAAGGGCATCCCAACCCTCAAGGATGAAGCTAACGTTGTAGAAACAGTGTCATTAGGAACTACTACAAAAATTGTCAAATTACTGGAACAAGATCTACCAATTTTCCTACCATTTGATTCCACAGGTATGGGATGTACCCTAGGAGTTGGTTCTCTTCCAGCAGAGGAACTTTGCATGGTAGAAGTAACCAAATAGAAGAAATAGACACAAAGAATGTCCCAACATCCATTTTTCCTAGTAAATATTGGACTCTCCACTTCGATGGAGCTAGATGTCACTATGGAGCCGGGGCAGGTGTGATCTTCACTTCCCCTGAGGGAAAGATCCTACCTTTTGCTTTTAAGTTAAACTTTGAATGTACAAACAATGGCACTGAGTATGAAGCCCTCCTCCTTGGCCTCATCATAGCCAAAAGGATCGGTGTTAATGACATCAGAGTGTTAGGAGACTCATAATTAGTTGCAAACCAAGTCTCTGAAGTATATGAGACTAGAGTTGAGCACTTACAACTCTATAAAACAATGCGGTATTAGATCTAAGCAAAGGATTCAACTTCATATCCATTGAGGCAATCCCACGAGAATAGAACCTTCTCGTAGATTCAATAGCAACCTCAGCTTCACGTTTTACCCCAAGTAATGAGTTGGAAGATACAAGTTTCAAGGTATCACTTCGTACTGAACCATTGGTGAAGAAAATATCAACGAACCCTCTTCTAACACATACAACTGAGAATGAATCTCCTATCTTACATCATGTTGATAGTGATAAAGTCACTCTCGAATATCTAAATGCCTATGCAGAGCTACACCTTGCTCACCCTATAGTTGATCTTTCCCTAATACCACACTCCTCTTCCTACTTTGGAAATCCCATGGTAGAGTCTCCTCCATAAAAGGATCTCGATATCTACGAGATAGAAAATGGAGAAAGCTTGGAACTACCTCCAGCCCCACCTGAATTTGAAGAAGGTAACACTTCTTTGATAGAAGAAACCATTGACATAAACATTGGAATGGAGGAAGAACCAAGAATTTTGAAGTTAGGATCCTCGCTAACTCCGGAAGAAATAGAAATACACACCCAAATCCTCAAAGAACATCAAAAGGCTTTTGCATTTAATTATAAAGAAATGACAGGTATCACACCACAAGTTGTGGTACATAATCTTGTCACTAAACCAGATGTGAAGCCAATTAAACAAAAGTCAAGACCAATGAAGCCAAAAGTGGCTCTCATGGTAAAAGAGGAAGTAG
Organism: Taxus wallichiana var. yunnanensis; assembly: GCA_018340775.1. Classification (NCBI taxonomy): domain Eukaryota; kingdom Viridiplantae; phylum Streptophyta; class Pinopsida; order Cupressales; family Taxaceae; genus Taxus; species Taxus wallichiana. The sequence continues at coordinate 773,229,002 of CM031239.1, read as the reverse complement.
TGAAACTTCTCCAGGTAGGATTCATCAAGCCCATTGACTATTCACAATGGGTGTCTAATATCATTCCCGTCCTCAAAAAGAATGGGAAGATACGCATTTGTATAGATTTTTGGGATATTAACAAAGCTTGTCCCAAGATGATTTCCCATTACCATCCATTGACGTCATCATTGATGCAATAACTGGATTTGAGCTTTTTGTCTCTCATGGATGGGTTCTCGGGATATAATCAAATCAAAATATCTAAACAAGACCAAGCCAAAACCACATTTATAACTCCTTGGGGAACTTATTGTTATGTTGTCATGCCATTTGGTCTTAAGAACACCGGCGCTACGTATCAGCGGCAATGACGTATATATTCCATGATCTTATCCATAAAATTGTGGAATCATATGTGGATGACTTGTTGGCCAAGGCCAAGAAATGCATGTGATCATCCGGAGGTGCTCCGTATCATCCTCTCATGACTAATTGAGTATGGTGTCACATTAAACCCAGAGAAGTGCATTTTTGGTGTAACAGGAGGCAAACTTCTAGGATACATTATATCTTCACGAGGGATTGATGTTGATCCGGCCAAAATACGGGTTGTTCTCAAAATGATCCCACCTTCGGATGAGTCTGGAATCAGGTCATTTCTTGGGAAACTCAGTGCAATCCAAAGGTTCATCCCAGATTTAAGCTTTTCCATTCATCCAATCAATAATTTACTCAAGAAAGATTATAGTATCGATTGGACTGAAGATTGCAATGAGGCCTTTGAAGCAGTTAAGTGCTTCTTGTTGTCACCACCCATGCTAATGCCTCCTAAGCCAGACCGCCCTTTGATCCTATACTCACGAGCCACTCATGTCTCACTTGGCCGCATGCTGGCTCAAGAAGATGATGATAAATGAGAATGCGTGATCTATTTCATTAGCCAAACATTGCTTGATTATGAAACACGTTATACACAGGTAGAAAGAGAATGCCTTGCCATAGTCTTTGCCACAAAACATTTAAGACATTACATGTTAAATCAAGAAACAAGGGTCATTGTGAAGATAGACCATTTACGGACATTCCTCACGCAAGGGTCCTTGTCTAAAAGGCTTGGATGTTTCATAACCCTAATGGGAGAATTTGAGTTAACATTCGTAAACCAAAAATCCATTAAAGGACAAATCATTACAGACTGGTTGGCTAACAATCCACTAGATGGAGGCGAGCTGGTAGATCTAGACTTTCCCGATGAATGTGTATACTTTGTCAAACCAGACCCCCCATCTCTACATGTCCCTGGTATACTGATATTATCAATTTTATCATGGACCATACATATCCAGAAGGTGCCACGCCACAACAAAGAAGGTGGTTACATTATTATCATAGCTAAATATGTTGTTTTAGACCAAGTACTCTATCGTAGAGCCTTCGACAACATGCTTCTAAGATGCGTCGACATAGAAGAATCCAAGAGGATTCTTCATGAATCCCATAGTGGGATATGTGGGGGCCACTTCGGTGGTCACGCCACCGCTCACAAAATACATCGATGGGCTATTTTTGGCCCACTCTCGAACATGATGCGTAGTGGAATTTGTACGCAAGTGCCACAAATGTCAAGAATTCTCTCACGAGATTCACATGCCAACACAATCCCTACGCAACCAATAGTGACTCCGTGGCCCTTCTCCACTTGGGGTCTAGACTTAATAGGGAAATTCTCTCCCTCATCAACCGATGGCCATAATTTTATAATCACAACCATGGAATATTTTACCAAATGGGTGGAGGCCATGCCTCTCACCACTGTACTAGGTTTGGTGATTGCCAAATTCATTTTGAACCAAATTATCTACAGGTATGGTGTCCCACAAGTCATTATCTCAGATAATGGCACATCCTTTAAGAATGACGAGGTTCATGAGTTATGTAGCAAGTTCAAGATAAACCATCACACGGCCTCTCTTTACTACCCTCAAGCCAATGGGCAGGTGAAGCAACAAACAAAACATTGAAAGCTATTCTCCTTAAAATAGTCAAGGAGAATAAATGAGATTGGCATTTAAAACTATATCCAGCCTTGTGGGCCCACCGAAACCTCAATAAGAACACCAACAGAGCAACTCCTTTCTCATTGGTATTCGGGGTAGAAGTAGTTCTCCCACTTGAGGTTGAAATACCCAATCTCCGCATCTCATTACAAGGGATTCTGGATGAAGAAGCTTACAGGGAGGCACGCCTCTCTCAACTAGAGAGCCTTGACGAAGCCAGGTTAAACACCGAACAACGGCATAGAGCCTATGCTGACCGGATGTGCCGGCAGTATAACAAAAAGGTCTATGAGTGAGAAATATATGAAGGAGATCTAGTTCTAAGACTAGACAACCGGATCGATAAGAAAACCGGCGAAGGAAGAAAGTTCCGCCCAAATGGTTGGGCCCATATCGAGTCATGAAAGACTACGGGAATGGTGCATATCTCTTGTGCACACTGGAGGGTGAGGAGTTCAATGAATCAGTCAATTCCTTGCATCTTAAATGATTTTACGCATGAAGCATCGGCACTATTTGTATAATTATATCTACATTACATATTCATTTAGATAGGTTCATTTTGTTCACTCATTTCATAAAATTTGGTGATCAAGGGACTTATTCTTAAGCAATTCATTACAAACTTCTGATAGTATTGGCAGGAGCATTCAAATCATACTTCTTCATTTTCATAACATCATCAACTATTTCAGAATCATTTCATCAATTAAAGCTAGATATGACAAAGTCTTAATGGTAGCCATACCAAGGCCTGCATGCTTGTTCTCACTTTTGGTTTCTTCCTAGGATAGGTGTCTTGCCTATGGTCTATTCTAGAAGCTTCATGGTGTCACATCTATCCCGTATATATCTCTTTGGAAATAAGAACATCCTGACATTTTTCTCAAGTAAGTAAGTCAAATATAGATCAAACAGAAAATTTTACTTTTACACATTTCCTTGCCCTACCAACCTTCGGTGTTGAACTTGCATCTCTTACTAGTGACGTAGGGTTGGGAAAGGATGGGAATGCCTTTACTCACCTATGCCTTGTCCATGGTGATAAGCCCATGCTTCCTACTAGTAGCATGGGGCAAGGTGTAGGGGGTCCGCTTGACAAAAATGTTAAAAGTCATAAGCAAATAGTTCAAACAAACCTTTGAAATCTTGAGTCAAAAAAAAATGAATCAGATGTCCAAAATTCCAAGAGAGTTCAAAACCTTGAAAACCAGATTTTGTCAACCAAGTGGCCATCTACGGATCTAAGTCTGGATAAACTACAAAGCAAGTTACATTCTAAACTATGGAGTCACTTGAGTAAGATAGGTTTGTAGCGTCCTAATTTGGTTCCACCAACTCTTTGTCTATCTCCCATCATTACCATTTCAACACACCTCATAGCTTGTGCCCTTTCTAGCTCTCGGTGGTGAGCCCTCGCATCTTACTAGTTGCATGGAGTTAGGAGTGGGGCAAGTTCATCTACTCATCATACCAGCTCATCATCACATTTTGTCAAAACAATATGAAGTACCGAAAAAATTGCTTATAGAAACTAAAGTTCAAGATCACATAGTGTCCACATCATCATACATCAGCATCACGAAATACAAAAAGAAAACATTTGTGATATTTGTTCTCCATTGCATACATTCTGAAAAGCATATAAAAACAAAAATTTTATAAACATCTAATATACATGTGAAAATGAATCACAAAACTCTAGGTACAAAGAGATCTAGATCCAAAAAGAGATGTATATATATATATATATATATCATATTTATATGTGCCATCATGCACTAGGCATGTAATGAAATCATGCACTAGGCATGGTCAAAATGCTCAATGAGCCCGAAAATACAAAATGGTCGTATAAACAATCTAGCAAGAGTCACTACAAAAAGAGCCAAGTGGCCTCTCAATCCCTATGGATCCCTCAGAAGGCACACGATCACGTCTAGGGACTCCGCTACACCAGCGCTCTAAGTGCACTGAGGGCTCATGATCCCGAATAGTAGCTGTAGCCTCACTATGAGAGTGGCTCCTCCTCATCAAGCGCTCTGCAGTCCTATACCCAGCTAACTCGGTATGGAGGGAGGTCACCATCTTGGCCACATGCCAGATGGGGAAAAAACATCGGTATGCCTACCATGGCTACTGAAGGCTCCCTGCATCCATGGATAGCTCGGCACGAGTCTTCTCCATGGGGAGCATCAGGGTGTCAGTACATACCCGGCAAATCAAGTCTCGCCACTCATCAGCAGTCTCTATAAGCAAAGGAGAAAAAAAATTAGAAAATGATCAAAAGGTGAAACCAAGGATGAACAAAAGAGAGATAACAACTAAGGCAATCCTAGCTAAAAACAAATATCAAAAGAAGAGTGACAACTCACTCGGATCTCCAGGCCTCCAAGAAGGATCTCTAGGATCCACACCTACCACAGATGCCACCACTGACTGATGTCCCCCTCCTACATCTGGGACAACATGGCATCCTACCACGACTCATCCTCTCCACCTAGGTCCTGAGAAAGTAACTCCTCTGAGACTAGAGTCACCCTCTCCATGCTCTGCTCTCCCTCTCGGCCTTGTAAGATCTCCTGAGTGTCATGCCACTCGGGATCGCTATCCTCTTCCCCACCCGACTTGCTGATCTCCATGTCCTCGGTCTCCTCCTCCATCTCTCCCCCTGTGAACTCCTCAGACTCGAGTCTATATCAATGGGGTCATCACTACTATGGGCAGGACCGGCGGTAATCTGAAGTAAAGGTGCCTGAGGAGCACCGGCTCTCTCTCGAGTGTGTACCACCCTCCTGCTGCAATAGGGATGCCAGGAGTAACAACAGTCCAACCCCGGCCTCTAGGACCTCCCCTAGCCTCCCGAACTGATCTGAACACTGGCACCACTGGGGAAGCATGTCAATGTAAGCAAGGCCGAACTGCTGAGGCACTCGATCAAAGGGGTGTGTCTCTACCTTCCCCATCCTGTCCACAAGTTGCTCCTGTAGTAGAGTAGGAAATCAAAGTAAAGGTCTCCTCACCCCACAACCCTGCCATGGCCTGATAAGGTGTGGCCTCCATATCCTCAGTAGTCAGGGAAGCAACTGGCTGGTGGGGTGCTCTAAGCACCATCATCTCTATCCATCTAGCTGCCCTCACGGCCCCGGGATCCTCCACCTCTATGCCTCTCCCATAAGGGATGATGCGCTCATAGACCCAGCTCATAACTAAGGTCGGATGGCTCAGTGACTGTCCCTATAAATCGAACCACCCTGTATAAGTCGTGATAGGTGGTCCCAAGTATATCAGCTCCCCAGGCATAAATCTGACCATGTGCCTCAATCTGTGTGATGATGGGGGCCCAAAGAGAGAAAAGTATCCCCTCCCTTGTCTCCGATCAATCTCAAAGCAAGGATGCCCATAATGGCCTGATGGATCAGAGGGATGGGCAAGCCAGGAATAGAATGGACCTTCACCCCCTTCTTCGAACCAGTGGAGACAACTATGTCTCCCATATAGGTGGCCCACTGAGTCACCTGAGCTCTGGATACTGCTGTATCAAATGAAAGTCTCCTCCCAATAATCGGGACTCCCAAAATGTGGTAGACATCCTCTAGGGTGATAGTCCACTCACCCCTAACACCTGGAAATCGGAAGGTGTTCTGATCTACATCCCAATAAGAAAATAAGTCACATAATATGTGACTGGCAGGTGCAACGTGGGGGACCCGTGCAATCCTCAATATACCTGCCCTCTGAAGAGTATCCTGCTCATCCTGAGAGAGAGCATCTAACACTGCTGGAAGCCAATCACTCTCCCTCTCTCGGCTCCATCTAATGTACTCTTCCTTCTTCTACAAAACACCCAAAAACACACAAAAAGAAGCAAGTTAGCATCAAGATTGCATTAGAAAAATCATTAAAGCAAGTAAGGACACTAAAAATGCAAAAATGAATTCAAACTAGTGTTGTTTTAGCATTCTAAGAGAACCGCCACCCTGAGCAGGGTGGCGGTTCCATAACCACCACCTTGGAAGGCGGCGGTCCTGTAACCACCACCCTGCTCAGGGCGGCGGTCCTGTCCACATTAAAAATGGGTCGCATGCCCTAAAATGCTTTAAAATACAAAAATTTGACCATTTTAGCTAAAACAAAAGCCTACCCATTAGGCGCCCCCTAAGAGACACATTTAAAATTGACATTTCTAAAAATAACCCCCAAGACAAAGATTTCATCATTTTACATTTTGGGTGCAAAAATGTTAAATCAAGAAGAACTAACCTGAGATCTCATAGGTCGATGTTCCACTCACGGAGGCATGATCGCTATCTCACTACGAACGTTTCAACTATACTCTCGTTGAAAACCATCACCATGGGTCCCAGAGCTCAAAAACTATCAAATCGACACATGCGCAAATGAATAGGAAAATGGTCCCGTTATATATATATATATATATATATATATATATATAGTGTTTTGACTCATTTTGAATGCCCCTTTCACAGGTTTAGAGCACCGACGAGGTAAGTTCTCATCCCCACGCAAATGGTAAGTCCTCATTTCATACTAATTTAGTATTTATTTTTCGATTTATTTTATCTATCTGCACTTGAGTCCTCTTTCCATTTTGCAGGTAGCAGGAACTCGGATGGTGAAATTTCGACACACGGGCATGTCAGGTATAATTTCTAGCTTCCCATTTTGGGACCGCCATACTCGGACCCACCATTTTACACCTCTTCATGGTTAAAACACTTCTCCGAGGGGGCAATATGTACGTACCCAAAATTAGGGTACTGTGCTTGCGAACGATGTCACACATGCCCCAATGATGATACAGGTCACCTCGCAAGGTGTTCGGATCCAGAGAAGCTCACGAAGTATATGTTAGCATCCCAAATGCTTTATCCAAGTTCCTTGTGCTTTGTTTTATCCCTCACCCCCCTTTTTAACGCCTTTTTCCCTTTAGTGATGAAACCGCCACCCCCGCTGCGGGGTGCGGGCTAGGTGGCGGTCCTTCACGCATTTTCCAGCACGCTCCTTTGATCACGACTTGCGTAATTTTTCAACTTTCACCAGCTTTTCTCAACCGCCTTGCTCATATTAATGTTTTATGTCCCTTGGAATAGTGTTTCTTCATTGTTTAATGGTAAAAGAGTTCTAATGGGAATTACCTTTGGGTGAATGTGAAATCTATAAGTATCCAACTTGTTTTCAAGCAAATGGCCCCTCAACTTCTCATTTCCATTGTTTAGTCTTTCAATTTCTTGTTTAGAGCTCATTTTGTTTTCATGTTTGCATCCATGCTAGTTTTCCTTTGTTGTTAGAAGCCATTCGATCTTCTTGCTTCAGTCTTGTTCATTGTTGTTCATACAAATTAGTTTAGAGCAGAAGTAGTGTCATTTGTAGATTGAATCCATTAGAGTTGCAGGTTGTGTTCTTCATAGAAGGTAGATTCTAGAATCTCTCGGTACACTTGTGTTGTATTCCCGTAATAAATCCCACTAGGAATTGCATACGCCAAGCTCTATCACTGCGCTTGTCCCTCTCCTACTCGCATTATATTCGGTCTATATCCAAAGCTTCCATTGTTCAAAATACCTTCTTCTGTTGATGCTAGCATATACACGCTCTTCTGACTCACGTGAACATGAAGGAATGAGGAGATCATTCTGAGGGGACAAAATCATACACTACTAGATTCACCACTATTCTGCAAATTCCAGGTTTTATCTCAAAAGTTCTAGTTAAAACATATCAAATAGAGTAGTGAAATATTTCATTTCAGTTAAGTTTCATTTTTGATATTGCCAGGGAAGCTGTGGGGATTGATAGTTTCTAAGAAACTATGATTCATTCCTCACTTCTGAGGTAGGATCGAGAATCTTTCAATTAAGTTAATCAGCTATCTAGTTATTTAGGATAAAACTCACAACTACACAGGCAAGTAGCTACACCAGGGCTACCTTGTTTGTTTTAATTTTTTTATTAGATTAGTTGTCATTTTCTGAATGTATTAGATTAGTTTCTCTTTCAATTCTATTCAAAATTCTATCAAAAATACAAAAATAGAGGAATATATATATATGTTGTAGATATATCTTGCATAGTTAGTTTATTTCATTTCAGTTAGGCTTATATTGATCTTGTATGACAATCACGGGACCTAGGGAGCCCAGGAATACATTTTTTGAGCCAATCATGCCTCAACCAAATATTGTTGCAGCAATAACTAACATAGATCAAAATCTCAGAATTCAGGTCTTCCGAGCAACAACAGACCTACAAGAAATCAGCACATAGCTAAGAGTATTAAACATAGAAGACAACAAAGCACACACATTCTGGTCAAATCAGAAAAATTATAGACTGCCTTGATAGATATTTATATGACATAGAAGGACCTGAAAGAGAGAAAACATTCGGTTGTGATCCACTAGTCCCACAGCCAGACGCAGGAGACCTCCTCATTGATATAGACACTAGCTTACATATCCAAGTTGCCAGAACACCTGTTAGGTACTCCAAGAAAATCGTGCAACTTCTAGTTCTAAATGTAGAGGCCAAAAAGGCATACGACTACTGGATACTTGGACTAAGGGGTTGACTCTTCATATGACCATAGGAGGTCCACAACAACCACGAACTTACGGTTGTGATCCATAGGTCCCACAACCCAATGGGCCTACAAATCAATCCAACATTGATGTTGGTTTGCAAACATTAGTGTTTAGGTCCTCTCCACTTCCACCAGACATTATCACACAACTATCATTATTAAACGTAGCAGCCAATCAAGCTAAAGATTTCTAGACTAGACCAGAGAATCATCCATAAAGCACCAAAAGATCCACTACACATTTAGCCATTCCATTTTCATGACCTTGTCGGGAGATATATACGAAGCACCCATAGGTCATCTTCCACGTATTCCATAACCCATAGATCGGATCATGGCAGAGCTCGATATTGATTGGAGCCTTCGAGCAGCTATCCTCACCGAATGATCTATCACACCGGTTCAGGTTAGGAGGGCCTTCTTTGCCTTAGATTCACAGATCCCGCTATTGCGTGTTGAAGACATAAGATTACCTAACTAGCTTATTTGTAGATTCTCATGCTCGCATGTCACTTTTCCATCGTACAATTTCAGTCACCCAATGGTAACCACTTGTCCTTCATGACATAACTTGATACACTGATGGAAAGTTGATGGAATGGCCTACATGGCATGAATCCATGGGCACCCCAAGAGCATGTTATATGGAAGGTCTAAGTCAAGGACATGAAATGTCGTGTCATGACAAGTAGGGCCTACTTCCATGGGAACTACTATAGTACCCACTTGATTCTCGTTCTTCATTTTCGTAAGTTGTGATCGTGATAGTCTTAGCTCCTAGATCTATTTCTGAATGGCCTAGCTGCTTAACCAGCTTTAAAGTGCAAATGTTTAGACTAGATCCACCATCCACAAGTACCCTCTTGATTTTGTGACGGGTAACCACCACTTCTAGATATAAGGGTAAGTTATGTTCTAGGTTATTAAGTGGGATTACATTGTGATCATGTTAATCAAAAGGGTTAAGTACCAGTGTGATTTTGTTAAGTTATTAAGTTAGATATTTGTATATTTCTGTAGATCTAATATTTTAACATTTCATGATATTTTCAAAACCTTGCAAAATTCAAGTCAAAGATCGAAAATCAGCTTTCTAAATTGACCCACTTTTATCCTTATTAATCTTTGTCAGAAAACCACAATTGGTTGTTATTAAAGAGGGTAAAATTTAAATATTAAAAAAATTACATGTTGCTGAATTTTTCCAAAAAAATCATAAAATCAGCAAGTACAAACAAAAGATTGTTGTAAATCTGCTCTTAATTGTTGCAGATTTGAATGGATACTGTTGGTGGGTGAACAATTTACTCATGGTAGAAGAGCTCGTGGAGAAGTTGATCCAATATTTGATCTACTTCAAAGGCACAATTTCAGTATCACTCCATGATTCACATCACTAAGTTCAATGGATCAATCACCAGAAGTGCCTCACCTCCATGAAAGAGCTAGATTTCACAAGGTGCCTCGACATCAATTTGCAGTGCTCTTTTTCTAAGTGGAACCACACTCCCTGCTCGTGTTCTCTTTCCCACTTTTCAAATGGTGATAAATCTACCTATACCATGGGGAAACGCCATGGGTCCTCTAGCACTGCCATATCCAGTCAACCCCCTCCCTCACGGAAATCACAAGAATTTCCCAAAGCTTGATGGGATCGAAATCAAAGCACAGACGCGCATATAGCTACATTTATTATGTCATGTAGTATTCTGGACGTGACTCATGAAGATGTATCTGTTCGTCTCTTTCTTGAGACCTTGCAAGGGCCTGCATCAGAATGGTTCCAACATTTACCAGCCGATCCATCACTAGTTGGGCCACATTACGAACTGCATTTGAAGACAGTACAAAGCCTTCAAAAGACGCATTTGCGTTATTGTCACAAATCACTCACATGAAGAAGGAGGCCAATGAAACCATGCGTGATTTTATCACCCAATTCAATTCACTAATCAATCGTGTGCCGCTTGCCATGTTGCCAACATTAGAGAATCAAAAGTGTTTCTTTGTGAATGTAATGAGTTTGAGAGTAAGTTTCTTACTTTTACAAGAACAAATACCAACCTTGGTTCTTGCTCAAGCTGCGGCCATTTGGATAGAAGACAACCTTCTTATATCTGGTGAGTTAAGACGAGAGTCGTCAAAGTCTAAAGCTTCAACTTCTTCTCAAGCTACCTCATCAGATCTAGCATTCCAAAGATGGCGAATGATTTGCTCTCATTGAAGAAGCAATTAACTCAAGCATCGTCTACTACTCCTTACCGGGATATCCCACAGAAGAACTTCACTCCCAACAACACCCCCAAAGGCTGCTTTTTCCTGCTTCTTCTCCAAGGTTCACAATTGAAGCTCCTCTGGTTAATTCTTTGGTTGAAATCAAACAAGATGATACAAATTATGAAGAACCTTTGTCGCAAGATGAAGATGATCAAGATGTCGGTGAACCGACTAGCGACTCTACTATTGGGTATATGGAATTTGAAGACGATGAGTCTAATGAAGAAGAGGGTACCCAAAGGTATGCGAAAGAGACAATCATACACAATTTTCACTCGCTCGCAAGGAAAAGAAGCAAAGGTTGCTGCTGAAAAACAAAAGGAAAAGGTTGTGGTAGCTCCACCGCCAACGATCGCTAAAAGAGGTAATCCCCTTCCTACTCAACCTCTTGTTAAACCTTTTGTAAAGAAATATTTTCCTCCCATTTCTCCTCCAAATCAGCCTTCCCCCAATTCCATAAATACCAGTAATCCTCCTCCACAAACACGAAATGAAGGACTCATTCCTTCATTAGCGCAACCCTTGGTCGCATTCGATATAATTGATCATGCCAAAAATACCAAGATCCAAATGTCTGAGGTTGAATACCTTCAATCTAACCCAGAGCAGCTTGTAAGATTAAATAAGTATATCTAGAGCCAAGGTTGTCATCCTTCCTCCCATTTCTCCAAAAGGAATTATTCCCATGCCTCCAACGTCTCACGTAAACGTTGCCTCGACCTCCACATCGGTGAAAATTGAGTCTTTTTACCTATCTCTCCTGATCAATGGTCATAAACTAAGTAACTATATAATTGATTCTGGAGCTTCTAATAATGTTATGCCGGCGATAGGTTATCAATGCTTTGGGCCTCACGCTTACTAAACCTTTTGGTAGATGCTACTCCATGGAAACCAAGAAAGTACCATTGATTGGTTAGATCAAGGATGCGCAATTTGCATTCACGGCATTTCCTGAAAAAAAGTTAAAAATGACTATCCTTGTAGCTGATATTCCAGCAGCCTATGGGATATTTCTAGGGAGGGTCTTCTATAAAGAAGTTGGTGGGGAAATTCATATGGACTAGTCCAAATCCATGATCCTTGTCAAAGGAGTGATCCAGATGTTGGAACCAGAGACACAAAAGAAATATCTAATCACCAACTCTGATGACCCTAAGGCTCATATTCTTTTCGAATCATTAGGAATGGGAAACTACTTCTTGTCCATCGACTTAGATAAAATGGATGTTCTCATCCAAGAAGAGGATCTCAACAAAGTGTGGACGTTGCAGTTTGATGGCAGTTGTGCAATGAGTGGATGCGGTCTTTGGGGCTATTCTAATATCTCTTGAGGAGGAGATTTTCCATTTTCTTTCAAGTTATAATTCTTCAATACGAATAACACCACCGAGTATGAATCCTTGTTACTTGGCATGCAATCTACAAAAGAGAAGGGAATCAAGAATCTAAAAGTACAAGGTGATGTTGAGCTAATTTTCAATCAGGTAAAAGGGATATATCAAGTAAAGAATGACCGGCTCAGACACTACCGCAATGCAGTATGGGATAGCATCGAGGAGTTTGACACTTTCTCAATCAAAGCAGTCCCGTGAGCTCAAAATGACATGGCTGATTCATTGGTTGTCTCAGCATCTCTCATGCTCCCTCACCCAGGGTTAAAAATAGATACATATACCATTGAGGTGGTTTTTCACCCGAGTGTGCTAGATAATTCACAACACTTGCAGGTATTCAATGATGACAACCATATTATTTCTTTTCTAGAGAAAGCCGACAGCTTTCAAAGAGCTTCATTTTGATGGATCAACTTCTGCATGTCATGAGTCTCTCACCGGTCAAGCACATGAATCTGAAAAAGAAACAGTGATACAGACTCAAAGGAAATAAGATTCTGAAAGGTTTAGTTTCCTTAGAATGACTATTTGATAATCATGACCATTTTGTTAAGAAAAAGTGACAGGATGATCCTTCCTCTTCTCTGGAAACTGAATCATCAAATCTGGTACTATGGAACATCCTCATTCCGTGAACATTGGGAAGTGTTGTACGCCCAAAGAGAAATGAAAATTTGTCAAGTTGTTGAAAAAGTACATGGATGTATTAGCATGGTCTTATGCTGATCTCAAGTCTTTCAAGCCAAAGGACATTCAACATGACATCCCGCTCAAGGATGACGTTAAGCCTTTTCATCAAAAGTAAAGGCATTACAACCCCAAAATCTTAGGTACCATCTAGGCCAAAATTCAGAAGATGTTGGATGCAAGAATTATTTTTCCAATTCATCATAGTACCTGGGTTACAAATATTGTACCATGCGGAAGAAGAATGGCGAGATACGCATATGCGTAGACTTTCACAACTTGAACCAGTCATCCTTAAAGGATAACTATCCACTATCTGATAATGGATCAAGTGCTACAAGCGATAACTTGATTCAGAAATTTTATTTATCTTTGGACGGTTTTTCAACTACAATCAAATTCGAGTCACGCCTGAATATCAGTTTAAAACAACATTCACCACTCCTTGGGGTACCTTCGCCTATAACAGAATGCCATTCGATTTGATCAACGTCGGTGCCACCTTCCAACAAGCAATGGACTTTACATTCAAAGGTATGATGGGAAAGGTCATCATGGTTTACCTAGATGATCTGACCATGTTCTCCAAAAAATGAATTGATCACTGCAATCATTTAGAGCAAGTCTTGATCAGATGCCGAGAGCATAGGATTTCACTAAATCCCAAGAAGTCAGTTTTTGGGATCACTAAAGGAAAGCTGCTAGGACATGTCATCAGTAGAGAGGGAACTAAGATAGATGTCGAAAGATTCAAGGTTATTTACAGAGCCTCACGTTGCCTACAAGAAAGCCTAGTGTTCACTCTTTCTTCGAAAAGGTAAATTTTCTCAGGCGCTTTATTCCCGATTTTCTACGAAAAGACTCGTCATATATCTAAAATAATGAAAGGATCCTAAACCTTCCAATGGAGTGAGGAAGGCAAGGCATCATTCGAAGACATAAAGACTTCGGTCACTCACACCTTTAGTTACAGTGTGTCGACTTGAAGAAAGACTTCATCATGTACAATTATGCGTTCACGCATACTATATCAGCTATCTTAATGCAAAAGAACTCCGAGGATATTGAATCCTCCATTGCTTTCATGAGCTCTCCTCTTAAGCCTCATGAACTAAAGATGTCACAATTGGAAAAGCATGCCTTCGCCGTGGTAAAAGCAGTCAAAAATTTCCGCTACTACATTCTAAATTCTCATACAGTAGTGTTGGTTCCAGACATAGCTGTTAAGTCTATCCTGACTCAACAAGAGTTAGGGAGCTTACGAGGAATTAGATCATAAAGGTCCAAGAATATGATCTAGACATCAGACCAACCAAGTTGGTAAGGGGTAAGGGCTTGTGTCAGCTAATGGCTGAAAATAAAGACTCAGAGGTACCTGAAGAGAAAGTTGCTCATGTTGATGAAGAACAAAGTGAACTGGAGAAAGCGATTCTTTACCCATGGTTCTGTTTGTCGCAACCAACGACGAATGGTATTCTGACATCACATTCTTTCTCACCTATGGAGAGTGCCCAACTCATCTAACCACTAAAGAAAAGTGAGCGGTAAAGCTCAGAGCCGCAAGATATGTCATATGGGATGATGGATTGTACAAACGTGGAATTGATGGCATTTTTCTACGATGTGTTGATAAGCCGCAATAGATAAAATTGTTGGAGATTTTTCATGACTCAGCCTACGGTGGTCACTTCTCCTCATCCATGATGGCACATAAAATCATTCGGGCTAGGTACTATTGGCCGATGCTATTTCAAGATGTAGCCACCTGGGTAGCAAAATGTGAACTTTGTCAACAGTTCATTGGCAAACCAAAGTTGGCTGCATTTCTCCTCAGGCCCGTCATCATCGACAAACCATTCAGACAATGGGGAATTGATTTCATTGGAGCACTCAATTCTTAATCGAGTTCTGGACATAGTTACATCCTAACAAAGAATGGATTACTTCACGAAATGGGTGGAGGCTATACCTGTCAAACATGCCACTTCTGAAGTTGTTTGCAATTTCATCAAGGAAAATATTATCATGAGATTTGGCATCCCACATAAAATCATTGTTGATGACGCTTCCAACTTCTCTTCACATGAAGTTATTGGTTTTTGCTATGATACGGATAACCTTGGCTCATGCTTCGATTACTATCCTCAAGGAAATGGTTAGTCAAAATCTAGTAACAAGAAACTCTAGTAACTATCATACGAAAGCTAGTTGATGAAAATCAGCGGTCTTGGCACAAGTCATTATATGACGCTTTGTGGGTGGATCGTATCACTCCAAAGAGATCTCTCGGCATGTCACCTTTCTAGGTGTTGTATGGGACCGATGCTAAAATCCCTATCTCCATAGAACTTCCTACTCTATGCTTGGCTCGAGCAATCGAAGATGAAAATTTTCAGAGTTCTCTGAAAAGAGGATTATGTACCTGATGGAACTTGAAGAAAAGTGAGTGAAAGTGGTCGACAAGATCACTGAACATCAGAATCAAGTCAAGAGGTTGTTCAACAAGAAAGCTAGGCAGAGAGATTTCCAAGTAGGGGATCTTGTCCTTCTATGGGACAAATGAAGAGAACCGAAAGGTATGCACGGGAAGTTTGAATCTCTTTGGAGAGGACCATACAAGATTAAGCAGCTCAATGGAGAGAATAGTTTCTATCTCTCATACTTGGATGGAACCGAACTCCCACTTCCCTATAGCGGCAAACACCTGAAGATCTTTAGGAAGTAGAGCTTGCTCTCTTCTTTGTACATTTTGCTTTCATTGTGTGTTTGCTTTCGTTGTGTGTTTGCTTCATGTTTTTGTGTGTTCCCTTTCTTCCCTTTTGGTCACCCTTGTTTTTGACTCTCTGTAACCCAATGGATAGGCACATGAAACCTAGGATTCTCTACCCTTAAGTTTCACTTAAAGATAGTCCCTAGAAAGAGCCAGTTGTTATCCTGTAAAATTGACAAGGGCAATTTTGCAGATAACCATACCAAAATTTCATTTTGGTCCCCTGAAGAAGTCTGACAACATTCAAAATGGCCTAAAACTCCCTTCCGAAATCAAGTTTTAAGAACTTAGCCATTTTCACCTTTTTTGAACTGGGCGCAAGAAATGTTGTGTCGACACCATGAGATGTGCACCCTTAGAAAATCCTTTGGCACCCAAAATAACATGTCAACATCAATGAAGTTGTGCCCCTTTGGCGTAGGAAATGACATGTCAACATCATTAAACATGCACCTAGAATGTGTGCTAAGGTGCTGAAAGCATCATGTCAACATAGAAAAATGTGCACCTAAGGCGCAAGAAATTTTGTGTTGACATCACGAAATGTGCACTAAGGCACTGGAAGAGTGGTGTCGACATCAATGAAGCTATGCTAAGGCACCCTTTTTGTCATGTCGACACTCTAAAAGCTGTGCCAAAGAAAGTTGGTGAAATAATTAATGCCAAATTTTCTATATATAGGCGCTCAACACCTGTCATTTTCACGAATTGAAAATTGTGAAAAGTATTTCTCTGTCATTAGCTATCCTTGTCACCCCGCGTGTCATTTTTCAAGCTTGTGGACCCCAACATCATCCTTCATCCTTTATAAAACTGGGTAAGTGGCTTCTATCATCCTTGTGTTGTTATGGCTTTTGTTTCTTGGTTATTGTTAGGTTTTAGGGTTGTTATAAATCTAAAAAGGTTAAATCTAAAAATGAAAAATCTAACAATCCATAAACCATCTGAAGCCCCTTTTCCTCTCCTTCCAGATCTACAAATCTGGAAGGCCCCTACCTCTGAAAAAAACCTAAAACCATGTTCCCTACTTATTATCTTGTTACAAAACCCTCTCTTTACCATTTGAAGAAACCAAAAGAGAGAAGAAATCTAAGAAGTTGTAAGAAATCATGGAAAGCCTCGGCGCACTATTTTTCCCTATTGCACCTCTCATAGTCGCACCTTGGCACACTATCCTTACTTGTTGCACAACCTAAACCCGCACCAGTTAAATACACTTAGCAGCTTTTACAAGGGCATAGGCACACCCTGCACAACATCAACATAGGATGTTGTGTACTCAAAACCTATGCCAAGTAGTTTTCCTTTGGCGCATTGATCTCCTTTGCAACATATTCCGAAATTACACCTTGGGAACACTTAAAAGCCATGCAACACCATCTTTTCAGCACCCAACTAAAGCAAATTTTCTAAGGTGCAGGTGCATCATCCTTAACATCAACATGCCATGTTTTGTATTGCAAAACTACGCCCCGCGCCTTTCTCCTTAGCACTAAAACCTTTTGTGCAACACTCCTCAAAAGTGTGCCCTTTATAAACTAAGTGCAAATTTTCTCTTGTCAACATAGGAATACCTTTTTCCATGTCAACATCCCCAAAAGTGTGCCCAGCCTTTTTAAGCCTCTGCAACATGTTGTGAACTTGCGCCTTGCACCCTAAGCCTTATAATTTCTCATTCTTCTTTCTACAAGATTTTATTATGAATAACATGACGGTTGACATGGCTCTTCTATGTTGGACCTCCTTGATTCTCCTTGCAGAACAACAACAGCCATCCTCGAGCTCACACATGTCTTCATCAAGCAAAAATCCAACCAAGTCTAAAGGAAAAGCAAAGTTGACAGAACAAGAGATGAAGTACAAATATCAAAAAGTTAGGATGCCTGACTCATATGCAGAGAGTGATCTCGACATCAGAGACTCTGAGCTTGGGCATATTGATATGGAAGACTTCTAGGTGAGAACCAACCAGAAACTAGTGGCCCCTGGATGAACAAACTGGTGGGCAGTGGATTGCACTTTGCAGCTGGGCTGCCAGTAAGTGTTGTAAATAACGAGTTCATCATGTTGGTGGCTCAATGCTATAACAAGGACACAAGATGTGTCGAAGATAAGGAAGGAAAGATGATCATCGACCTCACATCTCATCATTTGAAATAACCCTGGGCATTCCTCATCACAGGCAATATGTCGCCATAAGCCTAGAAGACTGCAAGAAGGCATGGGACGACAATGAGGATAAATGCATGCAAATGATGAATAAACTCTATCTTAAGAAAAAAAAATCCGGTGAGCAGATGGCCACAGACCATCCACCGTAGTGACTTCAATGAGGAACTGAGTGATACAATCACCTTCCTGAACAGAGTGTTTGGGCTTCCTGATGCCCATTATTTCCATAAATGGATGTTGAGGTACTTAGAGACCATGAGCAAGAATGTGCCTAATCAGCATTTTGGTTGGGAGAAATCATCAATGACACCATCTCCCAACAACTTCAATAGGTCCTCACAATTGGGAAGTTCTATATGAATTCCTACGTTGTATATGTTGCAGCATCAGTGAGAGATTTCGTAGGCCTGGCTCGAAATGGGGTATGGCCCCAGGTCAAAATATATGAATACTAACCAAAGCTCAAGATTGATAATACATCCCCAGGTTCTCAAAAATCAATGACGCCTTCTTCTATGAGGTGATCTGCCTGTTGAGGCCGAATATGAGACATGGTCGAACTAGCCCAAGTGTGATCACTATCACAAAGAAGTGGGGAGCATTGTTCACATATTTCCCCACATTCACATATCTCGGGCAATGAATTTTGAGGGTGAACTAACAAAGATACCAAGGTATGTAGGGCCCAAGCTAATTCTCTTGGAGTTGTCAAGGCAACTAATCACATACCATGAGAAATGCATGAAGAGAAAGAAGGAGGAACTCCATTCCCCCTTACAGTGGGCCGATACACCTACACCACACTGGCCAAAGCACGGGAAATGTATGCCGAGCTTGAATTGTTGAATCTAAAGCACAACTTCCTAGCCAGGCCTACCTTTGATTGCCAGAGTTTCCTCCCAAAGGCAAAAATTGATCCTATCCATGTTCCTGAGATCGAGGACATCTACATCGACTTGACACATGAAATAGATATCAGGTGAAAGGATCACTCCTGGCTGGCTCTGGAGGAAATCATTCATTATGGCGTAGCCATCGTTCCAAAAGGATTCCAAGAACCTGATCAAGAAATTGATCAAGTTTACCTTGACATGGATGGGGATGATTGGCCATTCACAGAGATCGACAGAGCCAAGGCACCAAAGACCATTCAGGAAAGGGTCAAACCCACGTTGTAGCACACACCGAACATTGGTGCAAATAAAATGGTCTCACCTACCTCGAGGTAGATTTTACTACTTCTCCTTTAGGTAGAGCACCTCCAAGAATGGCCCAAGTACTGAAAGGAAAAGGAAAGATAAGGAGGGAGAACCAAAAAACAAGAAGAAACTCCTGAAATCCCTCCTACTGCTTCTGAGAAGCAAGTGGTTGACCTGGTGTCTCTAGGTAAAGAAGAAGAGACCATCAAAGTTTTAATGGATACATCCACTTAGGATGTGGTCACAACTACAACTACTGAGGTACCCACCATTCCTTCTTCCGCTCCTTCTCCTCCCCCTGTCGTTGAATCATCTATTCCAATGGATGTTTCTTCTTCTCTTCCTTCCTCCCTTCCATCTCCCACCTCTTCCATCTTCTCCTCTCTTACGGATCTATCGCCAATTTTTCCCTCCATCCCATTACATATCCCTTCCACTCCATGTCCTTTTCTTCCCCGGTAGTAACTCTAGGCCCTTCCCGGTAGTAAATCTAGGCCCTACAAGCGCAGTTGTTGACTCCTTTTCGATGCCATCACCAAGCATCTCAATGTTCTTCCCTGTGGCATCTTTAGTTCTTCCCCTTTCACTCCCGTTTCTTCTTCTATTTCCTCTACTCCCTCTCCCATAAGTCTAAGTTGGATCTCTGACCATCTGGGTCAACTCAAGAGAAAGGTTCCCATAGCACCCATGGACTTCTCTATCATTCCAAAGAAGGGACCCAAGAAGTAAAAATCTATAACTCACTTCTCTAAGAGCATTTCAAGAGAGAGAGAGTCATGGAGATTACATATCCGGATCCCACCAAAGAAAAGAAAGATATGTCTCCTACAGACTTTACAGTGACCCAAGTCATGATGGGAACCTCATCTAAGAGCCTACAAGGAGAGGCCTTGTCTGCAGTAGATGCCCTCTGTAAGAAACTTCAAGAAGCAAAGGAGGAGAAGAGGATACTCAAGGAACAAAACAAACATCTTCTCCAAGCATTGTAAAGAATGGGCAATGCTCCTCCTATGACTACCACCAAGCCTACTGAAGTTCTCAGTCAGGATAAGATAAATGAATACGCTAAGATTGGTGAACAAGGTGCGACAATATCCTCTTGGATAGAGTAAATCCTCAGAGATAGTGAGGAAATAATCAAGAAATTCACAGGACTCTACCAGGATATAGATCAGGAAAATAAGGAGCTACAAGCAGTAGTAGGATCCCTCTCCGAGGAGTTGGACAATGCCATATTACAACATGAAACATTTCAAGCAATGGTCAACTCGCTCACCGACAACCTATTAAAGGTCGGTGTCATCGATCACCCGCGAGCACATAACAAATCTCTCATCGCTTTAGATTATCGGGTTGATCAAATGGAATATATCCTAGAGAGGATAGATAAAATCAAGGACGAAGCCCTAGATGTAAAATACAACATGGAGTAGATGGTTACAAAGATGTCTCCAGGGATGCTCAGTGAATCATTCACCTTGAGGGAGGCAGACGATACAATCCAGCTCTTCAAGGCTATCGTAACCCAAGGTTTGGCACCAGAGGTCACTTTTGACCGAGAATCAATCAATAACCTTCTAGCTTGCCATGATTTCATTGGATTCTTGATTGAGGCATGTGAAGAGTATACCGGGCTACCTGACAAGCTCAAGACTGAAAAAGAAACTTGTGAAGTTATTGGCGACCATTTCAAGGGTCTAGATCATAATCAACTTCAAACAATGATCAACAAGTTTATGGAATACCGAGCTCAGTGTCACATCACCTCTCCCGATCAAAAGCAAGACATTCCATTTAAGCCAAGAGATGATGAGGAGTAGTTTCTCTCATATGTATGCTTTGATCAATTTTGTAAAAAATTATCTAAAAAGTATGTTGGCATTTACGATGACATCATCCATGTTGCATCATGGGATGTTGCCATCCAAAAACTTGCCCAAAGTCAACTTTTGAATTTTTAGATATTTTGTAAGTAGTTGGTTTTTTTTTTTGTCCTCTTCCCTCCTCTTCTTCTATAAATACTGGAATACTTGTTGTATTCCAGGTGGACATTTTTTTGTATGAAAAAGGAAGTGAAGAGAGAAAGAATTTTTGCCTTCTTGTAATGAAAGAGATATTAATACATATGTTCGAATTTGTGCTCAATATATGTGTTATTTGCATCAGATCTTTCTTAAGTTAGATCTATGTTTCTATTCTATTGGATTCATTCTTATTATCATCATATGTTCATCAGTATTGCTTTATTTGTTTATGCAAGTAAGTTTGGCTCTGTTTACTACCAGCCCAAAGCATAAACCCTCCGACCTTTCTGTCTTGGAATTCATTTCTTTTCTCCCTTCAGATCTACCTTCCTCTGTTCCTTCCCTCTTACCTTTCGTTCACATGATTGGAACTACATCTACCGGGATGAGATCCTAAACCCCCGAAGTTAGAATAGTGTAGATTTGCACATATTCCTACTTGATAGAATAGCGATAAACTAGTTTTTCTTTGTTGTCTCAAAGAGGGGTTATGCCCTACACACTATTGGCCTATTTCCCCACGAATTGTCTAACTGACATATTTTCAAACCAAAAGATCAAAATTAATATGATCATTGGAGTCTAGGCACGCAATCATGGATTGAAGGTTTATGGGATCTACATCTGTAGAAACTCCTAAATTTTGTAATGTTTTATACAATATGTTATTGTGGATAGTAGAGATTTTTAGGATATTAAGAATAGATATCCTAGAAGGTGTCTTCTCTAACTGATCTATCAAATTATACTGACCCTCCTGAGGGATAGGCATAGGATCTGGTATGATTAAACGAGAACATCTTGTCCCTACTACGTAATTCTTTTCTAAAATCCTGATAGTGTTGACCTGTTCATTAGATGAGTGAATACATACTATGAGAGAATCAAAGGGACTATCATTAGTATGGTAAACATAAGTGGCAGTTTTATAGTCATTGGAGGTTTTCCCGTGATCTAGCTTCCTTTTCTTTTTATCTGCATGATTAGGAAAAGGCTCTTTGTAGATATCCATTTTCTCATTTTGAATTTGTCCTGATTCAGGGGGAGAATCTATGGTGATCTTACCCTCTTCAATGAGGTCTTATATGTAATGGCATAGTCTCAAAACCTATTTTTCTTGTGTCCTTTAGCATGGTAGAATTCATAGTACTCATCGGCCTTGAACCAAATAGGTTTTGGTGCATCCTCTGGGTATGGTATTGTCGTAGTTAGATATTCCACCATTTTTGCATCATCTAATTGTTTTAGTATAGCAGATAAGGAATCCGTAAATGACATAAATGTACGTTTAGTAGTTGCTTTGGGATGAGGTCCTTGTAAAAGATTTAAGAGCGGGTATGTCTCATGCGGCTTGGACTCGCTTGGATTTTGTAATGCCATCGTCGATGACATGTTTGTTCTTATTGAAGAATTTTGGTTTGTCTATGGATTTGGCTTCATGTTTGTCTTTAATGGCAGACTTAAGTGTTCCCTTCACAATGAGGTATTTCTTGATTTGACCACCTTTCTCTATGACCTCTTCAAAGTTTGAGCCACAGTGCATTTGTAAATGAAAGGCTATTTTTGGGTTTAAGTTAGGAACAAATATTCTCACTAGCTATTTTTCCGGTAATGCCCAAGGGAAACGACTTGCTAACCCTCATCATCGTTGTAAAAATCCTGAAAAAAATATCATTCGGTTTTTATTTTACATTGCATAGATCATTCATTATGATGTCACTTACCATATTATAGGAGTAATGTCGTACAAATTTTTCCACTAATGTGGGACACATTATAATGGATCCCTTGGGTGTGCTATAAAACCATTCCAATCCCATGGCCCCTAGGCTGCGAGGGAAAAGTTGTATTAAGAAATTATCACTGTATGGGACCTCCTGACAAGCCACATAAAAGTTTTTTATGTGATCACGAGGATAAATTTTGCATTTATACTTAT
This sequence comes from Taxus wallichiana var. yunnanensis, assembly GCA_018340775.1. Lineage (NCBI taxonomy): Eukaryota > Viridiplantae > Streptophyta > Pinopsida > Cupressales > Taxaceae > Taxus > Taxus wallichiana. Next base: position 773,205,894 of record CM031239.1, on the reverse strand, counting down.
CAAACTTGGGAGCGATAAAGTGTTATGGGAAGGGTTCCTATAACATGTCCTTATTGAAGGGATAAGGGCATAACTCCTCATACAAGTATTTCCTGATATGGCCCACATTTCCCTCTTGTAGGGTAGTAAGTGTGTCTTTCATTGATTGTAACTTGTTTTGAATGAGTTGTTCTTTAGTAGGTGACATCAGTCCTTATGGCTTAGCCACCTTAAAGGTAGTGTCAGTGTATGGATCAAAGTGAAACTTGCTAGGTTTCATTTTATCTTTTCTTTGTACATGTTTCTTCTTGAAGAGCCTAGGTTTGCTAATTTCTGGCTCAATTTCAAGATCTATTTTTGAAGGATCTCCTCTTCAACTAGAGGGTCCTCTTCTTCATCGAATTTGGGAGGAGGTAAAGCTTTATGCTCAATTTTCACTTTACGTGAAGCTTTGTAGTGAGGTCTTCGTGATGGGTCCCCTTTGACAGTGGCATGATGTTGCCCCGAAGTGGAAGCGTATCCCACATCAAAAGGGTTATCTATGTCTAAGAGGAACCTTTATTCTCCTAGTTTAGGGTTAATGACCTTAGTTTCTCGCTTCACACTCTTATGAAAGTTTAGCTCTTAATTCCAAGACTTTTTAAGTACTTGATCTTTATTATAATATAGGAGTTTGTCAAACTCCGCCTAGGTCTAATCTTTGTTGTTCTCTAGAAGAATCTGACTCTTCTCCACTATGGTCAATTAATAACTCCACATCTTTTACTTGATAAAAGAGAAGCACTAAATTGTTGCCGCTAAATGGGAAGGTCTCGAAAGGGTTTTCTCCTAAGTCATGCTCGTTTGATTTGGTTGCCATCTTTGTGATTTTAGGCATTACTAGCCGATGTTTGTATGAAGCTAGTGTGACTCCTAAATGTGTGGTTTTTTGCAATCCATTCAAGGTGATGTTTGAAATATGCCATAGTGTGTCCTAGATGCAATGTTATGCAATTGTTTTTATCAAAGAACATTCATATGCACACTTAAAATGTAATGATCACTCAATTTTGCTGCTACCAAGCCTATACCCTAAAACAAATAGTGAAAATATCATATCAATGCATAGGTCAAGTTAGATTCCCTAACAAGACCTAAATATCAAAGCGGTATTGATGCAGTCTCCTGACAAGGTATACTTAAAACTAGTTTGAATGCCATTGATGAAAGCTAAGCCTTCTGAAAAATGGAAGTCATGACTAGATATAGCGTAACAACATTATCGTGATACATTAACCGAGAAAGAAAGGTGTTAGTATCATGACAACCTTATTATGATATATATAAGGTGATATTGAGACTTTTAAAAGACTCATATGACGTCAAAATTGAAACCAAGTGATAAGTATAACAAGGATTTTTTTAATTGTGTGAGCAGTGTAACCACGTAATAAAGGGACTTATATCATGTTCTCAAAAAAAATGAGAACACGACGTAAGTACCAAGGTTGTGCAACTAGAATGCGAGAAAAACTATTAACTCAAGAAGAGACAAAAGATGAACTGAACTCGCAATAGTGAAGATGATCTTGAAATCAAGATCGAGGGACTTTATCAAAGATACAAAAATGTACCTACGCACTTTAGACGTTTAACAACCTAGCCACAAACATGGATGGGTGTAAATGGACAAAAAAGTGGCGAGTACTATCTCTGATAAAAACGTGCAAGGTATGCACCTTTCTCACCCCAAAAAATGGGCTATGAGAATGCAAGGGTATAGATCAGAAGATGAAAATAAACTAGGCATCACTTGGGCAAAGTTTTTCCTCATCTGAAAATGAGAATAAAACTAAGCTAAAGTGGGATGTAGTTTAATTCCGTGATGAAAGACACTTAGATCAAACTTATGTGGATTCTTTTCCTTGTTCAAAAATAAGGTTTAGACTCCAAATGATTTGTCACTTAGTGATGGCTTGACGTAACAATGGACTAGCAAAGTGGGCTCCAAGATAAAATGGCCTCCTTAATAAGTTCTCTCAACTAGGTGTTACAAAGCTATCTTAAGTGAGCGCGATTTACCCAAAAAGTCACAATGACTAAATTGGGAGTATCTCGGATTTACTTTACCCCCTTCAAGCATAGTGGGCAATAAATGCATCCATGTGTACTCTCACTAGGGTTGCCATACAGACAACTGGTAACGCTAACTCACAAGGAAAAACTAGTCAAGTGGGTAAGCGAAGCACTTCCTGTTTCATCCACGAGGTTACTCAAATAAAGGATTATTTTAGGGTTCCTATAATCACCCCCATTGTTGTAGCTTAATGTGTTATGCCAAAGGGGTTATGTTCCAGTTGAGCAGATAGGGACGTACCCTTTTCCAAAACCTACAATACAGTGTGATGAAAGTGGTGTGTTTTTTATCTTTTTAATTTAAATGTGGTTTCAAGTAGCACACCATTTGGCAACCTGCATAAAACATGTGGATTAGAAGTTTTTTTTTTTTTTTCAATGCCTTTCTTTAGCAAGCAATAGGTCCTACAGATAACGAGTTTAGTAGTTTTCCATTTGCAAATTTAAGAAAGAGAATTTACAATTTGCTTTTGATTCCTAAGATCACTAAATGGCATGAAGGAAGAGAATACACAGTGTAATAATTCCACTAAGATAAATCATATGGAAGTCTATTTTACTTTTTTAGTATCATAGAACAATTTTTTTTTAAAGTATGACATAAATTTTGTGCAGGTGTTTTTGATCTCCAAGATTGCCTAAAAGGTGTAAGGAGAGAGCATACACACTTTACAAGATTTATTCAAGTTAAGAAATGAAAACACTTGAGTTGTGAAAGTGAAAATAATAAGACAAATGCTATAACTACCTTGTTAGTCTTCAAAACAATCTCAAAAAAGTTTAGAAAAATGATTTCACAACCTATAGAAAAGTTTTCAAATTTTAACACGATGCCTCGCCCACCTGAATGACACCAACGTGTGCCCTAGCCAATGGATACGTGCCCTTACCAGTGTAGACGTGGGGCAAGAAAAAAAAATAACATAGGGGTATGACACCTACGCCGGCCTAGTAGATAGGTACACTAGGGTTTTGACATGTGCACGCCCTATTCGACGTGTACACTGCGAAGAAAACTGTCGAGAAAACACATTATATCCAGCTGCGATGGTTCAAGGGAGACACCGACTATTCAATGGAGACACCGACGGTTCAACAGAGATGCAACTAGTGTAAAAATAATATGACAGTTTTACATAGTAAGCTGATATACGCCATCACTTCTAGAGAGACAGTGTGTTTGCTAGCCAATGAAGATGCCCACCTCGCAACGAAGACACGGCCTCGTCTAAATAGGTTTTCAACTATGTAGTATGCCCAGACATGTGCACCCCCAACTCAACACCAGCGCTAGGGTTTCAACAGAGATGTGCCCCGTGAAGACACCTGCGTGTACCCCCAAAAAACTTGCAAAAAACATGGAAATGGAATTTTTGAAAGCCAACAGGTTATGTGTCAGTTAAAGAAAAATATTTCTAACTTTGACCCACAAATTAACTATGCACCAAGCTCATTTAACCCTTTTAAGAATTAGAAACAAGCAAATAACAAGATATTTTTTCTAAAAAGCTGAAAATGGGTTAAAAAAGCTTGAAATAAGCCTCCATTAATGGAGGATGGACTTCATGTCCCACCGGGCATGCCAAATGTGTTCAATGAAAGGTTTTGCAAGAGCTATTGAAATGGGGTAAGAAACACTCAAGAACCCCAAATCTTTGTGCAAAATCCCCTCAATGGACCATATGATAAGAAATGAGAAAGGAATCATATTTGCATATATTAACGTGAAGTAAACAAGTAATTTAAGCAAATGAAATTAACCTCTATTCTTGAAAGCTTAAAGTAAATGAACCTAAAAGGATCTAAGCAATCAGTTTATGCTTTAAGAGAATGGGATCTCACCATTAATGGATTCAAGGCCAATGGTTCTTCCCATTTACTCCATGTTGTGTGATAGAAATGCAAAAGCAAAGCAAATAGCTCAATAGAATGAAATAAAAACTCCTAATCCTAGTAATAATACTATAGTTTAGGTTAGAGGGAAGAAGTGTTCTTAGAAATGAGAGGGGGTAGTGGGCTATTTATAGTTTTCATTTGGGAAATGAGAGGATTTTTGGTGCATGTGGGATCAAAAAGGAGTCCACAAGTGGTTTAGGAGAGGTTGACCATGGTTAGGACTAGTTAACCTAGGTTAGGCTAATTAATCCTATTTAGAGAGAAATTAGGGTTCTAGGAGGGTTTTGAAAGGCCTAATCAATCCAATGAAGTGGATTGATATTCCAAGGAGATAATAGAGGTGGTAAAGAAGAGGATATTAGCGAAGAAGAGGTTTTTTTTTATTAAGGGCAAATAGTTTTGAAGGGACTATACCCTGTATACAAAAGGGCTCAAAAGCCAGATAGAAAAGATGAAAGTAGCAGCCCAGAGAAGGGCAGAAAAGTCAACCAAGGAAGGCTCAACAGCCAAATATTACAATATAGGAGAAAAAAGGATCAAAACGTACAAAGATCCAGAGAAAAGAAGGCAAGAACAAAAAGGAACCAAAAGAGAAACAACATAAGGAGCCCCGCCACAAAACAGCTCCAGAACCCCGATGACAGCCACATCGCAGCCAAAAAACAACATCGCTACAGCCCTTTACTTGATGGCTCTATCAATTTTGGTCTTGATAGCCTGCAGTGACATGAAGAAGGCAATGGCAGTGGCCTGAGAGGGGTCTTGTAAATCAGCTTGGGCAATTGCAATGTCCCTTTTCTCTTTAGGGCCCCATATATCCTCATTAATCCCACTTAAACTACAAACACTGTGGACATGTTGCTCAATGAAATTGTAGATGCTTTTGAGGGCAGACAATATGCAGTCATTTTGGCTTTTAGCATTCCCCAATCTGCCATCTAGGGACTGTAGTTTCTTGAAGATTTCACCAATAACCCCCTCATCCTCCTCACTTTGAAGGATCCTTTTACCCTTAGCTCTTTCCATGTTTTTTATAGCCCCTTTGAGCTCTTGAAGCTCCTTTTCTAATTTTTCCACCCTATCTATCGAATCCTCCTCTTTGGGCTCCTCCACCAGCCTGCTGATATGCAGAAGGCTTTCAGCAAGTTCTAAATCCTTGTGGCTCCTTAGGACGCGTTGGGAAGCAGGGATTTTAGCTTTGAGGCTCTTGCTATTTTTTTTGCTGGAGGTCGCATCTTCCTTCTTTCTTTTTAGCAGGGGGTAGTGGGATCAGTGTGGGCAGGTGTAGGTATGGAGGAGGAAGTTGGGATAGGATTCACGGGAGGCGCAATTGGAGAAGTGGCGGTGAATCAAGAGGATAAGGCCCAGTGCAAAGGGACAGCCCTAGAGTGGTTTTGAACTTCCCTTATGGATTTCTCCAAAGAGTTAATCAGATAATGAGGAAAGGTGATAATGTTATTTCTACGAAAATGATTCAGAAAAATCAGATGTTTTTGAGGTATAGTCACATATCTTCCTTCAAGGGTAACATACCTTACCACCATTTTGGCTAGTTCAACAAACACAGGTTCAGGGATCAACTCCACCTTGAGGCCAGTAGTCACGAACTCAAGATTCTCACCCTCTTCCAGAAATTTCTTGGTTTCAACCTCCCTGTCTACCTTCTTATTGAAGAATTTTGTGCCTTCCAGGCTGAGGCCCGTGATCTGAGCTATGAGCTCTTCTGTGATTTCCATTTTCATGTTATTATATTTGACTATTCTGTTCTTCCAACCCCGGGCGAATTTGATAGAGATGTCTTGGTCGAAGCCTTGGATCCTTTCGATGAAATTAGACAGGCCCCCGATTTGCAGGTATTCCCACAACTCCATGTTCTCTTTCCACTCAGGATTGTGGGTCGGTTCGGTTTTGCATGGCGGCCCCCCCATGTTTCCTCTGCACCTTTTCCTGTTCTCAACGGTAAAATTGCTATCAATGTGCGGAATAGGCCAAAGTTTGAACTTGAGATTTAAATCATTCCTTCCCATGAAAGCCGATTTAATTATTATGCTACACTTGTTATTATTGCCCCGTGCCTCGGCTTTCCTCCTATACCAAGAAATGATGACAACCCAGCCCACACAGATCGCAACAATCATCCAAATCTTTTGTGATGTCATCCACATGTACTTGGGGATCCGCACATTAGCGTCAAAAAAATAGCCGTTAGTTATGATTTTCACTGCCATGAAGATCAATGATTATGGCTTTATTGACATGAGCGGGCAAAATGTCCCCTCTAATCCAAGTTTGAAATGGATTATTAACACCGAAGTTAGCCAAACTGTCAGCTACCCTATTTCCTTCCTAGTAGGTGTGGGTGATTTGGATATTAACAAAGCTTTTACATATATCAATAGCTTCTTCTATAAAATCCCTAATAGACCAGCTGGGGTGTTGCTTTTTATTCAGAAGATTGATAATATTTAGAGAATCACCTTCAATTATGATATTTGGAATGTTACAATCTCTGGCAAGTCTAATGCCCCAAAGAGCCGCCATGGCTTCGGAATAATGATTAGTCTGTCTTCCCATTCTCCTTAAAAAGCAAAGAACATAATGACCTCTTTGATCCCTGATGATTCCCCCTCCTCCAGAGTCACCCGGATTGCCCTTAGAGGCCCCATCAAAATTTAACTTGTGCCAATCAGTGGGTGGTTTAATCCATCGAACTGTGTTTCTGTCAGTACCATTGTTATTTCTATTGACAATGGCAATATTCCATTCAGTCAGAATGCATTCTTCATTCTCTGGGTAGAGTCTATTTTTAGGGGGTTTAAATCTAGCAATATTATCTTGCACAACAATGATAATTTCCTTATATATTTTGTTACAAGCCTGTCTATTGTTTCTGAAAATATTATCATTGCGAGCCTTCCAGATTCTCCACATAGTGTGGGAAAAACAAGTTGCCATAGCCTTTTTACCATGCAATGTTTGAACGGAGAGTTCCATTGCTCCCAAGCCTGAGGGCAGGTAAGGGGAAAAATCCATCTCAGATTGAATTTTGCAATAACAAGCTGCCAAATTTTGGAAGCAATCTCACAATGGAGGAATAAATGCTTTATATCTTCAGCCTCATGCTGACACATGCAACATCTATTCGGCATGATGAATCCCTTCTTGATGAGGTTGTCATTAGTTAGGATCTTGCCATTAATAATTAGCCACCAAAAGAAGTTCACTCTAGGAGTTAGCTCTGGCATCCACAATTTGTGCCACTTAATTTCGCTTGCCATGGATGCAAAGAAAGAATTATATCCTACTTTAACAGTGTAATCCCCATCAAAAGAATCTTTCCAGATGAGCTCATCCTTAAGATTTTGATTACTTATATGGATTAGGGAAAGTTGATTCTGAAGAGATGTAATATCAGCCTGAATATTAATATTCTCCACTTTTAGCTGCTTCCATTTTCTTTTGTTTCCATTCCTCTCAATGTACCCCTGGATTTTGTGTCCATATTTTGCAATTAAGTTGTCTTTAATATGATCATAATCAGAAATCTAGTTAGAATCAATCCACTTATCAGTCCAGAAGTTTATGTTTTTCCCATCTCCAAGCTTCCAGCTGCACCCTGAGAAAGAATGTGTCTGCTGCGAAGAAGGTTGTTCCAGAAAATAGAACCACTCGGAAGGGACTGATCATAAATGAAGGAAATCTTGCTTTGATTTGAAAGATATTTGATCTTAATCAGCTCTGTCCAAGGTCTGTGCTCTTTTATAAGCCTCCATCCTAATTTTGCAGTAAGGGCAGTACTCATATGATTGATATCTTTGATGTCTAACCCCCCTAGCCTCTTAGGTTTACAAACCTGTTCCCAAGCCACAAGATGATATCTGAATCTGTCCTCCGTACCATGCCACAAAAAGTGTTTTTGAATCTTCTCAATACTGTTCATCACAGCTGTAGGCATGCTGAACATTGACAGAATGTAGATAGGCAAGTTTTGAAGCGTGCTTTTAACCAAAAGACACTTACCTGCACTTGAAAGAACTGCTCCTTTCCAGCCAGCCAACTTTCTTTGAAATCTCTTAATGAGATCATTCCATACCTCCACTGAAATCTTGCCAAGTACTTAAAGGTAACCCTAAGTAAGTAGCTGGTAGAGAATTAATTGTGCATCCTAGAATATTAGTGATCTTTCTTTGCCTCTCCTCAGGAGTATTGAAGAAATAAATAGAGCTCTTGTCAAAATTAAATTTTTGTCCCGAGGCTTCCTCATAAAATTTGAGGACAGTTTTAATGGCCTTTGCTTCAATAATAGAAGCCATTAGAAGCAGCAAAGTGTCATCAGCAAACTGCTGATGAGAGGATATCTGATTACCCGTAGTTGGGGGGAAGCCTTTTAGCATGCCAATGTCAATAGCTTTGGAAATAGATCTGCTTAAACTGTCAGCCATAATAATGAATAAAAGAGGAGAGATTGGGTCACCTTTCCGTATACCTCTATTACTGGAAAAAAATCCCACAGGTTCCCCATTAACAACCACAGAGAATCTAGAGGTAGAGATGCAAGAGTGAATGATTTTTCTGAATTTGCTTTGAAAACCAAATTTGGACAGGACCTCATCCATGAATCTCCAGGAGACTCTGTCGAAAGCTTTATGCATGTCAAGTTTGATGGCCATCCCCGCCTTCTTACTTTTATCCATAGAATGTATAGTTTCATGAACCATGATAATTCCATCTTGAATAATTCTTCCTTGAATGAATCCGCTCTGTTGTTGAGAAATGATCTCCATGAGAATAGGCTGCATTCTAGTGGTGAGAATCTTTGTAAAGATCCTATAAATGACATTAACCAAACTGATAGGCCTGAAATCTTTGAAGTCTTTTGCATCCATCTTTTTCGGGGCAAGCACAATGTGTGTATTATTTAGTTCTTTAATAAGATTTCCCGTTCTGTAAAATTCATTGACATCTTTCAAGAGATCTTCAGAGCATATTTCCCAACATCTTTGGAAAAAGTTGGCCGAGAAGCCATCTGGACCTGGAGCCTTATCCCCTTCTAAAGCAAAGACAACCTTTTTTAATTCCTCAATGGTGACAGTTTTTGAAAGACTTTTAAATCGCTCAACTAGATATTATATTATTAGGAATGGAGTCCAGGAGGAAAGATGTCGCTTGTTCATTGTAGGAGGTATCTTCAGTGAGGAGGTTCTTGTAAAAATTTAGAGCCTCAGTTTTGATATCGTCAGGATCCTTAGTAATGTTTCCATTTCTTTTAGCAACTTCAGAAATTTTGTTACAAGCTCTATGTTTGATGGCTGTCAGGTGAAAAAAATTGTATTTTTGTCCCCATCCTTAAGCCAAAGGGCTCTAGATTTCATTCTCCAAAAGGTTTCCTCATGGCTTTTTATATTATGCAGCTCTGATAGGAGTTTTTTTCCCGCTGATGATCCTCAAGGGTCATACCTTTCATGGAGACCTTTAGCTCAAGCTCATCAAGCTGTTGCTTAAGATCTTTCTTCTTTTCAAAAATGTTTCCAAAAACCTCTTTATTCCATTTTCTAACTTTCTGTTTAACATTCTTTAACTTCTGGAGTAGCCTGAATTGGGCCGTCCCTGTGCCTTCCCAAACCCACCACTCTTTAATTCTGTCAAGAATGTCCTCATGTTCAAACCACATTTTCTCAAATTTGAAATTACCATGAAAAGGTTTTGTCCAATGAAGAAATTGAGGACTATTGGATTATGATCGAGATCCCGTTCTAGGGAGCGTACAAAGATGGAAATTCTGGTCCAAAGATCCAATTTGTAGAAATAAGAGCTCTGTCAAGTTCAACCTGAATTAAGTTCTCTCCTAATCTTCTGTTAGACCATGTGAATTGATTTCCATGAAGTTCTATGTCCATAAGATTAAGAGTCGAGATGAAGTCTGCAAATTCTTCCATACCAATGGAGAATTCAGAACTTCCTCCAAACTTTTCTCCTGGATTCAAAGGAGTATTGAAGTCTCCCATAACCAACCAGTTCATGTTTTCAACCTTGCTTCGGAGCAAGGTTAACTCTTTCCATAGCCCTCTTTTACCAGTAGCAGTATTGGGCGCATAAATATTAGATAAGATCCAACTATGATTATTTTCAAGGCTTTTAAAGATAATAGCTAAATGATTCTGGGTTGAGGAGAGTACCTTACCTTCAACCATCTTTGTATCCCAAAAGATCGCTAAACCTCCAGAGGCCCCTTGAGAGTCAACAGCAGCAAAGGTAGCGTTCTGCCAAAAATGTCTTTTGAAGTCTTCAACTGCTTTACTTTTCATTTTAGTTTCTTGAATGAGAAGAATGTTGGGTTTGTTTGCTCTTTTAATTTCCTTAAGCATTCTTTGTTTAGGCCCTCCATTGAGGCCTCTGACATTCCAAGAAATAACCTTCATTAAAAAAAATTTGGAGATGCATTTGCCGGATGGCTCAGAGTTCTCTGTGTACCATCTGCAATTTCTTTTTCAGTCTCTTTTTCTCTTGCTTCTCTCTTAGATGGCCTACCTTTTCTAAAGGTTACTCCAAAATTTGTAGTTCTTCTAGCAGTGGCCCTTGTGATTCTTGAGGTGGAAGCTTCCCAGCCTCCCAGCTGCTTTTCTTCTAGGCTTTTTGAACCTCTTTTCTTTCTTTTCACTAAGATGAATCCATCATTATCACAATCATTTTCCTTGCTGATTGGGGTAATTTCCCCATCCTCTTTTCCTGTGATAATATCAGCCTGCTTACCCATTTTAGGAGTCAGCTCCTCCACATCTGTGTCCTCTTTCTCTTGTTTTAGATCTCGTGAAATGGATTCTAGATCCTCTTTGCCTTTTTCTTGTCTCATTTTTAGTTTCTCCATAGAGCTGCTCCTTAGCAGCTCTTGTTGGGCACTGATTTTGTCTTCCTCTTCTTCCATGTATGAGAGAGAAATGCTAACTTTTTCATTTTCTTCATCAATCTCCATGTTCAGCTTTACCGGTTTGGAGTCAAAGGGTTCAATATTGAATCCACTGACATCTCCCTTTTGTTTTCTCCCTCATTCGAATCCAGATCTAATACTTGCTGAGACTCAATTAGCTTCTTTGGTTTCCAAAGTTTTCTGTAAACCGGTGGTCTCTTTGCCTTAAACCCTTTTTTCCTTTCTTTTAGCTTGTAATGCCTCTCCAAGCGCTTATTTCCAGCATCTGATTTAGATATCAGTTCTTTATCCATCTTATCTTTCTGATTCTGTTCTTGATCTTCAGGAATAACCGGGAAATCTTCCAGCTTTTGAACTGTATGTTCAGGACATTTGCTGGAAAAATGCCCTAATCTGTGGCATTTGCTACATCTTAACTTGAAAGCTTCATATTCTATTTGTTGATTCCATTCTCCAAATTTGGATTGCAGAACAATGTTATCGGGGAGCTCCTGATCCATTTCTATGGAGACACAAAACGAGCAAATGCCAGCCTAGACCTATTTCTCGTGGGCCCATCCAGGCCAATAGGTGAACCAATTGATTTGGCAATGTGAAGGAGGATTTCATCATCCCAAAGATGCAGAGGAAGTCCCGGAGTCTACACCAGATGGGTATGGCATGAATATTTTCAACAAATGGATTGAATCAGGGTACCATTTTTTTAAAAATAGTCCCATATTTCCCAGACACCAGGGACCACCCAACAAGACCGAGTCAACATCAGATTGGAGATTAAATCTGGCCAAAAAAAACCTTTTGCCATAGTGGTGATTATTAAATCCCCTTTTGGTTTCCATCTACGAATGGCCCAATTCCTAATGGTATCCACATTAGGTCGTGCCCCCAAAAATTTGCCGACAAGTGCCAGATTGGTTTTCTCCAGAGCTCTTTGCAGACATCCATCAGGCACTTGTAAGTGGGTCACCCCTTCAGCATCTTTTGTACTTTTAAAATCACATGCAGCCTGAGGTTTCGCATTTTTGTCGGGACCATAAAAGTTTTGAAGAAGAGGTTATTATAACCTATTTAATTGACTTATGAGAGAAAAAGGACCATAAAAGTTTTGAACAAGGGGAATTAGATAGATTTAATCGACGAGGTGTTGTCAACTTGAAGGAAGAGGACTAGTTAGGGTAATATTAGGGATAATGGTGATTTGATCAAACTACGGTATCTACAATTATGCCATTCTATTTGTCATCATGTATGGCTAATTAGGGGAAATGTTGATATGATGGCATGTTCGACCACCCCTCGGTTCCCGCAACGCCACCTTCACTCATACTACACTGTCTTCACTTCATTCCACAGCTAGAATGCTTGTGCAGAGAACTCGCTATCACCAAGGAATTGTTCCTTCGCTTCTAAAAAATCCAAATAACCCCTAAAACAAAGGCCTTTTCTTCCTTGCAAGGCTAGATTGGAAAATAGTGGAACTTGAGGAACACGAGAATTGTTTTGTTTGTTCCTCCCGAGCCTGATTTATCCGCAACACACTCAAAAGACCCAATTTTTCTTGTTTTTTTGTTGAAGTATGGGCCTCGAATAGGTTTTTAAGGAGAAGATTAAATGCCCTGAATGATTGCATCTACCCCAAATCATGAAATTTTCTTTTTTACCGTTTCTTCACCGAGGATCCATCATACTACCTTATTCCAGATTTGTCAAGTTGGCCAATTTACAAGGGGTGAAAAATTGGATAACAGTTTAGTGACTCAACGAGGTAATATTCCTGCTTGATTGAAGAGATCAGTGGCCTTAAAGAATCCATTGGGCATGAATTCAACATGATATTTTGAAAATTGATTTGAATGTTGAATCTCTCACCCTTGAATCCACTTGAAGCATTGTTTGGACTTGGAGCTGATCTATCATGCTTGAATTTATTATTCTCATTATAAAAAAAAATTGAATTAAATTTTCTGAGAGTGGAAAACTATTTTGAATCAATCTTTTTACCATATTTTCCTGAAATCCATGATAAACTAAGCAATAACATTCCCATCCTCATATGCACACAAATTTGATTTCAATTTTGTTCACGTTTTCCTTGGAATACTCTTGAAAGTTGATTTCTTGGGTATGAAGAGATGAAATTTAATAATTACCATAAGGATTGAAAAGTGCACCAAGGGAGGAATAATGAGAACATCGACCTACCCCACAACTAATCTATTAGGAAAAATAAATGAACATCTAAAACTATCCCCATATATGAATTTAGTTGCTCTGCATTTGGTTTTATGAGATATTGCAATTGGTCCTTGAAACCTTGATATTATTTCCAACTCATACTTCCTCTAGAATCCTTCACGGAACACTATGCAATGGCAAATCCACTAAAAGAAAACAAAACACTATGCAAAGAACTTATGGAATGAAAAACTACACTACCAACAAGACAATGTGTAAGAACCACTTGGAGAACTAAAAACTAATATAATATATAAAGATGTAATGAAACAACTTAATGGGAATGCTTGAGATAAATCTCATTGACTGGGATTTTTAATTCATTTCCATCAAGGCCAAATAACTCAAAAGAGTTAGCTTCTTTACAAGAACTAATCATATATGGTTGATTAACTAAAATGGGAATATGTGTGTAGTTAATCTAATCTAGAACAACATGTAAATACAGTAAATAAATGTAGTAAATGACTATGGAAAATGACCCAAACAACTAATCTAATGAAAGTAGAAACCCTAATATGCAAAAGAAATATGGAAGTGACTTAGTTGATTTGAGTAGCTCGCTAGACTATGTCATATAATAATATAGAAGCAAGAACGACTATGCGAGAGGTTCTAAAAGGACATATCTTGGTGATTCTCTGGACTGGGAACCCGTGGGTGCCCTAGTCTGTAGTATGGGGGCTCTGCCCATGAAGAAGGTCTAAAAATGAATTTTACAGTCCGAAAGATGGTCTCAAACCCTCTTTGTGTGTTGTGTTAGATTCGCTACACTACGCCAGGTGTTGCTTGATAATCTAAGATGAAAGAAAGACTTAAGAAACCATAAGAAGTATAAAAATCCTAAAAAAGAAGAATGAAAATGAATGGGTTAGGCTGACCTCATCTTCCACAACGGTGGGTTTACTAACTCGAGAATTGCACTACATTTTGGACCCAAATGTGGTTCTAGTGTGTGTGTGGATCATGTCCTTTGTGATGGAGCTAAATATATGTGAATGATTTCAAATGCCTTAGATGAATGCAATCCTAGGTGGATGATAGTACTGACTAGTGTTTGGTCCCTCATTATGGTCTCATAACTTTATATTTATAGGGTTCTCTTGATATATTTTCGTAATTAACCCCAAAATGGCCAACCACCTAAAAGATAAGAAGTTGAAATGGCTAGAAAGTGCCCAAAAAGTGGTCAATTTTTCAAAAAGATTGGAGTGCGCTTGGTGGGACCGGAGCACCCATGGGCGCCCCAGTACTAGCATGGGTGCCCCAGTCAAAGCTAAAATAATGCAAAATGAAAAAAGATGATTGGGCATGCAAGTGCAAGAGGTCGGGAATGATGAAAGAAAATAAAGTAAGATGGCTAAAAGACATGGGTTGATTAGTACTTTCTTCACTCAAAAATATTTGTAAATAGCAGATGAGACCGTGACTAAATAATTTCTAAAGTACATGATTTTTTTACTACATTTTCCCCCATTTTATGTTGGTGATGGAAATCTCGGTAACATAAAGTAGATAGAGATGCGTACTTGATGTCCATGAAGAATGTAGTAGAAAACATGCCAAAGGAATAGAAAAATCTTGGAATGAAAAAAATATGATGGAGCGTAGAAACTAAAGATGAAAAAGTGCAAAAAGTGATGAGAGCGAACCTAGGGCAGAAATGCGTGTGTAGTTGTTGATGTGTGTGATCTAATTGCAAGGTTAATATGTTGTGTGTTGCACAAGATGTTGTTATTGACATTGTTGTTGTTGTTTCCCCCATTTGACTAGCTTGTTTCTCATACGACCGGACCTACAAGGAGAAAACAATCAAGTAGTCAAATATATATGTATGTATGTGTAAAAATGCAATGTAAAAGATGCATGTATATAAATGTGAAAAACATGTGAATGTAAAAACATAAATAAAAATGTAAATGGAACATGTGCACCTGATCCATGATAAAAAAGAGAGTGTAGAAGGATATCCTGTATTGTCGGGGTTTTTTGGGCGATCCGATGCCATAGGCCGAAGAATCATAAGGAGGAATTCCACTATATCCTCCGACCTTTAACTCCTTCCTTGAAAATGTGTGAAGAGATATCTGTATGTCCTGGTTTTTTTGGTGATCCGACACCACTGGCTGAAGAAGTATAGGGAGGAATTTCATTGTATCATCCAACCTTTAATTGTTTCCCATAATGTTAAGGAATACCATGTCCTTTGAAATCCATTGTGTATGGGATTGATAGATTGGTCTGAATCCATTCAATGTATGTAACCAACAATGCCAAGGGTGGAAAGTGCACTAAACTGAACCAGTGTAGAAGCGTTATGTATTATGTAAAATCCCAAATGATGCCCCCCTCTATGGGGGCACAAGCGACTTCACTAATAGGAGAATGCGGCCCAAAAGAGGACCAACCGCATGAAATCTAATACTCTTCCCTGTAGGGGAAGGGAAAGTTCTTAGTAGAAACCAAGGCATGCATAAACAAAAGGCTATCCAAAACAAGTGTTAGTACAAATAAACATGCATGTATAAAGCAATGTGTAATCTACACAAACAGTGTAAAAACTATCAAGTGGTAATGTAAACACACAAGAAGACAAGTAAGATGCACAAAGTGGGATGCAAATATAGGACATCACTTACAATGTTACAAGCCATGTAAGGCCATCATGGCCACAAACAACAAACAAGTGTGCACACCAAACATAGAGCAAGGCCCGAATATTAAAAACAAACAATAGCAAACAATGTAACAAAAAAACATGGAAGAAAATATCCATGCATGACAAATGTTGCACATGAAGCATCCATTAACATGTTAGAAAAATAAATATTATGTCAAAATTGTGTATAACCAAGTAATATAAAGTGCTAAATATAAAATGAAACAATAACATATGTGAGAGATGAATTTGGATTCCCTAAGTAACTAGTGTAGGAAGGGTTGAAGACAAGCTTCTATGCTACATGTAAGAGACTTATCTCTGCAATCACAACTAGAAAACTATGGGACTTGTGCATATGTAGATGATATAGATAAATTAGATACAAGTAATCTAACTAGCATGTGTAATAAAGTGACCATGAACAAGCAAAACTAAACAAGAGTAAAAGTAACCATAATATGCAGTATATTGTGGATGGATGGAATGGAATGATGGATGGTAGTAGCTTGTATGCCCCCTGAGTGAATGGAAATTTATGTAGTGATGTTCATTTGGTTTTCTCCTCAGCAATCAAGAATGAACCGTAAATTATAGTGCGTCATCAGAAAATGGTTAAATATTGTGTGTTGTGTCTAGCACATTGTGATGAGTATGTATGCATAGTGATGATGATATGCGACATATAAAAGAGATGTGTGTGAAACTTATATCCTAAGTGTATATCACAAAAAAATGAATGTATGAGTGATGATTTATCCCTAAAGTGTATATCACTACAAGATGAATAGTAGGGAGTGGTGATGTAGCCTAAAGTGTATACCACTACAAGATGATAGAGTAAGTGATGATTTAGCCTATAGTATGTGTCACTATCCTAGAAATGTCGCATGATGAAAGGTGGAATGATAAACATGTGATGAATGTAAGATCCATTTGATTTGTAAACCCTCGGTAGTCAAGTATGGACCGAGGAACTAAAGTGTGTCATAGGGTAGTGAGTGCAATGTGTAGAAGATGATGTAGTATATGTAATGAAGATGATAAATGACCATGTGATGTGTATGTAGTGTATAGTGTGAACATGTTAAAATTTTACAATAGCTAACTAAAATAGACTAACACCTAGTAGTCTAGAGCTAAGCTCAAATTTATCATAGAACCATCAAGATCATAGCTTATTGAAATGCCTACAATGAATTAACATGAAATTGTTCATCTAATTACAACATTTCTACTTAGTATATGATTACATACTAAAAATGGACCTAAGAAGATCACAAACAATCAAATTAGATGTTGCTTTACTTCAATATGGTGAAGAGATCTCACTAAAATGGCTACAAGGCCATGTTTAGATCTTCTCTTACTAACCAAGCTTGAAGAAATGGATGCAAAATATGATGCAATCTATTCCATCAATGGAGTAAGGCTCTTGATCATATGTTTGATATGATAATACTATTCAAAGTATGGTGTAAGGTGTGAAGGTAGGAGCTTTGTCCTTTTTAAAGCTTTTCATTTGGGAGAAGCTTGAATCCCAATGAATGTGGGATACAGGATAAAGTAACTTTAGACTTGTTAAGCATGCTTAGAAGAATTAACAAGTGATTAACAACTCATGGGAGTTGGAGATGATTTAATTAATCAACTAGGATTAATTAATAGGCTAGAATAATATTTTTAGGCTATTTGGAGGTGATTTAGGAGGAATTTGATAGGATTTAAAGCATTTAAAAGATGGATTTATCCAATAAAATAATATATATATTAAATTCATTGTAAAAAGGCTTAATTAACTAATGATAGTTAATTAATTGATTTGAATAGGGTTATAACTAATGAAGTGTTGTTAATTGGCATCCGAGAATGTGATAGAAGCTAGTTAATTAACGAAGTGTCGTTAATTGACCAAAATTGAGGGAAACGTTAGTTAATTAGCAAAAATAACTAATCATAATGGAAATGATGAGGTATAGGATGGTTGGTACCACTTTTGCATTAAAAGTGCAGAAGTGGATTTTAGGTGTCTATAATTGCCCCTCTTTGGAGTGGCGTAAGATATGCCACTTCAAAGATAGTAGACAAGCATAAACAAGAATTTTTTGAAGAAAAATTAGTAGAATGACAAATTCCCCCTCAAGTTTCGATGGGTTGATAGAATAAGTCAATCGACGATCAAAAATATGAAGGAAACAGATAGAAGAATCGGGGGAAGAAACCATGCTACTAATGAGAATTGAGAGATGAAAATGAAAATAGATTTTTACATCCAACTCATTCGATAAACAAATTTGTTTCATCACTTTTCTTATATGATCTATATCATCGTCCCTTATTAAAACTTACGTATACAACAAAAGTGTAAAATATCATGAAAAGCTATAATACTAACAAAAGTGTAAAACTTGGATGATTGTTGCGATCTATGCGGGTGGATGTCATCATTTCTTGGCATAGGAGGAAAGCTTAGGAGCGGGGCAATAATAACAAGTGTAGCATAATAATTAAACCGGCTCTCACGAAAAGGAAAGATTCAAATACCAAAATCAAAGTTTGGCATGTCCCGCACATTGGTAGCTATTTTACCGTTGAGAACAGGAAAAGGAGCAGAGGAAACATAGGGGGCCGCCATGTAAAACCGAACCGACCCACAATCCTGAATGGAAAGAGAACACGGAGCTTTGGGATTACCTGTAAATCGGGGGACTGTCTAATTTCATTGAAAGGATTCAAGGTTTCAACCAAGACATCTCCATCAAATTTGCCAAGGGTTGGAAGAATAGAATAGTCAAATATAGTAACATGAAAATGGAAATCACGGAAGAGCTCATAGCTCAGATCACGGGCCTCAGCCTGGAAGGCACAAAATTTTTCAATAAGAAGGTTGACAGGGAGGTGAAACAAAATTTCTGGAAGAGGGGGAGAATCTTGAGTTCGTGACTGCTGGCCTCAAGGTGGCATCGATCCCTGAACCTTTTGATGAACTGGCCAAAATGGTGGTAAGGTATGTTACCCTTGAAGGAAGATATGTGACTATACCTCATAAGCATCTGATTTTTCTGAATCATTTTCGTAGAAATAACATTATCAGCTTCCCTCACTATCTGATTAACTCTCTGGAGAAATCTATAAGGGAAGTTCAAAGCCACTCTAGGGCTATCCCTTTGCACCAAGGCCTTATCCTCTTGATTCACCGCCATTTCTCCAGCTGCCCCCCCGTAAATCCTTGCCCACCTCCCTCCTTCATACCTCCACCTGTCCACACTGCTCCCACCCCCTGCTAAAAAGAAAGATTGAAGATGTTGTCTCCAGAGAAGAAAAGCAAGAGCCTCAAAGCTAAAATCCCTGCTTCCCAACGAGTCCTAAGGAGTCACAAAGACTTGGAACTAGCTGAAAACCTCATGCATATTAGCAAGCCGGTGGAGGAGCCCAAAGAGGAGGATTTGCTTTGGATAGGGTGGACAGATTAGAAAAGGAGATCCAAGAGCTCAAAGGGGCTATAAAAAACATGGAAAGAGCAAAGGGTAAAAGGATCCTTCAAAGTGAGGAGGAAGAGGGGGTTATTGGTGAAGTCTTCAAGAAACTTCAGTCCTTAGATGGTAGATTGGGGAATGCTAAAAGCCGCAATGACTACATATTGTCTGCCCTCAAAAGAATTTATAATTTCATTGAACAACATGTCCACAGTGTTTGCAGTTTAAGTGGGATTAATGAGGACATATGGGGCCCTAAAGAGAAAAGGGACATTGCAATTGCCCAAGCAGATTTGCAAGACTCCTCTCAGGCCACTGTCATTGCCTTCTTCATGTCACTGCAGGCTATCAAGACCAAAATTGACAGAGCCGTCAAGTAATGGGTTGTTGTGATGTTGTTTTTTAGCTGTGATGTGGCTGTCATCGGGCGAATCCGAGCTGTTTTTGGCGGAGCTCTTTATGTTGTCTCTCTTTTGGTTTCTTTTTGAACTTGCCTTCTTTTCTCTGGATCTTTGTACGTTTTGATCCTTTTTTCACATATATTGTAATATTTGGCTGTTGAGCCTTCCTTGGTTGACTGCTTTTGCCCTTCTCTGGGCTGCTTTTCTCATCTTTACTATCTGGCTTTTGAGCCCTTTTGTATACAGGGTATAGTCCCTTCAAAACTATTTTCCCTTAATAAAAAAAAACATTTGTTCATTGCTAAAAATGATTAACTTCATGCAACATACATAACACAATGCAATACGAGAAAGTAAACAAGATAACTTGACAAGGAAACAAGTACAAAGACACATACTCAAACAAACAAGGGTTGAATGTTCTGAATGTTATCAAGCTTCAGATTCTTGAATGTTCATGTTTAACGACAAGGGTTGAAAATGGTGCCCCAAGTAAGGATACATGCGAGGGGAATAACGAGAGGACATAGGGGTCCTATGAAAAATCATTCGAGCACTATGAAATAGTACCAAGTAACTCGTTATGCCAAGATAGTACAGACATAGCAAGCAAACCATCTTTGTAAATGGGGTAGATCAAAATGATCTGCTAGTCGTTGTGACAAAAATAAGAAAGGACCAAAGAAAGATGTTTTGTAGGAAAAATTCTATTTTCAAGGAAAATGCATCTCGATCTGAGCTTTAACCGCATACATGCTTTTTACAAATTTTTGAAAAATTTTGAATTTTACAGTTTTTTGGATTTTTGTGAATTTTTACCAATTTTTGGGTTTTTTATTGTTTTACCAATTTTTTCGAGTTTTTTTTTTTTTTTTTTTTTTAAATTTTCCAAGAAGAATGAAAATATTGTAAGACATTGCCAAATAATGTTGGAAAGAAAAAAATATGCCCCATGTAGAAGAAAGGGTCAACGGGAAGTAAAAACATGCCCCAGCATAGTGGAAATGAGTGAAAAAATGATTATTTATTAAAAATAATTATCGCGACGACTGCTAGAAGAATTTGGAAGAATCACGGTGATCACCTAGCCCATCGGAGGCATGGAAATAGATGCGGGGTCAAAATGATGATAAATACCAAGCCACAGGGAGGTAAAATCCATTACGGCAAGTCATTTGTTATTCACCCCTATTGAGTTTTGTGAGAGTTTTTCTCTAACATTGGAGAGAAATGACCGCAGATTCGTAACCACAAACACCGCGCATAAAGAGTTCAATAGTTCGGGATGCCCGATATGTACCCTACACCGGTAAGTACACAATTTTTTTAATCTTTTAGCTCATTTAATGCATTTTTCATCTTAGGGAAATTGGAGGGATCCCGTAGCACGACTCCTTAGGTGCGCATGTGTGAAGTCTTGTGCTAACACTAATGGGGGAACACAAGTGCAAAAAGGGGCACGCATGCACAACTGTGATAAATTTAGGTTGTGGTAGTGTAGAGTCATGGTTGACTTCTTGTATTGTACTAGATGTATATTTTTTATGTATGCCTCATGATGAAGGCACATTTTTATCCATGACCATGATGGCTTATTGTATACGATATATATTGAGACACATTGTTTTACATATGAAAATTTGTATTTATATAGATATATGATGATGTATGATTTTATCACATTTTGTTTGATTTATGAGATAACATTTGATGATATCACATTTGTATTTGATGAGATACTTTAGTTATTCCATGTTTTAATTTTTGATATTGGTTTGGGGGATAGAATGTGATTAGCACAACCCCTCTTTCCCCTTTGATGATACTATATGATTTTAGCTTAGCATACATGTTTGATTTTCAATTTCATGATGATGTATAAATGTGATGATAGATGATATGATGACGAGATGACAACAAAATACATAAGCACAAGTTAATAAAATACAATCAAGAAAACATGACTATGTACAAGTGTGCAAGATAAATTGAACTCAATGCAATTCACAATAGATTAAAACAACACTCAATCTAAGAAAGAAAATGAATCCAATCAATGCACATAACCCGAAAAGGAAAACCAACAAAACTATGTACAAACAAACAACCAAGTAAGCAAACACTACTTTGTTTTTGTGGGCAATTTTGAAAAAATTTACACTATTTTTGGTATTATCTCGAGACAATGTTCTATTGTTTTTGAGTTTTCTATGAGACATATTTGAATGTTTTTATTTTTCTAATGAAACATATTTGAATGTTTTGGGATTTTCAAAAGTTATACGAATGTTTTTGCGATTTTCTATAAGTTTTCCGAAGTTATGTGCAAGAAAATGAAGAAATGTGGATGCCCCTAACAATAGATGGGATGTAAAAGGGCAGAATTCTACACACATGTTCAAGAATTAATGATGTAAATTTTACCCGAGCATGAGATGGGAACATAAAAGGAAAAATCTTCACACACGAAGTTATATCGGGACCAATATTGATAGGTTCAACATGATGATGAAATTAAACCAATGACATGCTATGGAGAAAACATGCCCCTAATGTAAGTTGGCGAGAAACACATGATAGAAATAAGTAGAAGATTATTTTAGTGAAATAAGGGACAAAGTTTCCCTTAAACATGGCGAAAAGGCAATCTTATACACATGGATTTTCTGAACAAGTAGAAGAACAACCAATGTTATGAAAGGATATGGAAAATGTAGCTAGAATACTAGTGGCAAAAAGTGATTAGCCAAAGGCACAAATCATGAGAAAATACATGGACTAAAGCAAGAGTCTAAACAAGGTCCAAAAAAGGAACTTGGTAACATACTAATCATGTTAGCTCATTGAGATCTAGTTTGTGCACATGGAGATTTATTACCTCTTGGAGGGAATATTTGATAGACAACAAGTGAAGACACCCTAGCCAATGTGTAGGAATGATTTATTTTCAATGTTTATTTATGAATGGATGGTGGAAGGAGAGCCGTACATTGCTCTACTTCCATCCAGGCATCCATATCCCCGGTAGAGATATTGGAAATACCCCAAGAGAGTGTTATATATTGATTTTTTTTTAATTTTTTTTTTCAGAAAACTTATTTCACGTCTCTGAATTTTTTTCTTTGATAAGGGGTTAAGAACCACTGATGACTGGATGGAAGGATGTGGAAGTGATTGCGATGACGACATTGGCTAGTGTCAACAAATACGTCCAAAATTTCTTCACAATTTTATTAGATGTAGATAGTGATAGGATCTCTACGATGTCATTTGTTCTTTAATTTACCAAGGTGATGAAAGACCAATGTCAAACAAATACCATAGATATAAATTTCACAAAATGTGTGTGAATAGACTAACCAAAATATCATCGAATGGATGAAAATGGTAGATGACTTACAGAGGAATTGCAAGAAAGGGAAGAAAGAACATCCATACGCATGCAATACTTGATTACAATGTTTGATCTTTGTACCTTTGATCTTTTTTGTATTGTTTTCTCATTTTTTGTATTATTATTTTTTTGAAATTGAGATCAAAAATGTCACTCTGCAAGATAGAATCCAATAATAATGTTTGTGATTTCATTGATAAGGGAGACTAGGCATGTTTGCTTATCAAGAGTCATTTTATCTCCAATCTTGATGATCGTGGTGAACTCATACTCAATAAATGACTGTGACTTATCTTGAAACATGAATTCTTTATGTGGGAGATTGAATTCCATATCCAGAGGTTTATGCACTTTACGCCATACTTGATGGTTACATTGGTGTGCATTCTTGAACCGCATTTGATTTTGAAATTTATGACCATTTAAATTGTTGGGAGATTTACAACTCTTGGAATTTTTATGTTAGCTTGATAAAGAAACTATTTGGGTTTCTTATAATATAATACATGACTTTTCCGATCCTTTGATGTGGGAGAAGGAAGTGGGCATTGAGAATAGATGTGAGAAATGACGGTGGGATTTCCAAAATCATTGATAGAAGGATAATGTGATGTACGAAAAGGATACGGTCCAAGAATTTAAGAGGATGGGCTACTGTGAGGTGTCCTATAAACCAAAGATGAAGGGATACTAGGACGTGGTCCAAATGAAGAAGATTATGGGCTACCCAGGAGGTGTCCCATAAAACAAGTTAGAGGGCTACTAGTAAGTGGCCCAAGAATAGAAGATAATGGGCTACCAGAAGATGACCCACAAATAAAAGATAAAGGGCTACTAGGACACGGCCCTAGAACAGAAGGTAATGGGCTACCATGAGGTGGCCCATAAATAGATGATGAAGGGCTACTTGGAGGTGGCCCACATATAGAATAAGAGGATGGGATATTAGGTGGTAACCCAAGGTAATATTGTGATTGAGGAATTGTGATAGATACTGAATGATTGGGTGATGAGAAGATAGGCCATGGCTTAATGTCGACCGGGCATTTCATTACAAAATGAAGAATGTGAAGATGGAATAATAAGAAAAGGGTCAAGTTTGATGATCTTAGGGTCTTACTATATTTCCCGATAAGAGGAATCAACCTCTTCCCCCTAATAAGTGAACGCATCGAGGTATAAAGAGAATCCTTTCTCACAATCCTATAAAGGAATATCTTCATGTAGCCCCATGAATCCTCTAATTGTTCCTTTATTATAAAAGAAATCAATTGGTATGGGTTATTTATTGACCATAGGAAGTTGATTGGAAGAAAGAAATCCAACAATTATGGAAGATTGATTGATAGAGGAAGATAACTCAAGAGACGAAGTAGACTTGGATTAACATGTCTTGTGAGTGGAAAAGATAGTATTGATTTACCTATAAGATGATATAGTGTAGGTAAATAAACATGATTGATTCGAAAATCCATAGATTTCAACTTAGGAGTCAACTTGGATGATTGATTATAGGGACTTTGAGTCACACAAATCTTCAAAGGAGGAAAACGTCATTGAGGTGGTGATAAATGGAGTCCCGTGAAGAAAGGGAGGACCATGACTTAGGAGTTGAATTAGAGGAATATTTTAGATTAGAATCTTCATAAGACCGAGGGGAATTAGAAGAATAGTTTGGATTCGAATCATTAGAATACTCGAGGGGAATCATAATCATACCACCGACTATGAGATGAAGATGGGGAAAGGGGTAACTAAATGAATTATCTAAAGCAAAGAACCAAATGAGTCTTAGACATGATGGACATCCTTTGATGGGAATGTCGAAACCTAGGTTCCCTATTGTCATAAGTATAAGGAACCATATGATAATCAGTCATTGTTGGCATTGTTGGGTACAAATTCCTATACCTAGATAGTGTGATTGAACTCCTTGATGGAAAATAAAGTTCTATGCCAATTCCAGCAACATAACAACAACCAACTAGACATTTTACAAATATGGGGATACCGTGATTTTCCAAAGAGGATATAAGGAAAATAAACATCGTAATGACACAATTTCGAAAATCCAACAAGGTTTGGAAAACAAGTTGTAATTGTAAATGTTAAAATGTTTGATCAAAATTTAGCAACAAAAAGGATGCAAAGGAAACTTTTCCAATGTTTAATTCGATTCAAGAGTTGTTTGAATAGGAAAAAAATTTGCTAAGGTTCAAAAATGTGTACATGTACTACAATGAACCAAGGGAAAAACAAAGGGATTGTACCCTAATTTCTAATGCCCCATTCTTGTGATAGGAGGCATAATAGGAAAGGTTTTTCTAAGGTTTATTTAAAATGGACCCTAGGACAAACCAAGCAGCGCAACGATGTCAAATCATCATAAATAATGTCAACCAAAGAATGGTAACAAATCCAAAGGAAATTTGTACTTAAGGACACCAATGAATAAATAATGACATACTATCAAAAGGTACATGTAGAAAGAAGTATCTAAGACTCAACAATAAAGTACAAGACTATGATCCAATCACATGAATAGTAACTCTCTATGTTTTTCCAAGTATAGGTTTGGTGTAAATAATGACAACACAATATCACTACTTAGGTCAAGTTTAAAATAAACAATACCTAAATACTAAGAAGGTGTTGACGTAATCTCCCAACAAGGCATACTAAAACAAGTTTTAGAAACAAAAAAAGTCCAAGTCTTGAAAAAAGAGGCTACAAATGTGAGTAGCATAACAAAAATATTTAGATACGTTAAGCAAGTTTTATAGATAAAGGCAATATTTTTAGTATCAAAGAATGTTACCACAATGCAAGCAATGTAACGACACTTTTCAACACTCAAGGCAATGTTGGGACAAAAACCAAGTCTAAGTATATAAATAAGTTGTTATTTATGCGAGAAACATAACAATGCAACTTAGAGACTTAGATCAAGTTTAACAAAGGAAACAAGACATAAGTATCACACTTATATTGATATAATGAGGGAAGTGTAACAAATCAAAGGAAGTCAATGATAAGACAACCTAACTAAAATGAAAATCTTGACATATGTATCAAGATCAATGGCTATCAAGATATGAATACGTACCAACACACTTTCAACGCTTGCTATTGCAATCATCGCATAAGGAAGGATGTAAGTATGTGTAAAATTGGTGAAAATAATCAATCAATAGCACTATGTATGTATGTTTTCTTTTATCCCAAATGGAAAACAATAAAACAAAGGAATAGACCAAGTGGTGATGAAAATACGTAGTGTGACTTGTTGATGATTATCTTTACGGATGAACCTTCGATTCATTGTATACCTTAGGTTAGTGGGATGTGCATCCTAAGGTAACCTCCATATTTTAAAGAAGTTGGCTCTTCTCTAGTGTGGGATAGGGTTAAGAGAAATATTTAAAAGAAACATAAAACTAACTAAGGCGATGCGCCAGAATAGATCCTAAAGAGATAGAGAGATACCCAGGATGTTATCTGAAATAGTTTGAAGAGCATTAAAGCATGATCCACCTATTTTAGAAATACCTTAGATTTATCAGAGTCTGAGGAGATGAAACACATGAAAAACACAGATAATAGATAATTCAAAAACCCAAGGGCGCATGACATGATAGATTTCTTAAATTATCTAGAACTACTTAGCAAAAAAGAAAGACTCGAATATGAAAGCCAAAGTGCACAGAACAAGGACTCAATTTATAGAGAAAATGATACATAAGGCCGAAGTGGAACAGATTACAATTCCCTTGTATAATGGATTCTTGTTAAGGCTAGCTATTACAAAAACTAAACATTCAATCTACTTTGTAAACTGTTTGTTTCTCTTCAAAATCTCCCCCTTCTTATTGTTCTGGATCGGATGTCCTTTTATAGATGTTCATGGATTTTTCTTCAACATCTAGAATTAGAGCTTCTATTGGCAGCATTCAATTTTCTTACATGATCCTTTCTTTCGGGGTTAATATCTCAACTACATGTTGAGATATTTTTCATTTTCCTTCAATTCGCCCAACTGTCCCTCCTGGAGTTGGTGATGATCCTTTCCTACCACATGGAGATTAGACACTTGTTTAAGGGCCTTTCGGGGTTTGATCCCATGAACTATACATGAGAGACATGTGATGGGCATGTGCTAGTTTGGGGAGGCTTCCTCTTTTCTCTATTTGAAAGTGTGCTCGGGTGACACATGGAGGCCCTGTTACAACTTTGGTATGCTTTTGACTTTTCAACCCACCGGGTAACCTTTATTGGGCTTGGGACACGTGGACAATGTGGCACAAGTTTGAGATCCTTTCTTCTTTTTATTTATGCCCCAACTGCACCAGCGAGATACGTGGACACCTTTCACATTCAAATTCATACTTATCTAATGTTGAGCTGAGAAAACAAGGGAAACGAGGGTCGGGGTGAAAAATATGGTGATCAAAAGAGTTTTATGCAAAAATAACTCTATAGTTATGATGACTCACCTAGGGACTCTATGTCAATCATGGAAGAACCTAATGATCCTTCTATCTCAAAAATCAAAATGTGGCTCACAAAATGCCACTCGAGTTGCTGCACTTAGAGCTACTGCAAGGCAGCCTGATATCCAAGACATTCTTCTTTTGTTGGATAGGTCCTTCTCTACAAGGCTGGAAGGCTCGATCCAGCTCGATTATCTCCTTATGTGAGAAGTTTTGGAGGTTCTGCACTACTACGTGCAAGTGAAACTCTAATTATACAATAGGATTTAGAATCACCTCCACTTCTGCAACACTTGAGCTCTCCTTTAAATACTAAAAGACAGTCTTGTCTTGGCATTTGGAAACTAGGAGCTATTGAATTTGGTCCTTTGCGAGGACTGTAGAATCATTAGGGAAGGGGAAGGGAATCCTAACTGAACTAGTTCATTAATGCTCTACTTCCTCTCTTTGATTCCCTGGTGGAGCTGCACCAAGAGATTCTAGCATTTGATGGAGGCCTTGTTGTAACTCAGAATCTCATTGATTTTTATAGCAATCAATCGCTTGTCAGTAATCCCTACCCCTTATAGGGTAGAGTCTGAAGCATCATAAAGTTTTTGAATCAAGAGCATTGATTCAAGGACCTTGGGACACTGCATTGGTGATGGTGGAAGTTTTGGTTTCCACATTAGAGCACAATCCCTAAGCATCGGATATAAATCCAAGTGTGGGGGATAAATCCATTGCCTTAGTGGTAATTCAGTCACAATAGGAAGCATATAGCTCTTGTACTAATGTTACAATTCCCCCTTCGGGATTGTTGCCCCAATTTGTGGGTCAAGTATTTGAGTGTGTCCTCAGATGATTTAATCTTTGTTTGGATGATGCCCCTTTCCTCCTCAATGACATGCAACTTGGCTTGGATTTTTGCCACCTCTTCCTTTCCTGAATCAACCACCTATTGGATTGATCCCTTCTCCTGCATAAGTGAATTGACTGAGGCCTTGAATGTGGAAATTTTGGCTGCTAGAGTCTTAGCCTCCACCTGAGAAGCTGCAAGGGCCTCTTGGGATGGGGCTCCCTTCAAATCCTTGCAGAGCTAGTCTATTTCTCTACCTTTGGCCTTGTTTTTTACCATATGGCCAACCACGTAGCCTCCACCCTTTGAAGGCTAGTTTTCACCTTTTCGAGCTTGATTGTTGAGCTTTAGGTAGTCTGTAGTGACTACTGCAACCATTTCATTCATCAATTTGACCTTATCTTGAGGCCAAAACTCATAAAGGTCAACCGCAACAACATTAATAGAATAATCATCAAATTTGCATTTGTTCAAAGCAGGTTTGGTTGTTTGGCGAATGATTTAGGTGATTGCTAAGGAGCTCTATTGATGGTCATAAAATGACCACATTTACTTCATTTCTCATGTTTCCATTTCTTTCTTCTTTTGTTTTTCCTTCTCTCGATATCGAGTAGCCTTGGCAAACTTGGATTCAATCAAAAATTGAGAGGAAGAAGGGACCATTCCTCCCGCAAATGGGAACTCGGTGGCAGACCATAGGGAATAATAACTTGTGATTGAGGCATTGAAGTTACTAGGGCCAAGGAAGGGGGTGTTACCACACTGGGGAAAAGGTTGGGATGGTGGAAAAATATTGCGAGAAAAAGGGAGCACCAGGTGGAGGGAGAGTTTGCGACGGGGTGACAAACAAGGGGATACTTCCAGAAGGGGAAAGTGGAGGTGGAAGGGGAGTGGGTTGAGGAGCCTTGGGAGGTGGGAGGGGTAGAGGAGAAATAGGAGCCGTGACTGAATTTAACTTCTTGCATGTTGGGCTTGAGGCTGATTCCTCCGTAGTTTTCTCACCCGAAGGGATGATCGTAGGTTGTGGTGTCGGATCCTGGACCGAAGATTTTCCTAAGGAATAGAAGGTATAAATGGAATAGGAAATTATTGTTGTTAAGGACCAGAGGATTCTACGGTTGATTTTGTGGACCACTCTGAAATGATTGTGACCATATCCTTACTCTCCTCATCAGAAGCATGATCTACATCCCAACATTCCTCCCACATCTCATCACTGGAGATGGCCTCAAAATTCAAGGTGGTTTGGCCAATCTCCTGCCTATATTTCTAATAGGATTCAATTTTCTCCACACTCCAATATATTTTCTTTAGGGCTGATTAGAATCCCTTATTCATGGTGACAGAGGGGTCATATGTGTGCTTTACCTGGTGGAATGCCTCCCAGCCTAGGGTCATTTTGTATTTGAGCTCGATGAATATGTTGGAAAACCTGTACTGGGTTTCCACCTTGCTTCAAAAAATTCCCTTGGCTCATGCTTGCAAGATTCTGGGATGTTGTTAAGAACCAGAGTCACGGCCATTGCCTCATATGGGTCATAACTCCATGAGTCTTGAATTAACGAAAAAACATAGCAGGCCAACTTCTTTGTAAGGCTATGATCCTCCTTTCTCTTAAGCACGGTGATTCCTCCCTTGCTCAAGGGGAGTTCATAAAGTGCCTTGTTTTTTCAAGTCAAGCTGAATTCAATGTCCAAGAAGACTAGTTTCCTAGAGACCTCGAGACCCACTACTCGAGCCGTGAGCACCCTCTGAAGCATAAAATATTCACCTTTGAAACCATGTAGCTGAATCATGGAATGTCCTCTAGTGAAGAAATAATTGAAGGGATGCAGGGGTCCGACAAGATGGATTGAACAGAGTTGTTCATCCCGTTGTTTATCCCTTTAGGATTAATCTCGAGCGGAGGGGCTCTACAAAATAATTGAAGAATTCATAAATTTCCAATGATCGAGATAATATATGGGTCCATGCAGAAAATAGAATGAATTTTTGAGGATCTACCTCCGTATCCCAGAGGGTTAGGGTCATGAATTGACTGAAATACTATAAATTTTGATAAAGAATGAGATGGAATATATAGGATGAATACCTAAATATTGAAGTCACCGAAAATAGGTTGATCTACTCGCACATGGATCTCAAATTAATTCAGTGAAGTCAAAGTGATACACTTGCTCCTTGGCAAAATACCTCATTCAAAATTAGGTTTCCATCTGCGCAAATCCTCAACTTCGTTGTTTTCATCCTACCCAAAGATGAATGCCAACATAGAACATGCATCTTGAGAATATGCTAAAAGTTATTTCAATGGAATGGGAAATCTCACGGTCCTCGAACTACCTGTATCTACCTATCTTAACTCTTTGTTAAGGAATGAGGCTTTATTCTGACATTGTGCCCAGATGCCTTCGAGATCTTGGCCATATCATAGAAACCAGTCGTTGGGTCGTGAGTTAGAGCCAACATGTCCCTAATAGTCTATGGTGTAATCACCACCACTAATTTACTATCCCGAATGGTGTGGTTTCTTGGATGGAAATAATCCACACACATTTGTATAAGTTTCAGGAACAGGTGTGTGAGAGGCACCATGTATTGGGCGAGTGTTGTAATCAAAAGTCTGGAGCCAAAATATTTTGAATCTTCCAGGTTGAGAAACTTGGAGAAGGTTACCTCGCTCAAAGCTTTTGGTTTCTTGTTGAGGACTGGCTCAAAGACGTTATCAGCGAGGTCAGAAATCACAATAGGATCACTGAACTGAGACCCTCCATCAGGGAACTTCAATTTTGGTTGTAAAGGGCGAGGGGAAATGGGTTGTCCTACATAATATTTTGATTTGCAATGGGTTGTCATGCATAAGGAATTTTTAACACTACAAGTAAGCATCCCAAAGATAATGACTCAACAAAGAGAGGAATATCAGACAAACTGAACACCAAGGCATACCCATCAGATCTAGGGAATAATTCTACACTCTCTTATCTAATTACCTATTATTTCCAAAACCGAACCAAGACTCCTCATATTATCTCAAATGATGATACCAACCCCAAAACAGCTTAGCACCCAAAAATGTTTCCTAGCATCTAACTCATTTGGGTCACATCATTTAAACAAGAAAACTCATAATACAACATTATAAAAGTTTACATCCTCTAAAAGTGTCGTGAAACGTCAAACGGGTCAATAAGACCCAGTTCTCCCATTGCACGATCTAGAAAAATGGCTACAAAAAGGGCCCACCAAAACAATTGCCAAATTCCCAAATGCCAAAAAAACACATCTAACCAATTCTTTGCTATACAAAGATTCCAACTAGATGTTCAAAACCTAAACATGGCAAATAGATCTCAAATTTGAAGCACTTCTCTGGGGCGATTATTAGCCAAAGTGGCTATAAAATGGGTTTTGAAAACAAGCTTCCACAACTTGAAAAATAATTCTATCAACTCCCATATATTCTCTTATATATAAAGAATCCAATGTAATTGATAAAGTATATGTCCGATAACTAGGGCTCAAATTGTGACCCATTTTCCGAGCTAATTATCGTGATTGGGCTAGTTTTTTTGTTATAAAATGACCGAGGCTTCCCAATCATGATAAAAAAACTAGGTCCTAAAGCAATTTTCTCAAAACAAATGTTTGGAAGTAATTTCCATGTAGAAGTACTAGAGGTTTGAAGTGGTCATTTGACTTCTCACCATGGGTCCCTAAACCATGGGTCCATATCAAAATGAATTTCTTAGTTTTCATTTGTTGTCCCATATGGGAAAGTGATCGATTGGGCTTAAAATCCCTCAACTAAATTATCAAACTATCCTAAAAATTTGTTTCAAATTTTATTGTGACATCCTATGTCACCAAAGAACATGGTTAACTTAAAAATCTCCGCTACTGGTGTCCATGAACCATTTTACACAGCTTTTGAATATTTTTGCTAAATTTTATAAAGTGTTTCAAAATAATTTGAATGAAACTTATGTTCCAATCATCACTAGTGGTTCAATTTCTCAAATGTTCTCATCTAAGTTGTTATTCAATCACCAATCACATCCTGTGAGTAGGAACAATGCTTCAAAGTGGTTGTTCTAAATGCATGGCATCTAGTGCCTTGTGGTGGTATTCTTCTAGCATAGAAGGGAAGCAAACAAGTTTAGTGGAAACGTTTTTATTGAATGGGAAAATAAACCAATTGAAACTTATTAATCTATTACTCAATTATTTTTAGTGCACCCAATGTTGAAACCGAGATTTGATACCAACTCGTCATGCCCAAGATATTAGGACCCAAAATAAACCCTAATTTAATTTTATAAACTCTATTTTCTTTTCTTTTCTCTTTCACAATTGACTCTCATTTATTTCCTCTCTTCTATTTACTGATATCTGATCTTCCCAAATTATGGAGGAAAAGATCTCATAATTGTTTGGCTTTCCTTCATTTATTTTCTTACCCGATATAGGGTTTGCGGAAGTAGCACATAAGTTTGTATATTGATTTATTTTTAATGAAAGAATCTCATATATAAGTATACCATGTATATATGTAGGGAGGAATAAAACTTAATATATGTAGGGGATGTTTTAATACCGCCGCCTAAGGTAGAAAATGATGGTGGCTAGTCAGGGAGAGCCCACGAGGCTTGAGTACGAGCACAAGGGTAAGGGGAGGGCCTATGTGCTAGGGGAGATCGTATGGATCAGTGACAAATGTGCATAGAGGTTCATGTCCAAGAAGTGCCATTGGAGGTGAGGAGTGGCCACACAAGGGCATTCAGCAGAGGGAGGAAGAAAATCCGTGATGAGGCTATGCTTATGCTTTAGGGTTTGCGACCCATTTGGGGTCAAGCCCCAAAGAAGTACAATGGAGGAGGGGCTCGGGTCGGCCCTACCGCCAAACCCTCCTACATTCCTTCTTTCTTTTTATTTATTTATTTATTTTCCATTCAAAACTAAAAACCAATTTTTTTGGTAATGGTATGTAGTATGTTTCGTACTTATAAGGAAAACCTTATATATATTTGTATATGATACCACTCCCATGAATCTAATGGGGTTTGGGTGGAGCGGTTAAGAAAAATGATTGTATCTTTCCCCACCCAAGTTCAAATCCCACTAAGGCATGATCCACATTCAGGGTGGTAATGCCCAAGGTGGCACGAATGGGAGGCTAGTTTAATAGAGGTGGATTATGGTTCAAGAAGACCTACGTTAGAAGTGTGTTCATGTGTGGTGGTTTCGGCTCGCTAATTGTTGAGATTAATGTTATATCTTGGTTTAATGTATTCTGGTTCATAGCTCCATTTAAAATTGTTTATCTATAAAAAAAATACCACTCCCATGAAATATTAATAGGAAATCACAATCTAAGTTTTTGGTCTAAACTCCAATGTATATATATACTCATCTCCTTATAGATTAAAAGAGTAAAACCTAAAATTATATAAATATAAACTTCTATTTTTATTTTTCCAAGTCATATAAGATACATATTATTATATATTGATAAATATGAATCCATATATTTAACTAAACCTTCAATCCTTATTCAAAAATAATAAATATCTAAATTATATTTGAGAAATTTTATTAGGGATAAGTAGAACAATTTTGATAACCGAGAGCCATATGAAAACATTAGCAAGTTAGGCTTAGAGATTAATGTGAGAATGTAAGTTTAGTAAACCCAAACCCAACTTCCTTGAGAACATTAAAATGATACAACCTTTAGCACATTTTCTAAAGTTAAGTGCAAAATCCATTGATCACAAACTAAGTAGAGATGGCTCTAAATTTATCAAGTCTTATAAGAGCATCTAAAAATACAACTTTAATAACAAAATAATTATTGAAAAAGATTTAATTTGAGCTTACAAACTCAACTAAAATGATATTTCCCTACTTAATAAGTTCTTTCTTTCTTTCTTTCTTTCCAAATAGAAACCTTGTAATAGAGAGAACTGTTATCCCAAATTTACTCCCTAGGTTAATTTGGAATAACCTATCAAAAATGGACTTAGCCATTTTGCAGGTTTTTGGACGGTCATACGGCCATAAAATTCTATTGCCTAAATGAACCAACCATTGGTATTTAAAAACCCAAGGGAATCCAGTTCAAAATATTGCCAAATTATTAAAAAACCGACTAACGTCCAAATGCCCGTAAAATTTAATGTTAGTAGTAGAAAGATCGGACACATGGCGAGGATCCAATGGGCAATGAACAAACACATGTCGCCATTCTATCAAACTCCAAAGTGAATGCATATGACGGACGTGAGGTCCGTAGAATCATCCAAGATTAATAACTTTTTGGGTGCGCAAATTGAGTCACCAAAGGGGATAGCTAGAAAATATTCAAAGCCAAAAATTTCTTAAGTCCTTGGAACTTAGAAACTACGATACATAGGGCTAGGTGGAGACATTTCATTGGTTCTCTTTTCACAGTCTAAAAATGCAAAATTTTAAGGAAATATGACAAGTCCGGCACTGAGTCCATGTGAAGCTTCCTCATTGGCCAATGGTTTACATATTTTAGAGGCGTAAATCAAAAGGATAGACATGAGAAGTACATGGAGCCTTCTTATTTGCACATACTTCACAATGGTCACCAAAGGGCTTTGAAAAGGAAAATTATGAAGAAACATGATTATTTCTCATTGGCTCACATTTCTAAGAGCTCTAACAAGGTTTGAAATACGAAGGTTGTGTAGCCATCTCGTTGTTCTACATGTCACGAGGCATTGAAAAGGTCCAAGGACATTTTGACGTCCTAAATGAACATGGCAGTAGTCTTATTGACTCGTATTTTCATAAAGGCAGCCCAAAAGGTAAATGACAGGGATAGATATAAAAAAGGAAGTAGATCCCAATATTACGAACCAATGGTAAAAAGAAACTTACAAATACAAAAGCAAGTACACGAAGATAGAGGAAATCTCTTAGGCCAATAAAAGGCTGCCACATGTCACATTCATGTGCTCCTTAGCATGTAAATTTCAAATAGCCATATATGTTGGTCCAAAGCTCCAAATCTTACAAACTTTATATCATTAGAAAGGTTTCCTTGATCCCTTCAACTTGGTATCATTAAATATTGATTTTGTTGGCACTTGGTGGGCCAAAATGGAAAACATGGCTTTAGAGGTAGAAACGAGCAATCCTGAGCACGAAAATGAACAAATCGGGTAGCTCCAACACCTGGATTGATGAGGCATGACTTCATTTTCTTCTAAGAGATGAAATTGACATATTAATGGCTATGCAAATTACCTATGTGCCTTGTAGGTGAATTCAATGCAAAATTTTGGTAGTTAAAGACATTAAACACTGTTTGTAACCTCTTTCTCTCTCTCTTTTCTCTATAAGGTTTATAATCTAAGTGTTAGGAATTTTTGGAAGGGGGAGATGCTCAAAAATTGCAAAGGAACTCTGTTAAAATTGTTCTAGAGCTTTTGTGAGTTGCAGGCCTTATATTTTTACATTTTACAAGGTGTCTCTTACCTTATTAATTGTAGTGTAAAGAATATTACATTCCTCAGAAATAAAATTCATGTTTTGTGGCTTATATCTTCCCTAGCTTGTGTTATATTAAATTTCTTGCCTTTCATTGCAGTTGTGGATGTATTGTGCATGTTTTACTCTTCTTACAAGCTTTAAATTTATTGTGCTCCATGAAAATGGTTGTTTGAATGATTGTTTTGAATTGTGGCACTTATGTCTGCCCTTCCTTCATTTTATCTCATTTTCACTCACTAGATCATCTCCACCTCATATTCTTGGTGCTATCACTTCCCTTAGATTAGGATTTCCTTTTAAGCATTCCCCTTCTAACTCTAGTCCTTTGGCTATTAGTTTAGGATTAGATAGCTTCATTTCCATTTTTTCGTGTGGTTTTTCAATAGAATAGGTTTAGGAAGCTGACCTTCTCCGGAGGTCTATCTTAGTTAGCAGTCCCACAACTAAGAGATAATCCCATGTTACCTTAGAATTCTTGATCCTTCGTGATCATATCTAAGGTGAAATTTTGAGTACCAATAGTTTTGGCATGCCAAGTGAGACCAGAAGTTAATATTTCCATTTTTCCAAGTTTGGGTGTATATCTTGCTAAAATTCTAGCCTTTTGAGGCTTTGAAATAACACATCTAGCGACTCTAAACATAATATCTACTTATCTCAATAGTTAAAGTTCCCAAGCTCATCATAAAAACTCAAACAAGGTCTAGAACAATAAAAGAGGGAGTTTTGAATACTTACAGATTATCTCCCGAGAGGAGAAGAAGAGGATGATTCAAAGGTCACCTTTACCTCCAAATAGAACTCTTTCCACACCACCACTTGATATACCTTTCATGCAATATATTATAGTTCGCAGACCTATATTAATGACACAACAAGAAAATCAAGGATTTGTTTACTTTACTAGTAGCAGTCCTCTTGCCCTTAATGCTCAAAATCTCGTTCTAGCATATGTAATTAAGAGAAAAAGGAACGATAACTAGATCGTACCAAGCTAAGAACACATATGCTAATCAAACACCATGATAAATAAGATGAAATAAATTCACCGAATAACTTTACATAAACCCTTGCAAACAAATGAGTAGTAATATCATGTATTATTATGGAACTCAATGAAATACAATAAGAATGGGCCTTGCTTATATAGGCAAGGAATAACAATCTAAGAACCAATCAAAGTCATAGATCAATCACTAAATCAAGGAAAGAACTAATCATCAAATAACTAGTCAACACCATAGATTTAGGAAAGAACTAGTCATCAAAGATCTAGTCAATACCATAGATAAGGGAAAAACTAGTCATCAAAGATCTAATCAATACCATAGATCAAGGAAATAACTATACCTAACAACTAGATAATATCTTCCTAATATCTAAATAAGATAAATAAATATCCACACACATAAGAGGGTGAGGATAAATACAATAAAAGTAAATAAAGTACCTAGGTGAACATGAGCTAAGGTAAATACTTATTCTAATACCCCCTCAAATGAAGCTAGGGGCACAAAATAAAAGTGGCATAACCATAGTATGAGTCTCAGAAACTAGGTTTGATGAGGTATTCATGTACAATAATTGGGAAAAATGGTCATCGTAAGGTACCCAAAACTAGTAACAAAGTAGAGAGAGAAAAAACCCGCCGCAAGCATCCCAAGAAGTTTGGCTCAAAAACTCATATAATGTTGAAGAAGTTTGGTGTGCACTATGGTCTGAATCCACTGCTCAATCACAAAACTCAAAAACAACTGACACTGGGCTTCACTAGAATAGCTCCGTACAAGGATACTATCAACAGAGTGATGTCAAAAGTGTAAAAAAACACCAAAAATAATTCAATCAACTACTGCAATTAGGTGTTCTGCAATCCAAGAACAATAACCAAAGCAAAAAGGAAAGGACACAAAATCTAGAGTGTCACAATCCAAGAAAAGACAAGGTAACAAGGCAAGGACACAAAACCCAAAGAAAAACATATTTTGATCAATCTGCAAATAGGTGTGCCATGATCCAAGAAAAATAACCAAAGCAACAAGACAAGGACACAATATCTAGAGCGTTGTGATCCAAGAAAAGCCAAGGTAACAAGGCAAGGACACAAAACCCGAAGAAGCGGGATCAACACCACACCCTCCCATACTGCTGAATGGATGGAGTGACACTACAAATATGTATCAATTGTCAAAATAACTACTCGAATATCGACAAACTAACACTCGACTTCACTAGAATATCTCCCCATAAGAGAGATTATCAACATGTCAAAAGTGTCAAAATACGGATACAAAATCTCTCAACAAATAAGAGAGATACACTACACCTGCTAAATAAATATTCTCAAAACAAGGAGCATTACAATGCAGAAGGTATAGAAAGTAGAGAAAGAGGCTGAATGGTGGAGGAGACACGCCTATAGATTCCTCTCAATGAATTCCTATTTCATCACCACAAGTGATTAGATATCCACCCCAAATCAGCACGAATGGATGAAGAATATGCCTACATATGACTTGGTGCAAAATGCACAATGGGTGCATGCAAAGGAACATCATAATTTTTTTTAGGTTGATCATGTCTGAAAACTCAAATCTCATGTTTCTCAAGCCTAAGTGAAGTTACAAAACTCATGTGTTGATCATGATCCTCGGAAAGAGTTGAGTGAACAAAAATAGGAGCTCTGTCAATATGTGATCCTAATGAAGTACTTGCTCGAAAACCAATGCTAATGCAAGAATTCCATTTAACATGTGGAATAGGGGAAACAATACCCTATGAATATATGTCAATACCTCCATCAAGTGAAACCCATAGAATGGAGCATGTGAGAATTGAATGCAGTGGTATGCTTCTCAAAAGATCCATGCAAGTGAGAACAAGTAGGATACACAACATGTGTAAGTGCAATAGGCACAGACACAGAAGAACATGTGGTAACAAGCCTAATAGGCTTAGGAACATTAAGAGCAGGAGTAGGCTCAAAAACTGGCAGATCAAGGTCAGTGGATACAAGAGCAATAGCTACAAGTGGACTAGGAGCATGGATATGACTGTCCACAATATGATGGTGATGTTGCAGGCTAGCAATTTTTTTCCGTTGAGGAGTGTATTAGTGTATCCTTATCGTGAATGAGTGCTTGTAGAAGAGAATTTTGCTTCTTGAGTGATCTATTTTCTTCCACAAATTTTACAATATCCTCCTAAAGTTCGCACACTTCGGAGAAAATCATATTGTTCTCAAAATCCATGATAGATACAAGAATGTAACTCCTAAAAGTTTAGGATGTCGACTCAATCGAAATTGCATCCACAAGTGATTACAACACCCCTCCATATTTGGCACTTTATAATGAGTGTGTGTTACAATATGGCACTTTAAAATTATAGTGTGATTCTCAAAATAAATATTTCCAATGGAAAGAGCATGAAAAAAAAAGCACTTTTGCAAAAAATGGCACTCAAAACTGAGTTTTCGATCAAAAGATACAAGCTTTACAAGTTTATGCTTTGTTATTTATTTTAGTTTCCTATGGAATTTCATGAATTGGCAAAACGTGCAAAGAACTCATGCGGACCCCCAAAAAAGGAAAGAAGCGTCTGTTAAAAAAATAGTCTCATTTGCACGCCTCCGAAAATGATAAAACACACAAGAAAAATACCCAGTGTGGATATCAAAAACCCAACAAAACCCGAAAATAGATTTACTGGATTTTCTTCCTCACCGACATGAATCCCAAGGCAAACATGTGTGTTTCTCTGCAACAAAAAAATCACAAAAATGTCTCGCCTCCGAGAAATGGTCGAGTTTACAGTCAATCTTAGGGTTTTTCCACCTTTTGGATTCAATGGAAGCCTTTGTTTTGCATAAAAACACACGCAGAAAAAAATACGTACAAATCCTAAATATATGAATATACACAAAAAAATTGTAAAATGAAACTTACAGACGGAAGTCAATAGCAATCTCTGCTTTGATACCATAAAAGGAATTATAACCAAATTGTACCAAGACAAGAACACAGATGCTAATCAAATACCATCATCAATAAGATGAAAGCAATTTTCGAAATAACTTTACATAAACCTTTGCAAACAAATGAGCAAGAATATCATATATTTGTATGGAACTCAATGAAATACAATGAGAATGGGCTTTGCTTATATAGGTAAGAAATAACAATATAAGAACTAGTCAAGGTCATAGATCAAGCCATAAATCAAGGAAATAACTAGTCATCAAAGAACTAGTCAAGACCATAGATTTAGGAAAGAACTAGTCATTAAAGATCTATTCAATATCATAGATCAAGGAAAGAACTAGTCATCAAAGATCTAGTCAATGCCATAGATCAAGGAAATAACTATACTTAACAATTAGATAATATCTAAATAAGATAAAATAAATATCCACACACATAAGTGGGTGAGGATAAATATAATAAAGGTAAATAAAGTACTTAGGTGAACATGAGCTAAGGTAAATACCTACTCTAACAAAGAGTATCCCTTTCTTTATTGGGGAAAACAATACCACTCTAGCTGACCACATACAAGACATTTCCAATGTTTGTGTTATTCATGAAATTGTTGAACAAGATGTGGTTATGAATTTATCGACTTCTTCATACAAGGGAAGAGCTTTGAAATAGTTCGAGTCTAGCAATGATTGAATAACTAATTGGAATCAGTGGGAATAACCCTTTACAACAAATTTGGAGAGAAGGCAGATAATATTTACTTGTTATAACAACTAAAAACTATTAAGAGGGATCCTAATGAGCTCATTACAGACTTCAATTTCAGATTTCAAAAGACTTGGGACAAAATTCCAGTCTTAGTAAGACCAGCTCTAGAAGGTGTTTTTATTTAGATTTTAATAGCTTTAAATTCTGATATTGTTGTCATGATTCAGTCTATGGGGCTGTAACACTTCTTGGTGCTTTTGCAATTTCTATTAGAGCTGAAAAAGTCTTATCCAAGATGGGAAACTAGCTCCTAGACCACCCTTTCCCTTGTATCCTGAATTACGTTAAGTTGCTCAACCCTTTATTGCTCCATTCTTGAGAAAAGCTCTCAACCCAATGCCTACACATCTAATCACTATACACAACAAAAGGATGATGAAGACATTAAAACCTTAATTAGAACTTTGACCAACAAAGTTATATCCCTTGAAAAATAACAAACCCAATCCTATAGAAATTATAAAAATCAAGGGCAATCTTCAAACCAGGGATTTAGCCAAGGATATAAACCATATAGGAATAAACAAACCAATCAAAAGTATGTCCAAAATCAGAAAAATAATAGGGGAAAATTCAAATTGCACCTCTTCCATTGGAAAAATTTGTTCCTCTCCAATCACTGCATGTTCTTAGTTTAAGCCAAGTATTGGTACCAATACAAAATAATTTGATTAAGGAAAATGAATGGTGTTTCCCATGCAATCAGCCACATAATCAACTTAATTGTGAAAGGGCATTGCATCTTTAAGCCTACATGGTTCAAGGTTATTCCAATCAGCAAGAGCCACTTCTAGAAGCACCTAATCCTAACATGGAAGGATTTCAAGAGGTCAATCTTGATATTAATATCATGTTCTTTGGAGCTGATGATTTTTGTGTAGTAAATAAATTGGTGGGAAGTCATGAAAGATCTCAAGTTAATATTGCTGATAATACAAGGTCTAAGAAAAGGATGTTGGAGTCACAACCTTCATCTGCTTCTGTCAAGACAATATTGTCAACAAGGAGAAAGAAGTTGGAGTAAGTAAGAACCAACTACCTCAAGTTCTTGACAAGCTGTTTTAGACAAGGAGTTTTCTCCTCAACCAAAGCTTCCTATTCCAACATTGTAGCAACAGAAAAAGGAAAGTAGTGTGCCACAAATGTATAAATCCACAAGCCTTCCTTTCGATATTGTTGAACAAAAGAAGAATACCAATGTTAATGTGACAATGTGGGATGCATTGGCCATTCCATCACAAAGGGACATCTTATGTGAAGCTCTTAAGAAGCTTCCCAAGTTGATTCAATGGTGGAAAAAACTCATGTTATTGTTCACTTATGTCAAGAAAATATAAGTAAGTAAACTTGTTAAGACCCCGCTATTTTATATGACATTAATTGTGGGAAAACATATAGTTCATAATTTCATGATTGATTCGGGGCTAGTACTTTTGTAATGCCCAAAAAGATTATTGATATCTTAGGTCTTAAGTACAACCATGTTTCTAAAGGTGTTCTACAACTTGATGGCTCAACCGTTGAGTAATAAAAGATCTTGATTTGACCCTTCATGCCTGCCTTAGTCTCACAATAACTCACAATATATCAGTAATTGACTTGCCTCCCATGTTTGTCATCTAGCTTTTCAAGAGATTTTACTGCCAAGGTAGGTGGATATTTGTCTTCAAATTGGACCCATATGCTCTTAAGGACTAGATATGATACAAGATTCACCATACAAGCTGAGCCCATATTTTCCTATCACATTGAGTCATATGATTCCACCCCTTGTTGATCAAATTGCCTAGTGCAAGATGAACATGACAATGAGTCAGCTTCAGAAGATCATCCCACTCCTCCTATTCCTGATCTCATGTTAGATGAATGGGCCACAAGATGCCATGCATGTGATCCTTATGATGAAATTTTCAAAACTGGTCTTGGTACTTATTGCATTCTTGAAGAAGGATCTACTCTACATGCACCACTTAAGCTACAGGAGATAATGCTTCATGATTGTGGAAGATGTTCTTTAATGATTCTAGAAGTAGAAATGGAACTAGGGCAGGTATTGTGTTGATTTCTACTATGAATGAGAATTTTTTCTTTTCCCATAGATTACAATTTGCATGTTCTAATAACATAACATAGTATGAAGATTTGGTGCATGCTATTTTAATTACGAAAAGAGGAGTATTAAGGCATTGCAAGTTTATGGGGACACCGAATTGGTTGTCCACCAAGTGAAAGGGAAGTGTGTCATGAAGAATAAGCTTTTAAAAGCTTATAAACATAGAGTTTGGAACCTTTTGGATAATTTTGACGCTCTCAATTTGCAAGTAGTGCCAAGGAAGTTGAATAAAGAAGCAAATCGATAGCAGCCCTTGGTTCTCAATTCTCATGTACCGAATATTTGGTCAAAGGAAATGTGAAACAAATTAAAATGGTGGTTAGACCTTCCATTCCAGATAATGAGACCAATTGACAAGTGTTTGGAAATGATGAGAAAATTGTGTAATTTATCCGAATGAGGCTGAATTTTCTATAAATATGTAATTTGATTTGCATAACATTTATGATGATCAAATTATATAGCTAAACAAAAATAAATTCCAAATGGATTGGTCACTTTGGAGAATATTTTTAGTACTAATGATGAGTTCAAAGGAAAGAAAAAAATATGACAGCGAGGCAAGAAGACTGTCAATCAGTTATTATTACACAAGGCAAGGAACTTCTCCTTGGAAGGTATGTAATGAAATTGAGAAACAAGATTTTATTTCTTTGTGCCAAAGATTCGATGACACTTTTTTAGGGAACTGTGAAGATTTAAAATGTTTTAATCTAGAAATTATCCAACATTATATTGATCTTGATCCTAGTGTCAAGCCAGTTAGACAAAAGCAAAGACCAATTAATCCTAGGATAGAGCCCCTCATGAGGAAGGAGTTATCCAAACTCATTGATGCCAAGATAATTTTTCCTATTAAATACTCTACTTGGGTGGTAAAACTTATTCTAGTAGGAAAGAATAATGGGGAAATCAGAATTTGCGTTGATTTTAGGGATTTGAATAAAGCTTCCCTAAAGGATCATTATCATTTACCTTCTATGGAGAAGATTCTACAGATAGTAGCGAGGGGGCTAAAAGGTTTTCCATGCTTGATGGCTATTTGATTAAACTAAAATAGAATATCCTAGTCTAATATGATGATATGCAAAGCAATAAATAACAAATGACTAAATAAATAAAGGAAATGACCTAAGCAAATAAGTAAATAGAAACATAAAAGCCTAATATGCAAGAGGGGTTAGGAAATCCTTAGTTGTTTTGACGAAGGTGCGGGGTTGTGTCGTGATGAAAAATAGGTGAACATGAGGAGGAAACAACCACATAGAATCATTAGAAAGAGCATATACAAGATCTTTGACTGGGTTGGGGT
This sequence comes from Taxus wallichiana var. yunnanensis, assembly GCA_018340775.1. Lineage (NCBI taxonomy): Eukaryota > Viridiplantae > Streptophyta > Pinopsida > Cupressales > Taxaceae > Taxus > Taxus wallichiana. The sequence goes on along the minus strand of CM031239.1, from coordinate 773,161,789 downwards.
GCACAGGAAAGGGACATGGGAGCGGTGGGCACCATGGTCTAAGAATTGGGTGCCCCTGGTCTATGGAAATGACATGAAACCCTCCCCACAGGGTATCACTATGTGATTGTCGTGTTATCTCCTTATCACACTAGCTTTGTTGAAACTCGTTGTATGTCACTTTGTAAATCGGATATGAAGAAGAAACCTACAAAACCCCAAGACAAGCATCAAACCCATAAAAAAATAAAGACACATATAAATGGGTCGACCGTCCTCAAGTGGCCCCAATGGTGGACTTACTAACCGAGAGTTGCACTACATCTCAGACCCAATGTAGTTCTAGGTGTGTGTGTGTGTACAAATCATGCCCTAGGTTACTCTTATGTCAGTCGCACTTTGTGAAGTAACGAACAATAACTACATGTAGAATGTAATAAATGTGTGCATGGAAACAATAGACTCCCCTCCTATGAAGTGTGATGCAGATGAACCAGCCTTGTGTGCCTTGTGATGGAGCTAGATGGATGTAAATGTAGCTTTAGATACCTTGATGGATGCAACCTAGATGTGTGATAGTAAGTGCTTAGTGCTTGGTCCCTCATTATGGTCACATAAATTTATATTTATATGGTTCTCTTGCTCTAATTTTTGTAATTAACGTCAAAAATGCCGACCACAAAAAGATAAAAGTTCAAACAACTAGAAAGTTCCCAAAAGGTGAGAGTAAAGTGCAAAGAGGATCAAGGCACCCCGAATGGGACCAGGGTGCCTGGGCACCCCAATCCTTGGTTGGGTGCCCCACTCGAAATAGCAAAACATAGAATGATAAAACAGATCGGGAAAGTGCGGGTGTAAGATAGAAAAATATGACAACAAGCAACGTAAAAATGGCCAAAGATAGAAAAATATGACAACAAGCAATGTAAAAATGGCCAAAGACATAGGTTAATTATTACTCTTTTTCACTCAAGAACCATATGAATAGTAGTATGAGACTAGGACTAAATATTGATTCAAAGTGTGTGATTTAGTGACTACACTATTCTAGTTTTAATCAGATCAAGGTTAAGGAAGATGATTAATATAAAACTACATTTACAACCAAATGGGGAACATATGCATATCAAAAGATGTCTTTTGGTTTGTCAAATGCACAGTCTGCTGCAATCCAAAGAGCAATGGACATTGCCTTAAAAGGGTATATCAATGAGTTCATTCTTGTATATCTTGATGATATTACTATTTTTTTCAAAGCAAAGTAAGGATCACATCAGTCACCTTGAAAAGGTATTTGAGAGATGTAGAGAATTTGGGGTGTCTCTTAACTGCAAGAAATGTAATTTTGTAGTTCCTAGGGGCAAGATTTTGGGGCACATTGTTTCTAAGGAAGGTATTGTTATTGATCCAGAAATAATCACAACCTTCCTCTCTCTATCTTTGCCAACTAACAAGAAGTCCTTTTAGTCATTTTTGGGAATATTAGCATTGTTAGAATATTCTTTCCTAGTTTTGTAGAGTTGGTAAGGCATGTTACTCTTATGCTCAAGAAGGATTCAATTTTCAAGTGGAAAACAGAAGGAAAAGAGAGTTTTTCCAAAATTAAACAAGATATTTCTCAAGCTCCTACACTTGTTAGTCCTAACTATGATAAGGATTTCATCCTATATGCATATGGAGATGAGTCTAGTATTGTTGTTGTTTTGACTCAGCAAAATGATCAAGGAATGGAGAAACCAATGGCATTTTTCAGTCAAACAATGAAGGACTATGAACTCAAGTACAATCACATTGAAAAACAACTTTTTCCATCATGAGATATCTCAAGAAATTCAAAAGTATGCTCTCCACTAGTCATAAAGAGTTTTAGTCTCACATTCTAGTGTGAGAGACTTCATTATGAGATCAGATATAAATGAGAAAAAAGCTGGATATGTAACTAAAATAGTAAAGTATGATGTGACTATCAAGGCCAAAAAATGGTAAGAGGTCGAGGAATGTGTGAGTAGCTTGCTTTAGATGCTCAGGATGATCAAGAAGCCTCTTTCATGAATGAAGAAGTTCCACATGATGTTGAGATTAAACAGAATGAAGCAGAGGAAATCAATGGTCACAGCTATATTCATGACATGGCTACCTTCTTATCCAATGGTACATATCCTTTTAGTCTAAACAAGAAAATAAGAAGACATATTATGTTGTAGTCTATTCCCTATGAATTTGATGTGAATCCAAATTGCAAGAGGTTGAAATACCTCCAAAACATAAATAAACAACTTTGTAAATAAAAACATAAGTTTCAAAATAGATTTCTTCTCATTCTGGAATCCACACTAATCTTTTACATCATTACAATCCTCCATTTATTTCACGTCTACTCTAAAAATCCTAAAATGCCAAAAATTACCTACTATAAAAACAACTCGGATGGACCCCAAAATTTGCATACCAAATATTCCTTCATAAATTAAGCCTCATGCAAAAATTTGACTTATTCTAACAAACACAACAAAATTTATTAAAGTTCTAAGACCTAGTCAAAAGCGAAAAAAACGTTCGAACCAATTTTAAGCCACTAGATGAAGGAATTTGGGCCCAAAAAGTGTTGAAATTCCCACAACCTTGCTTGAAAATTTAATCTCACCATAAGACTGATGTATCTCTACCACCTGTAAAATTTAAAGATGATCCAACAATCGGATCAAAAGTTATGGTCTCCACAAGTTATGCTCCCGCATCATTCTCCCTGGTTGAAAAGAATTCAGCTCCTACGAATTTAGTTAACGGAATTCATCTAATTTTGCACTATCAATATTCTTCAACTCCCACTCAAGAATCCAATTATTTTCTTCTTGTTGCAAACCTTCCACTGTACCAAATATTTGTTGTAGCTCCCATGTCTAGTAGTGATTGTCTTTTGGTCCAAGACATGCATCACACTTTCCTTTTTCTTCTTGAAATTTGTTCTTTTGCCAGCTTTATTTCTTCCTCCTCCACAAAATTTTCATCATGACCTGGAAGCTTATATAAGTCAAAAACATTAAAAACTGGTCGGATAGCAAAATTTTCAGGTAGTTCCACCTTGTAGGCATTATCACTCATTTTCTTTAGAATCCTACATAGCCCAATCTTCTTATACTTGAGTTTATTATATGTCCCTTTTGGAAACCTCTCCTTTCTAAGATGAACCATCACCATATATCCTTATTAAAATAAACTTACTCTCCTACTGGAATCTTCACCTGCTTTATATTGTGCATTACTCACTTTCAGCTTTTCCCTCACTTCATCTTGTAGTTTGTAGAATGTGTTCTGCAAATGCTTCTGCATCATCACTAGTTTTATCTTCACCGGGTAGCACAATCAGATCTAGGACCCCCTTGGGATTCCTAACATATATAATCTGGAAAGGAGACCTCCCTTTTGACTGTTTACATATCTATTATAGGTAAACTCAACTTGTGTTAAAGCCAAGTCCCCGTGTTTTGGATTTTCTCCAACTATGCAATGTAGGATATTTCCCAAGCTTCTGTTCACTACTTCTGTATGTCCATCAGTCTAGGGTGATATGCACTTTTGAACTGTAGTTATGTCCCTAGTTTCATCTATAGAGTCTTCAAAAAGTGACTCAAAAACTTTGTGTCCCAATCTGAAGTGATCGTTCTTGGAACTCCATGCAATCTAACCACTTCTGAAGAAAAAAATCTGCAACTATGGAAGCGTCATTAGTTGTTTTACAAGAAATGAAGTGTGCCATATTAGAGAATCTATCAACCAAAACAAATATATAATCATTCCCTCGATGTGTGTTAGGAAGTCCTAACACAAAATCCATACTCAAATCAACCCATGGCCCTGTAGGGACAGGTAATGTCATATACAACCCAGTATTTTTGCATGGCCCTTAGCCATTTGGCACACTCTACATCTTGCTAAAATCCTACTTATGTCCCTCTTCACCTTTAGCCAATAATAATTTTATATAATAAGAGAAATTTTCTTACTTATACCAAAGTGTTCAACCAACCCCCCACTATGCAATTCTCTTATAATATCTTCTCTCATTGAACCAACAAGGATGCACAATATTTTCCCCTTGAACAAATAACCATTTTGCATCAAATAATCAGAAGAACCACTACCTATTGTAGGGTCCTTAAGTTGTCTCACAACATCACCAAAATTTGGATCACCTTCATATAATTCCTTAACTGCCTCAAACCCTACTACTTCATTTTCCAGTGTTGTTAAAAGTGTTACACGCCTACTCAAGGCATCGGCAACTTGATTTTGCTTACCTGACTTATGCTTTAAGACAAAAGTATATTCTTGAAAAAATGAAACCCATTTTGCATGCCTATTATTTAGTTTCTTCTGTGTGTTTACATACCTCAAGGCTTCATGTTCAGTGAAGAGTACAAATTCCTTTTCTACCAAGTAATGTCTCTAGTGCCTTAATGCTTGAACAATAGCATAAAATTCCACATCATAAGTAGAATATTTCCTCCTGAATTCATTTAGCTTTTCACTAAATAATTCAACAGTCATCCTTCTTGACTCAAGATACAGCTCCACCCAACATGTGAGGCATCACAATCAATCTCGAAGACCTTGCTAAAATCTAGCAATACCAAAACAGTGCTTCTAACACTTTCTTCTTCAACAATTCAAAACTATCTTTTTTTTCCTTGGTCCATACAAACTCCCTCCCTTTTGTACACTCTATTATGGGTGCAAGAAATGCTACTAAAATTCTTGATGAACTTCCTATAAAAATTTTCCAATCCATGAAAACCATGAACCTCTATCACATTCCTTGGAATAGGCCATTCCAAAATTGTCTTTACTTTTTCTTCATCCATCCTCACTCCATCCTTTGATATGAAAAAACCCCAAAAATTAAGACTCTTCTGAATAAATCTACACTTCTTTAAGTTTTCATATAGAGTCTCTTTACGTAACAAGTCTAACACTAATTTCATATGTAACAAGTGTTCTTCCATTGTCTTAAAGAATATCAAAATAGACAACAACAAACTTACCATTGTATTCTCATATTACTCTATTCATCAGCCTCATGAATGTACTAGGTGCATTAGATAGCCCAAATGGCATCACCATCCACTCGTACAATCCTTCTTTTGTTTTGAAATTTATTTTCCATTCATCCCCTTCATGGATCCGGATCTAGTAGTACCCACTCCGTAAGTCAATCTTGCTAAAATATCGGGCTCCTCGCTAGCACATCCATCATATCATCCAATCTTGGAATTGGGAACCGATACTTAATTGTGATCTTATTTATGGCCCTACTATCTACACACATTCTCCAGTCTCCATCTTTTTGGCATTCAATAGCACTGGAGTTACACATGGACTTGTGCTTTCTCTCACTAACCCTTTATGTATTAGATTTTTCACTTGTCTGTTCAACTCTTCACTCTATGTCAAACTCATCCAATAGGCTGCCTAGTTTGGAAGGGCTGATCTTGGGATCAAATCAATATGGTGTTGAATATCTTGCTTTAGAGGTAACCCATCTGGTAGCTCATCTGGTATGACATATTTGTATTCTTTTAGTACCTTTTCCGCAGCAATGTATATTAAAGTCCTTTATTTCCACCTTCTTTGACATCAATGCATAACACCAACCAACTTCTTCCATTTCTATAACAAACTCTTTTGTAGCCAATAAGCCCTCACTCTTCTCTTCTTCCTTGAAGGGTAAAAAGACCACCTTTACACCATCCTTCCAAAAGGTATATGTATTTTTCCCTCCATCATGTGTAACCTTTCTATCGTATTTTCAAGGCCTCCCCAGTAATATATGGCATGCATCCATTGGGATAACATCACACCACACCTCATCCTTATAGGTATTCCCAATCAAAAAAATTATAAGGCATATTTTATCTATGGTTACCTCATTCCCTTTCTTGAACCATGATATATGATAGGGATATGGGTGCTTCTCACATTTCAGATTGAGTTTATCAACCATCACAGTTGAAACCATATTTTCACAACTACCACCATCAATAATAATTTTACATACCTTTCCTCCATAGGTGCATCTTATTTGAAATATATTTGTTCGCAACCACGAATCAACACCAGCAACATCTTGTTCTTTCTCCTTCCTTGGGACAATCATCATCCTCCTTATCATGAGGGTTTCACCCAAGTCTACAAAGAACCTCCATTTCTTCTTCCTCTTCAGCTTCAACCAAATTTACTTGTGGTTGTTCTCCTTTCCATCTATCTTGTGTAGGATAGTGTGGACACTCAAAAGCTCTGTGCCCCTCTTCACCACATCTGTAACATGTATACTTCCTTTGGGGGCTATTCCAGCCCCATCCTTCATTATAACATCTTCCCCTCTGAAACCACCTACCTCTTTGGTAGTTAACACGACTTTCACATAAATCTCCATGCCCTTCTGCATTAGAGGATTCACCTTTTGTAGATTCAAATCTACCCCTGGCTCTCATTGGAGATGATGATGGCCCTCTCTTCACACCTCTTCTAAAATTATTCATCTTCTTCCTTTAATGTGAGTTGATAAGCATCATCCAAACTATGGATCTGGAGCATACTCACTCATCTTGTATGGTGTAAATCAACCTATTTATATACCTCGTAGCCTTTTCTTCAAACTCTCCTTGTTCCACCCTGATTGACAACTTGTAAAATTCATTGGTACACTCCTAAATGTTGATATCCTTTTGTCTTAGGTTTTATAACCTTTAAAAGAGTTTCTAAGAATAATATATAGGAATAAACTTTTCTTTCAACTTCTTTACCATTTTATTCCAATTTTGGATATTTCCCTTTCCATTCCTTTGTCTTTCATTTTCTAGGTGATCCCACCATATCAATGCATGTCCGCCAACTTAGTGCACGCAAACTTAACCTTCTTCTCCTCCAAAAAAATTTCCACTCAAAGAATTTTTCCATGCGATTCAACCAGTCAATCAACTCCTTTGGTCATAACCCTCCACCATAATCAAGAACATTAATATTAATGTCATCATTCTTTCCCTCAAAAGTATCGATCAATCTCTCCTCAAATGGTCTCTCATTCAATGTTTCTTAATCTCTCTCATTTTCTTCTTCATCTTCTCCTTCATTCATTAATGGAGGTACTTATTCAATATCACTATCTGGGTCTTCATCCCCATTTGCATGTCTCCTTCTAAGGCGGGTAACTTCTCCTGTGAGCTTAGCAACTTGTCTTTGTAGCTCCTGCATATGCCTATTCATCTGGGTGTAGCCTGCCCTCCCGCGTATAGCCATGATTATATAAAATAGAGGCAAAAATTACACATAGAAATGTAATATGTTACCTTAACTATTTCCTCAAGATCAAAATCCGGCTCTGATACCAATTGATGTGAATCTAATTGCAAGGGGTTGAAATACCTTCAAAACACAAATAAAAAACTTTAAAAATTAAAAAAGTAAGTTTCAAAATAGATTTCTTCTCATTCTGGAATCCACACTAATCTTTTACATCATTACAATCCTCCTTTTATTTCACGTCTACTCTAAAACCCTAAAATGCCAAAAATTACCTACTAGCAAAACAACTCGGATGGGCCCCAAAATTTTCATGCCAAATATTCCTTCATAAATTAAGGCTCACATGAAATTTTGACTTATTCTAACAATCACAACAAAAGTTATTAAAGTTCTAAGACCTAGTCAAAAGTAAAAAAAACATTCAGAGCCAATTTTAGGCCACTAGATGAAGGAATCCGGGCCCAAAAATGTGCCAAAATGGCCATAACTTTGCAATAAAAATTGACCCAAAACATGGAACTAATGTATATCTACCACCTTGTAAAATTTCAAGACGATTCAACAATCGGATCAAAAGTTATGGTCTCCACAAGTTATGCTCCCGCATTAGAATTGATTGATGGGGTTTTGTTCAAAATAAATATTGATGGAGTCTTGCTCAGGTGTATTGAGGGTGAACATTATAACAAGGTGTTGAATGAGTTCCATGATACTTTCTCAAGAGGACATTTCTCATCCAAGACCACGACATTAAAAATGATGAAAGCATGTTACTTTTGGCCTACATTGTTTGTTGATCTCCTAAATGGGTATGGAAATGTAAAGAGTGTGCCTTTTTCGCTGATAAAAATAGAGTGGCTTCCTTCCACTCAATCCAATCCAAGCAGACCAACCATTTTCCCAATGGGGCCTTGATTTCATTAGCATGATTAATCCTCCATCAAATGTTGGTCACAAATGGGTCTTAACAGCAACATACTACTTTACTAGGTGGACTAAAGTTGTGCCATTGAAGGAAGCCACTAAGTCATTCATCTTGGAATTTCTTGAAGATATTGTGACAAGGTTTGGAATTCCCCAAACTATTATTTCTGACAATACAAAGGCTTTCCTAAGATATAATATTTCTGATTGCACTCTTGGTTATGGGATTTATCTTAAGACTTCTTCCAATTATTACCCCCAAGGTAATGGATTGGAAAAGTCTACTAACAAGAATCTGATTAGGATCATAAAGAGAACCATTAATTAGAGATAATGGCACACAAAAGTAAGAAATGCTCTATGGGTTGATAGGATAACAATGAAGAAGGAAATTGGCACTTCCCCTTACAAGCTTGTATATGGAAAAGAAGCCAGACTTCCTTTGTCACTTGAATTTCCTTCACTAGAATTAGCCTAATAGTTGGAATTTGAAGGAGAATATCAAAGAGAAATTAGAGTGGAAGAATTTTTTGAGCTTGAATAATTGAGGAATTCTGCCATGATCAAATTAGAACAACATAAAAAATCAACAAAGAAATGGTTTGATAAAAAGGCTAGGTTTCATATGTTTAAATTTGGTGATTTGGTCTTAAAATTGGATGTTGAGAGAGTTAAACCAGGAATACATTCCAAGTTTGATGCAATTTAGGGTGGGCCTTATATCATTACAACTTGCAAATAATCCAACTCTTTTGAGTTGTCAGACTTGATGGAGACACATTACAAATCCCATTCAATGGGATTTACCTCAAGATTCTCATTAGGTTGTCTCATTACATCTTGTACATATTAGTTTAGTTTTCAATTCCTCTAAGTGCTTTCAACACATTGTCTTGTTGGTAGAGTACATTTCATTTCCCTAAGTGCTTTGCACATTTTTTTTCTTTTGGATGGAATCATTACACAATGTTCATGATGGTTGCTAAAAATATGAGGAAGAAGTGTTTCAGGGGTGTCAAGGAGCAGCTAACACATCATAGAATCAAATGCAAAGAAACTAAAATCAGTTTTAAGAAGTTTTATTGTTCATTCATTCAACCCAAAAGGTCAAAATTCAAGATCAACTATTACGCATTTCAGATTGGGGTTGTTGTTACTCGGTTTCATCATTGTTTTGCAGAGGAAATAGAGTGAATTTTCAAAGTTAAAAAAATTCCACTCCCATAAAATCAAATTCAAAAAATTCTTACAATGAGATGGTTAATTCAAGCTTCAAGGTAGTTCCAAATCAGCCCAAACAGGTTTAATGGCAGAGTCAAATAGATGGATCAGTTCTTCAAATCATTTAAATCTCCACATATCATTTTCAAACACTTCAAGTTCGCACTTTGCATTTATAACGGCTTGAGGGTGAGGATTTTAATGATTTTGATCAGTTTATAAAAAAATTGGTGCTTGAATCCATTCCCAATGGATTACATAGAGGCCACTAATCTAATTTAGCAGACTAATTACCCCCGAAGGTCACCAAATTGTTATCCCAAATTTACCCCCTAGTTAATTTGGAATAACCTATTAAAAAATAGACTTAGCCATTTTGCAGTGTGCTGTGACATTCATATGGTCATCAAATTCTATTTCCCAAATACATTATTGTTGGTATTCAAAACCCAGCGGGAACACGGTTGAAAATATTGGCTGATTATTAAAAATCTAGGCGACGTCCAAATTCCCATAAAATTTAATGTTAGTAGTAGAAAGAGTAGACACATGGCGAGGATCCAATGGGTGAGGAACAAACACATGTCATCATTTTGTCAAACTCCAAAGCGGATGCATCCAAATGGACGTGAGGTCCAAGGTTAATAACTTTTCGGGTGTAAAAAGTCGGTTAGTCAAAGGGACAACTGGAATATCTTCAAAGCTAAATTTTTCTAAGTCCCCAGGACTTAGAAACTGCGATGCAAAGGGCTACATGGAGCCATTTCATTGGTTATATTTTTGGAGTCTAACAAATGTGAAAGCTTAAGGAAAATCGACAAGTCCGATGACCAGAGTCCATGTGGAGCTTCCTCATTGGCTAATGGTTTATAGATGTCAAAGGTAGAAATAAAAAGGACTAACATGCGAAGTACATGGAGCCTTCTCATTGGCTCGTACTTCATAATGGTCAGTCAAAGGGATTTAAAAAGGAAACTTATGAAGAAACATGGTTGTTTCTTATTAGCTCACATTTCTAGGAGCTCCAGCAATGTCTAAAATATTAAGGGTGTGGAGCCATCTCATTGGTTTATGTGTCACGAGGACCGACAAGGTTCAAGGACATTCTAACATCCCAAAGGAACGTGGCAGAGTCTTATTGGCCCATATTTTCATAAAGGAATCCTAGAAAAGGTAAAGGACAGGACGAGATGGAAAGAAAGGAAGCATATCCCGATATTGTGAACCAATGGTAGAAAGAAACTTGCAAAGACAAAATCAATTACACATAGACAGAGGTAATCTCTAATGCCAATCAAAGGTTGTCACATGTCACATTCCTAGTCTCCCCAGCGTGCAAATTTCAAATGGCCATATCTCATGATCCGGACCTCCAAATCTTGCAAACTTTATATCGTTGGAAAGGTTTCCTTGATCCCTTCAACTTGGTATCATCAAAATCTGATTTTTATGGCGCTTGGTGGGTGAAAATGGTGAACACATATTTAGAGGTAGAAAAGAGCAGTCTAAGCACAAAAACAATCAAATCGGGTAGCTCACCCACCAGGATTGATGAGGCATGAATTAATTCTCTTCTACATGATGAAATTGACATAGTAATGGCTATGTAAATTGCCTATGTGCCTTGTCGGTGAATTCAATGATCACAGTAGTTGAAGCCATTAAACACTTGCCTATGACCTCTCTCTCTATCTCTTCTCTCTAGAAGGTTTATAATCTAAGTGTTAGGAATTTTTGGAAGGGGGGATGTTCAAAATTATAAAGGAACTCTATTAAAATTGTTCCAGATCTTTTGTGAGCTGCATGCCTTAGATTTTGATGTTTTTCAAGGCCATTGTAAAGAATTGTGCATTCCTAAGGCAATAAAATTCATGTTTTGTGTCTTATATTTGCCCTATCTTGTGTTCTATTACATTTCTTTCCTTTCATTGTAGTTTTGGATGTATTGTACATGTTTTACTCTTCTTACAAGCTTTAAATGTGATCCATGAAAATGGTCATGTGAATGATGTTTTTGAATTGTGGCACTTTTGTATGCCCTTCCTTTCTTCATTTTCACTCACTAGAACATCTCCACCTCCTATACTTGGTGCTATCACTTTCATTAGCTTGGGATTTTCCTTTTTAATAATTCCCCTTCTAACTTTGGTCCCTTGGTTGTTAGTTTAGGATTAGATAGCTTCATTTCCAAATTTTGGTGTGGTTTTGTAATAGAATAGGTTTAGGAAGCTGACCTTCTCTGGAGGTCTATCTCAATTAGCAATCCCACAACCGAGAGACTTTCCCATGTTACCTCATAATTTTTGATCCTTCATGATCAAATCTAGGGTGCAATTTTGAGTACCAACAATAACAATAGAATTTCGCACTAAATTCACTTTACTTCTTTACCACATTTAATTAATGAGAAAAAGTATGAGTTCCTTTTTACAATTATTCACAATAGACATCTAAAATGTTGACATGATCAATTACGATTAATCCATCCAATAAACAACATCAACTAAATCCATATAATAATTAATTGCAAGGTTAATTATTATTATTTAATTCATTTTATCGTATTCCCCCTTTACCATTTTATGATCATTTATCATTTATCCCATCATTCCATTATTAATCCTCTTAATTCATTATTTTATCAAGAATCATTTTTATATCATATTATCCTATTTTAATCCTTCATTAATATTTTCAAGGAATTTTATATTCCTACACCTACCTAACCACCTACCCTACACATCCATATGCCTAGCCTTTCCATGTAACCTTGTATCTAATCATCATTTATTAGCCTAATCTAATTTTAACTCTAATCACATCCTCACACCTCTAAATCTAGAGGCTTTTATTTCTAAAAGCCTCTCTAAACTTCCCTCCATTTAAAAATTCAAACAAACCTTACACTCTCCATTGAATTTTCTCTCAAATTATAGAATTCTCAATTCTTCACATGCATTCTCCACCATTGATCCAAATCCAACATGGCTTCATCCTAGCCATTGAATCCTCCACTCCTCCACTATAAATTGAATTCTAATCCTCCATGAGAAGAGAGTTAGTTGAACTTGGAAAATCCATAACCAACCTTTTTCATTTTTATCTTTAATCATTGAATCAATCCATCCACTCTATCAATCCATCTTCAATCCACTCCAATCAATTCATCCTTCATCAAGCATCTAGTAATTCAAAGCAATCAAGGGAGGTGTTTTCCATGTTTATCCACACAAATCTAAAGAAAAGTAAGTGCAATTAACCAACAATCAAGAGAAAATCAATTGGTTTGTTTTTGGTTTCTAACTTTCATATAATATTTTCTTAAGACATTTTGGTGCACGCCATGGGGTTTACCCCCATTTCTTTATCATTTTCAATAGTATTTCATCCCTAAAACGAGCTATCAAAGTTTGAGGAATTTTCATTTTTGTTTGCACCTTCAAAATTTGAATTTTTGTGTTCATTTGTCATTTTTCACACATTTTGTTGCCTTTTCTGTGTATTGGCACTTTTGCAGCATATAGTGGTGCTTTTACATATTTTGGCACTTTTCTACACATTTTGGAACTTTTACAGTTTTGGTGCCTATTCCGCATACTTTGGCACCTATGCTCCATAGTTTGGCACCTATGATTTTGGCGCCTATGCTATGTGTTGTAGCACCTTTGTTTTGTCTTTTTTTGCCTTCCTTTTGAGAGCCATAACTTTTGATATCAAACTCAAAATGACTCCGTTTTTTCTCGGAAAGGTATAAAAATATATATGCAATGAAAGTGTTAATTTAGAATTTTATAGGATAATTTATTTATGGTTTTCATTTTCCTAAATATTTTCATTTTAACTACACATTGAGTTATATTTTCTTGTTCCAAACTACTAACACTTTGTGTGTAGCTTCCTACACTTACCAAATATAAAAATCAGTCTAAAACTACTAACCCTTTATTTTATAGCATGACCATTCCAAGACATTTGGGTTTATAAATAAAATTACTAATATTTTTTTGTAGGACCTCCTCTTACGACCCAATCACATAATCTTTATCATTTAATTTTTTTATCTTGCATCATATTTCTTGTGTATTTATCCCGCAGGCAAAACCGTGTATGCTCTCCTCTCGCGTCATATGACGATCTTCAGATCAAAAGCGGCTAGCCTTTCCCTTTTTATTTTATAAGGGTAATGTGATGTGGAAGTGATATCCAAGTGTTTTCCATAGTCCTAGAGGTCTCGTGACCGTGGAATTCACATCCACGCATATACACACACCCCGTGTTTTGGTGAGGTATACAAATTCTTGGACATCTATCGTTATTGGTTAAGTGCTTGCTTGTTTTAAGAGCGGCGTGAAGTGAGGGGCTTCCACGTCCTAATACCCAAGCCTTAGACAGGGCCCTTGCAACACAAACATGGGCCCCATGCACCGCAACGTATGTCGAGGAATCCCCTAGTGAGCTCATGCATCCTAGACTAGGAAACCTCTTGGACACATATTGAGCTATAGTGCAAGGAGTTCACACTCCCCAAGATCACTCGCTAGCCAACCCCACATTAACACATAAGTGGAGAGACAATTGTGGCACCATCGTTAGTGTGTGGTATTGAAAGTGGGCTATAGCTTGATTGTAATCCCACGTGACTAGTTATGGTGTGTTGTGCATGTTTTTCGCTTGCTTATGAACACCCTTAACCATCCTAATCACATTAAAATTTTAATCAATCAAACATCATCATAATTAATCATCCTTAATCACACAATCCAAATCCTAATCCCATCACCATCAATCCTAATCCAAAATAATCACCCGCACATCCTATCAAACCATGGCCTTTGATCCTCAATCCCCATTTCCTCTAAACCAAAATCCAAACCCCTACTTCTTTGTTAAATCCACCAATCAAGCTAGCCCATCATCTCCCACCCATCAAAGTCAACCATCTCGCTTTGAACTTGAAGTCTCACACGCTATCCAACACATTAACAAACAAATCTCAAATCTAACATCCTACCTCAACCAATCCCCTCTTCACCATCCAAATCAACCATATAATATTGATTCTAACATTTTAAAAACCATCCAATAACTAAATCAACAAATACCCAACCTTAAATCATGTGTCAACCAATCCCCTTCTAAACTATCATCTCCCAACCAACCCCATCCACAATTTCCCCTTCTTAAGATCTCTAATTCTCACTTCATTGACTTCCTACTTCACGAACCGTAATCATCCCAATCCACACCTCGATCTAAACAACATAAACCACTATCCCCACAATCTAATTACATCGACTTTGACCACCTCACTAACTTTGACCTAGACCAAGAGGACCTCCTTTATGTATGTTAGAAATTATAATATTTAGTGTTCACATTATTATTGTTGAATTACCGTATAGTAAATATTACTTACGGTTATATGGTTATTTAGGTAGTTAATAGAATATATGATTTGGGATTGATATTGTTGTTGTTACAACAATACTATCGCATATAGTTTTGTGAGTCTTAATAGGGATTTGGTTGGTAGTTTGTTGGAGAGAATATCTCCATGATTATAGGGAAAAGCTTTCCTATATACATATGTAATGCCCGGATCAATAGAGGAGAGATAAACATCAATATACAGAATATTACAGTGTGTGTGTTTACCATTATTCGTTGTGTATAATATCTATTAATCATTATTAATGGTATTGGAGAAGGATTGTTGGTTGCTTTTTTGTAATGGAGAAATAGTTTTCTACGGAGGGGCAACTATATTCTTGTATTTGCCCTAGCGTGAAGAACATATTATTAGCTTTCTTAGTAAAGGTTTAGACAGAAATCTCTTTGTTCTTTCACAACCTTGTATGACTCACTGGTCCTTCTAGTGCATTGAAATATGAGCATTCACATCCTATTATATGTTTTGACAAGAGTCCCGTGATTCTATTAGTGAGAGTCAATCCAATTCAACAAGTATTGGAGTCTGACACATAACAGACATGCAATTCATCCGGTGTTCAGAAGAATAAGGAAAAATGCATGCAGATTTGTTCTGTTTATTCACAGCCCCTCGTGTGTCTGCAAATAAATGAAGATCTTTAAAAGTCTTTATGCACGGATTCTCATATTACATTGACTTGTCTTGTTTCGAATCCTAATTGTATCTGCATTCTCATGTTTGGATTTTGCATCGGATCTTATTTATTTGGCATTAACGAGTATTTAGTTCTATTTCATTTCAACTTGGTACGATTCAGTTTATATTTGACTTCAAACGGCATGCAACAAAGAGCTCCATTTTCTAGATCCAATCTTCCTTAACGGCATCGACATCTCAGAAATTTACGCATTGATCCCACGCTTAGCCACGTCATTTATTCTCTCCACAGAACCAAAGAATCAGGCCCGAAATCCATCCTGTCAATTTCTATTACCATCATCATCTCCACATTTCTAGAACCGTTGCATGTCGTATTCTGTAACAGATAATAATAATAGTGTATCTAATTCTCCATGTACATGTGTGCACCAACATCAGTCATCCTCAGGTCAGAAGCTCGTCTTAATTGTGTATTGGAATGAGTTTAAGTTATCAATCAAGTTTTCTTTTTTTTTTTAATGTTTGTGTGTTTGTACCGCCGATTGCATTTTATTTATTATTTTTCATTTAAGAGTCATTTGTATTGAAATACAATTATTTGTTTTTAATTATTAATTTAAGGGTCATCCATAGTTAAATTGTTGTTGGTCAAGTTATGTATTCCAATTATTAAAAATTAGTATTGTTATAGTGTGACTATTATAGTCTTGTTTCAAAGTATATAGTCATGTCATTCTCTTGTCAATATTAAAAATCGGGTTTGTATTGTAAATGTCTCAAAGTGCAATAGGTATATTTTCTTAAGTTTTCATTTTTTTGAGTTGAAGTTTTCAAGTTGTTCGAGATTTGTAAGTGTCAAAAAGTCTGAAAAAAAAATTCCTTATGGATGTATTTTTGGTGGAATCCGACGTCTGATTGAGGTATGTAAAATTGAGCTCCATGATCAAATCTAGCCGAGTTAGTAGCTTTCTACTAAAGGATGGAGGCACATGAGGATGGAGGACAAGAAACATCCTCTCGTCAGTCACCAACGACGGGAACACACACCGATTTGGTGACATGTGTGTAGTGTGGTTTCTTTTCGAGTGAATTTCAATGTTCCTATCTGCAGTGTGTTAGTTTGTTGAATAAACCTCTTTTCGAATTTTGGGGAGGATTAATGTTTTTAGAATACTCACTTTTGGGGAGCATGAGAATATTATGAGGTAGGTTCAGTGATGGTTATCCAGCTAGTGCCAAGCTTTTGGATCTTGGAGATTCATAATTTGGGCACCCAAGGAGGCGGGGAAAGTCCCACATGAACCCAAGGAGGAAGGGAACATTCCTACATAATTCGGCTCGACACTACACCTTTACAAGGGTAAAGAGATAATCTATGGAGTTTGTACCTAGTATAAGCAGTGCTTTCAGGAGGTGGTTCAACTTCTTCAAAATATGGTTCTTCACCGTGTTCACATTAAGGGGGTGAATGTCATAAATTAATAATGTTCACACTAAGGGGGTGAATGTTAGGAATTATAATATTTAGTGTTCACATTATTATTATTGAATTACCATATAGTAAGTATTACTTACAGCTTATATGGTTATTTAGGTAGTTAATAGAAATGTGATTTGGGATTGATATTGTTGTTATTCTGACGATACTATTACATATAGTTATGTGAGTCTTAATAGGGATTTGGTTGGCAGTTTTTTGGAGATAATATCGACTTGATTATAGGGAAAATATTTCCTCTATACATATGTAATGCCCAGATGAATATTACAAAGTGTGTGTTTACCATTCTTGGTTGTGTATAATCTCTATTGATCATTATCAATGTCCTTGTTAATCTAGCCACAAATCTTAAGCCCACACAACCATCCCAAATTCCAACCTCACGAATCCCCTATCAACCATCATGACCATCCCCTTCTACCCTCAATCCTAAACCATATAATGTGGCTCTATGTCACCTTCATCCTCTTCATCCACACCTAATCCTACCTTAACCCCTTTATCACCTAAACCTAACACTATCATATCCTCTAATCCTATTTCATCCGGACCATCACCCAATCCTAAAACATCTAATGTGATTCCTAAGTCACCAACTCCTACACCTAAAAAATCCAATACCAATCCTCTCCCCATTCCATATCCTACCCAATCTAATGAGGCTCTTATGCCACCTTTGTCTACTTCATCCCCTAAATCAACCAAATCTAACGGGGTTCCTACACCACACCCATCTCCCAAATCTACTTCATCCATAACATCACCCAAATCTAATGTGACCCCCATATCACACCCATCCCCTTCATCTACATCTACTAATCCCAAACAATATAATCCTAAGCCAAAACCATCTACCTCAAAACCACATACTCCAACCAATCCTACATCAACCAAATATACTTTAGCCTCCAAGCCCAAAACATTCACTTCAACCCCAGGCTTAATCCATCCCCCTCATCTTCTAATCCTAATCCAACTCATAAATCCAAATCAACCACAACATCTCATAATCCACCCAATCCCGCACCTTTACTTCCTACCCCCAAAACCATTTAACCCAAACCACTTCCTTCCTTTAGGAGAATCCTTAACCATCATATTCCATCGTCTAAAAACATTCAACATGATCATCCATCCCCCAATCAAATCACATAATCAAAACCTTCCTAAACCATCTTGGTATCGGGAACATTATTATTGTGACTTCTATCGTACCCATGAACATTCAACCAATCATTGCATGTAATTTTAGTCTTATGTCCAAAACCTCATTAACCAAGGGCTTCTTGTCCTTTTATCTCTTTATTCACCACCCTTTCATCACAATCCTATCCCTAACCATCTTCCACCATCCAAATTCCACTTGACATCCAAACATCGTCAGCCATCCAAATCTCATCATACATCCAAACATCCCTCACCAACCAAAAACTAAAACAAATCTCACCCCCATCCTTTGTTAAATACACCTCTTAGTAGATGACAAATCTACAACCCCCAGTCTTATGATGACCACATGGCATCATCTTCCCCATCCAATTCATATCCTATAGCCAAAAATATGTTCACTAATATGAAACATCGAGGCAAAGGCTTAGGAATCCATAAACAAGGCATTCATGAACCCATCTCCCTTCAACAAAATCCTAGTCATTTATGCTTAGGGTATAAACCTAACACATATAATGTCTGTCCCACTACTCCACATCCCATTTATACCCCTCCTTTTATTCATCCTACCATCATAACCACTCAACCCAATCACAAATTATTTAATTCCCTAAAAATACCAAACACCTCAAAATGGATTGAGCACATAATTTGTCACCCGCACATGGATGTTCTTTCCTTCCCACTCATCCTCCTTCCATCCAATGTCCAAATCCCTTTGCATGTAATCCATGTTATTATCATCACATCCATTCATATCCTCTCCCAATCCATTCATTTGAACACTTGATCAGCTTGCTCACACATGTCGTAAGACAATAGTACCTACTACAACTGTGTGACCTTAATCTATCATTACCTCCAACATTCCAAAGACAATTTTCCTCCTAGAGATCTAGAACACTTTAATAAATATTTGGGTAATAAATAGGAATATATTTTGAGCACAAATTTATACTACCACGAGAAAGGACAAGGGGTTCCATGATTTCACCAATTAAATTAAGGGCATGTTATGGATACAAAAACAAGCCCATCTTCTCATACCACACTCGCGGCCTTCCCGAATTCCATAAAGGAATATCTTCAACTGATATATAAGTGAGGAGTCTTGGATAAATATAGGATCCTAATCCATACATATCTCCTTGTGAATGTCGTTATGAAGAAAAACACTCTTCACATCCATTTGATGTACTTTCTATAATTGAGATGTGGTAATAGAAAGTATAATATGGATGGAGTTCATTTTAGCGATCGGGGAATGGTCTCAAAATAATAAATGAATTCCACTTAGGAAAACACATTTACTACCAATCATGATTTCTATTTGTAGATACTTCCATTTTTACAAAGTTGTTTCAATAAATCCATCTATAACAAACCATTTTTTTCCTTTTATAAGAGGTAATAAATCTCAAGTGTCATTATTTGAATAAGATAATCATACTCTTATTCCATGGTTGTGTCCACACCGAAGTTCCATTGATTTAATTGAAGGAATGAGGAATTTATGTGATTAAAATTCATGTATGATGGAATTATCTATAATTTTATTGAGTGTGAAGAGTATTGACATGATCACCACAAGTAGATCCACCTAAAGATCTTGTCTTTTGAACACATTAATGAATATACAAAGATACAAGAATAGGTGGTGAAGGAGGAGGAGGAACGTCGGCAACAATATATGTGCCATCCTTACAAGACATTTTTGATGTATATGTCACGTGATGAATGGAAGAAGAGGTGGGTGATGATGAGACATATACATGACATTCATTAAATAATTCTAGTAATGATCAAATAGTGTTTTTCTATATGTAAAATTTTATAATGTTTTAAATCGGTAGGATATCACAAAAAAACATGCAAGGTTTTATTTTTTATTATAGAGATTTGTATTTGTATTTGGGAATGTGAGCCCTTGGATTACATCCAAAGACTCGGGTTCTCAAAGGAAGGTTTATAACCACTCCAAACTTTTTTAGGAGAATCGTCTTTGATTCTAAATATGATTTTCATGGTTGATAGCCTCGTCCCAAAAATTAGGACAAAGATGTTGAGACTAAATCATACAAATGGCCATATCTTTGAGTTTGTGATTTTTCTTTTGGAAATTCCATTTTTATGGACTAGGAAGAAATTTGGATGTCTAATAAGGCACAAAATCCTTCAATCAATAATTCACATACTCTCCACCATTGTATGTCCCAAATACTTGATGATATTTCAAAAAAAAAATTCAACAAATCTTTAAAATTCAATAATTTTTTTATTTCCAAGAAGTAGACCCAAGTATGCCTATAAAATTCATCAATAAATGTGAGCACATAATGGGCCTGATCAAGGGATAGTGATGACACAAGGCTAGAAATTTCATTGTACAAAGTTTAAGAACCTCAAATGATCTCCATGTTTAACCCTTCACATAACTATCATTAGGATGTTTACCAAGTACACAACTTGAACATAAATCATTAGAAAATGAAATGGAAGGTATAATAATGAGCATGTTTTTCTAATGAATTTGTTTTAGATATCACTAGTTTAAGTGGCCAAATTTCTCATGCCACAACTTACTCGATTTATCTATATGAGTAAGTAATATGTGAGGAAGATTCAAACAAAAATTAGATAATGTATATAATTGTTCATGATTCTCCACCTTTCCAATTTAAATGATTTGATAAGGATTATAGTGCTCTCAAATGATGGTTGAATCAATTGTGAACTCAATAATATTACAATCTTGATTAACCTAATAGACTAGGATAAGATTTGATTTGAGAGAAGGCACATTAAAAATGTTGTTACAAGTGCCAAAAATAATTTCAATATTTAATTGTCCTTAAATATTCATAGTAAAAGAGTCACCCATGAATACTTACGAACAATTATCAATATAAGAGAAAAAAATTCATAGATCAATCCATGTAATTAGCGGCTCCAGAGTCAAGTATCCATTCTAGACAGATGAAGTAAAAACTATGGTGGAGAGGGATTTTCCTTTCCCTTTCCATAAGAAGGAGAAGAAGATGGAAGATTGATACTATGCTTTTTCATATATTCATCACAAAGCACCGAGTTTCTTACAACATGTGTGGTCAAGATTTCCATTTACACCAAAAATATTAGTCTTTTTCACACAACCATTCTTCAACATCAAGCATGGAAAGACGAAGATGATGATGAAGAAGATGAATATGGTCAATGTGATTTTTCTTTAGGACCTTGATTATATTATATTGGAGTTTCTTTGACATTTTTATGTTGTTTTACAATAAGAGCATCCAAATTTATTGATTATAAAAAAATTCCCATATGAATGACCTTGTTCTATGATTAACTAAAATAGATATATTCTAGTGTAATTTAATGTTATAAGAGCAGTAAAATGACTTAATAAATGAAGTAGTAAAATACTAAAATAATACCCAAGCAATCTAAGCAATGAAATGTGAAACCCTAATGTGCAAGAGGGTTAAGAAGGCCTTAGCTGATTTGATGATTTAGCAGAATCTATTGCAATGGAAACCAAGCTAAACAGTAGGAGGAAATAGCAGTCTCACAGGAGCCCAAGAAAATGTAGATCCGAGTTTTCTTGATGGACCGAGGCACTGGAAGAGGATAGGGGCTCCAGGATGCCCTAGTCTCGCATAAATGACCGGGAACCACCTCTCAAGTGTCACTTTGGATGTTTGCATGTGTTTTTTCCTATCGTGTGAATTTAGTTGAACTACGCAGGATGTTGTTGTAAATAAGAGATGGAAGAATCACCTGCAAAACCCCAAACAAAACATCAAAACCCTATAAGGAAAATGAAGATGCATATGAAGGGTTCGGATTGTCTTCAAATGCCACAATGGTGGACTTACTAACCGAGTGTTGCACGACATCTCAAATCCAACGTAGTTCTAGGTGTGTGTGTGTGTGTGTGTGTGTGTGTGTGTGTGTAATTGTGCCCTATGTTCTCTTGTGTCGATCGCACTTTTTGAAGTAGCGAGAAAATAACTATATGTAGAATGTAATAAATGTGTGCATGGAAATAATAGAATCCCCTCCTATGAAGTTTGATGCAGATGAACTAGCCTTGTGTGCTTTGTGATGGAGCTAGATGGATGCAAATGTATCTATAGATGACTTTGATGGAGGAAACCTAAGGTGGTGATAGTAAGTGCTTAGTGTTTGGTCCCTCATTATGGACACATAACTTTATATTTATATGATTCTCTTGCTTTTATTTCCTAACTAAACCTGAAAAGGTCAACCACAAAAATATGTTAAGCTCAAATGGTTATAAAGTGCCCAAAAGGTGATAGGAAAGTACAAAGAGGATCAAGGCGCCCAAAGGGGACCAAGGCACCCCGAGTCCTAGCTTGGTGCCCCATTTAGAGATAAGAAATACACAGATAACAAGACATACTAGGCAAGTGTGAGTGTAAGATAAAAAAATGATGATAGAAAGTAATGCAAAATCGTCAAAGACATGGGTTAATTATTACTCTTTCCACTTGAGAACCATATGAATAGTAGTATGATATCGAGACTAAATAATGACTCAAATTTTGTGCTTTAGTGTCTACATTTTTCCCCACTTTATGTTAGTGAGCGGAAAGCTTGGTAACATAAATTGGATAGAGATGTGTACCTGATATCCATGTAGAGTGATGTAGAATGCATGACAAAGGACTAGACAAAGTGAGGAGTGATAAAAATATGGAGCGTGGAGACTAAAGATGCAAAATTATAAAAGTGATGAGAGTGAACCTAGGGTAGAAACACGTGTGTAGATGTCAACTGTGTAGTGTACCTGTATGTTTAGTATCGTGTGTGTGATGTACCCGCTATGTGTGGGTTGTTAACTATTTGCTTCCTATACGGACGCACCTACAAAAGAGAAGATGATCAAGTAGTCGAATACGCATGTATGTGTGTAATGTGTAAAAACGCATGTATTTGTGTAAAAACCCATGTAATAAAATTACAAAAAGGAACATGTGCACCTAATCTGTGATGAGAAAAAGAGTGTAGAAAGGATCCTATAAATTTGAGTTAAATGAGAGTTTTTTGGGCAATCTCATGCCACTGGCTGAAGAAGTGTAGGGAGACAAATTTGATGTGTTCTCCGATTAACTAAAATTGGACTAACTATGTAGTATAAAGATAGTTAATCTAAGCTATGAATAGTTGTACTCAAGTAAATAAATATGCTAATGATCTAAGAAAATATATAAAATTAAATATTGAACCCTAATGTGCAAGAGGGAAGAGGAAAGAACTTAGTTGAATAACGAAGCCTTTCAAACTATGTCACAAAGATGAACAAAAAATCGAAAGCAAGAACGACTGCTCCGCGATCCCACGAGAGGCTTGATCTAGATGATATGGCTAGACTGGAGTGGTTAGGAGAGGACTGGGTGCCCACGAGCACTCGTTAAGAAAAGTAGGTTCCTAGTCTCGGGAAAAATGTTTATAATTAGTCTTCACATTCAGGAGATGATCTGTTATCATTCATTGCTTGTCGCATTAATTTCTTTGTCAGATGCGTTGAATGCTCCAAATATTCTAAGAGGGATAATAACCTGCAAAAGGCCCAAAAGGAAGTATCAAAACCCTAAAAAATATGCAAATGAATGGATCGGATTGACCTCAGCTGCCACAATAGTGGGCTTACTAAACTAAGTTTTACACTACATTTCGACCCAAATGTAGTTCTAGTGAGTGTGTGCATGTCATGCCCTAGGTGCTCTTGTGTCAATCGCACTTTGTGAAATAGCAAGAAATAGCTAAATGTAGAAAATGTAATAGAATGTGTGCATGGAATATAATAGAATCCCTCCCCTATAAAGTGTGATAAAGATGCCCTAGCTTGTGCCTTGATGCTGGAGCTATGTGGATGCCAATGCAATAGATGGATGCAACTCTAGATGGGGTGATAGTAGTAGATGATGTTAGGTCCCTCATTATGGTCTCATAACTTTATATTTATAGGGTTCTCTTGCTCTAATTTCGTAATTAACCCTAAAAAGGCCGACCACAAGAAAGATAAAGATGAAAAACAGCTAGAAGATGCCCAAAAAGTGGCAAGAAAGTGCTAAAAGGATCATAGCACTCCCGTGTGGAACTAGGGCATCCATGGGCACCCCAGTGCTAAATCTGGGCACCCTAGTTGAGGATAAAATAACACAGGATGTCAGAAAATGGTTGGGAATTTGGGTGCAATAGGTCATAAATTACGAAATAAAATAAACAAAATGGTCAAAAGATGAGGGTTAATTAGTACTTTCTTCACTCAAGAACCTTATAAATAGTAGTATGAGACTGGGATAAATAAATGTCTAAAGTGCATGATTTTGTGACTACACCTCCAACTTCAGAATCGCTTCCAAATATTTATGAAGAGATCTCTATATTGTCTAGTTTTTTGGGCGATCCGACATCATGGCAATGTAGAGAGGAAGGTCTAATTTATTATATATCCTTTAACTACTCCCACATGTGCTAAGGACACCTGTCATGTAAAATCGATGTTATGGAGTTTGTAGACCGGTCTCGAACCCACTCATTATGTCAAAAAAAAAAAAAAACTGAAATGTACTGGTACTGTGTGTAAACCCAAATGATGCCCCCTTTCGGGTGCATGCGATGTCGCGTATAAGATAATTTGGCCCCAAAAGAGAACCAACCACGTAAATTGAAACTCTAACCTGCAGGGGAGGGGAATGTGCTTGTAGAAACCAAGGCACGCATAAAAAAGGTAGCTAGAAAACAATTGTTAGTACGAACATGCATGTAGAATACAAGTGTAATCCAAACAGAGAATGTGTAAGATAGAACATAATCGAGATAATGTAAAAACCCAAGAAGACAATGTAGGTCACACCAAGCGGGTTTCAAACATTAGACACCACTCAAGGTATTGCAAAGACACTCAAGGTGTAGTGTCTACAAAAAAACAAGTGTGCACACAAAACAAAGGGAAAAGCCCGAAACAAGAGCATACAATAACAAACAATGCGACAAACAAGTATGGAAACAAATATCCCTGCATAATAAATGTTGCACATGAAACACCCTTTAGAATGTTATAGAAATAACAAGTATGTCAAAGCATGTATAAACCAAAGTAGTGTGTTAAAAATAAAATAATAGCATATGTGTAGCGTACGGATGTGGATGCCCCCACAAACC
The DNA here is from genome assembly GCA_018340775.1 of Taxus wallichiana var. yunnanensis. Taxonomy (NCBI): domain Eukaryota; kingdom Viridiplantae; phylum Streptophyta; class Pinopsida; order Cupressales; family Taxaceae; genus Taxus; species Taxus wallichiana. The sequence continues at coordinate 773,136,407 of CM031239.1, read as the reverse complement.
ACCATGTGGGACTGGTAATCAAGCATACATGTTGCATGTAATATCCTTGTATAGTATGTGATCACAACTAGAAAGAAAGTGAACGTGCATGTGTGTATGATAATGATAATGACATACAATATATCTATCTAGCATGTGTAATAAAGCATACATGTAAAATCAAGTGTAAGCAAGAGTAAATGTAACCATAAAATGCAGTATGTTGTGGATGGATGGAATGGAATGCAGAGTGAATGATAGGATCCACATGCCCCCGAGTGAATGGAAGTGTATGTAGTGAGGTTCATTTAGTATGCCCCCTAGAAATCAAGAATGAACCATAAACGAGAGTGTGTCATCGGGAAATGGTCGAACTATGTGTTATGTGTAGCACATTGTGATGAGTGTGTAGTGATGATATGTGACATAAATGATATGTGTATGACATTTTATCCTAAGCATATATCATGACAAGATGAATTGGAAAAGGAGTGGTGATGTAGCCTAAAGCATATACCACTAAATGATGTAAGCAAAAGTGATGATGTAGCCTATCACGAGATGATGGTAGAAGAAGTGACCCTATAGCCTAAAGCGTATATCACTTAATCTAGGTATGTCGCATGAGAAAATATTGAATGATGAATGTGTAAGGGTGATGAGGTCCATTTTTGATGTATACCATCAATAGTCCAGTATGGACCGTGAGACTAGAGTGCATCATCGGGTAGTGAGTGTAACATAGCATAGAGAGTAAAAAATGTGTAATGTGTGTAATAGGGTGTATGGTGTGTAATGCAAGATGCGTAGATGACCTAAGATGTACATAGTATATGTAAGATGCAAGATGCAATATGTAAGGTGTAGTATGTAAAGTGTAAGATGATGTGTATAATGTGTGAAAAACATGCAATATGTGATGGCTATGGTGTAGTGTGTGAAGCATGTGTAGAACATGTATGGTGTATGTAGGAAGACGCACAATATGTATATCCTGTAATGTAGTGTGTAATGTGTAGATGATGTAGGATCGTGTGATGATATGCGGTGCCCAAAGTGTAGATACTATTGTGTAGTGTATAGGGTTCATATGTAGAGAATGACCTCAACACCAAGTGTGAATTGAAGCACAAGATTATGTCATCGTGTAATGACAATGTTTAGGGTGTAGATGACTATGTGTATGCTATAATGTCGATGCGTGATAATGCAAGTACGAAATGTGCATTGAGGTGAGTGTGGGGCGTGTGAATGTTATGCCCCCAATTTTGTGTTGATGAATAGACTATCCGATGAAAGTGAAGGACGATGGTCCTCCACTTGATGTAGGTGGCGATGAAGGTTTGTGATCATGCTCTAAGATTGATTGTAGAGAGAGAGGCATTGCACATGATGAGTGAATTCTATGTGCATGTGATGGATGAACATACTAGGGATGGTGTGGTACAACAAAATGTGTAGGTGATTGATTTCTTTGCAAAGCGTAACATGGCGGTGATGGACACCAACGTGGAATGAAACGAGGTGGAGACCTATGTCGAGATACGGTAATTGTCCTAGGAATGGGCCTATATTGGTGCGTAGGACTAGTATAACGATAAGAGCGTGTTGATTGTGCATGAGAAAGTGAACTAGGATCAAATGGTTCTTTAGGCTCTACGATTCGTGGTTTAATAGATGAAGCAGAGGGTGGATTGACAGTGTGTGGTAGGAGAACATGACCATGGGGTAGACAGAGGTACACCAATAATAGAAATGACTTGATTCTTGTGAATGAATTTGAGACACAAATGATTCATGGAGACGATTGATTGAGACCTACGAATCCAATTAAGACCTAAGATCATGTCACACCCGTCGAATGTCCTGCCCACAAGGAAGGGCACCAAAGATAACAAGAGGACCAACTGTAACGTGTAGCTTAACAACACTATATGAATTTCTCATAGGAAATGAAATTTGTGATAGTGGATAGCCAATAGTGATGAGAAGTGGGATAGAACATGCGCTAATGGGACAAGATGGATCAACCTTAGTATTATTGATAGAGATAGATCCAATAGAAGTACTAACATGTAAGTGATTAGAAGAGAATGTGTCATGATAGTCACAATCAGAGAAGGAGATATTTTTGGATTGATGTCAATGTTATCCACACATAAATTAATGGCCCCCGATGCAGAGGAGGCACTATACGATATGTATGATTAATTGGTGAATCAGCAGTTTTCTTGTCATGATGTGGAGACAAGTTGTTAAATATTCTGAGCTTAGATTTTTCATTCACTGGTGCAGAGTTTGTAGGCTCTAGAAATTAAATCTTTTTATTATCAATAATACCTTGAATGATGGTGTGGAGTTTGAGGCATTTGTTTGGTAGAATGTCCCACACATCGGTGATAGTCACATCAAAAAAATTCGTTGTAATTTCTTCCTTTTAGTTGTGATGGGTCTAACTCAAGTGGTGGAGGAAGCATGATAATATTTCTCTCAAGAATTTGTTGTAATATGAGATGTGGGGCAATAGGGAATTTGGTGAATGTACAAGGAGGTGATCAGATCGAGCTTCTTTAGTAGTAGTTATCACGTTGACGTTGATTTTTACATCACTAGGTTTTGTGTTGGATGGTTTGAATGTTTATTTCTTTTGAAAACATGTGGAAGATGAAGCTTGCTCTTGATATTTAAGCTTTTCGATGGATAAAAGATTGGTTTTGTGAAGCTTAAGAGTATGACATAGTTGGTTGAAATAATGAGAGGTCTCAAAGAGAACACTCTCCCGTAGATGTGGTAGGAGACTCGAATGAACAAGTCCTAAAGCTCGGGCCGTCCGTAAGCACATTTGACATCTTAGCTAAGTTTTTTTATAACGCAAGACATAATCCGCTAAGTGTTCATTAGATCCATGTTTAAGTTGTGCAAGTTGAGCATAAGATATCTTAGAGCCGATGTTGATATAGAAATGAGTGAGAAAAGCATCGGCTAGATGTGTAAAATATGTTATCGAGTGAACGGGTAGATCATAGAACCAATGCATCACATAATCTTGTAAACTACGAGGAAAAATCTTAGCTAAGAGAATGTGATCATCCACAAAATCTAGACAAGCCACATGGAAAGCTCAAAGATGCTCTTGTGGGTCACCATGGCCATTGAAAATAGGTAGTTTAGGGGTGATGAAATTTGGTGGAAATGAATAGGTGGATATAGCGGGTGTGAATGGAGTATGTAGTAGTAGAGTAGAATCCAAAGATGGAGATGCACGAGAAGTAGAATGTTGTAATTGATGAATTTGTGCTTGAAGGTCTTGATAAAGGGAGGCTAGATCTTGAGTGCCAACAAAAGGATCCTGCCATGTATGAGAAATAAGAGGTGGGGTATAGTGATTAGTAGGAGTAGGGACGCAAATGGGAATGGTGGAGATGGGTGGAAGAGTAGAAACAATCATTTGGGTAGCAATTGTGGTGGGAATAGTGGCAGAAACATTAAGCTCCATAAGGTTTGTAGCTTCCTCACGAGTAGCGTATAGAAGTAATTCTAGATCTTGGGGATGCTCAGTGATATGATTATTGATGGATTTAAGATGGGGTTTGGTAAATTATTCGAATATTGAGCCATAGTAAATAAGAGAACAAGAGCCCTAAGTGGAAGGTGATGTCAAGCGTGGGGTTCAACAAATTATTAACTAAAATAGATATATTATAGTTTAATCTAATGTTATAAGAGTAGTAAAAATGAATGAATAAATGTAGTAAAATACTAAAATAATACCCAAGCAATCTGAGCAATAAAATGTGAAACCCTAATGTCCAAGAGGGTTAAGAAGGCCTTAGCCGATTTGATGATTTCACAGATCGTGTCGTAATGGAAACCGGTTGAATGTATGAGGAAACTTTCACATAGGATTCTAATAAAATGCATATCCAAGTTATGTCTGCTAGACCGGGCACTTATAAGAGGATAAGGGCGCCCGGGACGCCCTATTCTAATATTTAGGTGCCCTAGTCTGCAGAAATGACCAGGGAACCACCTTTGAAGTGGCATTAGATGTTCGCATGTGTTTGCTTCATGTCGCATGAATGTCGTTGAACTACATCGGATGTTGTTGTAAACTAGAGATGGAAGAATCACCTGCAAAACCCCAAGAAAAGCATCAAAACCCTAAAATAAAAAGAAAGATGCATATGAAGGGGTCGATCTGTCTCACCGCCACAATGGTGGAATTATTAATCGAATGTTGCACTACATCTCGCACTCCAATGTAGTTCTACGTGTGTGTGTAATTTTTCCCTAGGTGCTCTTATGTCACGCACTTTGTGAAATAGAGAGCAAATAACTAGATGTAGAATGTAATAAATGTGTGTATGGAAATAATAGACTCCCCTCCTATGAAGTGTGATGTAGATGAACCACCTTGTGTGCCTTATGATGGAGCTATATGGATGCAAATGTAGCTATAGATGCCTTTGATGGATGCAACCTTAGGTGGTGATAGTAAGTGCTTAGTGCTTGGTCCCTCATTATGGTCACATAACTTTATATTTATATGGTTCTCTTGCTTTAATTTCGTAATTAACCCCAAAAAGGACAACCACCAAAAATATAAGAAGCTCAAATGGCTAGAAATTTCCCAAAAGGTGAGAGGAAAGTATAAAGAGGATCGGGCGCCCGAGAGGGACGAGGGTGCCTCGGGCGCACTGCCTTGGTTGTGTGCCCTACCAAAGATAAGAAAGACGTAGTATGATAGTAGAGACTGGGCAAGTGTGGGTGTAAGATCAAAAATGACGAAAAAGAGCAATGCAAAATGGCCAAAGACATGGGTTGATTATTACTCTTTCCACTTGAGAACCATATGAATAGTAGTATGAGACCAAGAATAAATAATGACTCAAAGTGCGTGATTTAGTGTCTACATTCTCTTTACAGTTAACCTTTTGGAAAATTCACAAATATGGCATCTTGAATGTAGCACCCAAGTATTTGGTGGTAGATAAGAAACTTTCCTTTAAAACATGGTATTTTTCATATAATTTAGATAAGAATTGATGAATTAGATAATTATCTTCTTTGGTTACATTATTATACTAAAGGTATAATTGTAAAGAATCTATAAATATTATCCCTAATTTAATCAAAATCGATAGGATTGAGAGTAATAATGTTAGTATCTAGTTGATGATCCCTTATTTTATCAATATTTTAATAAAAATATTTGAACTTGATACATGCTTCAACTATAGTTGGAAGAGACTCGATGTGAAAAAGAAAGTCAAGAGAGAAAAAGTGAGACCAAAGGCCTCATCACACCTATAAAACCATTCGGGTTTTTCATCAACATGTGGAGGTAAATGCATGAATTTTTTATTCAAGAGATTCCAACATGTGGAAAATTACGGTTCACTATTTACAACTCTTAAAGACATATGCACAACTCAATTTTTGCGTAACAATATTCCTCTTGTTGTTGAAGGATAAGGGTCCATTGAGATGGAGAATGATATTTCCAATAAAGTTATCTCATGGAACTTGGGTGTACTTTTTGAAGAAAAAAATTTGAAGTCTTCAAGCACCATAAAATTTTCAAGGCCTTTACTAAAAATCTATTAGGGATAAAAATACTTCTCAAATGAGATAATGGAGGAGATTTTGTCAACAACCAAATTATTGCATTTTGTGAATGTGTAGGAATTCAACTTAAACGTACTATGTCTTATGCCCTCATAAAAATGGTATAGCTTAGCAAAAAATTACACACTAAAGGAAATGAACAATCGCATGGTACATTCCAAAGGCTTGCCTCCTCACTTTTGGCCGTAATTCATTTAGTGTGCAAACTACATGTCAAAATCACACTCCCCACTCTACAAAGGCAATATGTGTCTCTTAAAGAGAAATGGTCTTGTGTTAAGATCGACGTATTAGGATTTAATGTTTTTAGATGTATTACATGGGAACATATCTCAAATAACAAGCATAAAGAAATGGAAAGGAATGACCACCCTTATATATTTGTTTTCCACTATAAAGATGTGAAGGCATGTCATCTTCTTTTTCTAGAAACCACTAAATTATTTTACTTGTGAGATATCTTCTTGTTCTAGAAACCACTAAATTACTTTACTATCCATCATATATGCCTCATCTATCAAATTATATCAATTATGACACTACCTTTGATCTTTATTATGAAAAACAAGATAGCTTAGATGACTCAAACTCGAGAGTTACTATAGTTCAAATGATAAGATAAAAGGGTACAACCATACTTATGATGTTTCCTATGAAGAACAAGATAGCTTAGATGACTCGACTCTAGAGTTACTATAATGAGATATAATGAGATATAAGATGGACAACTAAAGCTTCCACCACCAGCCTAAAACATTCGTAATGTACTTGCACAACCGCCACAACATCTACCAAAATGGGTTTGCACAATTCACACATAGGATGTTGAAATGGTAGGGGATATACTTGAGATCCAATTAGGACAAGATTGAAACATCAATATGGTGTTACACATTTGGGACAATTTCAATGACACATGATCCAAAGACTTTTCATCAAGCTTCTAAGCATCTTAAATGTCGGCGTGATTGTAGAAGAGTTTCTTTGTTTGAATAAGAACCACACATTGGACTTGATTCCACTTCTAAAAGGGATAAAATAGTTAGGTACAAGTGGTTGTACCAAACTAAATATGTATCAAACGTGTCTCGCTAAAAGGTACAAATATCAACTTGTAAAAAGGTTTTTCACATGTTAAAGGTGTTTATAATCATGAAATCCTTTCTCTAGTAGCCAAGATGAATTCCATCCGATTAGTATTTTGCTTGAATACAAAAAAAGGATGAGAAGTGTATCATGTGGATGTCCAAGTGTCTTCTTCCATGTACAATCGTAAGAATAAAAATGTATGTCAGCAACCTATGGAGTTTATTACTAATGAGGAATGTTTTGTACGCATATTTAGAAATCCTCTTGTATGGATTCAAATAAGATCCTTGAGCTTAGTATGAAAATATTTACATGTTTCTAATCGCTTATGGTTTTACACCGAATCTCTATCTACACCAAAAAATTAGACGGAAACTTTAGATTATAGTCCTCTATGCCAACTACGAATAATCATAAAATATTCCACATAATAGGTTCATGATTTGGATGAACAAACAATGAAGTTATTTGGTAAAACAACTCACGTAGAATCTATAGTTGTGAAATATATTTGTATAAATATGTCAGCTCTTGTAGTATTTTTCTTGAAATCATAATTTGAAGCTCTATCTTGAAAACCCTTGTCTCGTGCAAGATCAAACTTAGCTCACCAAATTCATTTTGTGGTGGTGGTGGCGACCAAGCGGTGGATAAAAATAAAACCGGAGGCAAAACTCCCACCTCAATCCCACCTTCGCTTTCCAATTGGTGCCAAAGCTAGACGTTTATTTTTTAAACATAAATCTCTCTCTTAGAACACCTCCATCTAAATTAGAGGAGAAATCTCTAATTGGGGTCAAAAACCAACAAATTTATTTTTGCAAATATTTCAAAATATCGGGAAAAAAAAGAGGGAGGTTATTATCAAGAGGCCGTAGAGTCCGAAAGCAAAACCAATTGTAAAAAAATTTTAATTTTTTTCTAGAGTGGGGAATGTTTTTTTTGTATTTTGTAAAATTGCTCAAAATTGTAAAATTGTTCCTATTACAAAATTATATGGCACAATCACGATATTTCAAAACTCATTGGCGTTGTTTAGTATCAGCGTACCTCTAGCTCATTTTTTTAAGTAATGTCGTTGCAGCATTGAGATATTGCATCCATAGCCTAATATAGTTACAACAACGATGTTTGTGGCATCATCCCTACAAATCATCAAGGAAAATATGAGTATATCGGGACTTGTCCCACATTTACAAAGATCTCCCTCTAAGTAATAGTCATTGATTAAATGGATTACTTTTAAATATTGTCTATGTACCACATACCATTCTACTCTCATGTGCCTTAACATCTCTCACATATGAGTGCATATATCAAGAGGAAAAGATTCTTCCAATACTAACGGGTATATCGGAAGGGTGTGCATATAGAGAGGTTTGATATATCATCTTCACATTATATAGAAAGGGCAACCTATTTGGAGCTATAAGGAACCCATCCATCTCTCATAGTTTTTAGATATGGTTGTAGATGCTCCAAAATTTTGTGTCAAATTCTCGCTTTCTAGGAGGATATAATTATGTTGCATCGAAAATAAAGATCATAACTTGAGTTGAATTTAAAGACAAAAATGTAGTTGATGTAACTCTCATTCGCCCGACAATGATGTTAATGGACAACGGTACTTTGATTGATCCAATCAAAGGGCTAAGTTGTTCATACTATTTGGAGTTTCGATAAGGTGTAACCCCACATTCATGATGCCAAAATGGCCAAGGAAGCATGGAATAAGTTGAAAACAATTTATGAGGCAAAGAAGTGGAATACCATCATCCACCTCCATAATCAATTGTATTTTCTCTAATTGAAAATTGGTGAGAAATTTGAGGCCTTTTAAAAGGCATGTGACAACTTTGAGGGTGTAACTCTAAGCATTGGAAGTGGAAGTGGTAGGTGACTCTTTTACCTATCATCTTGAAAGCATTTTCCCACTCATACAATATATTTGTGACCACTTTTAATTTTCATGGGATGAACACCAACCTTTGAGAATTTGGTAAATATGTTGTAACTTGAAGATTCCATACCCATAGCGAAGAATAAGATGAGCATGCTCTTCCTTCATATCGTAGAGGGAAAAGACCCATGAAGTCTTCTAAACCGCCCTATAAGTAGAGTAATCAATAGACCTAAAAGGGAACAAACAACATAATTAGTGTCTCATTTGCAATAAAAGGGCCATGATTTGAAAGAATGTTGGTATAATGCATTCCAACCGAGACTATCCAATCGAAATAATTTCAATAACCAATAGTCATCACATGGACACCAAAATAGGAAACAGGATAGAAAAAGTGAAATTGGAAAAAGAATCCTGACAAGAAGGAAACATTACCGATGATGAAGACAAACCATCGTGAGCAAGAATTTTTATGTTGCACAATCTCGTGATCCATCGACTTCTCAAATTTCTATCTCGGTATGTTGATGTGGGTGTAACCCAACACATGACTATAAGACAAGATTGGTTCTAAATTTTGATAGAAACACCCACAAAAATCATGTCTCATTAGGTGATGATTCTTCCTACAAAGTGTCAAGGAATTGGAAACATTTCATTACCTCTTGAAATGCATGATTGCAAAATCACATATATCATATATGTCCTAGGACTCACCAATATCTACCATATGTCAAACAACTACTAGAACAAAACTTGAAGGTTGATTTTGATAGCAAAGGAAGTAAAGCAACGTGCCTTATTAGAGATAAGAACATGAGCTCAAATTTTGTTTCATGATCATGTGGTCTTGGTTGATGTTCTAACTTGATGTTATTCCAAATAACAATCAAGCACTTCTTCAAAGGATTCGCACTCAACATAGTTGTGGCACCATATATTTTGGCATGTGAATTGTGGATATTGGTTGCACTCAATCACTATAATATGTTGAGAGGATAGTCTCCACTAAATAAAATATAGATGAATGCCCTAATTGTCTAATAGGAAAACAACATTGAACACCATTTGGTAAAAGTACCTTACGTGCTTCGGAAAATCAGATCTAGTGCACATCAATCTTTACAAACAAATGAGACCTAGTCATGTGGGGCTTTAGTACTTCATTCTCTTTATTGATGATTACTCGTGAAAAATGTGGGTTTATTTCCTCATAACCAAATATAAAGACTTTCATATTTTCAAGTAGTTTAAAGTTTCAATAGAAACTGAAACTAGTCATAAAATCAAAACCTCCACTCATATCAAGGGGGAATACGATGGTAATGAATTCTCGGCATTTTAGGAAAAACTTTGCATTTGACATCAATTAAATCCACCTCACACACCACATTAGAATAGTGTTGCAAAAATGCATAATCATACTATCATGGAAATGGTGCATCAGTATGATTGACGATTCAAGTTTAGAGAAAACATACTATGCAAAAGAAGTAAAAATGGAAGTTTATCTATCAATAGATTTCCCATTACAACTTGTGATGGCATGACTCCGAAGAATCATGGTGATGGCATAAACCATCGGTATCTCATATTCATGTTTTTAGATGTAAAACAACAGTATGCATGTTCACAAAAATTTTAAAAATAAATAAACTAGATATTAAATCTAATAAATACATCTTACGGTACAATGAAGAAACACTAGGTTGCAAAATCTTGAATCCAAAACCTAGGAAAACTATATCAACATGGATGTTGATTTTTATGAGAAGAGTGAGTCGATCAACCTTTGAAAATCTCACCTAACAAAAATGCAATCTTGTTGTAACAATTGAGGTGATCAAAGCTCGACGGTGATAGTGATGATGAGGATGATGGTGGTGATCAAGAAGGTCCACTACCCATATGAACAACTCAAAGGTATGCCTAAATGGTATATGAATGTGATACAAGATGTAAAATTAGATGACTCCCCATACACTTTCACCACTAGACCAAAAACGAAGAGGAAAAGTTAGCCTTGATGAGTACAATTGTTGAATTTGTTGATCCTAATATAGTTCGGGAATCACCGGAGTTAAAAACTTGGAAAGATGTCATGAATGCATAATATCAATTTCGATGAAAAATAACACGTGACAACTTGTACATAGTCCACTGTGGAAGAAACCTATTGGTTATAGGTGTATCTTCAAGACAAAATACGAATAATATGACCTTATTGGCAAGGCTCATTGCAAATGGGTGTGCTTAAAATTAAGGCATTAACTATGAATATACTTTTACTCCCATGGCTAAGATCAAAACTATCAAGATGATATTTACTCTAGCTATTGAGTTTGGTTGAAATTCCACTAGATGGATAAAGTTCCTTTATAAATGGAGATTTGTAGGAAGAAGTCTACATGACTTAACCATAGGGATTTTTCATACGTAGAAAAGAAGAAAAGGTATGTAGACTCGTCAAGTCTTTTTGTGGTCTCAAACAGAATCCCCGGGCATGGTATATAAATATTAATGAGCATCCCTTTTGTCATAGTTTCCAAAGTAATACTTATGATCCCAATATCCACTTCAAAAATTAAGGGGAGATTGTAATAATTGTTTTCTATGTCTACAATTTATTCATTAATGGCAGTTTAGTGAAGATGATTGATGCAATGAAGAATTATCTTAATCGGTTGTTTGATATGACATATTTTGGGCCATTGCTCTATTGTCCTAGATTGGAAGTATGGAAAAAGGAACACCACATTTTTGTGTCCCAAATAAAATATCCAAAGGCATTTCTCAAGAAATTTTAGATGATGGATTATAATCCCATTGCTACATCCATGGATACAAAGCTTCAGCTTGTCTCGTGATGATTCATCATTGTAATTAAATGCCACTCTCTAGCGGCATTTGATTGTGGGTCTTGTTTACTTAACTCTACTAGGCTAGACATCAATTACGTTATCATCTATCTCTCATAGTGAATGGAGGAACCAAGAATATTTCACCGGAAAGCAAGAAAGAAATTTTTGAGTTGCATAAGCGGAATAATGGATTTTGGCCTAGAATATAATAAGAATGATCAGTTCTTCTTGACAGTCAAACTCAAATCATGCAGGAAATATTAATGATAGGAAATCTACTTCTAAATATGTTTTCTCTTTGGTATTTGGTCCAATATCATGGGGAAGAAAGAAACAAAACTTTGTTTCTTGATATTCCACCAAAGTAGAATATTGCACTACAGAGGAGTCGCTCAGTGAAGTGATATGGTTACATCACATAATCAAGGACTAGAGTACCACATAGCAACCAATTGTTCAAAATGTTGAAAATGAAGGTGTTATAAAAATTATTTGCAATCCAATTTTCCATGAATGAGTAAATAACATTGAGGTACAGTGCATTTCATATGCGAGAATGTTCTACAAAAACATATAGCTCGATTTTTCCCAACACAAGAACAACATACAAATGTCTTCACAAAGTCACTTGTATGAGACAAATTTGAAGAATTCATGGAGTCTCTATTATTCACTTAAGACTATGATGAATTAATGGGAGGAGTATTAGGATTAATTCACCATGGTTAATTCCTATGTACGTGAGGTTTTTTGGTAAAACAACTCACATAAAATAAAATAAAAATTGTTTGATGTGAGTTTTATGTAACTCACGTAACATGTAATTAGATATTGATAGAATATTGTTTTTTTCTCTTATTTTATAAGAGCTACAGTTTTAAAATATATTTATATAAATATGTCATCTCTAATATTTTTCTTGATCAATGAAGCTCATTTGATTCAAATATCCTTTGTGCGTAAAATTCTTCGTGTTTCACATTCGAGCAAGGGATTTTTGTCCATCAATCCAAATATTCTTAAGACATTATAAGGATTTTTAAAATGGGAGGTTGTAAGTCTACAATGACCCCTTTTCAATCTAGGTCAATCTTTCCAACAATTTCTCTTCTCCTTTAGTTGATGGTACACTTTATAGGTAGTTGGTGGGAAGTCTACTATACTTGACTCATACACATCCTAATCTCTCTTTTATTGTGAATATTATATCACGCAATTATAAAAACCCATTGAAGAAATGAAAATTTGTTAATGCATTCTATGATATCCTTGTAGTACTAATAATTATGGGATTGAGTATAAGTCAAGTGTAAAATCCTCACTTTCTAATTACACCTATACTAGGAAAATAACAAAGAATCTTACTCCTTTTGGTGGGAAAACAAATGTCGTAAGCTATTCGATAATGATTGGGTAGGAGTTCCAGATGATCGTAAGTCAACTTAAGGATACATATATCATCCTAGGGCAGGTCTCGTGACTTTATATCGTTAAAAATAGACTAATATTTATTTTTATACTATAGAGGATGAGTATCGTGTAGCTATCGGTGTCACTACGTGAGTCATTGTGTATTGGAAGCATGCTTTCTAAGATTGGATTTCTACATAGCTAACCCACAATGTTTTGATGTAATAATTAGAGTGTCATCCACATATCTCACAACCTAGTACAACACCAAAACACAACGAACTTTGAGATTCATAAGCATTATATTTAACAATTGATACAAGACAAGGTCATTGATCTTATGTTTTTTTCTCGAATAGATGGTCAATTTGTAAACATCTTCACAACGCCTTAGTTGAGGCCTGATTTTTTCATCTCAAAAACTTTCAAGAGTAAGGAAGGTGTTTTCAAGGGTAATTTTTGAGTTATTCTTTAACCATTCACGCCAACGAAGAACGTCTTAAGGGGGATGTTAGTGTATTTAATTAACCATACTTGGTTGTATGTGATCAAGATGCACTTTGTAATATTATTATGTTGACCACCATGAGGGGAGCATGTGAAATTAGGTAAGGAAAGGATAGCTATGTGGTAGGACAAGGTATTAGTCGATCAAGGGTGGATGGTGATAGATAGGGTGTTAGAGCCTTATATGGCTCTAAAACTTGGTTTATTTTTTGATTTAAAATATTAAAATTTAAAAAGGCCAAAGACTCTGTGTGTGTTTGTGTGCATGTGTGTGTGTGTATGTGCGTGTGTGCATGTGTGTGTGTGTGTGTGTGTGTGTGTGTGTGTGTGTGTGTGTGTGTGTGTGTGTGTGTGTGTGTGTGTGTGTGTGTGTGTGTGTGTCCCCCATTTTTTTATTTCAAATTTTAAAAAATAAAAAGATTCAAGACCCTATATTTCAAGGAGAACCTCCTTTTAAAAAAATTTGAAACAAAAACTACCCATAACAAAAAAAAAAAAAAGATGCACTCACGATAAGTAAAACTTCCCCTACAATATTGACAACCCAAAAATGACATAAAATTAGGAGATTAAAAATAGAGAATGGATTTAAAAGAGAGAGGATAATCTCAAGGGTGATATGCACCAACAATTCCTCTTCTTGAATCATATATTGGTAGTGAATGAAGCAACAATGCTTTGTACCATGTGAGAGTGATGTATTCTTTTGATAACACAAGTTTTCAAGCATTTCTCTACTTCCAATATCATACTCCTACATACAACCTCACGTAAAAGTCTACAAAATGATTTTTATATAATAACACAACTTCTCTTCTATAAACTCTCTACAATATGATTTTACATAAAATCCCATGATTGAAATGAGAAAGGATAGGCCTTCTATTTATTGTACTTGGAAGGCCTCATAAATACATGATGTTGGTATACCTTATTGAATAAGGTGCTTAGGTAAAACACACATGGTCAAATGACTCGTGTGAGGTGGGTGTGCAACTTGGACTCTAGAAGTGCAAGTTGCACATTACATAATGTTCTTTATTTTTTAAATAAAAACTAAGAAACCTAGGAAATTCAATAATCTACCTAAGTAAAATTAAGTTTAATAATGAAATTAAACCAACACTATCCACTTGCCATGAACCCATCCTCCTATTCTCCTTGACAATCGAAATTTGAATAGGTAACTTGGATTGGTCAACTTATGTGATATTTTAGGGTTAGTTGAGTGGAAAATTAATGTAAGGTCATCTATAAATACAGACACACTATAACCTATTAGGGATACCTTGGAATCACCTTGGAAAGTCTAGGACACTCTTACACTCCTTAAAGCACGTCATTTGTATATCCAAATTCAACCAAGTGCAATCCTACATCACATATTGAACTACATTATGAACTATAAGGTCTAAATTACATGTTTCAAGTGTTAGGAAAAAATCAAGTGATCATTATTTATTATATTTTCTCTTGCATCTCATCATAAGCTTGGGAGAACTACATGCAACTTGATCGCTCTTTAGAATATTGGCATGGAGATCACATCAATGGGGGTGTGGTGAGGTAGTCCACCTAAACATGTTAACCCCTTTTTGAGATAAAGGAAAATAGTTTTTGTTTGAACAAAGGACAAACAATATCTGATTTTTTTGTAGTCATCACAAAGTTTTAAATTGAGAGAGCAAAAGTAAGACACATGTGAACCTACATAAAGTAGATCGGACAAGCAAAGTCAAATTAAGAGTTCTAAGCACCTTAGACATTAGGAAGTCAACACTCTCTCTCAACTTCTAAAAACTTTCTATAGTGTAAAAAAATTTACAATAACTAAATATTATATTACGTGGTATGCAACATCCAGAGCAAAAATTTCCTAAGCCGTTACTACCCAAATTCCCAAACTCATTATCTAGTATATGGTTTATTGTAATCCTAATTTTTCATTGTCTTCTCCAACTAATTATTCTTCCAAGGTCCTCACATCTATGCATTGCTTCATCTATCCTCCCAAAAATATTCTAATATTTCAAAACAATACATATATCTAAAATATATAAGTAAAATATAAATTTTAAAAGTCTCAAGTAAAGAAAGGTGTTAAATATCTTAATCTCAATGGACTTATTTAAAATTAATTTTATTTTCAATGTTGAAATTTGAAGAAGTATATAAAATTGGTCTCTAACTCATGCTAACATAGAAGTGCTTGGTTAATTATTTTATTTAGTATTCATAAAAAGCATAAAAAAAATAGTTCTCTATGCCTAATGGTGCCCTAGGCAATTGTCCACTTTGCCTAAGACTTAACCTAGTATTGCAACAAGCATAAAGCCATAGAGGGAAAGAGCCAATTATCGTGAACCATAATGTGGGAGGTTGTTAGATCCACTTAACAATCATAAAAATTAAAAAAAATATACCCTTTTAGAGAGCATGATTTTTTTAATATACAGATTTTCTTTCAAAAAAATTGAGTATGTGGAGAATATATTTTTAAGGGATTTAAAATAAGTACTTTTGAATAAAAAGGAATTTAAGGCAACCCATTAGTTGAGAATAAAATCACCTTTTATGGGTTGTTTATGTGTCATCAGTTCACTGGTTCATTTATTGATGTGACTTGATGTGACTTACTTTATTGGCTAGTTTTTATTTCATTTTTAACTTTATTTCAAACAATTATTGGTACTTTGTTTCACATAACTACTCACATCATTGGGTCATTCATGGTCATTGGCTCCTTTCCCCTAAAAGATTGGTTTGTGGCCCTTTAAGACGCTTTTGGCCATGGTATTGTCAAAATCCTATGAACCGGTTTAGCGGAGAGTTTGAGACCTTGAGGTTTTTTTAGTACTTCGATGATCATCTTTTGAATTCCGCTCATAAGTATAGACATCTATTGAAAAATCTCTCTTTGGTTAAAATAAAACAGCTTCTTATGGTTCCTAGTATAAATGTTTGTTGAATTCCGCTCGTAGTAGGTAAGGACTAGTATGTATGGGAGTATAGTTGATTAAATTAATTATGGAAGTTGTTATTTTTTTGAAAGCGAGAATGGGAAATATACCAATTTAGGTTTATATTCCATGTGTATGTTTATATCATGAAGATAAAAAAGGGTTATGTCATGCATGTTGTGTGGAGATAATTAGTTATCTTTATCTTGGTATGAGTAGCATTTGGGTATTAAGACAAAGTGGTTATGGAAGAGATCGGTGATAGAGAAGTTTTAACAATTGGTCCCGGGATGATATTTAGTAGGGAGTTTACACTCTTAAGTATTATTTATTATGTAAATTTATATTAAAGTTTAAAATTTTAGTTAAAATGAATTTAATATATTGTGATATATTAAGGGGTATAAGGGGTTAATGTATTTGGGGTGGGTTATGCAAAGCAATAGGGAATGGGAGGAGAGAGAAGGGGTAGAAGAAGGAAGCCTAAATTCTAAGCATTTAACTCTCAATAGATGGTAAGTCCTTCATAATATTATTGTTAAGGTATTTTTTTGTCATTCAATTCTTTTTAGGAGAATGGATGTCACAAAAATAATAAATTTAATCGATAAGAAGGCAACCACATATGACACTCTATGTTAGTATACAAAGTTTGATTGGCGTGAAAAACATCAATAAAAAAGGAAGGAAGAGAGACATAAAATTACACATAATAATGGTTTGTACTTTTCAAGTCCAATATAAATTTCATCAAAAATTTGAAAATATAATATATTGAAGCGATAAAAATAAATATATTTATATATATATAATAGGTAGTTTCGATAAATAGTAAAATAATGAATATTTTATGATTAAAAAATTATATTGAGAAACGATATTAATAATAGAACATTGAGATATAAATAAACAAATTAATTAGTATCGTACATAAGTTAACATAATAAATGCCCCCACTTAATTATGAAAGGAAAAAACTTTGGTTAGCTAAATCAACTCGCACACGATTCTCAAAACTAGGTAAGCAATGTTTTACATGTTATAAAAATGATAATCCTTATAGATAAGGTAAACATGCGTATAAACGTTGAAGATAATATTCTACTCTCTTAGAGCCTCAAGGCTAAGATTTTCATAGACATCGGATGTGTGTAGTTAATATTATGGAATGAGTTTTCATACATGTTTGGAATCGTAGCTTCTATCATATTTAAATGCTCAAGGGATTTTCCCAATTCCTACTAGTTTTGGAATGTGTATATGGTTAATTTGAATCTCAAATCATAAATTCTAATGTTAGTATGTCAGTCTCTAGATTGATGGTGTCACCGTGATAAATGGAATAGTTGGAGGAGTTGGAAAGAGTTTTATTCACTCACATGGGGATGATATTTACACTTGATTAAATCGATATTTTGGAACTATGATGGATGAATATTATTTTGAAGATTATGAATCTACACATGTTTGGTCTAAATGATGTCATAGTTCGTATAGTTTTATATTGTAGTGCCCACACTTTTATAGCTCAAGAGCTTGTTGTTTCTTTGCTCATAGACATGTTTTGACAAAGTGATTGGTTATATCTTGAACATTATATTTAAATATTTGATCTTATTATACAGTGTAGACATTTAGGCGTATAACGCCAATTTAGCTTAATTTCTATATTGTCGCATTTTCTTGTCATGTCATGGAAACTAAAGAATATGATGATGTGTTTGGAACCTAATTATATTCATGGATAGTTGTTGCATGGTGGGATTATATGTCACTTTATCATCTTGTCTAACTTTTGGAATATTGAATATAATTGTGCACGTTGTCGCATCTTGATTTTAGTAGGATGCTAGGTTAGTTTAGAACGCATTGATATCTTACTACGTCATTGAATTATATTGTATCGGACAGGTGCGGTTAATGTGTGCAATGAGTGTGCAGTGACAGTTTACAGGAGAACGTGGGATTCGTGCCAGCCTACTCAATCTTGCATGGCAAGCCCACCCAGGCCGAGTCCTAACCATGTTCATTGTGTGAAGCCTTAGTATAGATGATTATTATTTTGGGCACTATGAGTGACCCCAAATTTATGTAATGTATTGTGCTTTGAATTATTAATTTTGTTTAGGGTTGCTAGTGAAGTTGTAAACTTGTTTTGGGAGTTAATAACTCCTCTTTCATTTAAATTGTTGATTTTGTTTAATGTGTCACTTAATCACAAGGGTTTAGGGTCACATGTGAGACCCTTGGGTGGTCCCCACACCCTCTACCCTTGTGCCAAAAATGCAAAACCCGAAATTAGGGTATTTTGGACATTTTTGGGGACCCCTTTCAGAGTTGGGGTCCCCCAACATAAAAATGAGCCCTTGGACCCTATCTAATGGGTAGGGGTCTTATTTTCAAGGCTAGAGGGAGTTTTCCCTCCCTTTTTACCTCTTGTTTAGTCACATCCATGTAAGGGATGTGGATTTGTGTGTTTATCAAAAGTTCCACTAGTTTTGTCTTGCTAACATTTAGGGAATTTGGGAGAAGAGGGCAAAAAGTTAATTTTACCCTTTCTCTCTTTTGTTTTGGCATCTTTGACCTTGATGAGGGAGAGGGGTGACACATGTCACCCCCTCATTTGTGAGGATGCTTACTTGCTCCTCTTCAAATTCCCATTCATGGGAAAAGAGAGGGATTTTTTTAAACTTCTTGCTTGGGATGTTTGTGGACTTGGGAGCTTGAGATTGGCTTGAGTCAAGGGTGGAGAAATTTGAAGTTGGAGAGCTTTTTGGAGAGCTTTCCTTGAGGTAGGCTCTTATGTCTTTTGCTTGTATTGCATTTTTCATAGTTGTTAGATGGGTTGCATGGTTTTGTTACTTGGTTTGTTGTTTGTTTTACTCCCTCCATCATATGGCATGATGGAGTTTTGGAGTGTGGGGGAAGAGAGAGGGAATTTTCCCTCTCAATCCTCAAGGCTTGATGGACAAGCCTTGTAGGGTCTTAGTGTTTCCCCTCAATGGTTGAGGTGGGGAAGTTGATTCATTTGGCTTGAATCTCCTTCCCCATTCTTGGTAAGGAAACCCCTTTGGGGTTTGAAAATCCTTCCAAGAAGGACTTGGAGAAAGGGAGGAGGAATAAGGAGGGTTTTGGATTGGAAACTAGGAGCAATAAGGAGGGTATGGAGTTTGTTGCTTTGTGCAAGAAATTTTGGAATAAATTTTTTGGAGAACTTTCTCCTCTCTTCCCCATTTTTGAGGATGAACATGGGTTCTCCTCCTTGTAAATTTTGGAGTCTTGTTTGTATGTGTCTTATTTTTGTGTGCTTGTATCATTGTTGGTTTACCCTCCATCTTGTGCAAGTCTTGGTTAGTGATCCTCTTTCCCATGGGCTTGGGGGAGGCTAGCATGCATCCCAACCTTGGGATAGGCATGTGATGATGCCTATGGTTGGGTGGCAAACAAGCTCTTTCTCCTTGTTGGTTTCCTTAAAAGTCACTCTAGTTGAAGCTCAAGCATGGAGATGGTTGGATTTTGTGGCATCTTGGTCTCTCCTTATTTCCTCAAGTTATTGTGAAGCATTACTTTCATTGTAACACCTTGGGTGTGGCTATTTTCGGAAAGCTCTTTGGCATGTAAAAGTTTTCATCTTGAGAATTGGAGTCACTTGAAAGATTAGTTTTCCATTGGCATGTGAAAGATTTCTTTCAATCTTAGAAGGGAGACTTGTTATGTCATTTCTCTTATGTATTTTAACATTTTGACTATGATGTAATTATGAACTTGAGATCCTTGTAAAATGAGTCTTGTAAAAATGGTTATATTTCCTTTAATGTGCATTATTTAAATGTCATTTTAACAAGGTAGATTGCTTGATGGAAGTAAGATTCTCCCTAAGAAATGATGTTATTAATGTTGGTATCTTTGTTGGAAAAAATCTGAAATGCTTAGTTACTTTTGCATTTGGAAAACAATATTAATACCTTGTTGAAAGTCCCATTTGTATAAACAAAATCTGAATTAAAGTATGTAGCACTACTTTGAAAAAGAAAGTATCTCTTTTTATTGTTTTCTTTTTGTAACAACATTGAAGGGAGAGTGAATAGTTGAAATTATTAAGTTTCCCTTTTTGCATCAAAATAGCAAAGTTAAAATCTGTTATTTTTACAAGTTGAAACCATTATTATTTATTATTGTGTGTAAGATCATCTTATTCAAATTTTAAAAAAGAAAAATTTAAAAAAAAGAAAAAATATATATAGTCTTAGTTAAATTGTTTTATTAATGTAGTTCCTTTTTTAAAAAAAAATTACAAAGTGTGTATATATATATATATTATATATATTTTTAATGTATATTATATGTATTATATATATTTTAATGTATATATATATATATATATATATATATATATATATATATATATATATATATATATATATATATATATATATATATATATATTATAGTGATTAATATATATATATATAATGTTAATTATAAATATATAAAAAAAAAGTATTAAAAGTTTTTTTTTTTAAAAAAAAACAAAAAAAAAAGGAGATTGTTTTGGGGAGGTCGGCCCCCCCCACCCGACCGTCCCTCACCCCTTCCACTGTCCCGGGTCGCCCCCACAAACCCCTCCCGCCACTCCACGGGCCGCAACCCCTCCCCTGTCACCCTCGGACGTCATGGCCACCATAACCGCCTTCCCCACGACCTCCCTCTACCCCGACATCGCACCTCCCTCACCCGCTTGCCTGTCGCCCTTTCACGCACCCTCCAACCTTTGCACCGCCCTGTCCGCCGCCCGACCCCCTCAACTGCGGCCACATCCCTAACCTACCTCCACACGGTCCACGAGATCCGACCCCGAACAATAAAAATAAAATAAAATAAAATAAGTTAAATAAATAATAATAACAAAACAAAATAAATAATAATAATAACTTTTATATATATATATATATTTTCTACCCCAAAACAATATAAACATTTTCAACCAGGACTTACAAAGGGGAGGCCCCATAACTTTCCATTACCTTGCTTGAATAAACAAAGAACAAGCAAAACAAATGAGAAGAGAAATGGGAGGGAGAAAAGAATAACAAAGAGATAGCTAGGGCAACTTTAGGGCTTCCTTCTAAACCAAGGGACAAGATTGATTTAATCTAAGGGTCATTATTCAATCCTGCACCTTTCTTTTGTCATGGGTTTTTAATGGGAAATATATCAAAAGGAAAGGGTGATGAACCTAAGGAGAGGGTGAATAGAATAAAAGAGGTGTAGACTTATTCTTTTAGGGCCCTAGTAAAATTAAAATATAATTAAATAATTAATTTCGAGTTTAGGGCTAGTGAACAATTTAAATTAGAGAAATTAAATGGTATAAAATTAGTAATCAAGAAAGAGTTTAAGAGATGTATTAGTATTAATTAAACACTTCAAAAAAAAATTACCCCGAATATTATGCGTGTTTTCCTGTCCCGGGAGGGGCATTACATATATGATTTACATTTTTCTATATATACTTATGTTTTGCATATAGCTTGTTTTTATTTAAATGATGTGTTATTCTAATGGATTAGGAAGTCTAATGAAGAGTCGCCTTAACCATACAATGTTCAAAAATTCATGTTGTGTGTGTGTGTGTGTGTGTGTGTGTGTGTGTGTGTGTGTGTGTGTGTGTGTGTGTGTGTGTGTGTGTGTGTGTGTGTGTGTGTGTGTGTGTGTGTGTGTGTGTGTGTGTGTGTGTGTGTGTGTGAGAACACACATTTATAAATAAACAAGAAACATAGAGAAAACTTTGTTAATTAAGTGAAAAATGCATATGTACATACTAATCACCAACGATGTAGCCTCAACAATACATTCAAAAATAGTAGTATACCGAGTTTTTGTATACTAGATATCTCACTTGTGAGCTCAACTCTCCTCGATCATTAGCTAACTTCCTAAGGAAATTCAACTTTTGTATATAGGCATGTAAGCCACCCAAAATTTACATCGAACTTAGATGCACGCTACCATTAGACTCCTAAAATTATGAAACATCACAAGACAAGGCCCTAAGGACCCATCACTAGACTCGAAGCATAACCAAATAGCTTAACTAAGATCTTTGTGGCATTGATGCGGCTTTGTGGTTATTCATGACATCATGTAGTATTTTGTGGCTTCATTTAGCACTTCATGGCTTCTAAGATATTTGTAGTACTCCGCAAATTCCTCTAGCAATTTTGGCTTCCCATATACCTTTAGTATTCCACAATTTCCTCTGGCACTTCACAATTTTCAACAGACTTGTAGTATTCCACAACTTCCTCTAGTATTTGGCACCTTCTAACAAACTTGTAGTATTTTGTGGCTTCCAATAGCCTTGCACAAATTGTTCCAAGTTTGTGCAGACCTCCTCAACATAAAATGTTACAACATCAACAATACATTTAGAAAATAGTAGTATACCAAAGTCTACACTCATACTAGATATCTCACTTGCAAGCTAACTCTCGTCGATCATTACCTACTTTCCTAAGCAAATTGGTCTTTGTTTATATAAGCATACAAGCCACATAAATGTAACATCGAACTTAGCTACATGCTACCATTAGACTCTTAAAATTATCTAACATCACAAGACATGGCCTAAAGGACCCATCACAATACTCGAAGCATAACCAAACAACTTGACCAAGTCTTTGCGGTGTCAATGCAACTTCGTGGTTATTCGTGGCATCTTGTAGTATTTTGCAGCTTCATTTAGCACTTCATGGCTTCAAGTGATTTGTAGTATTCTACAACTTACTTTGGTATTTTTGGCTTCTAATAGACTTGTATTATTATGTGGCTCGGCTTCCACTAGAGTTGTAGTATTTTCAAAGCATCCTCTAGTGTTTGAACTTCCAAAAGACTTATAGTATTTTGTTGCTTCCAATGGACTTGCACAAATTACGCTAGGCTTGCGTAGCCCTCCTTCAACACAAAATACTCTCACTATTTTTGGTTGATATAGGATTTCCTATGAACCCGGATGCTCCTACATCATACACCTCAAGTACTTATGAAAAATTGAGCTCTTGCTCAAGTGATGTGGTTTATCAAAATTACATGTCTAACGACATTTATTTCACTCAACCAAGTTGCATCCTCTACCTCCCTTCCTTTCCATTCGATTAAATACTCCTTGTGTGTCTTCTTCAATTTGGTGTCAATCACTCTTTTTGCCTCTTCGTGTGATTTTTATGGCATTTGTTGTTTTCATTCCATCCCGCCATCTTTTGTGTTTGACTCCTCAAAATTTCTCATCCTTCATAGTATGAATACAAATATACCACATTTAGTATGTTTAAGATATCGATGTCTTACTAAATTCTACCTCATAAGAATTTTTTACAAACTTCTTCAAAACCTTACATGGCCCTATTTTCTTCCCCTTTATCTTATGATAGGTGCCTTTAGGAAATATTGCTTTATGAAAATGGGCTAAGACCAAATATCCTACCTAAAATTCAACTTTCCTTCTCTTTCCATTTGCATGTTTTGTGTCTTTGCATATTCATTTTCTCCAACTATTTATGCATTTGCTAGTATATTTATTCCATGTATTCTAAAAAATCCTTTGATTTTGCACTCCTTTAGTCCTTGTGTGGTAAGCCTTGAAACTTTGAAACACCTTGAAAGTTATTACCATACACAACCTCGAATAGTGTTTTTCATGTGCTTTAATCAACCGAGTTGTTATAAGTGAATTTTTCTTGTGATAGTGTCAATTTTAATGTTCCTAGCTAGTCCCCTACTAAGTATCTAAGAAAATCTCTAAGATTTATGTTTATTACTTTTGTATGTCCATCAATTTATGGATGGTATGTTGAACTAAATTGTTTGCTTCGTATTCAACTTCTTCCATAATGTCTACCAAAATTGAGCAACAAACTTTGTATCCCTATCTCGACACAATGTTTTGTGGCAATCCATGCAACCATACAACCTCCTTAAAGAAAATGTTTGTGATATGAGTTGCATCACTAGTCTTCTTGTAAGAAATAAAATGTATCATTTTTTAAAACATGACCACCACAACATAGATGGAATCAACTCCTCTTTGCAGATTAAGTAAACCCATAATAAAATCCAAATGTATATCCTCCGAAGGCTTCTCTAGTATGGGAAAATATTGAGTACAACCCCATGTTCTTAAATCTCCCTTTGGCCAACTAATATATCTCACATTCTTGTACAAAGTTGACAAATATACACCATTTTTAGAAAAAAATTAACTTTCTATTAATTACAATAAGGTATTATCCAGTCTAAATTTTCCTATCAATCCACCATTGTGCTTTTCTTTAACAAAATTTTCTTGCATTGATCCTATATTGATGCATAATTGTCTCCCTTGAATAAGAGGCCTTCTTGCACAAGCTAGTTTTTCATGTTGGAATTGTGCATGTTTTTCATGTGAACCTAAAGTTGTCAAGAGGTCTTATCAATACTTGTTGGAATTGTGCATGTTTTTCATGCATCACTAAAGTCTTCATCCCGTGTGCACAACTCTTTGATTGATTCAAAACCCAAAACTTCCACTCATTTCTATTAAGAATATATTGTGCCTACTCAATGCATCAACACCTTGTTAGGTTTTCCACTTTTGTGCTTCAACACAAAGGTGTATCCTTATAGGTACTCAACCCAATTCATATGTATCTAATTTAGCTTCCCCTTACTATTTATGAATTGTAGTTCTAACAATCGATAAAGAATACAAACTAGTTTTGGAAAGTAGTGCCTCCACTTCTTCATTGATTGCACAATTGCATAAAACTCTTGATCATATACATTATACTTCTTTGTATCATTTAGTTTCTCATTGAAATAAGTTGTTGGTCTTCCATCTTGACTTAACATTGTGGCAATGGCTATACCACTAGCATCATAATCTACTTGTAATACTTTCAAAAATCGAGATAATTCCAAAATCGGATGTTCAATCACCTTCCTCTTTAATGCTTGAAAACTTTGCACATGTTATGTTAAAATTCTTGATGAAGTTGTGGTAAAAACTTGCCAACCTATGAAAAGTACATACTTCGATATCAATTCTTGGTTATGGCCACTCTACTATCGAGCATACCTTCTCTAGATCTATTTTCAAACTTGCACGATAAATCAAAAATCCCAAGCACATAATTTCTTCTTGCATGAAACTACACTTTTTCAAATTAATCAACTTCTCCTCTCGCAACGGTTTTGCAACATTTTCCTTAAGTGCATCAAATGCTCTTTTCGTGTCTTGTTGAATATCATAATGTCATCTAGGTACACAATTACAAATTTTCCCAAAAATGGTTTTAGGACTTCATTCATCAACCTCATGAAGGTACTCAACATGTTGCTCAATTCAAATGGCATTACAATCCACTCATACAATCCTTCTTGCACCTTGAATGTGGTTTCCACTCATCACATTCTCTTATGAGAATCGGTGATATATACTCTTCAAATCAATATTGTTGAAGTATAGTGATCCACTCAAACAATGATGTCATTTATGTGTTGTAATGGAAACCTATACTTGACAATGATCTTATTGATTTCTCTGGAATATGTATACATATGTCATTCTCTACCTTTCTTTGGTGTTAGAACTATCAGCATTGTGCATGGGCTCGATACTCTTAAATCAATCTTCTATCCAAAAGCTCTTATACTTACTATGTATTTGTGCATTTTATCGCAATGTCATCTTATATTTCGTCTTGTTCCATGAACTTGATCCTGGGATTAAAACCATGTGGCGACTTATGTTTCTCATAAGGTGGTAACCCCTCTGGTAATTTTATTAAGACTATCTCCACAAACTCTCCCAACATGTCCTTCACTTCATGCAAATGTGTTTCATCTCTCTTTGGCGCTAAATTTGTGTTTTCCTTTGCACGAGTCTCATTATTAGTAAAAAAACATGAATTGTTTTTCCTTACCTCATTCAAGAATCACTTCTTTGAAAGCAACAAAAGCTTTGTACCTTTCTTAACTTCCTCACTCTTTTCATGCATTGGGTTTAGAGTGTGTTCCCTTACATCCTTCACTACCTTGTAGGTATTCGTATGACAATCATGTTGCACCCTCTTATCAAACCAACATGGCCTTCTCGAGTAGCACATAACATGCATCATAGGCATTATGTCACACATAACTTCATCTTCACATCTCTCTATCTGAAACTTGACCAAAACTTGCTTAGTCACCAAAATTTAGTATCCCTTTTACAACCATGAAACTTTGGAGGGATTAGGATGCACAAAGCTCTTCAACCCCGACTTTTCTACCATTACTTTT
The DNA here is from genome assembly GCA_018340775.1 of Taxus wallichiana var. yunnanensis. Classification (NCBI taxonomy): domain Eukaryota; kingdom Viridiplantae; phylum Streptophyta; class Pinopsida; order Cupressales; family Taxaceae; genus Taxus; species Taxus wallichiana. Next base: position 773,109,753 of record CM031239.1, on the reverse strand, counting down.
CCAACCAAATGGTTGGTTATTCCATTGCTACTATCAATTAGCATACTTCTCCTCCCAATTTACACACCATTCTAAAAAAATATTCCTTTATTCCAAACTAACTTCCTCTTTTATTGGTTTCAACAATATGCACTTGAACATCGACATCTCCCCCACCTTTGAGTATTCTCCACAACTTGATACATCATCTTCGTCGGTTGCACAATGCATGAACTTACTTTATTATGATTTCCATCATTTTGTGTGTGGGAATTCAAAAGATTTATGCCTTGTTTTTCCACACATATAGTATGTGCCTCTGAATCCGTTGCATCTTCCACATCCAAAGGATCCTCTTCCCCTGGATGTACTTCCTCCTCCTTTGGATGTTCTTTCATTATGCAACATAGTATTAGCATCACCTTTATGTGTAGAGTTTCCCCTACCATTACCTTGTTTGCAGCCTTGCACGGCCCTTCCTTTGCCTCATGCAACATTTTGTTGTTTGTGCATTAGCTTCTCCTCTACCCTCAATGCATATTGATAGGCCTACTCTATTGATTGTACTTGGATCATTTAAAATTCATCTTAAATTACAATCCGAATCCATTTACATATCAAGATATCTTCTCCATGTCTTCTTCTACATGAATTGCTCAAATGGTGGGTCAATAAAATTCTTCATCATATTCCTTCACACTAAGCTCTTTCTCGTAGATTTTACTTCTTAAACAAGCCCAGTTGGTAGTCTACAAGCAATAGTTTCACCTTGGGCTTTGCTACCAACCTATACCATGTCTTGACCTTCGATTTTCCTTTTTGCAATTTGTCTGCCTAGATATATTACCACCAAAGAGATGCACGACCTTTCAATTTTGTGCAAGAAAAATTGAATTTCTTGGGATCTTTCATGTTCTCATACTCAAAATACTTCTCAAGTATTGTTATCCAATCGACATGATCCTCTTGTTTCAAACTTCTAAAATAACTCCAGTATATCTAATCTTAGCTTGGTCAAATTTCCAACATGCAAATGCGTGTGATATTTATGTAGAACTTGTGTTAGTTTACATCCACAAGTTATATAGCTTCATGTTCCCATAGATTTACTACATAAAGCAAACAGATATAGATTGCATCTATGTGCTTTTATATAGGCTTGTATCCACGCAATATGTATGTATGTATGTATAACACGCAGTTGAGGTATATACAAGGTACATGGAGGAAAGCATATGCTTTATTTATAAGAAAAATAAACCAAGACAACCCTAGAAATTAATATATTTTGGCATGTTTCATATAGATATATTTAAGGTATTTGCACCATTATCTATATATATCTCCAAGATTATATCCTTGACATTGATAGCTCGCGATGTATCTCAAATAAATGTATGCAAGATATATGCATCATAATATATGCATCATAATATGTGGATCGTGCATATATGCATGCAACAACCAACTTCCTCATCCTTGTACTCACTTTTTAAAAATATCTTATAGGATTTGTTTTTAATTTCAAAAAGTAAAAATAATAATGGAAACATAGAAATGCAATGATCTAGATATGTGTTGACAATGGATTGATATCACTTAGGAAAAGACATTATAACTTTGAATGTACTAAAACATGTGTCTTTAATTCTTCCATAGTTTGTTAAAAAAATCTAGTAATTTTTCCCTTTTCAATTAATAGTTTTTAAGGGTCAGCCACAATGTGAAATATAGAGTGCTTGGTTATTGGTGAACTTTTCAAATGCGTTATACCGATAATCTTTAAATTAAAGCAATTTCAAATCTACTTTTCCCTCCGATGAACACGTGAAACAAATATGATAACAAGACACACACCTACATCTATGCACCCCAAAATAGTTAAGGTGCGAGGGTAAAAGGTCCTCCTCCCCAAGATTATGGGAGATTCAATAATTGTCTACCTTCCCAAAAAAATTTAAAAATATAATTATTTATATACTTGAATACACCTTCATCCGTGAAGAGAAGAGCATTCGCTATAAATGTTTGCCAATTCATTTTGAGAGTCCTCTTATAGAAGACTAATATTCCCCTGAAGATCATAACAAGGTTAAAGAAGATAAAAACAATGGGTGATTCTCAATACCACACTCAGACATTTGGACCTAATGAAGGTCCTCTTATAGAACACTAATAATTGCAAATAAATATGAGTTCCGAAGAGTTTGCCCAGAGATCGTAATAAAGTTACAATCCTAAAAGAAACGGGTGAATCTCAATACCCCACCGAATCATTTGGATTCTGCAGGTAAGTTTTCTTTTTGTATCCAACGTCTTTATGTATTGTGTATGTACTCTATAGCTAGTGTACGCTGCATGTTAATTTGCACATGACTCAAAGCATATTACATAAGATGATATAGTTGCGTATTAGTGGGATGTGTTCCAAGTTTTCCTATGGTGTATTTCAGGTTTTCTTTCCCTTTCCTTATAAATTAGAAAAAGTCAAATTCTTGTCTCTTATCATTTATATCATCAATCTAACATACAGAACCCTTGCCAATCAGATTTGCGAGTGTGAATTCATGTTTTCTGCTAAATCTTTTACTATTAATTTGACTATTTGCAGATCTGTTCTCTTGGAATGCAACAATTTCTTTTGTGATATAAGACTTGCTTCATTATTTCTACAGATAGAATATCATGTATTTGAGTACATAAACCACTTTTTCCTTGTCCTAGTGACAATTCCCAGCCAGCGAGCAGCCCTGAGAATAGAACATAGGCTTGTCGTGGTAAACTCCCACCAATGTAGTGCTAGTCCAAGACCAAAATGACACAAAAGGGACATTCATTACTAATCTAATACCATAGTAGATTGTCAAAAAAAAGATATTCATTACTAACAGAATACTATAGTGATTTTGCAAAGCCAATAACCGACACATTGGTATGTGGATAATACTTGAATGCTTTTTACATTAGTTCGGTTGTGGTTTAGTGGTAAATCAGTTCAATCCTACGATTCGCTCCCAAGTTGAGAATCCAGTAACCATTCCCAGGTGTTCATCCCTCCCCATCGAAGAAAAAGGGGTTCAGCTTATATCAACCGTATTTGTATTTTTCTATTTACGACGTTCTTGAAAAGGGGTTCACCTAGCCTTTAAAATCTTTTATAAAATATCAATTGTATTTGTATTTTTTTATTTACCAGGTTTTTGAAAAGAGTGAACTCTTAGTCTTCTACTTGCAACTACTCTGAGTCTTGAGATTAACACCTTTGGTGCTCAAAAGTCATTGACATCTCATATACCTAGTTGCACAACACACCATCCAAGACTGTCATAAAAACACACAAGATCATAAACTGAAACACCAAAAGTAAACTTTTCCAAAAAAGAGGAATTTTGAGAAATGTTTTAATTCTGTTGTAGCTCCAGAGAGAACAAAAGAGCCACAACTTAGGGGCCCTCAATGCCCAACTCCGGGTGCTTAAATAAAGAAGATGTCACATAAGAACAATCATAAGCTCCATCTTAGCACCTGCAACAGGGTAATACTGAACAGGCATGGGAGCTAAATCAATGGTTATGATCAAGTGGCAAGTCCAAAGGTTATGTATCAGATCACAAATCTTTTAAAATGTGTCCAGAAAAACTAAGCATGACACTGAGTTATTAAAAATAAATCAAATAATAATTACAAGACATAGCTACACAGGCCCCACAAGAGCATATACCACAGTAACAAAAGTCCATACCACACAACACTTACCAGCTTTTCCCGCATGGATAAAGACAAAAATAATACCTTACGCAATGAGAAAGATGAAGAAAAGTAAAACAATCCTAAACACCATAGAGCAATTTTTCAATAATGATTGGATAAATAGAACAGCCTTGAAGCTTCTAGGACAAATATCCCTTATTCAAGATTTGCTATGCAAAGCTATTTCTTAGCTTTCTGGAAACTACGATGCTGATCTCGTTATTGGTTACAGTAACCAATCTTCATATTCACGCCCAGCTGCACAAAATGCTGCTAATTTTACCCTCAAACAGGATAGAAATGCTCACCCATTGACACATTCCTGACTGAATAAATACACACTCTAGAAACACCTCAAAGGTTTCATCTTGAAAATCATTTAAATGCTTGTAAGCAGCATAAAAATAGTAACAGGTAGAACTCCAGAAGCTTATAAATATGATGCTCACCCAGTCTAGTCCCAATTAAGAAGCAGCCAATGCTTGAACCTCATTGCATTTCTATCTTAATAGACCTTAATTGTTCCTCATACAACTAAGTTTTACTCTAATAGATAGACGTCAACCAAAACACCATTACACTTAAGGAAAGCATCCTTTGATGAACCAGCATGTTTAGATTGATGAGCATATAAATCCAGTAAGTAAGCACTACATCACAGTTTCTGGTGGTCCACTTCAGTGCAGAATAGGCCGTGGCATGCGAGGTCTGACAGGTGTCTTCGATGGACTCACCCTACATCCAGAGGAAATTAACAGTTCATCTAAACATATCATATAGAAGTGTATCATCACTTAAATGCATACACTATAAAACAGGAAAATAATAATAAAAATCTGCACTCGAGTAAAAACTGTACCTTATCGGCAGAGATCCCAAAATTGCACCACTACAGTTTAACGCAAGTATGGCACTCTCGGCCTGCCACAGCAGAAAGTATGATTTAATTGTCTGACTACATGATGACTTGCCTGCATATATGAAAAGCCTTTTACATGACTTATGGCACACATGGCACCTTCCAATATGCAGTGAGATTCTATACAAAAATACAACATTCATGACTCAAAGGAACCAAACAAATCACAAGTTCAATAAGAAGATCTTGAACTGCTAGCTGCCAAGCTAGTTTCCTTTAGCTATTGCTTGTCGTTGTATACAAGATAAAGAAATCATGTGTTATTTTCCCTCGTGGACATGATAAGCACCCTTCTGATAGACTCAAGATTTCTTATCAATATGCCTGATTCAGAACAAAAATACCTCAAACAAGAAGCATGCATTGTTTGATTGGTAATGACAGCAATTTAGAAACTAAATCGCCATTCAAATTAGAAAAAACATTTCTCTACAAAATAAATGAAATATTCTTCAAAGAAAGAAAATTAAGTCGCAGCAAACAATCACGAGTATGTTGTTATGCAGTTCCTTATTATGGATAGGGCACCATGCATTTGCAGAATCCTTCACTACAAACATCAAAGTTTGAAATCAGAATGAATCACAAAGATTCATGTTAGTTCCAAGCTTATATTACATGGTGCAAACTATGAACACTTCATATATTTTCCCAAAAAAGAAAAAAGTGAATAATAAACTGGAAAAAAACAAAATAGTGTTAATAAATATAGGCTTTTAATGTGCATACAGCTATACTATAATCACGGTTACAGGACCCTCTAGTCTTCAATTAACTATAAAGTTTGAGTGGTTAGTAAAACATAATGATTTGAAATGGATCGCCTCTCCAAGCTCCAACAAAGTCTCTCTTATTATGGCAATACTCTCCAAATTTCAGTGACTCGACCATCTAAAAACCAAATTTTAAAAATGCCCTGATTAGACCTCATATTAAGAAGCCTACTTTTTTCCAGTTTTGGCTTACTTTTTTCGCTGTCAAAGTCAACTTAGTGTATTGGTCTTGCAAAAAGTCTTGTGACCACGATTACAATATTGTATCACACCAGTCAAAAGATAAACAGGTTAAAAAATCGGTAAAACAATCATGACTTCACACCTTTTGCCAAACCTCCAATGGCCATCAAATTACTTAAGCTGGAAGAAAACACAAAGCAGCCTACGTGAACCACTTCTCAAAAGAAGCTTGAAGAGATCCTCTCAAACATTTTGAGTCCTGTGAATCCAGAGATTGTGATATGAATAACACAATGATAATCCTACAGATCATGTGATGGAAAAAATTGGAACATGGTTCAACCAACTGAAAAGTGAAAAGAGAACAAAAATTACAATCGAAGAGGGCAAAAACAAGTTAAGGAACACACAAATTGGCAAGGGAATCAACAAAAGCCTACAAGTGGTGCTGGACAAAAACTTTGGTCATCCTCTAGATCCTACAAGGCCTAGTCACAAGGAGACGCCAGTAAAGGAACAAGAAATTCGCCCAAACCCACATCTTGTAAACAATATATATTCCCTTAATCATTTACTCGCATACCTTAATTTCAAATAGCATCCCCGTCTCGGTACCCATACCTGTGCATGTCCACATCTTCAGGTGACCATACAATACCATGGTTCCTAGAGTACTGTAAGCAGTGAAAAACTTAGCATAAACAAATAAAAACAGCAAACCTTTCCCCAAGTTCTTCCTTGCAAACCTCAATAATAAGATTGTTTAAGTGTTAAACTTGTAAGAATCTTGTAGTTGTTGGATTGTGGATGCTCTAATTAGTCTCCAAATGAAGGAACGATAATGCTATGAACAAAGATAAACACAAGGATGCAGATGATAATTTTGGCAGAAGTTAGCTGCAATTACACAAAACTTCCAGGGATCTTCAAGAGAGTTATTGCAAAGGATATGGCATGTTTTTATAGCTGAGGGAGAGGCCATGAAAAGTGGATCATAGTTTGAATGAGTTCCAGGATCATGAATGCATTTCCTGAAATAGCAAGTGGATTTGGTTTGTGCAGTTGCAGCTTTGAAGGGGCAATGATTATTTGGTTGGTAGTAAGATTTCATCCGAGAAAGTGGTTGTATGTGCAATTTTATTGCCCCCACCTTTGTAGGATTCTAGAAGTGGAGTGGGAGTGGAGTGACTAAGATAGTGGAGTATAGTCTAAGTGGAGGATGAATAGGAAAATAGATTTAATTCTATTTAAATAACTAATTTAATTAGCTATGAAGTGTGAGTAGGAAATTAACCATTTAATTAAATAAATGTTTAATTAAATTAGTTAAAGGGTGTTAAGGATTAATTTAATTAATTCCAGGGTTGTGATACTCAAAGTATGAATCAATTAATTTAATTAATAAATTCTAAATGATGTGAATAATTGGGGATAAATTGAAACTGACGATGTATTTTTGGGGTGTCTACATTTAGTGACTAAGATAGTGGAGTAGAGTTTGAGTGGAGGATGAATAGGAAAATATATTTAATTCTATTTAAATAACTAATTTAATTAATTATGAGGTGTGAGTAGGAAATTAACCATTTAATTAAATAAATGTTTAATTAAATTAGCTAAAGGGTGCTAGGAATTAATTTAATTAATTCCAAAGGGTTGTGATACTCAAAGTATGAATCAATTAATTTAATTAATAAATTCTAAAGGATGTGAATAATTGAGGATAAGTTGAAACTAACGATGTATTTTTGGGGTGTCTACTTAAAGTGTTATTATGAAGTAATAGCATTTTAAAGATAGTAGACGCATGTAGATCAAAGTGAACGGAAAACAAGGAAACGTGATGGGCTTGCTTGATATGCCCCGGTGAAGCATTTGGATGCCCAAAGAAGTAGAATTGTAAGGAAATGCCCACTCAAGTAGGTGTGTGGCGCAACAAAGCGGTGGATAGCCGCTTGATAGGAAGAAGGCAAGGAATTTGAAGAAGGATGGGAGGGATTGTGCTCATAGCATGAGCGTCATTTAGAGAGTGAAAGTTAGAGCAACCTTATTTTGTTGTTGCACAATAGAGTTGTCACCATGATTATGAAAGAATCATGATGTTTAACCCGTTATGTGTGTAAACAAACACACACACGAGAAAGAAAAAGATAAAAAAGGAAAACAAACCCAATATACACTTTGTAAAAGTATGCACCATGACTATAAGGAAGCCAAGATGAAAACAAAATACATGTAATTGGTCCAAAAGTAATATCAACAATGCAACACAACTTCGAAAAGAAGACAATTAACTATGCCCCTAATACGTATCACAGTGATGATTAAGCGAGATGCAAATGCCCCCAAACACTAAACTTATGAAATGTATGGGAATAGGATTAGACCGAAGAGCGGAGTAATCTTAGATACTCCAAAAATACTCTTGTTGGATCCGCATTGAAAATTGATCTGAGAGTTGAAAAGGATCATTGCTGCGAGCATTAAACTTATGAAATGCATGGGAGAGAATGAGATCCGAAATTGCCCTAGGCGGAGTATATCGCGAAGGAAAAACAATTGATTTGACTTGCCCCAAGCAGAGATATTAACATGCAAAGGGAAGATGATGTATCGTGATAGTCATAAGATTGGAATGATCACTAGGGTAGTAGTTAAAAGTTTGATTTTATCAAGATTGTGTTGAGTTGTTGAAATATTTTCATGTGTTTGCGAATTTTTATGATTTTGTGAATATTTGAATTTTTTTGGATTTTTATATTTTTGCAATTTTTTTGAATTTTTCTAAATATATGATTTTTTTGAAAATTTTGATGCAAAGGAGGGGAGTGGTGTGTTTGGTACCCCTAATTGACCCTAATGAGTCCCACCAGGCGTGCTTAGCAAAGCAGTGAAAAACTTAGCAAAAGTGAAAGATAAACAAATAAAGACAAAGAAACCTTTCTCCAAGCTCTTCCTTGCAAACCTCAATGATAAGATTGCTGAAGTATTAAACTTGTAGAATCTTGTAGTTGTTGGATTGTGGATGCTCTAAATTAGTCTCCAAATGAAGGAACGATAATGCTATGAGCGAAGATAGACACGATGCAGATGGTAATTTTGGCAGAAGTTGGCTGCAATTACATAAAGCTTCTAGGGATTTTCAAGAGAGTTATTGCAAAGGATATGACCTATTTTTATAGTCAAGGGGAGGCCGTGAAAAGTGGATCATAGTTTGAATGAGTTCCAGGATCATGAATGCATTTCCTAAAATAGCAAGTGGATTTGGTTTGTGCAGTTGCAACTTTGAAGGGGCAATGATTATTTAGTTGGTAGTAAGATTTCATCCGAGAAAGTGGTTGTACGTGTAATTTTATTGCCCCCACCTTTGTAGGATTCTAGAAGTGGAGTGACTAGGATAGTGGAGTGGAGTCCAAGTGGAGGATGAATAGGAAAATAGATTTAATTCTATTTAAATAACTAATTTAATTAGCTATGAAGTGTAAGTGGAAATTAACCATTTAATTAAATAAATGTTTAGTTAAATTAATTCAAGGGTGTTATGAATTAATTTAATTAATTCCAAAGGGTAGCTACACTCAAAGTATGAATCAATTAATTTTATTAATCAATTCTAAAGGATGTGAATAACTGGGGATAAGTTGGAAATGACGATGTATTTTTGGGGTGTCTCAAGTACTATAATTTTAGCTTTGAACCCCTAAACATAAACATAGAACAATTAAATGTCATTTGGGGCAAATCCAAAATATGGGAGCATGTTTGAATGAATTAAATCAACTGCATTTCAGGCCTGTACCCTGTGTTACACTATATCTCTAAACATGACAGAGAAAAAACATTCAGAACTAGGAAAACATTCTCTTGATTGAATACTGTTCTCATGTAGTTTGACATTCTTGCATCTTGAGTTTTAGTCGGCTTAGTTTCCCAATGTCGTAGGTTGATGCTCATTGCTGCATCTCAAGTTTTTAACACCCTGTATTACTCATTTCTAACGGCATTCTTTTTGCAGAAATTGCATGTTGTCTACAAGGGTAATTTAGGAAAAAGTTCACCTTCTAGTGTCACAATGCAAAGTGTGTTGGTTACAAAAATGCTTATTTTACTAATATTTAACTTACTATTCCAACTCTTGTGATTACTTAAATCTGCAAATGACATTAGTTTTGGCTAATTTGCTCCTCGTAAGATTTCTCATTTCATCTTTGCAAACTCTCAATTGGTTTGTATCTAAGATGATGATCGAGCATAACCCTACCAAACATTTGATGCTATCATTAGTCTATCCGCATTTGAGTAAATCATGTTAAAGGCTTCGGGTGCTATAATTGCCAGCATTCTGTCTTTTCTCAATCTGCTTTTATTTATCATGTTCTTGGAGTCTATGGATTTCATACACCACATTTGTATCAGTCTACAATGGAATATCGGGTGGTGCTCTAGACATTAATAGCATATTATATGAAGTGTTTCTTATTATATTTGTGGAGCTTATTTTCATGTTAGAGTGTGGTACACCTTCTATGTGTTACACTCGGGTATTTTTACGGTGGTCCCGCTCGCCGGTGAGCGGTCAGGGGGGTTCGGGGCAAACCCCGAAGCAAATTTTCATGGGTGGTTTATTAACCCATGGGTAATGGGTAACCGTTATGGGCTGTTTTTGGGCCCATAGTTTTTCGGTACCCATTGTTTTGATACCCACGATTTTTGCCCATGGTTTTGATACCCACGGTTTTGTATCAAACTGCTTAAGCAATTGTCTATTTATATGGTCTTATGCATATGATACATATACAAGCAAATGCATTGCAGATGTGCTTTGAATTCGGGTGTGAATTCTGTAGAGTTTGTTGAGCATAGCTCCAAACGGATCTGGTATTGTATTGAGAGAGTGGAGACTTGTAATAAAATCTGAGCAAGTGATTCTTGGTGGACGTAGCCCAAATTAGGTGAACCACGTTAAATATTGTCTTTCTGTGTTGTGTTATTTATTCTGCACTTTTATTTGAGATCTGTAATATTTTCTGCATATTAGTTTCTATTGTTGCGATCGTAAGAGATTATTCCGCATATTTTATCTCTTATTTCCTAACATTTCTTACGTTCCAACAAAATATTAGACTGTCTCCACATATTCTGCACTGAGATAGGAGGATTTGTGTAACCAATATTTCAAACAGAATATTCTTTTTGACCTCTCCTAGAATTCTGCTGACCTGCATTTGTTTAAAGCCAAAACATGCTTTCCATCCTCCACCAATGGGTTTTAATGTGGATGGACAAATTTTTTAAAAAGGATAAGTTTGGCAGATCCGTTGATATCAAACTCCAAATGCACAAGAAGCCTATTTCATATTATTAATATATAAATATATATTACACATGGGATATGGGCTCTCATGTGAGGTGATACTAGATTATGTTATATAGATGAAATGGATAGGGGCATTCTTGATGCAAGCCAAACCAAGGCAAAAATAAGAAAATGTTGTAAATGAGTAAATTAAAAGCCAAATGAAGCATCCCGAAGAAAGTAAGGGTGGACATCTTAAACATGTGGGTGTCTCGAGAGATAACATTTCACACAATGAAGGGTTCTACAACAGTTTGTCATTCACTCCATTACATATGTAAGAACTGGAATTTGGATTCTCAAAATCCACCCTGTACATGAAATTGAACACCATGCATCAGTTTCAAGGGATGGATGTCCATTTTAATAACATTGAACCAGTTGGTGGTTCTGAGTCCGACATTCACACAGAGAATTAGCTTGTTGTGTGATTGACATATGCATATTTACAAATAAACATTAATTAAATTATCAAACTGGAGAAACTCAAAAGAAATCCATACATTAATTGAACCTAAAATCCCAAAACCTATAAATTTCCAGGCATTAAACATAAAACCTGCAAGCAGCTATGACAAAAATTTATAACTTTTTCGATGACAGAGAACAGAGAGAAATTCAAGACACTTTTAACTGGTGAGTCACTTACCATTACAAACTCAACGAATGCTATACGGGTAGAATGAACAGAATCCCCAAGCAGTCTTAGACGAGAAACCTGAATTCAGGATTAAGAAAAATCCCATCAGCCTACTTGAAAGTTTTCTCAGAAGTATTGAATAAACGAACAAAAATGTTCTCTAAGCACCCACCTCACCACAAAGTGATTCAAAAAACATTCTCACATCTGCTTGAGAAACCTGCAAAGCAGTCAAAACCGTGTTATAAATTACCAGCCCTAGAAACTATTACAATGTACAAAGGTCACACACTTCAATGCAACTTTGGCTTGCACTTTTATGCACTACATGTCACTGAATCATTACAACTCACCTTTTTGTCAATATTTGTACAGTATATTGTGCGAGCACACATCTCCCGCTCGTCTTCAGACTGCATTTAAAAATCATAAAAACTAAAATCCACTAAAGAGCAGCCACAATTCATCGTCGGAGTCATTTAAATTCATTTGCTAGTAAATGACCATTACAGGTAGTGCATCAACCAGAAAAGTCAAAATGACTCCCACCCTAATTTCTGCTACATAATCCCAGTCTTTCAACAAGTGAAATACAAAGGATGTCATTGCTTACTTTTGGAAGATATGTCGGATTAACTGGAAGAATCGCAGTCTTGGAAGGAAGAATCCTAACAGGATAAAATCCCAACATGGTCCCTGCAAGACTCAGAGCTCTTCTTGCACCCTCTACAGATAAAAAAACAACCAGAGTAATGATGTATTTGAATTCCACTCCTAATGAATGAAAACTTTTCCAATGCATACAGCTAATAAAATTAAATTGCAATAATAATCAAATGTGAGACTCACCCTCATTATGAAACTCTACAAAAGCAAACCGAAGAACTGAATTGGGATCACCACATATGCGACAATCAATAACCTTGCACCAAAAAGAAAGCACCATTTTAGTAAAAAAAAAAAAAAATCATCCAGCATCCATGTAAAGGAATTGCATTAGTATACACCAGTACATACATAATAGATCCAACATCCGTGTAAAGGAATTGCACGAATATAAACCAGTACATACATACCAAAGCACGAATCCTACATTTCTCTCCTAACAAATGTTTGGTTTGATCTTTACCTATCAATACTGCTAGACTTATATTTGGAAATGTTCATAATTTGGTACAAAATAAGTTTTCCCAAGCACAATGTGAGTGCCATACAAGCATGGCACAAAAGGCATATTGCCCACCAGTACAAGCTTTGAAATGACAGTTGTTTTTTAATTAAGTCTCCTTCAAGTCATAATCATAGATCATCGTTCTTATGAACCCTTACTGTTGTGAGCTGTAATTTTGTCTGTAGTCAAACTGCTGGCAACGTAAAACATCAACCTTTACATTTTCTTTTTGAGTTTCTACAGCTGGAATTATAAATGTTCTTCATTGTGACATGTTGAAGACTCCACCATCATACCCTAACTTTGCCTCTGATGGAGCTGAATATCACAAATGGTGCCTTCACACCTCTACAAATCTCGAGGCTAGAGCTATCGCTTTTATATTCTCTTGTATGATAGCAAATAAATGTTTTTTATTAAACTTTTCATTTAGATATTTTATGTTTGACCTATGATGCCAGAATAGCACCACAGTTTTCTGTTCAGCATCTTGCCTAAAGGCTAAAATCATATTTATATCTTGGGTGATGATTAAAGCTTAAAGTACTGTGTGCCATAACATGTGCATTATTTGTTAAATTGACCTCATTAATTCATATGGTGAAACAATATAACCGCATATCATAGTAATCAATGACATATAACTTACGACATAGTAATGATGATATTTATGACCAGAGACCATTGGTAAATACTAAAGAAGTAAGTTCGAAAAGGGATAGAATGATGTCAAAAAAGCGAGATTTGCAATGTTTCACACAAAAAGATTGAACTAAAAAAACGCATTAACCTTTTACTAGCTTGTGGCATGTTTCAAGTCATATTAACATTTCACGGTTCACCAGTATATCAAACAACACAGTATTTTAAAAAAAATGTTGTTTCTGCACATCAGCAAAAAAATTCCTGTTTTTGAAATTAAGAAACATTGAAGGTGTAATGTCAGGTCGTGGAATTAAATAATGAGAACAAAATTTGCATGAACAAAACATATATGAAACATCAAGAAAATGCCAATAAACAAGTGGATCTGACAAGTAACACCAGGACCAACACCTAATGGATAGGAAACATTTCAGGATAGCAAACAATTCCTTCCAAGCTTAAGAAACTAAAGGGGTTTTCAGCATATATGCAATACATACAAACATGGATCGCTTATTTCCAGTTCCCCATTTCTCATAACTAGGATGTCTACTACATGTAAATAAATTACGGCCAAGATATTTTATACAAAGGAAGTATAGAGAAAATGCAAACTTTATAAACTAGTTAAATAGGCTTTTAGCAGATCAACTTTTCCATGGATTAAGGGTGCATAGAAATAAAACTCTAACCATCAAGCTTGCTCACTATGTAAAACAACCAACTGCATTCGCAATTTAGACATAGCACATGCTCTAAATTTGAGAGACCAAAAATGAAAAGATACATGAGGCAAGTAAATTTGAAGATTTCACAGACCCATTAAAAATGAGTGAAAGCTCTCAATCTATGTGCAACAATGAATTAAATTATCTGATTTCCACATCTGGAAAGAGGAAAGAAGACAACATCAGCAGAGTCATGCAGATTAACAATAGCAAAGTGACAGGGGCAAGTCCATGGCTCTTGGATAATTATTTTTCCAAACTGTTATATGCATTTAACATATACCATGGATATGATTCATCCATTAACATTGTGGTTGACACTCACAAAATCAATTACCAATAAGAGCATTTGAAATGGAATGGCATCGAATTAACAATTCCACACTAATAGCATTGCATTTATTAAGAATATTCATTCTTTACATTAGCTTTTTCATGCCCACTGAAAAACAAATATTTCAGATACTAGTATACTCATATGGGCCAAATGTCACCAACAAGCTGAATTATATATTCCAGACATTCATTGATGTACATTGCATGATTGAAATCCCACGTCTTCCGGGCTATGCCTTCGAACTATACTATTTCAACTCGCGCTTGCTATAAAGTTTAAATATTGTCATTACCAACCTTGAAGCCCAACATAGCCATGATCTAAACTCAAAATGTGCAGAATCCATAAGACTTAGAAACAACAAATCATACATCTAGGATTCAATGGAGATCATACAACTCTAAGCAAAATTCACCAATTGACCAGAAAATATCCGTGCCTTTGCTTGATAAACTCCACGCTTCTTCTTCTTTGATAGAGAACCAGAAATCCACCACAAATCTAAATCCAGAAACAATACCCCAATAATCTTATGAAAAAATACACTCTACATAGCTAGTCGATGAGCCAATAAATTGTCCATTCATAACACAACATTCTACCTCTGGAAGTAGACTGGAAAGAAAACGATTGTCACTCCTCTTTGTTATTTAAAGAAAATAGACAGAGAGACAGAGTACAACGAAATCACCTGCCCACAGTTTAAGAAAAGACCTGCAAGTTGCTCTTCTGTCACCTGATTTAGCAGGGCAACAAAACATTGTCACCTTCGCCCTCCAATCACGTTAAGCACATAACAGAAAACACCCTTAAAATTGCAATGATAAACATAAACCATAGCCTTCCAAATCCTAATAATTACCAAACGATGCAAGATATGCCTGCATCTACATCTTGGCTGTGAGCTAAATAAACCTATCCTTTATGATAATGGGGTCTTAGTCACCCATTTCTCTACCAATAACATTTACTTCAGGCCCAGGGTAACAACCACAGTTTTGTAAAATAAAACCTTATTAAAAAGCATTATACTAATCATCCTCATTTTCACATCATATTCAATAATTCCATGCTAGCACTATAATTTGTCTTCAGGCTAGGATTGAAATTTGCTTCTTTGCCGTTTTCTAATAAATTTCAAATAAAAGTGGCAATGTACCTGTTGATCTATGTCGGATACGTACACAGTTCTCTTAACGCTGTCTTCGCGCTGAGCTCGTAGAGTCCTCCCATTGATTCTTCGTTTGCCCTGATTATATCTATTTTTCTTTATATGCATCATAAAGTGATAGAAAAATGTCAATTTGTCAATAATACAGCAGATATAGAAACAAAAACGCTTACAAAATGGAAAAGAATCGTAAATATTTTAGCAGAAGTCTAAAAACTCTAGCATCAAAAACTACTAAATGGAAATAAGCAGCCCAAAAAAACACGGAAGTAGAAAGAACAAACAAAAAATCGTGTAGAAAATTAAAATGCATCGGTAACACCATGTAAATGCAAAGTGGCAGTAAATTGCAAAAAATAAAAACAAGAAATGCATAGGAAAAAATGCATCATTTTTTTTTAAAAACTAATGCGAGAACAAAACATGTATATAAATGGCAGAAGCAAAGGGCAGAAACTGTACAAACCATTCCTCAAATGTGTTTTTAGTTTTTGTCAAAGAAAATGTATAGGTAGAAACGTTAATTTCTCAAGAACCTAAATTTTTAACTCATATATACAAAACATAGAAGTCAAACATATGTTAACTGGATATGCCAAAAAAACCCATAAAAACGTATACATTAAAATCAGCGATCGGAATAAAAAAAAATGTCCCAAAAAAATAAGCAAACAGCCGTACATCTTTAGCTAAAAAAAAAAAACGTTCTTTGGCAGCAAATGCGGAATAAATCCGCGCACAAAATGCAAAAACAATATCTATCCTAGAATAAAATGCAAAAACCGCAGCAGAAAATCAGATGTATTTTCGCTACAAATGGGGGAAAACGTCAGCATAAGTACAAAAATCCAGTGCAGATCGAAAGCACGAGGAGAAAACACAAATTATTCGAGGAAATGCAAAATCCTACACAGATCAAGCTCGCAGATTTAACAGATCATACAGATAAGAAAACAAACAACGCAAATTACATAAATCATACCCGTCTGTTGCCATTTGCAAAGATGTTGCCGTCATTATTGCTGCCGTCATTGATGGATGACGATCTGTAGGATGTAGGTATAAACTCCTCGGCTGCAGGGTTCAACTTCGAGAGCAAATCCACCAACTCCCTCATATCACCATTAAATCCGCCTT
Source organism: Taxus wallichiana var. yunnanensis (assembly GCA_018340775.1). Taxonomy (NCBI): domain Eukaryota; kingdom Viridiplantae; phylum Streptophyta; class Pinopsida; order Cupressales; family Taxaceae; genus Taxus; species Taxus wallichiana. The sequence continues at coordinate 773,092,964 of CM031239.1, read as the reverse complement.
CTTTCTCGCCGGCGGAGACGTCAGAGGTTCCATTCCCGTGCTGCAAATAATTCGCCACAGTATTGTTGTCGACCAAGGCCATTTCGACCCAAAAGAGAGAGAAAAGAAAAAGGGTTTACAGGGAAGAAAAAGAAAAACGGTTTCAAATGTAGGAAAAGTCCCTGCTGCACTGGGTCATAAAGGACCCTTATTATTGTCTCTCACAGCATCTGAACGCTCTGCAAAACAGGAAAATATAAATGGAAATGAAGTTTGTTTTGGGATTTGGTTGGTTTTTCTGCATGTGTTTTTTGTTTTACAGATTTGCTACCCTGTTTTCTCACTTTGGGGAATTAAGATTTATTGCATAATAATAATTAATTATCTTTATCATCACTTCATCGTCGTCGTTATCTTTATCATCACTGCCAATTGCCGTGCGTGACATCACCCGGTTTTTGGAGCTTTATCGTTATGTACCAACATCCTAACCATGGATAACTAGGTGTCCTTTTATTTCTTCGTCTCTTTTTTATGGTCACATAGATTTGTTAGGCATTCACCCCTTTCTAAGGTACTTTTGTGCTATTCAATTTTATTTTGGGCTTTTATTATTTTGTCTTATATAGCAAAGGAGACTGGATTAAATTAAGACCTTCAACAACAACAACCGCACACATGTAGTGCAATGGAGATGTCGATAAGGGAAGCAATGAGTGCAACAAAGTGGAACATAATGTGGAAATGAAAATTCGCAAGCGAGTTGGACTAATCAATGAGTGGCAATGAGATGTAGATGTCTAGTTGGTGGAACAATGTTGAGGAATTGTACATGTGTCTCTTTTTATATTTAAACATATGGATCAAGAGCCATCTTCGAGAACCACTGAATAAGAAAGGTAGTGAGATACGCAATGAAAGAAACATTGTACTGCTTGATGCCTCTAATATCTATAGTTACTTTCTACAATATCATATCTTGAGCTTTGTGGATTGTCGAGCCCGTGTCATTTTGAAAGGAGTTGTTTGTGGTTTGCCTATGGAATCGGGGGAGCGAAATGTGGAGGGGTTGTTCACGTCCCATGCAACACCAACATATCTTTCAAATTTGATGACCACAAAATGTGACTGCTTCAAGTGGTTTTCCACCACGTAGTAAACGATTGCAATCACTTGGGCAATTGCTCCATCGACAAGTCTAGTTGCGAATCCATAAGTTAGCAATAATCATTGCCTTCTTATGCTCAGTAAAGCATAATTATGGGCTATAATTGAGCATCATCGAGTGTCGATTGATGTTTGCCGTTTTATATGTTCAACATTATAATGAGCAATTGGAACATTCAATGATTTTTACATTTTCTTATTTTGGCGGTTAATTAAGTCATTTGTTGTGAATAAGTGTGACAATGATAAAGGAACTATTTCTTCTTCTTCTAACAAAAATAGTGGCATGGGACATGAGTGTTTACCAATAATTGAAATGGGATTCAACATTTTGAATGTGGAGAACTAAATGGTGAAAAGATACTTGCATTGGGTCCAAACCTTTATATGAGGTGATGGTATGTAGTTCAAGACATTAGAATAAGAGGATTTATACGATTCTTCAAATTCAACAATACTTTTCTCTCTCATTTATGTCATGGCCATAATGAGGGATTCGCTAACACAAGAAAATGGCAAATGGAAAAGGCACGTAGACTATATCTCTGATGAAGGATGCATGGGAAAAGTTGTTTTCCCGAGATCAATGGTCCATATCTTATAAATCATCATTCTTCCTTCCAGGATGACTAGTTTGGATTTGTTATTATTGTAGCTATTCATGATGCTAAATGTCATTTAGATATGGGACCTAAATTCCTATGGAGCCATTTCGATATGGGAGTTATTTTTGATCATCGTCAAGGTTTTTTTGACGTTTGTCATCTTGTATATTCAACATTACAATGACTAATAAGAACACTTAATGATTTCAACATTTGCTCGTTGTGGTAGTCAACTATGTTGTTTGTCACAAACAATTGTGATGGTAAAGGAGAATTTTTTTCATCTTCCAAAAACATATTTAATACGTGACACAAGATTTTCCCAATTTGTGAAATGGGCTTCAACATTATGAATGTTAAGAAATAAATGGCAAAAAGAGACTTTCTAAGGGTCTAAACCTTGTCCCGTGAGACAGATGGTTTCTCATGCAAGAGATCCGAAATAAGAGGATATAGAAGAAATATTTACATGATTTTTCAATTTAAAGTTGTTCTTCTTTCTCTTTTTTCTGCCGTAATTATAATAAGGGATTGCCACATGAGAAAATAGAATATGAAAAGGCACAAACTACACATCTGATGAAGGACATATGGAAAAGATCTTTCCCTTGAGATCAACTGCCCATATCATGTACACTATCATTCTTACTTTAAACAATAAATGACAAAAATGGTTTCATTATTGTTGTGGTTATTCATGATAACATTTTTCATTCATATATGGGACCTAAATTTCTATACTGATTAGGCTCGCCCTAGTTTGTTCATTGTTTGCTTATTTGTGGTTTTGGGCGTGCTCTCATACCACTCGCTTTTGTTGAAAGATATATTGTATCTTATTGCATTAATATAATATAAGATCTCGTTTCATCAAAATAAAAATAAAAATTCTATACAATTATTTTCAATGTGGGACTTGAAATTGTATGGAGTTGTCGGTCTAATATGAGACCAAATCATATGGTAAGTTTTTAAGACTAATATTGTGCATTTAGAATTTTAATGACTTGAATTTTTGTCGATTATTTGGTTATGAGAGAACACAACAAGCTTTGGGAATCATCTCCCACTTCACATAAATTTTCCAAATCTAGTGGCAACTTATCATTATGTGAAATGGAAGAATAAGAGGATATAGGAGAAATATTTACATGATTCTTCGATTTAGTGTTGTTTTTCTTTCTCTCATTTATTTTGTAACATTAATGATGGATTCTAACATGGGAAAATGGAAAATTACAAAGGTGCAAACTATATCCATAATGATGGACATATGGAAAAAGATTTTTCCCTCGAGATCAATGGTCCATTACCTATACATTACCATTCTTTCTTCCATAATAAATGAAAAAATTGGATCATTATTATTGTGGTTATTCATAATACCAGTGTCATTTAGAAATGTGACATTAATTCCTATGGAGTTGTTTTTGATATGTGTAGACAAAAAATCACGCACTTGGGTACATTTATAGGTCCTAATCACATGTCATTATTCATATGATTCCTAAGCGAGAAAACTAGTAATTGACATTTATCTTTGGCCTCTTTTTTTGTCTTTCGTGTTTCCTCTTTGGTCTTACACACCCACAACCCAATCTGATCTTCATTGTCTTATCTTCATTGACTCTTGACACCAAAGACTCAGTGGCCCCTGTCCTCTTTGTATCTTACTTGTCCCTTTTGGGCCTTTTTTATCTTTTGGGCATCTTATTTTCTTATGGTTCGGCCTTTTAGTTGTCAATTACGAAATTCAAACAAGGGAATCATATAAATACAAAGCTATGTGACCATAATAAAGGACCAATCTCTAAGCATCTACTATCACCACCTAAGGTTGCATCCAAAGGCATTATAAGAGCATCAAAGCATCCATCTAACACTCACTTAAGGGATAAGGGACTGCATTTTCTGCATACACGCATAGGAGGGGAAGTTTATTTTGTCATCCACACATCTATCTACATTGCTACATCTAGTTATTGCTTACTATCAAGTGCATCTTGCACAAGGGCTTCCTAGGGAAATATTTCTACACACACACACAAGAACTACATAGAGCCTAAGATGTAATGTAGTGCCTGGTCGTAAGTTCACTCGTCGGGTGACCATCAGGGTTAGTCTGAATCCCCATTTACATATTTTCTTTTTAGGATTTGATGTTTTTGGGGTTTTACATGTTATCTTTCTCTTTGCAGGTTACAGGTGAATTATGTAGACATAGAATGACATACAAGTGACCAACAACGAAGGTTAGAACCACCTTGCAACACAAGAAAAATTGGATTCTCGAGCTCTTGCGTAGTCACAAGCACCTACCAATGGTCTCTAGCGCTGGGCACCCTTGCCCCCAATCCAGTGCCCTAGTCAGGCTCATCAGAAATTACATAATTTTTTGAGTGCGGTTGCGGCAGATCTCTTCCTCTTGTTCATCAATTTTGCATTCCAAAACACTTCAGGATTTATTGCAAAATCAATTAAGTCTTTTATTCCCTCTCTTTCACTTAGGGTTTCAATTTTCATTAACTTCACTTGCATCAAATCGTGCTTTAATGTTTATTTATCATATGCGACTCTAAAATACCTAAGGTTTAGCATAATTCATTTTTGTTAAATCAATATGGGACTTGAAATATATTGTATGGAGTTTTCATTCCAATGTGGGACCTCAAATCATATGACAAGTTTTTCCAACCTCTTTTTGTTTCCTATAATGGTGATGATAGGAATCTTTTGTTAGCTTCTTTGATGTGAGAACACAACGGGATATAAGATTCATCTCATGCATCACATAATTTTGTTGATTCGATGAAGAAAGAAATAACAACTTATCAAGGCATTTACCAACAAATAGCAAAAAAATTGTTGGTGAAAGGTTTGAAATTTTTTGTTTTGTATTATATATCTAGCAAAGCCTCTCATGTATGGCACAAAACAGAACAACATGAGTAAATTTGAAGGGGATCCAAAGGACAAAGGTAGAGAAATGGTCAACCCTATTCAAATCCCCCAACATATCAAATCCCTCCTCCCTCATCTCTTGAAGACCATGTAAACACATAATAATCAAGAGAATACATCAACATGTAAACATATAAATAGGAGTTGTGATGTTGTTTAGACACGTGTACAAAGAACAATTGAAAAGTAATCTTGATGCCCATAAATTAAAAAAAAATTAATTTAATTTAATTTAAAATCTTGTAAACTTTACTGAAAAAATGCAAAATTCAAAAACACGAGAGATGAAAACAAAAGCACGTTATTTTTAAATAAAAAAAGTATATCGATGATAAATTAATGTATGTGTCGACTTGAACCAATAATAAAAACCAATCAAATCATACATTGGATTTTAAAAACTTAATTGTTACCATTAACACATCATCTTAATCATCTTATAATAAACTTAAATAAAAATACACAATTAACTATATGAATGAGCTTTGATAATAAATAACATCGATATTGCTGAAAAGTATTTAAAATGATAAGATCATTTTGGTGATTAATTTAACATGTTATTAGATTATTATTTGGATAATAATGGACATTTTAGAGTGTTGTTGTAACTAGATGTTACCCGTAGTTATCGAGTTGTATAAATATAGTTAGGTGTTCACTTTAGTTCGGTTTATTAGTGTAGTTTCAATATTGTCTCCATCTATTATGGAGTATGATATTATTTGATCTAATGGTGTAATTGAATGTAACAAGGTTGTTGATGTCTATAAACATTACAAATCGTATTGTTAATTCAATGATCAATTTTAAGCCTTGTATATGATTTACTGAGTTCTAATAGTTGGTACCATAACACATTGTGTAAGCATCGATCTAGTGTGTGTGTGTGTGAGAGAGAGAGAGAGGGGGAGTGAATTGTTGTGGTGGCATCAAAGACAAAAATTTCATTTTGAACAAATTTAAAAATATTGGTTTTGAGGCAAAAACATTTAGTGGAGGAGCACTAGGCACTCCCCACTCCACAACATATTAAGCTTTCGTTCATATTCAAGGTTTCACATTTGTGATGTTTTGGTATTGTTAGTGTTTAGGAAGGTTGGAAGTATGTTGAAAAAAATTATAAGGTTATTTTACCTTATTCACGATATTGTAGAAGCCTAGCTCTCTGAAAGTCAAACTCCCCTCGTAACCTACACATCTCATATCCTAGCTTAGGATCCCAAGCTCCTACGAGAGATCCCCAAACTCACTCTCTGCACCACTTACTAAAATATCCTTACTCATAAGAATGAGACCATTGCGGTAACTCTTTGCTCATTTCTCAAACACCCCACTTCAAATCCAACTCGGCACGTAACTTTCCATATCTAGGTCACAAAGGATCCTAAGCCATAACATACATTCCACCTCTATATAAGTAGACTGAGTTGGGTCCTCTCATACGACAAGCTCCAAGGGATTCAAGTTCAAATCCACCGCATTGTTCAGGTGATTCCAATCCACACTTTGTAGAGGTGGATCTATCAACTCAAGATACCACACTTTACATAATCACGCTCCGCATCTCTCTCATCAACCTATAATTGAGCTCTCAACCTCTACTCTAAATAACATTGACTTTCTACATGCACCTGATCTAAGATTGAGCTCTAACAATTTATCAAAAATCCTAGCACAATGATAACTTGCAACAATATTGGCAACATCTCAACTCTCCTCCCCCATTCTACTCGAGTCAGGCTCTCCAACAACCACATTTGGTCTTTTACACCCATTCTAGTTGTAAACACCAATAGGAAGCAAAGGACATTAGCCACACAAATTTTGTGAATACCATATCAACAAGTCATCTTGCTCCTACATAGCGGTGAATCCACTACCAACAATGCGATGAAGGGTATGGCGAGAGATAACCCTTTTAGGATTTCATGTTTCTATTTTTTAAAGATTTTAAATCCTATGTGAAATCATAATAGAAACCCTCTCATAACTTATCCAAACAATGATCCCGACTCGCAGTTATCCGTCCATTGCTTAGAACTCATCCCTCTACTTGGTGGTCGTGGGTCTAAGTTTCAACCCGTTGCCACCCTCATAACCATTTTTAATAATGGTTGGTCTTTATAAGACTTTAAATAATGCTTCATCCATTTCCATATACAAATCCCTCGCTCACTTAAGTGGTAAAGGATCCTTTCTTAGGCATTTGGTGGGGAGAGAGTTCATGAGCTTGACTCTCCACCTCACATCATCCAAAATTTGCATCACAAAACAAAGGGGAAAATAAACATTTATGAAAAGGGGAGCAAATTTTTCAAAAAAACCATTTTTGTAAAAAAATATCATAACCTAAGGGGGCTTAGGCCATATGAGCTCAAAAAATTGTAAGTTTTTTCAAAACCAAAAAGGAGGGTATTTTGTTGTAAGAGCACCAAAGGTGCAATCGCCTTTAAAAAATTGCTTGAATTTCTTTTTTTTTTTCCAATTAGGGGATTTTTTTCACGGTGCATTTTGTTTTATAAAAGTTTGTGCTAATCTACGAGTTGCCATAAATATGAAAACCATTATACATGCGAAATAGAAATTTGCAAAAAAATGAAACACAAAACATGACCATGAGATTTGTTGTCACAAAAAGTAGCACCCTAAGATTTGGCTATGTAGATCTCTAATTTTTGCTAACATGGGACCATATCTCAAGTTGTGGGACTTGCTACTTGAGATGGACCTCTAGAGAAGGCCATCTTCCTCTACCTAAACTAATGCTAAAACTACTCCTAATGAAGGAAATGCAGCTAACTACTCCTAAACTACCAATGCTAAGGGACCATAGAGAGAGAGAGGGTTATAAAGATGCATGAAAGGGAAATCCTACACCGAGGAGGTGATAGAACCATAAAAGGGGAGTGAAATATCATGTTGAGGGAGAGAAAAAGAATAAAATGAAGTTAAGAGAGGCCAAAATAGTTGTGACATAGTACCAAGTCTTCATTCACCACCAAATCTCCATGAAACACAACAATAAGAACCTACAAATGAAAGAAACATGCACAAAAAACAACAACAAGAATGGAGAGGCAAGGGAATGTAAGAAAACATGAGAAAGGGTTGAGAAAACACCACAATACACAAATTTTATTGCTTCAGTATATGCACAATCCATTACATGTGTGGAAGAGAGGCACAAAATCACTTGTAAGGTCCATGTGAAGGCTTACAGCTCATTGACCTTGACAATCCATTTTGACAGGTTTCCTCATACCTAGAATATCTCATCCTTCTCTAAAAAATGAGAAGTTTACAAATATACAAGAAAGTGGAGAAGAGAGAGAAAGATAGAATCCTATATTTCCCCCTTCACCCACCAAAAAAAGCCATTAATGATCTATAAAACATCATGGAGAACCTACCAAATCCCATCCCTCCATGTCCTTTAGCTTGCTGGAGAAGAAAAATATGCCCATGCCTTCATTAATGCATTTCTAACTACTTGGGACGTTACATTTTGGGTTTGGAGAGTTTTCTTCATTTTTGCCCACCAACCCCACCAAATTTTCATATTTTATTATTTCAGGGATGAAGAACTTGGAAATATGATTCCAATAAGTATAATTTTGTCGATTCAAAGTGGAGTGTGGAAAAGTTGGGGCCAATCGGGTTTCCAGGTACCACTATTGGCTTGCCTCCTACTTTCGGGATCATGATGGTGCTTTACTCTATGGATTTCCAAGCCCATATTACTCCCTAGCTCTATCAATCCTAAATCCTACATTACTCTCCATTGTTTTTGCTTGCCTTGCAGATTTAGGGATGCTTCTACTTGATCAAGATTCCAAGCGGCTTTACTTCCCAACTCTCTATTGAGTTCAAACCTTGGGCTACATTCTGCTCCATTCGCTTGCTTCATGGGTTCTGAGGTGCTCCAATTCTTGTTTTTACTTTGTGGGCCTACTGGATTTGCTTTTCTTAGGTTTGCGAGCCCTATTGCTTTGAAGTAATTTGGAGTCGTATCCTCGCATGACACTTTGTTCCTTTCTTCTCTGCATGACTTTTGAGTTGCTTTACTTTAGGCCTTCACCAGAGAATTGCTTTGAAGTAATGGCATGTCACATTTCCACAAAGCTCCTTTCCTTTTCCTTGCTTCGCAGGTTTTTAGTATCAACCGCTTTACTCGATTTGAGGAATTGCTTTACTTGTTTATCTTGAGCAGTGAGAGTAACATCAAAACCCGAGTTACTCGCTTTCTCCCTTCTCTGCGGGTTTTCACCGCTAACTTTTGCTTAATTACTTTATAAAGTAAAAAAACTTCAAATTTGTGCATTACTCCTTTCTTCTCTTTCTTGCGGGCTTTTGGAGTAGCTATACTTGGTTACTTTTGAGAAGTAAAGCAACTATGTAAACCCACCAACTTCCCAATTTTAACCATTTTTGTAATTTTGGCTAAGTATTGAACTTTGAAGCCTAGGGAGAAGATGTGAAGTGCCTAAAATAATTCTAAGTGCCCGAGATCGTGAAAATGAAAATTACCTGCATTTTCATATTCTCTATCAAGCTCTATCAACTATCCAAGTCCAATTTTCAAGTTGTCCATTTTTTCCAAGAGGTAAAAATGGATAACAGATCTTTGATCTCATTACGCAACATTCAATACAAAAAGAATCTCTAGTTCATGCTTATAGGTCATGTTGTCATGCTTGAAATACTACATCTACCGTCTAACATGGCTAAACAATGGCATTTGTGGCATTGCCCTATAATTTTCCAAGGAGAAATAAGGACATAACACTTATTTCCACTTCCTTTGTTCCCATCCACCACACAGGTCATTCGACATAAATCCTGAAATTGGGAAAATTTGAATATATCGAACTTTCACCCATATATAAATATATCCCTATAAGAAAGTTTCATTGATAAGATGGATCCCTTTCATGTACTATTTACGTACCATGTACCATTATTCTCTCATGTGTGTTAACATCTCTCTCATGCATGACCATATATATCGAGAGGATGAGATTCTTCCACATATCGATGGGTATATTAAAAGGAAACATTTACAAACAGGTTTGATATATCAACCTAACAATATATAACAAGGGTAAGCTATTTAGATTGATAAGGCACCAATTTACCTCTCAATTTAGTTCGAGTTTCTATAATCATCGTAAATGATACAAAAATTTCTATCGATTCACAACTCCTAAAAAGAGATCATTATGTTGCACAAAAGACAAAATTGAAGACCTATTTGAAGTTTGAAAACTTATATTTTATTGTGAATGGAAATTTTATCACGAGATACTAATGATATTGACCTATAGAGAAAGTGGGATAAGGTGAATCAAATATCCAAGCTCATCATCATGTTTGAAGTCACATATGAGGTCCAACCTCACATACAAGATGCCAACACAACCATAGATGTGAGGTGAAGAATAATAATACCATTCTCAAATTACATAGTCAATTCCATAGTTTGAAGCTCAAATCCTTGTAGTCTGGAAAATCAATTTTGTAGAGAATCGCAATTGAGGGCCTCCTTATTAGCTCTTAAAGAAGAAGTTGCAGATAAATCTCTCATACTTGTTATCTTGTAAGGTATGTGTAGACACCCTAAAATACACACCTATTTCTATTCATTCCTAATTGTCCTCATCCTTTGCATAACATGCTAAATCAGCTCTAAAAGGCATTCTAGATAATTACCCTCTCATATTCCATTAGAAATCACCCATATCCTTTTAGAATTAATTTAATTAATCCTATCATGCTTAAACCATACACTTATACCCCTTGATAATTCATTATCTATTTAAATAAATAGATAGCTAAATTATCCACTCACCCTCCACTTCACCATCCAACTCACTCAATTTAAACTAGCTCACTCCACTCAAGTTCTAACCTTACAAAGATGGAAGCAATAATATTCGCGTCAACTACCTTTTTGAATAAATCAAAATCCAACGAAATATTCATTTCCGCTAGATGAATATTAAAACCATCCATCTGCGTAGACTAAATCAACTTGTTAATTCTAAAAATGCATTCATGATCCCGCAACTCATTTAAACCTTGATCCACAATCCATGGCCTCTCCTTCATCTATAAATATGAGGCTCAATCCTTCACAATTAATATGTAGACACATGTTTCCTGGATACACCCCTCACACCCTCATTCAAAAATCCCTAAACCTATCTCATTATCCTAAACCATCACTCCACCCTCGTAAAATCATGTTTTACCCCACCGTAAAACCTATTTACCTATCCTAAAACCTCCCTAACCACCCTTAACCCATCTAACCCATTTTTACTTTCATCACCCAACCTCTTAACCTCCCACGAACATCCCCAACCATTTAGAAATGAATCCAAAGCTGAAAAATCCCATTTGGAAGTGGTTAAAACCACTTCCAAGTGGGTTTTTCCTTTTCTCAGATCACCAATGATTCTAATGTAGAATTGCTAACAATTATAAATAGATCACTAAACCTTTTCCAACAAAATCCTAGAATCATCCTCGGTGAAGATTTGTTGCGTTCAAGACCAAGACGACACCACTACGAGCATCTAGACACTTTCATCACATCAATTCAACCTTTGGAGCATCCACAAATCTTTGTAAGGCTTCCTCAGCTTTATACACTTGTTTACATAGTAAAAGGTAGTATATTCTCTCATTTACATTATCAAGTCCTTTAAAAATCATCTATTAGTCAAACTTAACCTTTTGCTTAATCATTATGCATCCAATCTATATTATATTAAAGAATTCATCCTTTATCAGTAATTGTAAGTGATTCTGCAATCGCCAACGAGTCTACTTGAATCACCAACTATTATTGTTATCTTATCATTTTAATTACATTTGCATAATTTTAGTCACTTTATTACTTTGTTTTTGTCTAATCAGTCTATTTTCAAGATGTGTCTCCCTTTAGATGACAGCCCAATTGAATCACATCCCATTATTAGTATATACAATCTCTCGATCATGCAAACAACCCTTTGTGTAGAAACAATTCAAAATCACCCACAAACTTAGCCTTTGTGCCATCACCTTGACACCTGAAATCAAAGACATAGAAGACCAACTTGAAATCATACAAGAAGAACATGACGTTTCTTTGAATAGTTTTGGTTCAACTACTTATTCAACTTCGAGCTCGTCACACCATCGCCCGGCCACCTATCAAGTAGAACACGATCTTTCTATCCCTTGAATTCTACTCATTCCTCATACTTATCAATTATCATTATACCCTCATTATCACTTAATTTTCAAAAGTGAGTTGACTCCTTGGAAGAATTCCATGATTTAATCTAAATTGAATTAAATCTTAATTTTAGAGTAACTACTATAACAAATGATATTATGATAATTATGTACAATATGCACAAGCAATAAAGCATTCAACAATGTAAAACCCTAAGTAAATGAAGGGGAAAGATGACGTACTTAGTCTTGGTGGATCTAGAGGTGATCTGGACGAGTATTTGCTAAATCTAGTTGGAAATAGTTTCGTCAATACTCGATGAGGGTTTGGAACCCTAGAAATGCACAAGACATGTAGTGCCCACGGGAGGCCGGGATTGCCCTGCACACTAGTGACTAAATTGAGTGCCTTTGTCTACTCATATGCTCGTGTCCTAGTCTTTTCTAGGTTGAAGGAACTACATTGTTGATCTCTCTTTGTCGCTCTAGTTTCATTGTAATGTCACCAGTTGCACCAGAACCTACAAAATAGATGACTACCTACACATGCCCAATAATCGCATCAAATCTAATTAAAAAAATGTAGAATGGGAGTCGATCGACCCACGGTCACCCAAAGAGTGAACTTATGATCAAGCATTGTACTTCATCTCAAACTCCATGTAGTTCTCAGTGCTTGTGTGTTAAATGATGCCCTAGGTTGCCCTTATGCAAGTTACACGATGATAATGAGCTAGATGTAGATTGTATCGAGTATGCAAGATGTGTGTGATGAAATAGAATGAACTCCCCTCCTATGTTGTGTATGCATAATAATGTAGCCCTTGTCCCTTGTATGGATGTGCTAGATGTATGCTTATCATGTTCTTATGCCTTTTGTGCAGGCAAGCTTAGGTCATGATAGATAATGCTTATGATGTTTGGCCCCTTATTTAAGAGCAATAACTAAGTATATTTATATATATATAATATTCTCTTGTTTGAATTTCATAATTGATAACTAAAAGGCCGACCCAAAGTTTTAAAATTTGACCAAAAGGAGAAAAGGACCCAAAAGAGTAAGAAGAATAAAAAGAAGGATAAGAGCACTAGGAGGGACAAGAGCACTGGGCACTTCCGTCCTAACTAGGCGCTAGTGTCCAAGGTCATCAAAAGATAAATCGCTTAAGTATTGACAAAGCTATAAGATGTTTAAGGCTAGTAAAGTGTAAAATATAACAACTAAAAGACCCAAAGAAAGTGTCAACCACTAGTTTTCTCATTTAGGAATCATGTATACATTAGTATTCTTTAAGACCTAGAAATCTACCCAAGTTCATAGATTACATGTCTACAACCCATTGGTTCTTGGGATTAGCCTCTGCCAAGAAACTTGTCAAATATTTATCTCATTTAGCTATCTTTGCATGCAAGTTCTCTCATTCGGTGGAAAGAGGAAGCCCTCACATCTATCATCCATCCATCCCGACATTGCATTGTCTGCATAGGTATCGTTAGACCTATTGTTTTCCAAGTTTTTGGTTTTTTTATCATATAATTGAAAAACCAAAACCACCTCAAACATTTTGGCATGCTCGGTGGGACCCTTAGTACCTTTTTGATTAGATTTCATATTTTCCTTTTTCTTTCTTGTCAATATCATCTAACTCTACAAAGTGTGGAGTGTCTTGCTCTCGCCTTTTCAAAAACATTGAAATTAAAATTAAAATCAAAAGGGAATATCAATCACAAGTACATTTATTTTCCTTTTACTTCTCTTTTAGCATCACATTCTTAACTTGTCTATTTTCATTGAAATCGACATTTCTTTTTTGGGTCTTAAAATGAATCCTCATCCTTTTTGTCTACATAGTCTAATTAGGAGTTGAGCGAATTGCATTCACAAAACTCCCTTCACACATGACCAAATCACGTATCAAATAAAATTATCATCTAAATCTCTTTGGATTTCATCACCAAGGTGAAAATTCGACTCAATGTTCTGGCCAAGTATAAATAATTGGTGGGTGGTATATCAGCTAAGCACCCAACACCTTTGTCGATGTGGAACTATGAAGTGAGGGGGTAGGCCCCAATACCATGCCTCATACCAACACCAATGTAGATTCGGGCCTGACATACCTTCGTGTATATTGAAGACTTCACCTTAACTAACACGAAACTAGCCTTAACTAGCCTTTTTCTAGTTCCCCTTCATCCATTTTTTCATGTTGATCAAAGAATACTTGGCAAAGATCACACAAGGAGTCCGCGGGATAGAAGGCCAAGATCGAAGGCGCGGAAGGACAGGAAGGACCCGCATGTGGAAGGAAAGTTCGATTTTAGGACTTAGCTAATTTTGGGTATGAGGATCTATTTTTGGAAGATGGCATGCAGAACACATCAACGATGCAGAGATGTGCACGCCATGCATTGTCCATATTTAGAAGAGTGGCTCAAAGCGTCTATGCATGGAGACAAGCTAAGAATAGAATGGACACTTCAGTTAACTATAAGAGGACTATAGATAGCACACTTGCATGTGTGGCTATAATTGTAAATGGTGTATGGCTAATAATAGCATGCGACCTATTTCTGGAGTAGTTAAGCGGTGAAGGGCAAGACCCCACCCTATATATATGATGATTAGGTGCATAGTAAGAGAGATATGGATGTGTGAGGAAAAGATATATAGATATGTATGTATGATTCTGAATATGTGTATCAGATTCATATGCGCCTTAAGATGAATTGACAATACTGTAAGGAGCTTCTATACTTATTAATAGATGGAGGATATTGGCTGAATCTAAGTGTTATTATGTGTAATTGAGTAGTGCATGTTAGTGTTTCAATCGTGATTATTGTTTAAGCTTGTTCTTTCATAGATCTGTGGGTAACATGCACTGTAGAATGATGGATTAGTCATGAGTATTTATGGTTCTTTCTTCATCATGTGTCATCCTGTTACAGCAACCCTAAAGAGGAATCTGGTACCTTTGCACGCTTCGGGTGAGTGCTCAGTCTAGGCTGAGTGATGTGCCAACGGTGACTAGGGTGTTATCTTACAAATTCTAGGCTACATTATTGGTTCCATTGCCAGGACCTCTTTTTCAGTTGTTTTTAGGATGGTTCGTGATGAAGACGTACCGACTAACTCTAGCAAGTATTGAGGAATGGATACACGATCTAAAGGAAGAGTATGCACGTCGGTTTAGCAGTGGATCTCAGTTTAACACACACACTTGGGTAGAACAGAACATGTATGATAGTTTATATGAGAGCTTTTTCACTATCTTTCTAGTAGAACTATATGAGTGGCTTACTGCTTATGCATCTCAGCGGAATTGGAGGTATCACACACTTGTTTGGACACAGGAAGAATTTCAAGCTCTTTATGATGCTGATCTGATTTGGACTCGTGCGGTGGATACGTGGTTTCATGGTGTTCTAAACAGTTATATTTTGGAATACTCAATTTCGACGTACTCTTGCCCAGAGGTCGCTGAATTTCAGTTTTTGAGGTATCCAAGAGGAACATATTTGCACGGTATTCCACTGGCAATCAAGATCTTAATGGTAACTTTGAACCTGGAGAGTAAACCGATGGCTAGCTAAACTTCACCACGTGCGAAGGCAGGAACAAGTTTGGTATTAAGATGGCGGACCTAGCGGTAGAAAAGTAGAGAGAGGAAAGGCGGCTTAAGTATAATGAGGTGCGAGAGGGAAATAGAGAAGCAATGTTCCATTACAGAAAGTATGGTGTTGAGGAGAGAGCTAGCTCGTGAAGGATTTATGGCTCACGTAGAAGATGTGGAGCTAGAGCAGCAGGAACTCCCCATCTTGGAAAGCATGATAGAGATCTCATCTCGGCCTCGCATGGAAGTACGTTAGCGAGAGACTACTTGGGATGTAGGCACGCATCTTAATCCACCTAGTGACCTATCTTTTGCGCTTGGTTTTTCAGTATCTAGTACGACAAGTAACCAACAAGCTAACTTGGGAAGTAGGAGAGCAGGAGTAAGTTAGGGATCAAGTACATCAATGGCAGGACAAACAACTTCAATGTTATATGGAGGAGCATTCTTAGGCACATCATCCACCCTAATGTAAGCACGTAGAATACTGGACTCACCTCTGGAAGTGGAACTGCTTCACAGACTGTAGGGGTTCTGTATAGTACTACTGTCGAACACAGGGGAGTACATCTACAGGCCCTATTCCAACTACAGGTGGCGGATTAGGAGGTATAGGTGGTTCTAGTTCTAGTGGATCTGGTGGTTCTAGAGGTAGAGGGAACATAGGAGGTTTCAGGTCAAGTGGTCAAGGTTTGCAACAACCACATAATATCTACATGGAGATGTCCCTTCGTCTCCCATAATATAGAGGTATAGAGGACGCTACCGAACATGTGCATATGTGTGAAATCTTATGGTGTGCTAAAGGGATTACAACTACTGAGCGAAAGGCAAGTCAATTCGCTACTACATTACAGGGGTGTGTGCACAGCTGGTATAGGAAGTTTGACCCTGATCAAACTTGCGTGGATTATGTAGCACTGAGGGATGCTTTCTTTAAAAAGTTCCATATTCCTGAGTTTGAGTAGAAGAGTATAAGTGCACTCAAAGATATCAAGCAAGGCACTACTGAGAGTGTACGTGAGCATGATGCTAGTTTTAAGACACTTTTATCTAAGTTAACTTATGATATCCACGCTAGCCAACATGCATAATGGTTTTTGGTGGATTGATTACACCTTTTATGAGGGCATTGTCACATAAGACATACACGGATCCATGCGAAAGCACTAGAGTATCCTTGCACCCCGAGGTAGTTGGGAGCATTGACACACTTGAGTCGGTCCATTCCTAGAAGCACATATCATAGCTATATGGCTAGCAGTTAGAAAAGTCAAAGAAATTCAGCCCATGAAACACGCTCAGAATTTGGTGTATGCAGATGTGAAGTGGAAGGTCACACTAAGGATAGTTGTCCTCGCAGATCTATACGTTCATTCATTATTACTGACCGTGAAATTTGCCATTTAAATCATGATGCTAGCCATTATCCTTTATTACTGATTCACATAAGGAAGAATGTATCCTGCTTTTACAAGATTTGCAGGTCTATGACCCATGATACTGAGGATTGTTGGTTGATTGGTCAGATCCAAGATGCCATAGACATCGGAGTATGACAGATAGGTATAACAGATAATTCTAAGGGTAGGAATGAGCACTAGGATTGGGATCATACTCAAACACACTATGACAAGAATGTATGGCATTTTGAAGGGGTTCGTGGAAGGGGACATGGATATTGTGGTGGATATGGAGGACGCAGTTGTGGTGGAGGAAGAGGAGAGTTCCCTCATGGAACATGTTATACGTGTGGATCCCCTGATCACTACAGGCATGAATGTCCTCAGAATAATGCATGTTCTTTCATGGGAAGAACCATAGCTATGAAGAGTGCCCAAACTTATATGAGCATCTGAGTAAACAACATAAGCAAGAAAACAAAGGCGCTGGGATGGTTAGAATCCAATGCATGGTAGAAGACCAATGGATGCCCAAGATAACAAAAGGACCTGAGGTGTTGATAGTAAAGATCACTACACGCGTTGAAGCAACATGCATGCAAGAGGCATTGCACTAGAAGCCTACGATTACCAAGGAGGAGGTTTTGCATGCAAGGTACCTAGATCCTACTCATCAGAAGGAAGTTTACCAAGATACCATGGAAGTGCTAAGGAATCTTCAGGGTGAGATATAGTACCTAAAGGAGCAAAAGAAAGCATCAGAGACAGTCCAAACTGGTATCAATGATCTACGGGAGGTGTGTAAGATGTTGCACCAGGAGAACATTATTCCACTATTGGGAAGTTGGTTGAAAGGGAACACTCTACGCGCAAGTCTTGAGACCGGATGATAGATTCTGCATGCAAATCTTCCCCCTGATAGCATTGATTATGACAAAGAAATTACTTTGAATGTTGTTGTGGATGGGTGGCTATTGAGCAATATATTGATTGATACAGGCACGAAAGTAAATGTGTTGACATTAGATGCTTGGGTACAAATGGGGAGGCCTCCATTGCAGCCATCATCTAATGTGTTGTTTATGGCAAACCGGACTAAGGCCACTCCCATAGGAGTGTTGAAGGATGCATCTATAACTATACAAGGGCCAAGTTTACTAGGGATTTTGAGGTGTTAGCACTTGCAGAAGCAGACAATTTTCCAGCCTTGCTTGGATGCCCTTGGTGTTATGCAAATAATGTTGACTTGAGATTCAATAAGGGATACATCAGCTTTGAAAACAAGGAGGAAAGGGTTGTGATACCCTTGACAGATGGGAAGTCTATGCCCTATGTTGAGCCTCTAAGTGAGGAGGATTTGAACAAAGTCTATGTACGTGTTATTTAGGACCCAGAGGTCAATGAGCCATCAAAAGAAGGCATTCTATAGTGGGAAGATTCTCATTCTATTAGTGATACTACGAGTATTGCTTGTGACAATTGGGCTCATGGTACATATGAATTGGTAGGGCGTGAGGTGAAAAGTGTAGTTGCGTGCACGAATAGATCTCGCTCAATTCGACGGATCGGTAGCACAATATCTTGGTATATAGGGACAAAAGATCTTTCTGCCTTTCTAAAGGCTATGGAAATGCAATGGGTAGATCCAGTTACAAGGAGAGATATGCTAGTATATACACTGCACGGGAGGACAGCAGTCTGGCTGGTGGGTAGTCCACAGAGATAACCTTATACACTAGGGAAGAGATTGGAATAGCTTTATCTACCAGGTTTATAAGGAATAATGCACCTACACAAATCCATACTTATCATGGTAATCAACTTGTTCAACATCATATTCACCAGTGTGAGAGACTCTAGATAGTGGGGACAGAAGCATTACCACCATCACTTTGGGTGCATAAATTGTATTCCACACTCTAAGGATGCGCACGCGCTTGGTATGTATATATGCAGAACTACATAGAGAAACTGGGAACTGGCAAGAGTTGGCTGCAGGTATGATCCAGACATTTGACTACTTTTTGACTCAACCTCCTGTAGCAGAGGCATTAAAATTTATCAAGTGCTTAACTATGGGAGATAGTGCAAAAGCAGAAGAGCATATTCAGGAATTATACGGTGAGGTAGAGTTTGGTGCATGTTTTGAAAAGGAAGAAGAAATGGACTCCGAACTACTTGAGCACGCTTGCCTTAAGAGAGAAAAAGGAAAGATGGTTTACATCGTGGATGATGAGGAAGTTGAAAACTTGGATATTGAGCATTCACACGGGTGTGCGCAAGGTCTTAGATAGTGCAAACAAGGATACGTGTGCCTACCATGAACCCATGAAGACAAAGAAGGTGAATATAGGTTTGGATGTTGAGCCTAAGGAGGCCATAATTGGGGACTATTGGTCAGAATCGGAGGTAGCAAAGATCATCGAGTTACTCAGGGATTATCAGGACTTATTCCCTAGAGGATATCATGAACTTAAAGGCGTACATGAAGCACTTGGGGAAATGAAGATCAAACTTAAGGACGGTGCACAACCAGTTAGAAAGAGACCTTATAGAATGAATCCTAATTTGCGTGAAAAGGTAAAGGAAGAAATTGATAAAATGTTCAAATATGGAATTATCAAGCCCCTTAATGAGTCAGAATGGGTTAGCCCAATGATGATCAGTATCAAGAAGGATGGACGGATTAGGATATGTGTGGACTACAGGGAGCTAAATGTTGCATGCATTATAGATCCTTTCCCTACACCATTCATTAAGGAAATACTAGAAGGAGTTGCAAGGCACGAAATATATTCTTTCACAGATAGATTTTCTGGGTATCATCAGGTTAGGATCACTTAGGAGGATCAAGAAAAGACAACATTTACAACTGAATGGGGTAGTTTTGCCTATACTTTGTGATGCCTTTTGGGTTGAAGAACGTGCACCGTGTATTCTCCCAAATAATTGTTCAGGCATTCAAAGATTTTATTCACAACTTCTTACAAGTCTACTTAGATAATTGGATAGTATATGGGCTTCATTGTGACAATTTGAGCTTAATGTTTAAACGATGCAAATAATTGAGTATCTCTTTGAATATCAAGAAGTGCATATTTGCTACGCCATTTGGGATACTATGTTAGGACATATCATCTACAAGGAAGGTTTGTTAGTTGATCCAACCAAGGTTGCAATCATTTTAGGCTTGGAAGTGCCTACTAGTCAAAGTGAGGTGCGTAGATTTTTAGGTCATACATGGTATTATAGAAAGTTTATAAAAGGGTATGTCAGAATTGTAGCACCCTTGGAAGAATTACTGAAGGGGAAAGGTACTTTTTTTGGGGAGAACTGTAGCAGCACACGTTTGAGATATTAAAAGAGAGACTTACTACCGCACCCATTCTGCGCTTTCCATCATGGGATAAGCCATTTCATGTGCATGTGGATGCTTCTAGTATAGCCATTGGCATTGTATTAGCTTAGCCTAGTGAAGGTATTCTTGATCATCCAATTTGTTTTGCTAGTAGGAAGTTAATTCCTGTTGAATGGAATTATACAACTACAGAGCGCGAAGCTTTGTCAATGATTTATGCATTATGCAAGTTTTGACAAAATACACATTAAGCAACACCATTTGTGTTTTATACAAATCACATGGCTTTAAAGTACTTAGTAAATAAGCCGATTTTACGGGGTGCATATGCAGATGAGTACTCCTATTTCAAGAATTTGACTTCATAGTTGTGGTAAAGCCAGGGAAAAGCAACTCTGGACCAGACCATTTATCTAGAATCAATATAGGAGAGGAGGCAAAGAAAATTAAAGAAACACTCTTGCGGATGCACAGTTATATAGGTTACAATGCGCACCCATGGAATTAGAAGACATTGTTGTCTTTCTACGAATAGGTATGACACCAGAAGGAATGAAATCATTAGATAAGAAACAACTTGCTATACACGCATCACCGTTTATGTTGATCGGTGGTGATCTTTACAACTTAGGCGAGAGATGAAGTATTATGCCATTGTGTGTCGAGCATGAGCGTAAGGATATCATAGAAGAAGCTCATGGTGGTATTGCAGGGAGGCCATTATGTAGGTGATGCGACGCACTGGAAGATCTTAATTGATGGATTATGGTGGGAGACATTGTATAAAGACAGTAAAGACTATTGCAAGGCTTGTGATCAATTGCAGCGCCTAGGAAAACTAGGGCAAAGAGATGAGATGTCGTTGAGACCAATTACTAGTGCTGAACCATTTGAGAAATGGGCTATTGACTTTGTAGGACCTATTTCACCAACCGCACACAAGACTGGATCGCACTATATCATTACTTACACAAATTATTTGACACAATGGGCAGAAGCAACACCTACCAAGGACTGTACAACAACTAAAATAGCTAGGTTCCTATGGGAGAATGTTCTTACACGATATGGATGTCCTTTAAGCTTGACAAGTGATAGAGGTACACACTTTTTGAATGAGACAATCGGATCCTATTAGATGAGTTTATGGTTACACACCATAAAACTACACCTTATCATCCTTAGGAAAATGGAACTGCTGAGGCTTTCAACAAAATTTTGGGCCAGACTTTGACAAAAATATGTGATGTTGGAAGAAAGGATTGGGATGACAAGGTGTCAGCTGTGCTTTGGGCATATAGAACAACTTACAAGAGATTGAACAAAGCCACACCGTTTCAATTGGTGTTTGGCATGGAAGTTGTTCTTCCTATAGAATTTATGTTACCTTCTTTATGCATTGCGCATGCTGGAGGTCTAGCTGATGAACATGCTTTAGAAGAATGGATTGAAAAGATGATTCAACTAGATGAGTGCTAAGCCATAACACGGTGGAGTCAGAAGTAGGAAAAGGCCAGGCAAAAAGCATGACATGACAGAAACATAAGAGATAAGAAGTTTGAGATTGGACAAATGGTTCTTCTTTATGACTCAAAGTTCTTGCGCCATCCAGGCAAGCTCAAAGTACACTGGTTGGGGCCGTATGTTATAACTTCTATACTTGAATCAGGTGCATGCCAATTAGAAGCACTTGATGGAACACGGCTACCCGGTTACTTTAATGGGAGTAGGTTGAAGCCCTACTATAAATAAGTCTTCTTGGTGTTTGTAATAAGGCAGTGTTGCCATTTAGTCTAGGTTTTCAATTTGGTATTTCCTTAATGTATTT
The DNA here is from genome assembly GCA_018340775.1 of Taxus wallichiana var. yunnanensis. Classification (NCBI taxonomy): domain Eukaryota; kingdom Viridiplantae; phylum Streptophyta; class Pinopsida; order Cupressales; family Taxaceae; genus Taxus; species Taxus wallichiana. The sequence goes on along the minus strand of CM031239.1, from coordinate 773,070,819 downwards.
CCTTTATTGTCACTATGCTTTGTCAATTTAGTTGTTGTTTGTGTAATAAGTGCGCTTGCACGCATGAAGCTAATTACTTGTATGAAGAATGTTTATGCGCAGAGGACTACACATACCTTTAGTGTGGGGTGGTTGTCATTATCCAAGAAAAGGACTGAGGGACTTGAAAGGTGAAAGAAATAAGCTGCTACATGTGTGCTTTAAAGAGGATTACATCTCAAAAGGTGACCAAGGATGAAGATGGATGAAGGAACAGTATAACACGAGGTAAGCGGAGGCCATGATAGCTATCAGGAGAAGGTGCAGTGACGAGGTACTCAAGTGTAGGAGTGCGCGCTGAAGAGAAGTTTGTGACCAGAAGGTAGGAAGGTGCGCTAGAAGGTTATAGTTGGGCGCGAAGATGTACCATATGGAATGAACGGATTTGGTCAATGAATGAATGGATATTTGGTAGGTGAGGAGCAATAAATGCATCAAAATTTAAAAATTTATATAAGGAAGGGATGCGAATTCATTTTTACCGTTGCCACTAAGAATATTTGAGAGAAGAGCCAAGTACGAAGAGCCGAGTGATCGATTTAAGGTGCGAAGGGTGTGAAATCAAGTGTGGCAACCAGATTTGTGCTTTAAGAAGCTTGCGTCCCCGGTGGTGAAGGGTTTGAGCAAAGCAGGGAGATAGAAAAGAGTTAGGTTATAAGGTTTCCACCTAGGGCAGAGTTGGATTGAGCTAGGGTTTGATTTGTAGAGTTATAGGGGTGAAGAGGAGACATTTGCAAGGTAGAAATGACACCAAAGAAGGCATCTATGTAGCAAAAAAAAAGAAAAGAAGAAGGTGGTCATTGAGGAAGAAGAGATGGCACCCGAAAGTCATTTTTCGAGATGCAGTACCCAGAAGGAGTTATTGTTGGCCAAGAATGGGATTCACCCATTAGAAAAAGTAAAGTGAGTGAATATAATCATAGGACGTTGGAGAACAAGGAGCTCGACTCCTTACTCATGGTTAGAACCAACAAACGCATGGCAGATGACATGTCGGTATATGATGATGCGGGTGAAAAGCTCTTGAAGAAAATCGGGTATATATCAGTTGTATGAGCTGCCATATTTTGGGAAGTATGAGCCCTTGTACTAGTGGCTCATGAGCAGGGTTCACGAAGACTGCTTCTACTTTGCAGACGCAGAGTTAGAATTTCATCTACACTTGTTTCATCGGACATGTTTGAAGGCCACATGAGAGGATATAAAGAGTGACCTCACAGATAAGACCGCAATTTTAAAGACCAAACAGAGTTGGGATACATGAAGGGTCTACGCGGAATGGACATCGACAAATTTAAGAATTGTCTAGTTGTACAAGCTGTAACACACCTAGTTACCAAATTGAATGATCAGGAGTAGTGGTCGTAGGTAAACACCATGTGGTTGCATGTGGCATGGAAGATGTTGGAAGGGACAATATACAACATTGTCGGCTATATTGTAGAGAAAATAGTCAAAGAAGTGCGGATAGGAGGGAAGATCAACTTTGGGGTTGTTCTTTTATCACTGGTCTTCATGGAAATCAGTACTAGATGGACCAAAGGAGAAAATATGGGAATACCCCATGGAGAACAAGTCCCTAGTTGAAAGATTCAGCAAATATCTATGCAAGGAGACTATGACAGATGAGGTGAAACAAAGGGCGGAGAAGTGGTACAACAGGCTCATGTGGCATTTGGGGAAGAGTGGCACATACTAAAGGACCTACCAGTAGTGGTAGGAAAACAAGTTCAATTTGTTGTATACCAACATTTCTACATCGCACGCTTTCTAATGAAGGATGGAACTTGGAGCCCTTGGTGCAAGTTACCTTACGCCTTCACTGTAAGGTATTTTCAAGAATCTGTTCATAGGTTTACCGACACGTGCAAATTAAACTTCAATGTAGACAAGGTAGAATGTGACTACCATACATTACGGAAGAAGTATGTATACCTGGCAGGAGTGCCTACATAAAGATAATCATTTCAGAAGTCTTTGAACATCAAGCCAATAAGCTTGGCTGTAGCAGATTTGGGGGCAACATTGGTGTATCTCTAGTTGAAGCCAAAGATGGAGAACAAAAAATATGTGGAAGGTGAGTTTACACTTCCAGCACCACCAAAAGGGAAGCATACAATGGAGAATGTCCCAGCACCTAAGCCCTCAAAGCAAATCAAAGTGCAGGATGAGGAGGAAGAGCGCGAAGATAGTGGTGGTTTGGAGCATAGGGGTAGGAAACATCCTACAAGTCGAGAGAAGCCGAGCACGCCGTACAATGCCCAGCCTACAAGAGGGGGATGAAGAGGAATTGAATGTGGTCCAAGGGGAGCACATGTTTAAAAGGGTAATTAGAGAACAAGGACCTGGGTATTACCCCAACCTCTCGTGTGCGTAGATCACCCCGACTCTTCCCGCAGAAGGAAGTGACCACGCATGGAGGAAGGAAGGAAGGCTGAAGCCGAGTGAGGAGGTGAAGAATCAAGAAGAATGTGCCTACATCTCCTACACCCCTAGATAACACAAAAGAAAATGGTGAGGCATCAAAGGAGAAGGATGGAGAAGAGAGAAGACCAGAGGAAACAACTGTAGAAGATACACAGGACATGGAGATATAAGCTCCAAATTTGGAGGCTAGAGTTCCTAAGCAATAGAGGTCTAGAAGGGTGAGTGGAGAGCACATTCCACCAGCCATGGGGTATGCAGAGGACACAGAAAGATTATCTCATGCCCACTTACTGAAGGATCTATTTAGCTGGGAGTTGATGGATGAAGATATGGCGATCATGCGAACACGAAAGCAACTATCCTGGTCGATGCACACCCACATGGACGAGCCTGATTTTGATGTATGCGAAGAGTCATGCATGTCAAGGTGATTGAAGAAGGTACCCTAGGCTAGACACATGATAGTAAAGCCTACTGTCATGTCAGACGAGTAGGTCAGTAATGCACTGGTAAAAGTTTCAGCAGAGGTGGCCAGAAGGAACATGGATAAATCTACCACAATCAAGGCATTGTGTGAGGAGCCAAAGACAAAGGACGCGGAGATAGCGCGCTTAATATAGGAAAGGGACTTCACACAGAAGAAGAATGAAGTATTCATAAGCATCGCAGAGGAGATTGGGGACAATGTGATCAAAACAAGGCCACACTTAGAACCCAAGGTACCACAAACATTTCCTTCAGTGATACACTATGTGGGGAAGTTGGTGGACTTGGTGCTCGAAGATGAAACTCTGCATATGCAAGCCGGAACAATCAGAGAAGGATGCAGAACGGGAAAAAGCATCTATGATGAGGAAAATTGCATCGTATGAAGGGTTATTGCAGGCATTACAAGAAGTCTTGAAGAAAGCAGATCAAGCTTTAAATATATGCATAGCTCCAGAGGTGCTCATCAACATTAAGACCTTGGAAGAGAACAATGAGGTACAAAAGGCCATGAAATATGAGACCTTGGGCCGTGCAGAAAGGTTTTCCATGGTTAAACAAAAGCGCGAGGCCCTGACAGCCACACAAGAGCCACACAAAACTTCGGTTAGAAGAGCTTGGAAAGATGATTGCGCAGAAAATGGACCTTTTGGAAGGAAGGATGACATCCATGTCCAGTGTTGTGTTGGTTCTGTAGAACGAGAAAGGGAAATTACGCGGGATGAGTTGGAATCCATAGCTATGGACATCCTAGAGAAAGTGGGACATGCACTCACTGAATGGTAGGATTTGGAGGCTGCAATAAAAGAGGAGTATCCAGAGCTGATACTACAAACTGATACTGAGGAGGTTGCTTAAATAACCTCGTATAAATTCTTTATTCTTCCACATTCTTCATTCTTATTCTTTCCTTCAAATTTTGGAGATAACCATTATTAGGATGATAATGAGATTAGTGTGGGGTAATGTTGATCAAAGAATACTTGGCAAAGATCACACAAGGAGTCCACATGGGATAGAAGGCCAGGATCGAAGGCACGGAAGGACAGGAAGGACCCACGTGTGGAAGGCAAGTTTAGATTTTAGGACTTAGCCGATTTTGGGTATGAGGATCTATTTTTGGAAGATGGCATGCGGAACACATCAACGATGTAGAGATGTGCACGCCATGCACTGTCCATATTTAGAAGAGCAGCTCAAAGCATCTATGCATGGAGATAAGCTAAGAATAGAATGGACACTTCAGTTAACTATAAGAGGACTATAGATAGCACACTTGCATGTGTGGCTATAATTGTAAATGGCGTATGGCTAATAATAGCATGTGACCTATTTTTGGAGTAGTTAAGTGGTGAAGGGAAAGACCCCACCCTATATATATGATGATTAGGTGCATAGTAAGAGAGATCTATATGTGTGAGGAAAAGATATATAGATATGTATGTATGATTTTGAATATGTGTATCAGATTCATATGCGCCTTAAGATGAATTGACAGTATTAGAGCTTCTATACTTATTAATAGATGGAGGATATTGGCTGAATCTAAGTGTTATTCTATGTAATTGAGTAGTGCATGTTAGTGTTTCAATCATGATTACTATTTAAGCTTGTTCTTTCATAGATCTGTGGGTAGCATGCACTATAGAATGATGGATTAGTCATGAGTCTTTATGGTTCTTTCTTCATCATGTGTCATCTTGTTACAACCCTAAAGAGGAATCTGGTACCTTTGCGTGCTTTGGGTGAGTGCTCAGTCTAGGCTAAGTGATGTGCCAACACGACTAGGGTGTTATCTTGCAAATTCTAGGCTGCATCATTTCATTTCACACTTTATTAAGATAATCACGATAATTAAAACTTTCTTCTGATTGTGTGGTATTTTCTTTTCTAAAATAACTTTCTTTCATTTTTAGTGACTATTTGTTTATTTCATGGTCCTAACTAGGCTACATTTTTTTAATTATTGGTAAATAGTTTTTTGAAAGGGACTATACCCTTTTACAACAGTGCTCAAAAGCAAAATTTAACCCCAGAAAGCCCAACAAAAGAAAACAGCCAAGAACCAGCAAAAACAAAGCAACTACTTCAAAAACAACTAAAAACAACAACTTAACAAAGAACACACAAGAGCCAAAGAATCGTGTAGTTGGCCATTTACCCAGATGTAACAATAATAGCACTAACAACAACCAGAATCAAACCTTGTCCGGAGTGGTGGGAGGTTTAGATTTGACATTTCCCTTCTTCTTCCGATCTACCACTGTCCATTCAAGATTTCCTGCATCCAATGCAAATGAAGCATCTGCAATGGACTTGATGTGTATGTGACCCATAGGAAGGGGGGCCGAAACTTCCTTAAACACTGAATCAACAATCTGTGGAGGATAGTCTGTAGGAAGTTTCGCTATGTTGGCCTGTGAATCAGTCATTACGGGTGAGTCAACATGCAAGGGGGCACTAGAATCCTCAGCCGGATCTGAGTCAATTGTGAGATGTTCAGGAAGTGAATCCTTCCACCAAGCAGCTTTGGTCTTTCGTTTGGAATGTTCACAATCGTTTGTAACATGACCAGTTTGGAAGCAACGCCGACATCTGAAGGCAAGTCTCTCATAGTCAATCCTTTGTACCCAGAGCCTTTCTCCAATCTGAAGATTGATTTCTACTGGTAAGGGTTTGGAGGTATCAATATCAACCAGGATACGAGCAAACGTAGTATGTGTTTGAATGGAGGTCTTACCATCAACTGCCACACATGATCCAAGAGTATTGCCTATAGCAATGAGACAAGATCTGCTCCAAAGTTGTAATGGAAGTCCTGGTAAACGAACCCAAATCGGGTAGGTATCAAAAGAATCCTTTAACGGGTTGAAGGACGGATACCATGGTTTGGACATCAGCCCATGTTCCCCCCAAACCCAATGTTGGCTAAAGATTAAATCCCTATCAGCAGGGGTTTCAAAGACTACAATGAAGTAAGCTTTAGCACAGGGATAAAGCTCAATCTTACCTTGTATTTTTTCTCTCCATCTCTGGGCTATCCATTCATGGAGCTGAGAAAGATTAGGCTAAAATTTATGGAATCTGAATATGAGACCCAGCTGAGAGAGATTTTCCTCTTCCTTAAGATTTTTTTAAAGAAGATCCTCCCCGATTTTCAGCGTCGGGACCTCCTGAGAGGGTTTCAAGAGCTCATTTCTGGTACTCTCCTTTTGTTTGGAGACCATTGAAGCATAAGAAGTGGACTTAGCTCCACCAGAGGTTCCTGTGCGACCGCTTTTCTGAAGCGAGTTGGATCTATCCATGCTCTTGAAAGAAGATCTGTCATTTTTAATTGATTCATTGTCATTGTTGATATTTGTAGGGGAGACCGAGCCACCTTTACCTGTCTCAATGGAGAGACCCTCTGCTTTTTGATAGGTCGAAGAAACTCTATCCTGGATTTTCTTTGAAGGGGGGTCTTGATTTGCATCAAAATCCATGTCAATCCAAGAGATTGGTGTTGTATTTTCCATGCCCATTTTACAGGCGCCACCATCAGTTTTGCACGCAAGGGGTAGATTCCCAAAGCCGCCGCCAAGGAGAAGGGCATCCTGTTTAAATTTGTTGTTCGTGTCTCCAATCCCATGTGCAGCCGATCCAGCACGGTAGAGAAACCCGCAGACCTATGCGAACGCGTAGCTACCATGGTCAGGCTGAAATAGGCAGGCGCGACAGCGCAGGCTAGGGCGCGTCTGAGTGACAAAATTGACAAGTTAATGGGAATTATCACTAGGCTACATTATCACTTTGTTAGAATCTCTTAAATATGGCGAGACTCACTTCAATCCCATATTCAAAACATCACAAGAACAAAACAATCTACCCTTAGAAATAGAACTTGAGCCTCAGGGTTCTCCCAATACTCAATCTGCAGCATCATAAGCATCTTGTCTTGATCCCTTACAATTCTTCCGCAGGAGGTGTGATCCAGTCTTTATAGAACTCTTATACATAAATCCAATTTCCCTTTTTAGTTACCTTTCTCGCCAAAGGTATGTGTATTACTTGTTTACCTTATCCATAATATGGTCCAACTTCCAAAGTCACCACTTGTGACTACTCAAGACTTTACGATCCAAATTATCAACCCGTCATAAAGAAAATCTCTCTTTACCCCTCCACCAGTGATGTAGGCACATCAACACCCACTTTATATGCTCATGTCACTAGTTTTGATCTTAATTTTATCTCATCACAAGACATGTCCAACCAATAACCACTAGCCTCATCAGTCCCATCATCAATCTCGCCACCACACAAACCCTCACTATGACCTCCCTATCCACATCCAAATCCCGCATGACCTCCACTACTCTAATTACACCTCCTACAATCTTGGTCAGTATTCCTCTCACTATGAACCCTCCTATCACGTCTCAGTTTATCCCATCACATCAGCCTACGTCTTCAATCTAAAATCTAGTTCTATCTATCTCTACATCTATAACTCTTGTCAATATGATTTCTATCACCAAGTACTCACCCCTCTTTCACACCAGAATCCATTTCCCTATCTCACAATATAACACTATCTCTCAATAATATGTACCACAACCATCCCAACATCATCCCTAATCCTTATCAATACATCTAACCCTCACAACCCTTAGTCTCTCAATACCTACAATATCCCAATAATTTCCCCTCTTCATCATAATATACTTGTATTAGTAATCAAACCTCCATCCTTATAATCAATCCTTTCCCTCTTCTTCAAACACACAACAACCTCATAATGATCCCATGCAAGTGTTATTAAGTAGAATAACAAGCCTTGAAGTTGCCACTATGGGACCCAAGAACAATCTCTCATATGCACAATTTTGCAATGAGCCTATCCACCCATTTGTGCCCTTTATAGTCTATCCTCCACACTGGGAACTCCCAAAATTCATTAAATTTTATAGTAAGGAGGACCATAAGTTCTGTTACATCTCAACACGCAGAGACCATATCATATCTTCTTCATGCTTCCCCACTTTCTCTTCAAGAGCTTCGAAAAGAAACCCATCATTCAAATCTTAAAGATCTTTTTGAAGATCACGACGCCCAACATCACATCAAAGATCTTTAAAATCTAACTAGAAAATCCACAAATCAACCATTTAGAAAAATAGAAACCATGCCAAACATTCATCAAACAAACTTATCACAAAATAAATGACCCCTTCCCTCCATTTTGGGGCCTCATCCTTTGTCCAGTTCACAATCACTATTACAAAATCGTTCATAATCACTATTACAAAATCTAAGGTCATTCCTCAAATGACACCTAAACATGCCACGTAGACACAACCCTAAATTTTAAAACCTCTAAATCATCAAATGATATCCATACCCCTTTACTATTGTCGTTATCCTAGTAAGCTATAATAGGATACTATACAAAAATCCTCGATAAAATTATCTAATCATACATTATAATAATCACACCTTCTAATCCATCTCGATTCTCTTATGAGGCATTTTTGCTACCATCGGATACCAAGACACTTTACCGAGGACCGTAAAGCCCTCCATGCAATAATTCAAAGTTTTGCTAACAAATGATTCTTCTCCACACATACAAATAATCCGCCTCTCGATCTAGATATAATTAAACCCAGGTCATCAAATAAAACTAGATTATCAAAACCTTAAACCAACCCCTCATAAATCATCACCCAACACTACATCCACATCCGGTAAGAGTAAGAATTCCTCTAGTAAACCCCACTCCATCAAATAGACATCATCTGCATAACTACAAGTGCACATGCACAAGTCCCAAAGGCTTCAAATGGGCCTAAAGTCTCTATCTCCCTTACTCCTACCGAATCATCTAATTTGTTGCCTTCCAAGGCCAAGGTTTATATCCTTACCGCCCCACACACCCAATCCACTACATCCATACAAAACATAGTTATCAAACAATTACACCAAGCTCCAGTTAAGATGTCTCTCTACGAGCTTGTTCAAAACTCTCCACAACACCGACAAACAATTATTAAACTCTTCAATCTATCTCAGTACCATCAAATGACCTACAACCATTTTCCAACCTTGTCGAACCTCTTAAAATGTCTTCCTCTATCACTTTTGACGATTCTAAAATCTCATCCCTACAACCTGAAGACCGTGATCTTCCTCTTTTCGTCACCGCCCAAATTAATAACACTCTTATTAAGAGGTTTATGATTGATAATGGTGCTAGTATCAACATCATATCATCTCATGCCTTCAAACAAATTCATCTACCTAACACCATCATTTCCTAGTCAATTATTGATAGACATCCTAAATATAGGCTACATGCTCTTAGACTCCTACTTTAACTCCAACTTCCGTTATAAATAGATCGATCACTCCCATGCTTGGTTTTTATAATTAGTTCAAGATATGTGTCATCTTTATCTCATCTTGTGTGTGCTTTTTCTATAGTCAATGCCTTATCCTTTCCCATTTCTCTTGGACCTTTCTTGTTTGCTACACTATCTCTGCTTTTACTATTTTTATCCTTAACTCGGGAATTCAATTAACTCTTGAGCCTTTACATGCGTGTGCGCGACCTTTACGCATTGATATCCTTTTCCCTCATATGAACCTTCATGCACCGACTAGTATTTGTTATTTTTTCTCATGCGTGCTTCCATGTGTTCCTTCTAGTCTTAGCTATTTTCTCTTATTTCATGCGCACCCTTTTTTGCGCGTGGTCTTTCACCTTCACATATGGCTTGTACTTAGCCATATTTTTAGTCCAACATTACTTTTAAACTCAACCTACTCCTAATATCAAGTTTGAATCAACTTGGGTTAAACATCATATTTTATTTATTTCTAAAATTTAATTAATTTTGTGAATAATTTAATTAAATATTATGACTATTAATCCTATACCCATATCCTCACATCATGTGAATTAGGCATTTGAGAGTCTGGTCAATGACCTTCAACCTTTCCTTTTTCACATCTAGAGTAGCTTTCATTTGTTTTGTCATCTCTAGCACAAATTTGATCACATAGGGCCTTTTCATCTTGATTTCAAGACTTTTACTTCACCTCTCCAACTTGTTTTTATTGACATTATTTGTAGAAATATAACTCTACTAGAATTTGAAAGCTTTTCCCTCGGATGAATGACTTTTCATATAGTTTACTTGAATCCACATTCTCCATTTCAAGACCATGTGTATGGTTAATTGTTATATCTACATGTACATTCAAGTTTTCCTTTATTATTTTATCAAGACATTTTGTCAAACAGGTTCTCATGCATCTTGATTGGGCTTCTCAAAGTTTTTGAGAACAGGAAAAAGTTAAGAACAATTCCCTTAGTTTCATCCAATACCAATTTACCCGATTCCTCTAACTTGGTGGCTTTTGCATAGATGCGGGGAACCAGAGGAAAAATGGAAATAGTTTTGGAGGTGCTTACAATACATGTCATATCCTATAACTATTTACTTGTCACCGTTTGTGGGGAAGTGGAGAAGAGAAGGAATAATGGAACAATTCTAGAAGTTCCTAAAAGGTCGACATTAATGATTTTAGCTCATTTGCAAGGGCATCGCTTAAGGTGGTAAATTAGTGAACAAGAGAACAGCTTTCAAATATTCCACCCAACACCGATTTATCCAACTACAACAACTAAATCAATCAAAGGGGTGAGGTAGGGAACAAAGGGAATCTTGGAACAATTCTTTCATTTCCATGAAATACCAATTTTACCAACAAAATGAATTTTGAGCAAGGAAAAATGGTTGTCCTTTTTCAAGATGGTTTACCAAGGGAAAGACAACCAAAACATTCAAAATTTTGCCCATGACTTGAAATTTTGAAATTTTATTGGTACAACAACACACAATGTATAATTTGTTCTAAATACTAAGTTCCACAATAAAAAGATTTCAAAGCTAAATCTAATGACAACAAAAATGAAGCAAAATTGATAGTCAATGTCATATCTCAACTAACTAAGCTTCAATTACTAACCCTTTCTAGGTACTAATTCCAATAACTACATACATCACCACTTACTATGCTCAAACTTTTACTTGAATGTAACCTCGTGTCTCTCCTTCTACCCCCGGAGTTTGATGAAAGAAATACTAAACATAAATCATTTGATTTTAACACATGTTTTAAATATCGTCATTGTATTGGCAATTCTACAAGTCACTACCACAAGCTCAAATATGTCATCCAAGACCTTCTCAATGATAAAACTATCAAATTTGAAACTACTCCTTAAGAACCTAGACTAATAGTTAATGATAATTAAATTCTCAATGTCTTTAATCATCCATTACCACAACATACAATATATTCTAAAGGAAACCCCAAGGTTCATCATGCATACAACATGCACGTTCTTCTTAATTTTTATAGTTGTCCTTTAGATGTTTTTATTTGAACTATCACTACTTGTACACCTCCACAATCAACTATCACATTTTATTAACATGAAATCTTGGATGATATTTCAGATAGAAATTTAATATGTATTCACACTTAGATCAATCAAATCTATCCATAGTGTTTTGATTGACAATGGATTTGGTGATAATTTATGTACTATGACATTGCTTAAATCTTGGGATATAATGAGCAACACTTACAATCTACTTCTTGATTTTCTTATAGATCTATCAAGTATATCATGTTACCCATTCAAGTAGGGTTATCCGATCTACACATTTATTGGTTTTTTAGAGAATTTAGACATACATAATGTTACTTGGATTCCTTTGGATTCATGAGCTTTGTTCTATCACTTCTAATGTGCATAACTATATAAAATATTTAATAAAACAAATTTGTCAAAATTTAGGGCACCCCCTATGAGTCTCCTTTTCCATTTCAAATTACTTTTCATGATTATATTCATCGTGCATAAATGATTGAACAACATATACTCACCCAATTAATTCAATTAATTTCTAGTCATGGAAATCATGCTTATATTATCATATATTCAACATAAGCCTCAATAAATATCATGTACATATAAGTCAATGAATTATCATCAAGAATTCGAATAAAATCACCATGTTCTACAATCTAATCTTAAAACAACACAACCTCCCATCTAAAATAGTAATCTATCAATTCATACACCTTATTTAGTGGTCCATCACACATGTCCTCCCATATCAAGAAATTCACACTTAGATCAATCATAAATCGATCCACAAGTGTTTTGATTGACAATGGATTTGGTATTGTTGGGCCCCTGAAATATTGGCTAAGTATGAAGGCGCATGGGCGCGCGGGATCCCAGTTATAAAAGGGCGCGCAAGGAAAAAGTGCGCAGGAGGAAGAGTTAAGAAGGCACATGGTTCGCGTGGCACGCGAAAGGAGGTTCGAGGACTTAGCCGATTTAAGCGTCAAAGGCAGAACATGTGAAAAGCGTGATCGGTTGCGCGTGGATAAGATGCCAGCTTGGCAACAGGTGGCTCAGAAAGAGCATGCCAATGATGGAATCTTCTAGAAGATCATCATGAGATGGAGTGGAGAGCTCAAGCCTGAAGGAACATGCTCACTTGGAGGACCACATTCGACACTTGGCGATGGATTTGAGGGCGAAAAATCAAGTTGGCGGCGATGGGAAGATGATAAATATAAGTGCTTGCGAATGAAAAGAAGAGGGATGACCATGGGACACATACGAGATGGAGATAGAGAGATAGTAGATAGAAGAAGAGGGATATACATAGAGAAATAACATGGGTGAAGATCTGCAGGATTACTGTGAGTGAAACTTTGATTCAGATAGGAATGTACTAGGCCCAGTATTGTAATTTCTTTTCTTTTGGCATAGTTATACAAGCCTAGTGATGTGCATGGTGCGTCTACCCTCTATGGCTCTTTGTAATGAAACAATGAATACAATGAGGTTACCTTTGTACATAGACATGGATATCGTGGCTTTAATGTATATTTCATTCATAGAAGTTCTCTTTCCTTTCATGCTATGAATGAATGGTTGTATCTTTCTTTCTGTTATAATATATATTATGGAGTCTGTTAAAATATCCGGTCTGAAGAAACTATAAGGATCTGGAGGCCGTTATGAGCCCTATGATTCTTGTATGTCTAAACTTCTTTCCTGAATACTCTTATACTAATCATAGATAAATGCTTCCCACTAAAACTCACATAAAAGAGAGACTCAACACCCACGTGTGCCTCGGGTGAGCGCTCAGCTTCTACTGTTGGGTGATAGGCCGACACGCATGGGATTCCTTCCTTTTATAGTGGGAGTAAAATTGACTACATCTTGGTTCCTTTCCGGGACCTCTTTTCAAAGTTGTAGTGGGATATAACATGCATCATGATCTGTGTAAAGAGTAATGATGGATCGATTAACATTGGAAAATGTTGAGTCGTGGTTCAAGAGCACGGAAGATGAATTTGCCAAGAGATTCAACACTGGACCTGAGTTCAATACACGTAGATGGGTAGAAGAGAATCTCTACCATGATTTGTATGAGACTTTTTTCTGTTGCTTCCCAATAGAGTTATATGGATGGCTTTCAACCTATGCATCTAGATCAAGTTGGCATTATGGATCGCGGATATGGACCGAAGAAGACTACCAGAGGTTGTAGGATGCAGATCTGACACGAACCCATGCTGTAGATCACCAGTGGGGAGGAGTACTAGCTAGCTACACTCTGAAATATGCCATTTCCACGTATTCTTTCCTAGAGATTACTGAGTTTGAGTTTCTACGAGAACCTAGAGAAACATTTCTATGTGATATTCATCTAGCTATGAAGATATTGATGGTTACCATGAGTTTAGAGGCACTCCTAATGGCCGGCTAAACCATTCTGAGTGCTAGGTAAGGAAGCTCGAGTGGAGGAAGATGGCAGATGATACGACAGAAAGGGAGAGGGAAGAAAGACGGCTCAAGTATGGCGAAGTGCATGAAAGGGAGATTACTAGGCAATGTGAGTGAAATTTTAGTGTGATGGATCTATAGAGATAGACGTTACGGGAAGGAGTTGAGGTTCATGCGGAAGACATGGAACCTGAGCAGTCTGTGCTACCCCATCTTGGCAAGCATGTGAGGGAGACCCCTTCAGCTTCTGGTGAGAGTTTATCACATGGAGAAAGGAGAGTCATTGGCACATATCTGAACCCACCTAGTGACCGAGCCCTGGCGCTTGGTTTTCTCGATCCAGGAAGAAGTATTAACCCAATTGAAACTAGTGGAAGAAATAGATCTGTGCCTAGGAGGTATAATTTTTCAGTTCCTTCTTCTATAGCTGCACATATTCTAGTATTTGGAGGAGTTTTTAGACAAGGGCAAGTGTACAAGCTTTTGGTCTCACATCAAGGAGTGGCGCGGGACAAGGTAGCGGTAGTGGGCTGCTATCACGAGACCATCAATGCATAGTCCAGTGGGACCATGGGGGCACTTGGCACACGGCTCTACAGCCCTATTGGACCCAAAGTGGTTCCGTGGCTCGGAAGTACGGACCTGACAGTGGACTGGTGGATTAGGCAGTGGAGGAAACACTAGAGGGAACCAAGGCTTTGGTTTAGGACAAGTACCCAAGCCACCACCTCAGGTTTTCTTTGAGATGTCTCGGCATTTACCCAGTTACAGGGGCATTGAGGATGCTATAGAAAATTTTCACAAGTGTGTGAACTAAGCTATGGCACGTGAAAGGCACCACAACCACAAAATGAAAGGCTAGTCAATTTGTAACCACGTTGTAAGGGCACACGCATAGCTGGTATAGAAAGTATGACCCTCATCAAATGGTGGTGGATTACACTACCTTAAAGAATGCATTCCTGACAGAGTTCCACATTCCTGAGTTCGAGCAAAAAAGCATTAGCGCTTTGAAGGAGATACAAACAAGGAATGACAGAGAGGAATGCGGGAGTATGATGCGCACTTTAAGACTCTCTTGTCTAAATTATCATATGATATACATCCTTCTCAGCATACACAGTGGTTTGTTGGAGGATTGATCACCCCTTTTAGAAGGGCCTTGTCTCATAAGACTTTTACAGATCCGTGCGAAGCATTGGATGCTTGCCTTGCATGCCAAAGCCGCTGTTGGTAGTATTGACATCTTGGCGTTAGCCCATTCTTGAGCCTCGATTGTTTCTATGGCTAAGCAATTGGAAAAGCTATCTGCGAGCTCACCCATGAGACTTTCAAGTTTTGTGGTGCACAAATTGTGAATCAGAGGGGCACGTTAAGGATAATTACCCCGGAGGACAGTACACGCTATGACATTAGACTATGAAATCTATCATGGGGACCATGATACAAGTAGATATCCCTTGCTGCAACACGCAATCAGGAAGAATGTATCTTGTTATTACAAGATTTACACCTCCACGACCCATGATACTAAAGACTGTAGGCTCATTAATTAGATACATGAGGCCATTGATCATGGGGTGCGCCAAACTAGCATTGCTAGTGGTTCTAAAAATGATGATCACCTCTATGAGAAGTGCACATATGGAGGAACGTGTGGAAGATGTTTTGAGGAGGATCCAAGGACAAGGTAACCACGAGAAGAAGGAGTGAGTTTCTATGAGGAACATGTTTTAACTGTGGATCTATAGAACATTACAAGCGTGAGTGCCTAGACTTGTTGTAGTGCTCATGGTGTGGTAAGAAGCATAAGTATGAGGAGTGCCCAAAATTATTTGAGCATATGAATCAATAGCACTGGAAGGACAAAGGCACTTGTGATGGTTAGCATCAAGAAGGCAGACATACAGTGGATGCCTCGGGTAACACGGATGAAGGTTTGGAGCCTGTCTTGGTAATAATAAGGGCAAAAGCCATGCACATAAGAGAGGTACCAAGACAGAAGACCTTGGTTACAAGGGAGGAAGTTGTTCATGGGAAGTATCTAGACCCCGCATGTCAGAAGGAGATATATCAGGACACCATGGATGTTATTTGAAGCTTGCAAGGGGAGATCCAGTGTCTAAAGGAGCAATCCAGGAGGGAGGAACAAGGAAGGAGAATCGAGGCGTAGAAAGATGACCTGGATGAGGTCAAGGAGGTGTGTAAATTGTTAAGGCAGGAGAACATCATTCCTTTGTTAGGATCTTGGTTAAGAGAGAAGGTACCACACATCGGAGAAGAGCATGAGAGACAGGTCTTGCACGCGAACCTTCCCCCTCACAACCTCGACTATGATAAGGAGATTACATTGAATACAATTGTAGATGGATGGCTCCTCAGTAATATACTCATTGACACTAGCGTGGAGGTTAATGTTTTGACTTTATATGCATCGTATCGATGGGGAGACCTCAGTATTACAACCATCTTCAAATGTGTTGTATATGGAAAACAAGACTAAGGCAATGCTCATTGGTGTCTTGAAGGATGCAAATTATTACTATTCGAGTGAGCCAAGTTTCTTGGGGACTTGAAGTCTTGGCACTTGCAAAGCGCATAATTTCCCAACATTACTTGGGCACCTTAGTGTTACAAGAACAATGTGGACCTTTATTTCAAAAAAAGGGTACATCAGTTTTGAGAACAAAGAGGAGCGGATCATTATACCCCTGGTTGATGGGAAGTCGAAGGCCTACATTGAACTCGTTGGGAAAAGAAGTTCTGGACAAGATTTATGTGCGCTCAATCAAAGACCCTGAGATGGTACAGCCTATTAACGGGGTTATCCACTTTGAAGATGCTCAATCTGTGAGTGATACCACCAGTCTGACATGTGACAATTGGGCACATGGGATTTACAAATTAATGGGATGGCAGTTGAGAGGATCGGTGACTAAGGTAACAAAGGCACACACGGTTCGCCGCCTTGGAGGAAAAGAACTGCCCAAGTACTCTGGAGGAGCCTTCCCTGAGATCTTTCTGCAGGAGATCGAGGCTTAGTGGAAGAATGAGAAGGAACGAAGGGAGATGCTGAGTTACGTCTTACTCGGCACATTAGCTCGTTGGTGGGCCACGCATCAAGAGAGCCTTTTAGAGTGGTGTGAGGTAAGAATTGCTCTCTCTGTCAGATTTTCTAGAAGTAATATACCCACCATCATCGGGAGTACCATGGGAAGGAGCCCACCTCTTTCCATATCCAAGAATGTGAATGGGTTTGGAGAGAAGGCGCAGAAGCCTTGCCACCATCCCTGTGGGTGTAAAATTTGTGTTCTACACTATAGGGTTGTGCGCACGCATGGTACATTTATTCGAGACACGCCGCTAGACAAGGAATTGGCAAGAGCTCGCAACTGATCTTATTCAATCCTTTGAGTATCGGAGTACCAAACCATCGGTTGATAAGGCCTTGTAAGGTATCAAGCACCTTACCATGGGGGATAGTGCTAGAACGGAAGATAGGCTATTGGAATTATTAGGTGAACCAGGATTGGAGGTGCATTTTGAAGAGATTGAAGAAATAGAAGAGTTACAGCTTGAGCGTGCGTGTTTGGAAAAGGAGAAGGGAAAGTTAGTATATGTGATCGATGGAGAGGAATCAAAAAGTTTAGATGTTAACCATTCTGTAGGGATGCACAAAGTTGTGGATAGTGCAGATGCTCGCGCGCGTGCTTACCATGAGCCGTTAAAGACAAAGAAAGTTAACATCGGTTCAGGAGAAGAACCTAAGGAAGATATTATTAGAGATTATTGGACGGAGAAGGAAGTATCAAAGATCATTGATCTGTTGCATGAATTCGAGGATTTATTCCCACGCAGTACCATGAGCTAAAAGGCGTTCACCATTCCTTGGGGAGATGAGGATAAAACTAAAAGAAGGTGCACACTGGGGTTAGAAAAAGGCCCTACCAGATGAATCCCAACTTACGCGTGAAGGTTAAGGAGGAAATAGACAAGATGATAGCTTTTAGGATCATTAAGGCAGTGGAAGAATCAGAATGGATAAGTCTGATGGTAATCAACATCAAGAAGGATGGGCAGATTATAATTTGTGTGGATTATAGGGAATTAAATGTAGTTTGTGTCATTGATCCATTTCTGACCCCCTTCATTGAAGAAATTTTGGAAGGAGTCGCTGGGCATGAAATCTATTCCTTTACGGATGGATTTTCAGGATACCACCAAGTCTAGATTGCAAAGGAGGACCAGGAGAAGATAACTTTTGCCACCGAGTGGGGAAGTTTTGCATATACGGTCATGCCCTTTGGGTTGAAGAATGCACCTGTTGTCTTTTCGCACATAGTGGTGCAAGCATTCTAGGACTTCATTCATAAGTTTCTCCAGGTTTATTTGGATGATTGGACAGTATATGGTCTAGTTAAGGACCACTGTGACAACTTGAGATTAATGTTTGAAAGGTGTAGGTAGTTGAGGATATCCATCAACATTAAGAAGTGTGTGTTTGCTACACCCTTTGGGACTTTATTGGGGCATATCATATGTAAGGAGGGCTTGCTGGTAGATCCCGCTAAAGTTGTAGTTATTGTGGGGTTAAGGGAGCCTACTAGCCAGAGTGTAGTGCACGGATTCCTTAGGCATATGGGGTATTATAGAAAATTCATTAAGGGGTATGCCAAGATCACCGCGCCCTTAGAAGAGCTACTTAGACACAAAAGTACCTTCCATTGGGGAAAGGTGCAACAAAGGGCATTTGATACATTAAAATATAGGCTTATTACCACGCCTATTTTACAATTTCCCTCTTGGGACAAGCCCTTCCATGTCCATGTAGATGCCTCAGAACCACCATTGGAGCAAGATTGCAGACAACCAGTGAGGGATTGTTGATCATCCTCTCTATTTTACGATCGGAAGTTTACACCAAAGCAGCTGCACTTATACCACAACCGAGCACGAGGCATTGTCAATGATCTATGTGCTTTTCAAATTTAGATAGTATCTGCTGGCGACACCCTTTGTATTCTACACCGACCATATGGCATTAAAGTATTTAGTGAACAAGCCCGTTCTTCAAGGGCGCATATGTCGATGGGTGTTGTTGTTTCAAGAGTTTGAATTCACCATTGTAGTGAAGCTTGGAAAAGCAATTGTGGACCTGATCATCTGTCAAGAATTGATTCAGGAGAGGACACACAAAGTATTAAGGAAGCAATGCCAGATGCACAATTGTTTAGATTGTGGCGCGCACTCGGATTTGGAAGAGATTGCTGTATTTTTAAAAGAAGGTGTGGCACCAGATGGGATGAAGGCATTAGAAAAGAAGTAGTTGGCCATACGCATCGTGCCCTACATGTTGATTAGTGGAGACTTATACAAATTGGGACGTGATGAAGTTTTGCACAGATGTGTGTTAGAGCATGAGCGCCTGGCCATCATGGAGGAAGCACATGGAGGAAGTGCGGGTGGGCATTACGTAGGTGACGCCACCATGCGTAAAATATTAATGGCAGGTTTATGGTGGGAAACCTTGTACAGAGATTGTAGGGATTATTGTAAAGCATGTGACCACTGTCAACACATTGGCAAACTAGGAAGGAGGGATGAAATGCCTTTGCGTCCTATTCCTAGCGTAGAGCCTTTTGAA
Source organism: Taxus wallichiana var. yunnanensis (assembly GCA_018340775.1). NCBI lineage: Eukaryota > Viridiplantae > Streptophyta > Pinopsida > Cupressales > Taxaceae > Taxus > Taxus wallichiana. Next base: position 773,051,356 of record CM031239.1, on the reverse strand, counting down.
AAGTGGGCGATAGACTTTGTAGGACCTATTGCACCGGCAACACGTAGGACTGGGTCACGTTATGTCATCACTTGCATGGATTATCTCACAAGGTGGGCAAAGGCAGCCCCAACTAAAGATTGCATAGCAACAACAATGATAATAAGGTTCCTATGGGAGAACATTATCACAAGGTATGGATGCCCTTTGAGTTTGACCAGTGATAGGGGTATGCATTTTCTGAATGAGACCGTGAGGATCCTGTTATCTGAGTTCATGGTGGCTCATCATAAGACTACGCCCTATCACCCACAAGAAAATGGAACCGTAGAAGCATTCAACAAAATACTAAGTCATACCTTGACCAAAATCTGTGATGTTGGAAGACAAGATTGGGATGACAAGGTATCAACAGTTTTATGGGCTTACAGGACTATGTATAAAAGACTAAATAAAGCCACACCTTTTCAATTGGTGTTTGGCGTGGAAGTTGTTTTGTTGGTTGAATTTATGTTACCTTCTCTGCGAATAGCGCACATAGGAGGATTAGCCGATGAACAAGCTACTGGAAGAAAGAATTGATGAACAAATGAAATTAGATGAGAGACGATCACTTTCCCGTTAGATCCAAACAATAGAAAAGGCAAAGCAAAAGGCTTGACATGATCACCATATTAGAAACAAGAAGTTTGAGGTTAGGCATATGGTGTTACTGTATGATTTTAAATTTTTGCACCATCCCGAAAGTTGAAAGTTCATCGGTTAGGTCCTTACACAATCTCAAACATCCTTGATTTAAGCGCGTGCTAATTCTGAAGCATTGGATGGAACGAAGTTGCTTGGACACTTTAATGGCAGTAGGCTGAAGCCCTACTATAAATAAGTCTTCTTGGTGTTTGTAAATAAGGTAGTTTTGCCAGTTAGTTTAGAAATTTTCCTTTATGCATTTTCCTTCCCTTGTGTTTCCCTTTCACGTTGTTGTTTTGTTTTACGCCTTGGGCGCTGGTAACCTTATTGCTATTTTTGGAGAATTTATGAGTGCGCAGAGGACCATGCATCATTTAAGTGTGGGGTGGAGAAAAGTGAAGGAGAAAAGTGAAGAAGCGCGTGATTAAAAGTACCAAGGAAGTTGTGTTGAAGAGCCTTGTTGAGTAGCCCGATTGAAAGAGAGATGAAGAGAAAAGATAGAATGGTTGGTGCCAGGATAAAGCTACTTGTAGATCCCACGTATAAAGGAAAAGGAAGCACAGTTAAAGAAACACAAGGTAGGTGAAAGCAAGAATCTGGACAGAAGAAGTGCCTTCGACACGTGTTGAGCGCGCATAAGAGTCTCCTGTTAGGTTGGTTTGTGCACCAGAAGGTTGGAGGCATTTTCATGCAGGAAGGGTGTGTGAGTGAAGGCATTGAAGAAATGATTTGTTTTAAAAATCCGCATTAAATGAACAAAGTACGGGGTAGGTAAAGTAGCCTTTAATGACCAAAAAAAGGAAAAACTATAAATAGAGGGGCACTCTCATTTTACTTTGCGAAAATGAAGAGTTGGAGATATAAGCGAGTGTTATCAGCTAGGGTTTTTCAGATTCGATCAAGTGGAAGATTTGTGTGATTAAAAACATGAAGAGCCAGTTTGAGATTGCGAACCAGAAGGAAGGAATTACATGGGCGTGGAAAGAAGTAAAAAGACGCTGTCTTGTGAAGAATTTATCAAAGTTAGGGTTCAACAAACTAGGGCACGGGTTTAGAAGAATTGTATCGTGGATCTAAGATCAAAGGTTGGGAGAAGGAAAGTAGAGTAACAAGGAGAGGATTGGAGTGATAAAATTACCTTGACCATGACACCCAAGAAAGGAAAGGGCAAAGCTAAGGCTAAACAACCGAAACCTGAGGTAGATACAAATGAAGAATGGTATGCAGAGATGTAGTACCTAGATGGAGTGATGATGGGGAAGGAATGGGAATCCCATTTGAGAAGCATACCAGTTCATTGACTATAATCATCACACCAACACTATAGAGAAAGAAATGGCATTAGAATTGGTATGCCTAACCAACAAACGAACACCTGAAGGTTTTCCTATCTACAATGATGATGTAAAGGTCAAGTTGGTAAAGGTAGGGTTACTACAACTCTATGAGTTGCCTTATTTTGGGAAGTCGGATCACTTATACCAGTGGTTGATGTCTCGGTGCATGAGGACTACTTCCACTTTACTGGTGCAAGATGCGTGTGACTCCCTAGTTGATTTCACAGTTTACATGCCTCATATGCGAGGGAGATAGCCTGGAAGATGACCTTGGTGACAAGGAGGCTATTCAAGAGACCGTCACAAAGTATGCCTGCAAGAAAGGGTCACGGTACTATGACATCTCAGACATCAAGGACCCCATTATGAAGATGGCCGCGCACCTGGTAACGAAGCTTGAATGGCCAAGAAAGATGGATGCAAGTTAACAAGCCATGGCTACATGTCTGCAGGAAGATTGTAGAGGGGACTATATATAACTTATTTGCATACATTGCCGAGGAAATTGTAAAGTGCACGAAGGAAGGGGACAGGATCCTCTTTGGCAATGTCTTGCTCACCATAGTGTTTGTAGAAATTGGAGTGTCGGATGCATCAGACAAGTTTGTGTGGGAGTACCCAGCCGAAGACCCTTTGCCCGCGAAGAGGTTTGAAAAATATGCATGTGATACAATGACGGCTCCCCACAAAGCATGGCTTGAAAAATGGTATACACACTTGAGAAATGCATTCGGGCGGAGTGGAGGATCCTGAACAACTCCCAGCTAGCCACATAGGGAGAAGCTGAGTTTGCGGTGTACCAACACTACTGCTTGGGTAGGTTCAAACTTATTGACGAATCATGGAGCCCTTGGTGCAAATTGCCTTTCATGTTCACTGCCCAATACTTCCAAGTGGGAGTGAATAGATTTAAAGAATCAAAGAAGCTAAGGCTGGAGCTAGGAAAGTTGGACCAGGAGCATAGGGATATGAGGAAGAAACTAAACTACCCCAGGTAAGCGTGCATATGTGGAGAAGTACGTGTCGCATGAGATCCATATGACTAGGCCAATAACGCTTCCCATTCTTTGGAGGATCTGCGGCGCGTGTATACATGTGCACAAGGCTGAAATTCGAAAAGAGCTCATACTTGGTGGATGAGATCTCAATACCTGAGGACCCCTTGGGAAAGAAGAAGCCAACGTCTAAGAAGAGAGGCATAGGAGAGGAAGGAGCACTAAGTGTGCCGACTGCTCAGACAGTGAGCATGCCTTCTACAAGCACCAAGCCAAGCACCTATGTTTGGAGAAAGAAGTCTCCAGTAAAGGAGAAGATGCCAGAAGTAGAGGCGCCCGAACAACCCACCACCATGGAGGAGTCACAAGAGGAAGAAGAGAAGGCAAAATCTCCTGACTAGAGGACACCTCTCAGGAAGAAGCAGAGGGTGGATGAAGAAGTTGACTTGGAGGCAACCGATAACTTGGAGAGATATTTGGGAGAAGGAGAGGATGAGAGTGAAGGAGGTGGCGACGAGGAGGAAGAGCCAGAGAAAGACAAGGAACCTTTGGAACCTCATGTATTTAGTGTCTATGACTTAGAGGAAGAGAGTGGGGATGAAAAGCAAGAGTTCGTATTCGCGTGATGAAAAGGCACACAAGGTGATGAAGGCACTGAAGATACAAAGATAGATGAGAAGGATGCCATGGAGAAGCAGGGAGACATAATTTTTACCAAGGAGTAGATAACCAAAGTGGCAGAGCGAGAAGTGAAGAAGATGCTCGAGGCCCTTGTAGACCAGGAGTTAGAGCATAGCGCAGACATAGTGCTAAAGGAAAGGAAGGAGGAGAGCGTTGAAAAGGGACATGACAGCCTAGGAGGCCCCACTCTGACAGTTAGCTTCCCCAAAGGCGCATGCTTAGGTAGAAGAACTCTGGATGTAGAATAGAGGTAGATAATGGGCTATGTGGATGATTTAAGGAAGGTGCTATGCGTAAGGTTCCAAAGCATGATACCCACTGAGAGACTTATAGCCATGGGATCGTTCGAGAAGGAGGGCGCGTACCCCAGGACCAAGAAGATGCTTTCTTGGGCATTTGAGTCCCACATTGTGAGCTAGACTTTGAGGTCTACCAAAAGGCGCTTATCACATTGCCAGAGTCTAAGGAGACAACCCCTTAGTAAATGCTCAGGAGCTCTCAGATGAGCAAGTATGCAATGCTCTAAACAAGGTCGCGTTGAAACAGAGGTGAGGCTATTCACATGGAATGACAACATAAGGGCCCTAGAGGGAAAGTTGGCCAAGAAGGAAGAAGAGTTGGCTAAGGTGGCCAGAAACTTAAAACAAGAGGAATTAATTAGTGCGCGCAGCTGAAGCGCGAGCTCAAGGAGGAAAAGGCAAAGGTGTATGAGGTCTACAAGAAAGTAGAATCGATAAAAAGTGCCATCATATTAAAGCACCCAGATCTAATGCCAATCCCCCAGAGGTGCATCGATCTTTGGAATGCCTAGAAGACTTAACGTGCATCCTCACCATGGAGAGACACCCTCGCATTGGAATTTGTGGAGGAAGTGGTCATGCACTCTAAGGAGGAGGATCGATTAAAGGTGTTAACACTTGTTGCTTGAGTATAGCCAAGTACTTGCGGAATTAAGGTCGCCGCCCAAGATGCGAAGCCACATATGACACATGCACGGATCGAGATAAGGTGGCAAGCTCCTTAGTTGCCACACTTGAAGCAGAGCTGAAGGAGTTCCAGGAAAGAACAAGGGGAATAGGGTAGAGAGGGACAAGGTTTTGGCCGAGGTAGAAAAGAAATCAGAGGTGATTGAGGCTTTAAGAAGCTCAATTAAGGCCCGATTGAAGGAACTATACCCCTAGATCACTAGAAGAATGGACAAGCTCGCATATTTGGGTAAGGAAATGGAACAGATTGTGGACACTTTGGGTGCCCAGGGAGCTGGCCTAAGCTTTGATGAAGTGAGCACCCTGGTGGGCGACCTATGCCAGAAGGCGAAGGGTGAGGTCAAAGTGTGGAACAAGCTGGAGGCAGATCTATGACGGGACTTCCCCGCCTTTTGAATTAATGTTCCCCCCCATTCTTCATTATTTCCCCTATTCTTTCATTCCTTATTCATTTTGTAAAATATATGTCTACATCTTGGTTCCATCGAACCAACTTGCACCTTGGTCAAGTAGAATGTTTTCGAGGACGGAGAACAGGCATAGTGTGGGGTGATGTTGGGCCCCTAGAATATTGGCTAAGTATGAAGGCGCGTGGGACGCATGGGATCCCAGTTATAAAAGGGCGCACAAGGTAAAAGCGCGCAGGAGGAAGAGTTAAGAAGGCACATGGTTTGCGCGGTGCATGAAAGGAGGTTCGGGACTTAGCCGATTTAAGCGTCAAAGGTAGAACACGTGAAAAGTGTGATCGGTTGCACATGGATAAGATGCCAGCCTGGTAATAGGTGGCCTAGGAAAGAGCATGCCAGTGATGGAATCTTCTAGAAGATCATCATGAGATGGAGTGGAGAGCTCAGGCTTGAAGGAACATGCTCACTTGGAGGACCACATTCGACACTTGGCGACGGATCGAGGGCGCGACAAGGCAAGTTGCGGCAGAAGATGATAAATACAAGTGCTCAGTGGAATAGAAAGAAGAGGGAGGACCACGAGACACATACAGATGGAGATAGAGAGATAGGAGATAGAAGAAGAGGGATATACACATAGAGAGATAACATGGGTGAAGCTTTATAGGATTGTTGCGAGTGGAACTTTGATTCAGATATGAATGTACTAGGCTCAATATTGTAATTTCTTTTTCTTTTGGCATAGTTATACAAGCCTAGTGATGTGCATGACTGCATGCGCCATCTATGGCTCTTTGTAATGAAACAATGAATACAATGAGGTTACCTGTTGCAGCAAATAGACATGGATATCGGTGGCTTTAATGTATATTTCGTTCATAGGAGTTCTCTTTCCTTTTATGCTATGAATGAATGGTTGTATCTTTCTTTCTGTTATAATATATGTTATGGAGTCTGTTAAAATATCTGGTCTGAAGAAACTACAAGGATCTGGAGGCCGTTATGAGCCCTATGATTCTTGTATGTCTCAACTTATTTCCTGAATACTCTTATACTAATCATAGATAAATGCTTCCCACTAAAACTCACATAAAAGAGAGACTCGGCACCCGAGAGTGCCTCGGGTGAGCGTTCAACTTCTCTCTGGGTGATAGGTCAAGCTCATGGGATTCCTTCCTTTTATAGTGGGAGTAAAATTGACTACGGTGTGACAATCTATGTACTATGACATTGATTAAATCTTGGTATATAATGAGCCATAATTACAATCTACTTCTTGAGTTTCTTATAGATCTCACAAACACACCATGTTACCCATTTAAGTGGTGTTATCCTATCTACACATCTATTGGTTCTTTAGAGAATTTAGACATATTAAATGTTACTTGGATTCCTTGGATTCATGAGCTTCGTTCTATCACTTCTAATGTGCATAACTATGTAAAATATCTATATTTTTTTTTCAATATTTAGGGCACCCCTATGAGTCTCCTTTTCAATTTCAACTTAATTTTCATGATTATAGTCATTGTGCATAAATGGTTAAACAACCTATGCCCACCCAATTAATCCAACTAATTTCTAATCAAGTGGCAATCTTGCTTATACTATCATCTATTCAACATAAGCCTTGATAGATATCATGAAAATCTAAGTTAATGAATTATCATCAAGCATTGGAATAAAATCACCATGTTTTACAATCTCATATTAAAACAACACAATCTCCCATCTCAAATAGTACTCCATCAATTCATACACCTCATTTAGTGGTCCATCATACATTTCCTCCCATATCATTCAAGCACAGTTGGTTGGCACCCAAATTTGTTCACTTCAAATTTGGGTGCCTTATATTTAAAATTTCAAAGTTTAAGGATATTTATGGTGATTCACAAGAATTTTTGGTACCCTTATAATTCAGAACTCATTAATAACACTCGCTTCCTCTTGATATGCTTGTGTACATACCAAATCATAAGGACTTAGTTAATTTGGGAGGTTTTGGATTCAAAATGTTCAATTGATAATTAAAGTCATGACTATGTATTGACTTCAAACCGTCAACTTTACCCTTAGTGGATAAACTCTATGGTAGGTATGAGATTACATTCACTTTGGCCAAGTATATTTAGAGACAAGTGTTTGCTATGGGTTTACAAAAAGGTTTGAGGCAAGCCCAAAATTCTTAATTCATGCAAAAAGTGGTAATTCCAATGGGAGACAAGTGTCACCGATTGGAATGAGATACATGAGCCAAGTGAGGAGAAGGAACCATTAGGGATAAGTGCCAATGATTGGTATGATAAGGAGACACATAAACAAAGGTTATAAGGGCTCATGAGTGAGTGGTGACACCAATGTGTGTCATGTGGATAATATCAATGAAGGCGAATATATTATCTAAGGCTTCAAATGGTTTTAGGAAATTGTGACACCGATAGCATCCATGTGTTAACTATCTACGGCCCAAGTTTATACCCAAGCCGCCAAGTCTTGTAGTAAAAAATATGCCAATTGAGGCCACGTGTCTCAAATCAACTAAGGCTCAAGTTCAAGACATAAATGAAGTAGGTTATGTAGTGCTAAGTGGTTGGTGGTAGAGATTGTCACAAACTTAAACTTAATAGTCTAAGCTAGTGCATTTTCAAACTCAAGAATGTCATAACATTGTCTAATGGTGGCAAAATAGAGAGTGAACCATTGTATTTACTAAAAATGTAGAGGGAATGAAAAACTTACAATTATAGTACTTGATTTTACTATGTATTCCAATATAAATCACTATGGGGGTATGAGGCATCATTCCCTTTTGACTTTGCGGGGTCTTCACATTTGGTACAAAGTTATATCCGTCTGTGTGATGGTATGGTCTTGTGAGTACAATAATTTGGGTGACTAGAAATCCATTTGGAAACCTAGCTCTCACTTTATTTTTGAAGAATTTTGGGGTGAGTAGAAATCCCTATAACATCACTCTTTAGTGTTAGGACACATAATTCCCTCATAACACTAAATAAAATATTTCACAAACTAGGGACTGATCACCCCGAATTCTACATAAACATAGTTTCAATCTTCATATCTTTAAGAACATTTCGATGCCTATGGAACTTTCAACACCTATGTCATGTTATCCCTATCTCGAGCATGAGTCAATCAATGGCTCAAGTTATTCAACAAATTTTTGTTACTCCTTCGATGCAGCTAATGGTTTTCCTACTTTAGTGCTATAAGGAATGCTCTCTTCTCTCCTTAAAACTAGAAAATTTTAATCATTAGATTAAACGGGGGAATGTAGACACCTAAATTTGGCACAAAGTATTATTGCAGAACACTTTTAGCAAATTATAAATATATGATTCATGAGGAATGAAACAAGAGTTTAGTTATGTAAGTTCTTTCTTGATCCTTAGTCATTTTGGATTGCCTAACTATTTTTGTTATCTTAATGCGGTCTTGCACAATTTATTATGTTATGTCACAAAGATCTATGGCTCTTTCCTTTTACTATTTGACTATTTCAGTCTTGAGTACGGAAATGTTAGTTTTGGATGAAATTGTCAAGTGATTTTGTTTGTTATTAATGATTTTTCCTGTTTTGGTTTTGGGTCCTTTTTGACCTTTGATATTCAGATTTTGTTAATTTTCTTTCTTCTTATTATGTTTTGTGTTAACATTGTGTGCTAGTAGATTTGAATTTCAAATTGAAAAGCTCTTATATATTTAATTTTGTTAATAGAGTTTATTATCTAGCTACTACCTTTGCAATATCTAATAATGGTCAAGAACTATCATAACACATCTCATGAGCACATCACAAGGGGGTAATTACTGATTTTCAAGTGTTCTAAATCTATATATAAGGGTTTTACCTAGAAATAGTTATTGCATTATCGATGTTGAGGCATAAAGGAAAAATTAGGGAAAGGGAACTAGTTTGAATACAACATGAATTTCACACTAGGATAACTATATGGAGTTTAAAATCTAGTGTAGTGCTTGGTTGGATTCAACTAGGTTTGACCATTGAGGTCAATCCAACTCAAGCACCTAACCTTGTTTTTTCCTATCTAATGTTTTCTTAAGTGAGTGTCATAAGTAAGCTAGGTTTTTATATAATACAGCATAAATGTAAGGGTTACAATAAAAATAAATATACTAGGAGGAATATCGGGTGAAGATGAATCAACCAAAAATGACTAGAATCAAACTAGTTATCAATATAAAAATGTATGTTTTCATATGGAACCATTAGGTGGTTCAAACTAAGTTAGAAGGTTCAGGTTTTGAAGCATAAAGGGGCTATAATGATACCTTTAGCACCTTCCCGAGTTTTTACACTACCCATATCCACTCACGACACATCTAGAACATCTTCTAACTAGATAAGTTATCTCTCCAACCCTAGTTATGTGACTTGTTTATCAAATAATTGTGCTCTTAAAACCTTAGTTTCTAATCATGTAAATTGAATGTATATGATCTAAATGTTTATTTATTTACTTGTAATAACACAATATCTTAGATTAATACATATTGGCATGTTTATTCATTTCAAGGTGTAATAATGATACCTTTAGCACCTTCTCGAGTTTTTACACTACCCATATCCACTCAAGAAACATCTAGAACATCTTCCAACTAGATAAGTTATCTCTCCAACCCTAGTTATGTGACTTGTTTATCAAATAATTGTTCTCTTAAAACCTTAGTTTCTAATCATGTAAATTGAATGTATATGATCTAAAAGTTTATTTATTTACTTGTAATAACACAATATCTTAGATTAATACATATTTGCATGTTTATTCATTTTAGGGTGTAATCACCTAAGAAGGTAAAATTTCATATCAAATGGAGCACTTTTTTGAACAAATTCCAAGGAAGCCCAAAAGTATTGTATCACGGTTGAATCAATACCAATACTAGAAAGAAATATTATTATGCTTTGTCAAAAACTATATTTATATTAAATTTAAGGTTGATCTAGGCACATTTATTTTTGCATGATTTCCAAAGCATACCAAAAGTAATAGGTTGAAAGGCATTAATTGATTAATAGAAAATTGGTTGAAGAATATAGTAATAGGTTGAAAGGCCAATTTACTATAAATAGTAAAGCTAAAAATTCAAAAGTAATTTATTTTCATTATGATTGATAGAAACTTGATCTCTAAATGAGACATCATCTAACATGTTAGAGGATCCTTAAGATTACATTTGAATAGGGTGTCATAGGCCATTCATACCCAATCATATGGGGAACTAGTGAGTGACTCAAAATCGTAATTTTAGTTTAAAATAGATGTAGAACGCCTTTGGGAAAATTTGTAAATTGGAGCCTTTTTAGTAGGATAGAGCCAAAAATCAAAATTTATTGTTTTTCCTACATTATGGAACTATCATATTCTTGACAGCTTTGTCCCCTTTCTAACATTTTTGTCCATGTTCGAAAATTTCATCCAATGTTTTTGTCTATAATGGATAATTTGGGTTGGAATGTGGAAAATTGAATATTTACTATTTAGATAATTGACAATAGTGATTTTTGTAAAAATTTAATACAATATTGATATTTTCATTTTTTCTTATTTTGTGATTACAGAGAGATATCTCATGGGGTGGGAGTTCCATGGTGACAACACATGGAGCCATCACTTAGTCGGTTATGAATGATACATTTTGGAACCTATTAGGTTGGGATTCATCATGTGTCCAAATTAGGGAATGTATCACATAACATGCACCTTATCACTACACTCTATGAGCGGTTGAATGCAAATATTTTTACCTTTTGGATCTCGAAAGGGTAGATGACAGAGTGACATTAGAGTATGCATACAAGATACTAATGTTTCCCATAGTGGGTGAAAGATTAAATATTCTTTGATAAAATGTGTCATATCATATAAAGACCATCCTTACATTTTGCCTAGATTAAGGTGGTTAGAGAGCAACAAGATACACACAGTATCTTAGTGACATTATTACTATAGATATTCCACGTTTGCAGAGATTCTTGGTGTATTACTTGCACCATTTTTGGTAGTATATGGTGGGGGTGTATCTCTTTATCATATTTTGTGTCAAGTATCCTAATCTATAAATAAGTGAGAGTGAGGTATTTTTGGGGTCATTATATGTTAGTCCATGTGTATAGAGAATAGTATAGGTTCATCTTAGAGATCCATGGTGGAAAGGTAGCAATAATAACCCTATTACATGCATGGGTGTATGATCACATTGCATTTGTGTGGACCATAAGAGTACCATGGGACCAATTGAGCCCATATGGGGATACACACAACTAGGTGGGTGATTCCAAATAAACGAGGGCTCAAGACTATGGATTATCGTGGATCTATTGGATAGATTGGCTATGGAATGATTTATTTAGAGAGCTTATATAAAATATATAGGGTAGGCCAAGGATGTATCTACAAAGGTGGATGAGGAGGAGCATGTGGTTATAATATTATCTCCTATGTAGAGGGAATGCTTCGAATATGAGTGTGTGACTTGAAAGTTTGAGGTTGTTGAAGATGTGCCCCCAGTTCCATACCTATGAAGGATATCCCTCAATGTGCTGATGAGAAAGGGGGAAACCTAGGTCTGATAATAATCAAGCTCCTACCACCACTGCAGACGATTGAATCGCTGGCGACAAAGTGGTGAGGTAAGAGGATAATTTTAGGTGCATGGTAGGATACACATAGTGGTAGATAGAGACCCAATGGGTGTTATTATTTCTAGTTGTGGCGGGGGGACCAACATAGGGTACAAGTGATTTTAGAAGAGGAGAACTAGGAGGTGGTGGAGGTGGAGGTGTAGCTCCTCCACCTACTAGAGGATATGGGACTCTAGTAGTAGGTGCGCCCATAGATGATGTTATAATAACCGCAATAGCTCAAAATAAGTATAGTGTGATTTAACATTATTGATTTAGTAATTGATAATTTTGCCTATCATTTTTTATGGTTGTTAGCTAATGTGTGAATTTGGTCTTGTGATTGCGGGTGAAATATTTTGGATGAATATCCTGGATGCTTCATTTTCACATTGATGTGGAATATCCTAGAAGACATGGTGACAGGAAGGATACATGAGCACATAGATGATATCATATACAAATATGCCTATATGTTTCACCCTTTTGTTATATCATTGATGGCTTGTAAAGTTTTGGAGAGCGAGTAGGATAATATTTATATTGAACTAGTTAAGATACAAACGCACCACCTAGGACAAATTTGGCACATGAGCTATTAGGTAGATTGATGATTGTGCATGCGGAGCACATGGTTTTAGTAGATTTAGGATTTTTGCAAGAGCGAGATGTGACACTACGGGTAATGAACATGCTCCTAAGGTTGAAGAAAAATAGAAGAAGCTTTAATATCTTAAGGACCTATAGATATATCTATTACTAATCATTACGAGCATGAAGAGTGTTGCATATATGATTGTAAAGGGCATGAACCTTATTATACTCGAGTTTTGATTTAGAATTATATATATATATATATATATATATATATATATATATATATATATATGTTTTTTTGGCTATCACATTGTATTGTATACACGATTTCTTTTAATAATATGTATGATGAGTAGTAGAGTAAAGCATGATTGAGCTAGTGATTAACTAAAATTTGGAAATATGGGTGGTAGTTAATATAATAGAGAACATAAAAGTAATAAATAACTATGATAACATAATGTGTAGAGTAATTAAATAATCGAACTAATGTACTTGAAATCCCTAATATGCGAGAAGGAGGTAAGTAAAGAATTCAGTGATAATCTGGTGACTATCACAGAGGTGACTAGAGAAAATAGAAGTAGGAACGACTATGCAGAGGTCCCAAAAAGACTAGATCTGGAGGATCTGAGTGGACTGGGGTACCCATGGGCACTCGGTCTAAAATCTGGGCTCCTTGGTCTCGTGAAAAGCTCTAGAACCGGTTCTTACAGGATTGGAAGGTGGTATGAAACCCTCGTTGTGTGTTGCATCGTATTCACTGTCATGTTGTATGTCGCCAATAATTCAAGTTGATGTAAAGACCTGTAAAAGACCAAAAGGAAGTATCAAAACCCTAAAAATAAAGATGTAGAATGAATGGGTCGGATTGACCTCAGATACCACAACATTGGGCTTACTACTCTGAGCATTGCACTACATTTTGGACCCAAATGTAGTTCTAGTGAGTGTGTGCATGTTGTGCCTAGGTGCTCTTGTGTCAGTCACACTTTGTGAAATAACAAGAAATAGATAAATGCAATAGCATGTGTTCATGGAATATAATAGAATCCATCCCCCTGTGAAGTGTGATGTAGACTCCTAGCTTGTGCCTTAATGATGGAGCTATGTGGATGAAAATGCAATAGATGGATGCAACTCTAGATGAATGATAGTAGTAGATGATGTTAGGTCCCTTATTATGGTCTCATAACTTTATATTTATAGGGTTCTCTTGATTTGATTTCATAATTAACCCTGACATGGCCGAATAACAAAAAGATAAGGATGAAAATGGCTAAAAAGAGCCAAAAAGTGGTAGGAAAGTAGAAAAATGACCGGGGCACCCCTGGTGGGACCAAGGTGCCCACGGGCACCCCAGTACTACCTTGGGCACCCCAAACAAAGCTAAAATGATGAGAAAATGCTGAAATAGACTAGGCATGTGGATAAAAATGTGTGGAAATGACAAAATAAAAGTAAAATAAGATGGCCAAAAACGGGGTTTAATTAGTACTTTCTTCACTCAAGAACCTTCTAAATAGTAGTATGAGACTGAGATAAATAGTCTAAAGTGCATGATTTTGTGACTACATTTTTCCCCACTTTATGTTGGTGAGTTGAAAGCTCGGTAGCATAAAGTAATTAGAAATGCATACCCAATGTCCATAAAGAGTGTAGTGGAAACATGTCAAAGGACTAGACAAAGTGTGGAATGACAAAAAGATGGATGAGTGTGGAAACTAAAGATGAAAAATGTGTAAAGAAAAAGTGATGAGAGTGAACCTATGGCGAAATACATGTGTAGTTGCTGCGGTGTTTAGTGTACCTGCATGGTTAGTAAAGAATGTACTATTGCAGAGTGTTCTTATTGATGTTATTGTTGTTGCTTCCCCCCCAATTTGATGCTTGTTTCGCATACGATCGGACCTGCAATGAGAAAATGATCAAGTAGTCAAATATGTATGTATGTAAATGTAAAAATGCTATGTAAAATACACATGTATATGAAAGTGTGTAAAATACGTGAAATGAAAAGTGTAAATGGAACATGTGCACCTGATCCATGTTGAGAGGAAGAGTGTAGAAGGATATCTTGTACTATGAGTTTTTGGGTGATCTCACACCACCCTAGCTAAAGAAGTGTAGGGAGGAAATGCTCTATGTCCTCCAAGCTCTAACCGCTTTTGTTGAAATGTGTGTGAAGAGATATTTTTATTGTCCTAGTTTTTAGCCAATCTGACACCACCGGGATGAAGTAGTGTAGAGGCACACCCACTATAACCTCTAAGCCTCAGAATCGCTTCCCGAATGCTAAGGACATCGTGTCCTGTAAAAGCCATTGTGTATGGGTTCCGGAGACTGGTATGAACCCACTCACTTTGGAGAAAATTGAACATTTTCGGTGTAGAATCTCTGTGTTAGTAAATAAAAACCCCCAAATGATGCCCCCTCTTTGGGGGCACATGTGACGTCACTGATAGGAGGCATGTGGACCTAAAAGAGGACCAACGCATGCACGTTGTAACCTTGTAAAGTGCTTAGTAGAAACTAAGGCATGCATAAACAAGAAGGCTAGCCAAAGACAAGTGTAAACAAACAATGCATGCATATAGAAAACATGTGTAAGCTACACAGACAATGTAGTAAATGTAAACACACAAGAAAGCAAGTAAGTCACACAAAGCAAGCTACAAACATGGGACATCACTCATGATTTTGTAAGACACGCAAGGCCATCATGGATACAAACAAAAGCAAGTGTGCACACAAACATAGGGCAAAGCCCACATATAATAACAAATAATGACAGATAAGTACAAACAAATAAACAAGTAGTCATGGAAACATATAATCCTACAAAACAAGTGCTACACATGGAACACCCGTTAGCATGTTAGAGAAATAACCAATATGTCAAAGTGTGAATAACCAAGTAATGTAAAGTGCTTTGAGTACAAAATGAAACAATAACACCTGAAAGAGACGAATGTGGATGCCCTCAACAACCAATGTATAGGAAGGGTAGAAGGTGAGAATCCATGCCACATGTAGGAGTCTTGTATCTATGATCACACTAAGAAAAGGCATGAACATGCATGTGTGTATGATATAGATAATGACATATAAGAAATCAATCTAACATGTGTAGTAAAATGATCATGTAAAACACTAGTAAACAAGAGTAAATGCCCTAAAGACCATGCAATATATTGTGTATGGATGGAATGGAATGCAAGATGGAATGATAGGAGCCGTGTGTCACCCGAGTGAATAAATGTGTATGCAATGAGGTTCATTTTTTCCCCTTAATAGTCAAGAATGAACCATAAACAAGAGTGCGTCATCGGAAATGGTCGAGTAGTGTTTGTTGTGTCTAGCACGTTGTGGTGAATGTGTATGTGTAGTAATGAAGTGTGACATATAGAAAGGATATGCATGAACCCTATAGCCAAAGTGTATATCATGACTTAATGAATGGATGAGTGATGATTTATCCTAAGTGTATATCACTATATAAGGAATGCAAAAATGATGATTTATCCCTAAACATATATCACTATAAGATGAAAGGAATAAGTGATGATTTATCCCTAAGCGTATATCACTATATAATGACTGGTAAGGAGTGGTGATGTAACCTAAGTGTAGACACAAAAATTGGGTCTCACTCCTCTTGGTCCCCTTTCGAATAACTAACTTAAACACATTCACCTAACCATGACCCTTATACCCCACATTAATATTAATTTAATTATTTACAATTAAATTAATACTCATCCTCACTTCATTCATTATTTAATTACCTCAATTAAAACCAATTTCCACCTCACCCCACCACCTCACCTAGACACCTCACCATATACCTATTCATAACATGCTTCCATAACTAACTAAGACTTAGCCCTACTTACCTTAATGAACTAAGACTTAGTACAACCCTAAAAGCACATGCCTATTCTCCCTCTAACCACTTTCCCACGTATCTAAGCACAACGTTCCATTTAGACTCGACACAAACGAGAAAAAGCTAGAAGAGGATAGCCAAGATCTACTATTTTAGGCAACCTAGGATATCTCACCTTAACCAACACTCGGTCAACTTGAAACCGACGCCGGTAACCCTAAACCATTTGTTGTCGGTTACCATATAACCATTTTGGTAACCTTGTTTGGGAGGTTAGACACATTCTCAAGTTTTAGAGAAAAGGAGATTTGCATGCAAGCAAGAACCAGAGCTCTTTCACACATCCAGGCAGCCATAACTAACACAACCATTGATCAAAAGGTTTTTGCATTCACAGAGCACTTCGGGAAGCACTGCCACGACACTGATCACCATTTCTTGATCAACCATCACCACCACCTAGCCATTCAACATACACAGTAGTAAGTGTGTCTCTAACCTACACCACTTCATTTCTAGTCCATTTATAAGAGTTCTTCACCTTTGTTTATCAACCATTAGTTATATTTTCACCCCACCACTATTGCCTTCCTGTGAACCCAACCATTCCCATCACTCATAACCCTTATAATCACCTCGGTCTACTCCTAAGTACCTTTGAATATTCACAACATCTCTCCAGACCTAAACCGACTCCTCACCATCATTGATCCAGTCTCAGAAAAATCCCCAAAGCCATGAACTATTGATTTATTACCAGCTCTCAATAACTGTCATCGGTTCTTACTAAACCGTCTTCGGTCATAATAGACCAACGTCGGTCTCTGTATTTGGTAGTCCTGCTAATACCAGATCCCAATAACCCTTTTTAAGTGATTCAAGTGACCCAAAATATGACCCTGACCTATTCTAGCACCTTAGTTATTTACCTTATTTCCAGATCTGATCATAGCCTAGCTTGTTATGTTAGATTTGCTTATTGTATTTGGATGAGATACCTAAATCATATCAACTACAATAGGATTCTATTTACTTATGTTATTTCTTACATTAAATTGTATTAAATAGTGGGTTGACTGCCATCGAGAAAGTATCACACTTCTTAGATCTAGCATACGCTAGGCAGCCCACTGACATATATTATTTAATCCTCTTTTTGTGGTCTTGTTGTGTATTTCGGTAGTTCCTCCTAGCCAAAAGGAAGCTCTCACCGTCAGCATTGGATCAAGAAGTTAGAACGTTCACAACAACCTTCAAACCGACCATCATAACAGGTATTCGTCCTTGCCCGCACTTTATCTTTCATCTAAAAAAACTTAAAGAAAATGGTGAAACATTTTGGCACGCCTGGTGGGACCCATCTGGGTTCCTTACATTTTATTCATTCCTAGGTAAAAGTTGTGTGTTTGTTTCCCTTCTGAAAAGCTTACACATTAATTTTCCTCTCTGTAATCTTCCTCTCTTTCTATTGTCTAAAAGCAATCATGTTTTGGGTGATATAAAAAGAATACTTCTTTTCTTTCATTCGTATTGCATTAGTTAAATATCATCCCTCTTCCTGTTCATTACTTGCTACATCAAATATCACACTTTGATTTGGGCTTAAAACACTTGCGTAACATTCTGATTTGTTGCATTTTAGCTCACATTAAAAATGAGGGCTACCTATATCTTTGGAGGTTAGATGGCCTCATTTTCTGAAACTGTCATTTCCTCACAATAATCGGTATCGGTTCTCGTGAATCGACATCAGTCCACCCTTAACCATCAGCGGTCAGCTAGACCGGCGTCGGTCACTCTATTTTTGATTTTAATCAAAACATTTACCAACTTTTCCCCCAAAATTTGTTTTGTCCCATCTCTGTTGTTCCCTGTGTCATTTATAAAGTACAATTCACCTGATATATGCTAATTCACATGGTGTTGACTCACAGCCAAACTAATGCCCTCGTGTTTCACGCTAGCCGTCATCCACTCCCACCTAGTCCATCACTTTTGTCCATTCTGTCACATATGGATTTGACTCAACTTATTCCCATCACCACCGACGATGAGGAGTTTACAAGACTCCTCGACCAGAATCACACTACCCTCCAGTACTACCTTGCTCATTCTTACACTCGAGATTCCTTAGGACAGTTAATATATGACATGACCATATCTATCCCCCTGCTCTAGCCCCCACTTCTGCATCAGCTAGCACTAATTTGGCACTACCGTCATCCACTTTATCACACGTGGTGTCTCAGCTAAATCCCACAACTATTATAACTACAACATCTACGTCATCGATCACACCCACGACATTGATTGTCCCTTCGACAATCGCTATGAGTATAGCTTCATCTGCACCCATCGCATCATAACCACGCCAAGAAATCAAAATTTTCAGATCTTCAAAAGTCGTTCCTAATCATAAACCATCATCTAATAAAAATAGAAAACCTTCATCTAGTAACAACAATGTCTGTGAAGTTCACACAGTTTTTGATATCGTGTCAACTGTTCCACAAAACCTACCTACTTCATCTATTGAGGAAATCTTGGCACAAGCTCCTCCACCCACAGAGGAGTCCCCCTCATCTCCCTCTCGCTGCTCTCTCACGGAAGAACCCACGTCTTTTTTTGATGCCATTTCATAGTCTACCTCACACCCTACCAAACAATCAACACTTTTTATTCTCCCGTCCACAGAAGAATCATCATTGCCTTCTCCTCCACCAAGGACGAAGTCTACATCACCCCACCTATTATCTCTCCTACCCATGAGAGATTCTTTAGACATGTCACTACATGTCGGGACAATTTTCCCCTAGCATCCCAGGACCCTATTGACATGATCTTGGCTCTTTTACCTACATAATCCAAGGCTAGCCAATTCCTGTCTCACAGACATATTTTATAGGGATTGCCACCCAACCCATTCCATCCTCTTCTTCAGTAGTCCCATTTTCACAGGTTGGTCGATCGTTTGGATTATGTTGATCATTCCATACTCTGGGGACATCTTCGGCTCCCGTTTCGACCCAAATGCAAATGTTGCCTGAAGATAATTCCATGATCTACCCAAAGGTATTTTCGAACCAAAAATACACTAACCATGCCAATTGAAATGACTTCCTCTTCATCATTCCTACCTCCATCCAAAATCCTACCCATTACTACAACCTGTTCCCAAACCTAAAAACTACCACACTTATCCCCCACCCATATCTAGACCCATCACTACTTTGGGTGTTATGCCAACATCAAGCCTTACTCACCCACCTGTCAGATTGGACTTAGCCGCATCTTCCAAAGTCCACATCGCATTATCCTCCCACCTAAAAAGAAAACCCAACCCTCTAGGCCACGTACACCGGTCTTGCCTACCACACCTTTGTCACCTTCCCCCCTTCCGTCCATCCTAGGGCCTCATCCATCAACCTTGACCAAACAATCTCATACCCAAGGCCAGTCAAAAGCTAAACAACCTATTATTACATCACAAGCCTTTGTTACACCTCATTCACCCAAAAACCAAACTCCCTCACCCTCACTCGTGCACTTCTTACCACCTATACTTCCACCAGTTACTATAACCCCAACCTTGCCTATACAACTTCAACCAATGCCGCCTACCCAACCTCTACCAACCACCTCCACCACAACTTGGTTGCCCCCGTGGGTAACCCGTCCTCTTCCACCATCTGCTTTTCCTTCTACATCTCGTACTCCCATGTCACCTTTACCCAAGGATGTGCAACCCAAAGCTAAGAATCTGCTACCCTCCAATAAGGTAGTCAAACCAACCAAACCTTCCATTGCCAACTCTTCTACCCCACCTTTACCCAAACAGATGCCAACAAGACCTAAGACCACTCCACATACCAAACTAGTAGACCAACCCATTCCTCCTATAAAACATCTTCCCTCATAATCAACAACACTTGTACCCAAACCCACACTCACTTCCCATTGTGATTTGTTAGCGGGGTCCTACGCCAACATTTTAACTAATATTTTAGAAACCTCCATCATCACATTACCACCGCTTCGACCTTATGATCCTCTCAAACCCAAACCAAATGGGTTTGATGAAACCAAGATTTGTGCTTATCATCGTGTGCCAGAACATGATGTTGAAAATTATAAGGCTTTGAGACCGTTCTTCTCCAAATTTATCCTCCGAAAATTTTTTGATTTGACAACCTTCTTGATGAGGATCATGGCCCACCTTCATCTGTCACCACACATCATAATTTATGAATAGTTTAATATTGTGAACATTATTATTGTGCAAATAATGAGTTGGTGACAACTCGTAGAGATCTCTTAGAGAGATTCTAGGTTTGTTGAGTGAGAATAGGGATTGGGAGAGATAAGTGAGAGTTTGTTGAAGATTAGAGTTGACTCCTCTTTCATAGGAGAACTCCACTCTATATATGTAACCTTGTCTTATTGAATAACATCCCGAATGAATTGAATTTTCTATATTTTATTATTCGGTGTTTTTATATTATATTAGATTTCTTATCAGTGGTATCAGAGTAGGTTAGAATAATGGAGGCTTGATTTTTTATGGGAAAGTATCTTGTGATTTTCCTAAAACATGAGAAAATAAAGCTTGTTCTCTGTTGTGAATTTCTACGCATTGATCTACAGTAATAAAGCTTTCTATGTTCATGCTCCACTAAGTGAAGACTCACATCCATACTTCTATCTCTGCGTTGGAGTATGAAATTGGTATTTGCTTTGGTGAAGTGATACGGCCTGCACATTCTTCTTTCTCTCACCTACGTGGAGAGGCAGAAAATCCTACGTATTGGAGCATTCTACCCGTGAATTGAATCGTTCTGCCTATGCATTGCATAGTTGTTCATACGTATTGCATCGTCCCTCTGCCTGCGCATTCTATCGATCGTCCTATGTATTGCATCGCCATTCTGGTAACTTTGATCAGCTGTGTATTGTATCGCCATTTTGGTAACTCTGCATTTTTATTTTATTTTTTGCCATTTTTGGACATACTTGAAAAAAAACGCAAGAATAAAAAATAAATTTGCCATTTTTGGAAAGGGTCCGGAAAGAAGTTGAATTTAGAACTTGTAAGCATGATAAATTTCAGTTGATAACTCGGATTGAGGTATCGTTTTTTTTTTAAATGTGTATTTTTTCAAGTTCTACGCATTGATCCTATTCTTTTTCTGCTAGATAAAAAAATTATTTTTCCATTTTTGGATTTTTTTTTAAATTATAAAAAAATTTGTCTCACTTTTGTTTGGACGCACTTTCACTTGTACGTGACATCCATAGTGAGGGGGTGCATTATCAGTTGAAACCGACACCCGAGAGAATTATAATATGAGCCTAAAAGATATATTTGCTAACTAAGTAACAAACTGATGGAGGTTGGAGGCAACGAGCGGGAGGGTAATCGGCGACCTCTTGTCAGGCACCATCGACGAGGCCACAAAACTAAACTGGTGGCCAAGTTTTTAAGTTGTGTGTTTGCTTTCAGCGATACATTTGTGAGAATAAGAACAAATGATTGTTCAAAAGTAATGTATAAACATTCCTGAATGTAACTCCCAATGTAATGAAATAGGTGAGCAAAAGCACCAGTGTAAGATAGTTCATGGATCTTGAAAAGGTTTGTGGAAGATCCAGAAAACCACACGAGGTGGACAGGCTGATGGATCTATTACACATCAAGGTTTGTGGTAAACTTGTAAAACCATAGAAGGTTGAGCATTGCTCCCTTCATTAGTATCAAGGTCATGAGTCACATAGTTTGACATGCTCCATAGAGGTGAGCATACTGCAGATGAGAGTGTGTATGTTTTTCCCATGTTCACACTAAGGGGTTGAATGTTAGGAATAGTTTAATATTGTGAACATTATTATTGTGTAAATAATGAGTTGGTGACAACTCGTAGAGATCTCTTAGAGAGATTCTAGGTTTGTTGAGTGAGAATAGGGATTGGGAGAGATAAGTGAGAGTTTGTTGAAGATTAGAGTTGACTCCTCTTTCATAGGAGAACTCCACTCTATATATGTAACCTTGTCTTATTGAATAACATCCCGAATGAATTGAATTTTCTATATTTTATTATTCGGTGTTTTTATATTATATTATATTTCTTATCATCATCATCCTTTAATGATTCAATGACTAGTATCTCCACCCCCACAACCATTTTACCCACCTCCAAAATTTGAGATCAACATGGTCCATATTAGAGAATTAGCCAAATCACCACCCAAATGCCGTTGCACCCAACTCACTTCACAAGGCTTTTCTCCCCCGTAGGTTTCTTCCCATCATACCGTTACACCACTCATCCTACACCTTCTCCATTTCCCCCTCCCCTCAGATTAACATGGTTCACGTCACTACACGTGCTCAGAAAGATAAGGGAAAAGAGAAAGCAACTAGCCCATCAACCAACCCTGTACCCAATATACCATCAGCACCCGCTCCTAAAATCACCATCCGCAGACCTACATACCCTATCTCTGACGGGGTCACCCATTGCGTGATGATAAAATAAATACATAAGTCTCCTCTAAAAATGTCTTTATATGACCTCATCTAGACTTCGAATCCCACATACAAGCCCTTATCGAGGTTTTAAAATCCATTGAAGTTTTTCCCAATGACCCCGCACTTTTGATGGCCTTAATTATCACCACTCATCACATGGCTATGCTAACCAAATCAGCTCCTCCTTCTACCCCCATGACCACTCCTCAAGTCGCCACCCTCGGCTTCTCTCGAAGAGGAGATTGTACTGTCCCGTCAGATGACCCTGATCTTGCCCTATTCATTTTTTTCTATATCGATAACATATGCGTATGACACATCATGATTGATGGTGGTGCTAGCATTAACATCATCTCCTTGCATGCATACAATCAAATGCGTATTCCTTCTAATTGTATGCATAATAACCCAATTATGTTGTGCTCCTTCAACAATGCCATCACCTCCACCCTTAGCACTATTATCCTTCATGTTCGCGTAGGCCCTCACATTGTCCTGGAACTATTCTATGTCTTAGAGGGGGAATTCTAGTATAACCTATTACTCGGTAGACCTTGGATTCGCATCATGGGTTGTGTCCCTTCAACTTTACACCGCTATGTAAAATTTGAGCATGAGGGACATAACTACACCATCCCCGCCGACCCATCGCCATTCAAGACCTGTAACATGTTATACTGGCCCAACGATGTGCTTGTACCAGTCAAGGCATTTTCCACTACCCCCACTTCACCTTCACCCACAAGCCCATCCACTAATGTTGTCACTGCTTCTCCCACATCGAACCCTACTATTCCTATTGCTACCGAACCTCTAAAGCTGACTCATATGATTCCTAATCATCTAGTGAGTCATCTATCCCCGCTACCCACATATCGACTATTGATCCCTTAGAAGGTGTTTTTCAACACCTCACTCTGGGGGAGTACCGCCTATAAAATATCGACACATTCCTCACTTCGCAAGAGTATGAGAACCTATGCCAACACCCTAGTTATGACTAACGCGTCGGCGGGGTTTTCCCTTATGGCCCTCCCCACCTTCGTACTAATCTAATGTATGGGGGACTTGATATTGCCACTTATTCACCCAAACATCCATCCCAAACACAACCATTTTCATTTGACCTACAATCCCTTACTAATCGCCACTTCATTATGGCCATCCACACCTTCGCACTAATCTAACGTATGAGGGACTTGATATTGCCACTTATTCACCTGAACCTCCATCCTAAACATGACCATTTTCATCTGACCTATAATCCATTACTAATCACCACTTCGCCCATACTTTCCTCCACTGTTGCGCATGGAAAGGTCTTGGCTTCGATTTTATGAACAAAGTTGTCATCTGTCATTTCCTGTACCACCCATAAACATAATGACCGTAGTGGCATTGGATTTTCCGCACCACCTCCTAAGAAGGCCCGTGTCGACCTCATTGAGGAAGACAAACCTTCTCCACCTCATTCACCCATGTCACCATCTTCACCCATGGAGTCCATAGATCCCGAATCTATTCCTCCTAATTTTTTTTGTAAACACAATTTCCCTGGGACCTTTGACCTATCAATGCAATGGTGAGACTCCCTCTTCTCTCCCCTTCCTATATCCTGACATGATCGATGATGATACACCTTCTATTAATGTCATTCAATGTCAGGATGATGAGTCCATCCTCACCTACCTTGGTGTGGAAGACTCTTATATTCACCGATTGTTACCCTCTTGAGACGCAAACCATGTTGAATGAATCGACTATCGAAATCAACATTAATACTCAGGACGATCTACACGTCCTAAAGATAGGTTAGTCTTTAAATGTTTCTCAACAGAAGCTTTTACTTCTTTCCTTCAGGACCATAGCAATTATTTTCCTAGTCCTATGCCGATATGCCCAGTATTGACCCAAAAATTATGGTCCATAATATCGTAACCATTCCTAATGCCAAACCCATCAAACAAAAGTTGCGGAAAATACATCCTCGCATTGCTCTTCTGGTCAAAGAAGAACTTTAGCGCCTTCTCTCAGTTTCTTTCATCCTACCCATTGATTATCCCTAATGGATTTCTAATATCGTTCTTGTCACAAAGGCGAAAGGGGACTCCACATTTGCACGGACTTCCGTGACCTCAACCTAGCTTGTCCCAAAGATGACTTTCCTCTACTAGGTATTGACCAACTAGTTGATCTCACCACCGCCATGAAATGCTATCACTCATGGATGGTTTCTCGGGTTATAATCAAATATTACTTGCTCCAGAAGATCAACACAAAACTACCTTCATCACTCCTTGGGGGACCTTCTGCTATCGAGTCATGCCTTTTGGCCTTAAAAATGTCGGTGCTACATATCAACGAGCCATTACTTACAGCTTCCATGACATCATGCATCGCATATTATAAGATTACATAGATGATCTTCTTACCAAATCCAAACATCGAGTCAAACACCTGACCATCCTTAAGGTCATATTTGACCGTGTCATCAAGTATTGTGTTCATATTCAACCAAAGAAGTGCATCTTTGTGGTACTTTCAGGAAAACTCCTTGGTTTCATCATTTCTTTGCATGGCATAGAAGTCAATCCTGCTAAAGTAAAGGCTATTTTAGAAATGCTTCTGCCTACTAATCTCTGTCGACTTTGAAGCTGCAAGGTAAGTTGCAATCCATCCATCATTTTATCTCGTAGCTTTAGACCACTTTATCCAACCATTTCATCATCTTCTCAAGAAGGATGTTTCATTCAAATGGGATGATGAATGCCATAAATCCTTTGACACCTTAATACAATACCTTCTTCACCACCAGTGCTCATTCCTCCTAAGGATGACCAACCATTTTACCTATACATTTTTGCCACTGACCATTCTTTAGGTGCCATGCTTGCTCATCGCGATGAGCAACAAAGAGAGAAAGTGGTTTATTACATAAGCCGTACCCTTATGGATTAGGAAACTAGATACACCCACCTTTGAAAAAATCTGCTTAGCCTTAGTTTTCGTCACCACCAAACTTTGCCATTACCTACTCAACCACAAAACCTTTGTTGTTACCAATACTGACCCCCTATACTATATGTACGCTAAACCCTATCAACATCAATGTGCCACACATTGGCTTATACTTCTTGCTAACCTTGGCCTTGAATTCATTCATCAAAAGTCCATATAGGGCCAAGCTATCTCTGACCAACTAGCAGACACACCTCTTTTTAGGAATCAACCCTCTAACTTTGATTTCCTAGACGAATCCATATCTACCCTCTCCTTAGACGAACCCGCTTACCAAATGACACTCTTCTTCGATGGCTCCAAGTGTCAGCATGGAGGTGGGGTTGGTGTTATCCTCATTCCTCTTAATGGTGAACATATGCCTTTATCTTTCAAATTGGATTTTAATTGTACAAACCATATCGCCAAATATGAAGCACTTGTATTGGGACTCTAGGCTACTTATGCCTTAGATGTTAAGTCAATCAATATATTTGGTGATTCCCAGCTGGTCGTAAACCAAGTCAATGGTATATACTAGTGTTGTAATGAGATACTTCAAAAGTATAAACATCACGTAGACATAATTTTGACCACATTTGACCATTACAAACTTCAAACCACCCCCATTCTACCAATAAGTTTGTGGATACCATGGCCTGCTTGGCTTCTCAAATACCCACTTTTCCCATCGACTCTAAAATCTTTGTCATAATATAAAGGTTACAATCACCCTCTTATTTACCTCATGAGGTCTACTCCATCGGAACTACGACCCACGTGACTTTTGGTATAAGCAGTTTACAAACTATATTTCCCTTTCCATTCTACCTGCTAATCTCACTCGTAATAAACAACGTGCCTTTCTTAAATGTGTATCTCGTTATGTCATCATGGGTGGTCTCCTTTATAAGTGTGACTTTGATGGTATTTTCTTACGATGTCTTGCAAGTTCAATTTCCCTACACTATCAAGGAAGTTCACGTTGGACTTTTTGGAGGTCACTTTAATGGTTTAGCTATCACAAAATGCATTCTTCACCTTGACTATTATTGGCCAACCCTAAATCATGATCAAGTTGTGACTATGTCAAATGTTGTATAAAATATCAAAGAACATGCTAATCTTCATCACACACCTAGTCATGCCTTACAGTCGATCAAGACCTTTGGCCTTTCTCTCAATGGGGCTTGGATCTTGTTAGAGAGATCAATCCCCATTCTTCCCAATGCCATTAATGGATTATAACCACTCTTGAATATTACACTAAATGGGTAGAAGCCATAACCCTAATTTCTAAAAAAGTCGAGAAAATATATGAATTCATCAACCATCACATCATTTGTTGTTTTGGTGTTCCTCATCACCTCATTATTGATAATGGTAAGTAATTAAAAAACAAAACCCTAAGTAAGCTTTGTGATGCTTTTGGCATCCAACTCAATTTATCGTCACCTTATTACCCACAAACCAATGGCCAAACAGAATCAACCAATAAGACCTTGAACAAAATTATTATGAAAGTAGTTAACGATATTGGCAAGGATTGGCATACACACATTCCTTTCACGTTGTGGGCTTATCACACTAGTATTCGTACTTTGATTGCTGCCACACCTTTTTTCTCGATCTACGGTACCGAGGCTATCTTACCTCTCAAATTCTAGATTCCATCTCTCCGCATCTCACTACAAGACATGCTCAACGACAATGATTTTTGCCAGGACCATTTAGCACAACTTGAGTTATTAGATGAACATTGTCTCAATGCTCTTGATTATATCCAAACTTACCAAAAACATATCAAACGTGCCTACGAAAAACATGTCCACAAACAAACCTTTGAGGTTGTGAACCTCATCCTAAAGGAAAATCAAAATGTAACTACGAAGAGAAAAGTAAACGAGGCAAATTTGCTCCTAATTGGCTTAGACCCTATATCGTTACCCATGCCTATGGATCAGGTGCTTATCATTTGTCTTCACTTGAAGGCAAACTTGAATCTAAGCCCTCAATGCCTTGCATCTTCAACCCTTTTATTGTTGACATCAAGTCCTATATCACTTTCTATCAATTTACTTGCTTGTCCCTTGAGCATTGTTTACCTTCCATATTACCCATTTTTGAGGATCAACGACTAAACAAGAATCATGTGATCACGTGTCACCTTTCAACCTTATCTTTAATATGAGTACCACGACTCTACTCACAACATGATTCTCATGGATACTTTTCATCTTTTTTAAAAGACATAATCCCATGGTCGTTCATCACTTCAAACCACCTCTTTCATAGTTAACCCCTGTGTGCTATAGTTTTGTCTTCTAAACAAGAACCTAATCTTCCTCTATAGTCTTGTCCATGAATTAAACGTCTAAAAAAATGGGATTCAAATCCTTGAGTCAAACTTACAGCAAAAGAAAACTCCCACAAAATGGGACATCTCTTCTCTCTATTTTTCCGCTATAAATAAAATACTCCCTTGAAGGAAAGCTATATAAAGTTATTACAAAAATACAATAAAAGTATCCAGAAGCTTCTTGCATCGATCAACTTTGGGAAGACCTCCAGGAGATAATATACTCATCCCATATAGACTTCCTCCATCGATTAGTCTATTAAAAACAAAAAAATTAAGAAAATGATGAAATTTTTGTCATGGAATTGCCTATTTTTGAGTCTGGGTTTCTTGCTAAGTAAACATGTTGTCATACACTAAGTTATGCTAAACCATCCACTTTCACCTCATTGCCTTTTGCGCCCTATTTTTCTCTCTCTGCTCGAAGGACTTTCCGTAGCTTACGAAATTTTGTGATCATGTGACTTTCTTCACCATTAGAATAGTCCATTATGCAATGCCTTTAGGGTCTTACGTTCATAAGCCCATCTTGGGTATGGTAGACTCATTAGGGTTCTTATCAATTGAGAACTACATCGACACAGAGGCTCCTTTTTCTAGGGTTATGTAGGAAACACTTCGAGGGCATGAGGCCCTTGAAATTTAGCTCAAACACTCTTCACCCTAACTTATTTTCCCCTTTATTTTCCTATTCACATCCTACCTTAGCTCATTTCCATTTTATATACACAATTGGAAATTAAACAAACAAGTAACAATTAATAAACAATTTTTTTATCAC
The DNA here is from genome assembly GCA_018340775.1 of Taxus wallichiana var. yunnanensis. NCBI lineage: Eukaryota > Viridiplantae > Streptophyta > Pinopsida > Cupressales > Taxaceae > Taxus > Taxus wallichiana. Next base: position 773,022,465 of record CM031239.1, on the reverse strand, counting down.
TTCATCACATCATTCATTTATTATTTTCACATTTCCATTATAGCAAATATTTGGAAACTTAAACCATAACATACATATACATCATCATTTATTTCCCATCATGCCTATAACCTGACTCCATCATGCCTATGACCTAACTCCATCATGCCTATAACTTGACTCCATCATGCCTATGACCTAAATCCATCATGCCTCTAACCTGACTCTATCATGCCTCTGACCTAACTCCAACATGCCTAATTGACCTATCTTAGCCATGCCTACAATACCTCGACTCAATCATGCCTAATTCACATAGTTTCCAGCACGTACACAAATAATAATGGAAATTAAAACAAGTACACCATCCATACCATAAGTATCATCATCTATATAAATGAGAAAGTCTGTGTATCCATGCATATGTCCAAAGATACAAATAAATACAAATATCTCAAATCACTCAGATATCTGACCTCACTATCTTTAGCACGTAGGTGGTATAAAAATTAAAATAAAAAAACACATATACATCATCACTATCTTCGGCACACATGTCAATATATATCAAAAGCATCAATACAATGATCATCTCCAGTGACTAATCGTCACCCCACTTGATATCCTCTGGGCTAGTCTCACATGTCTCCTCCTCTCTACCTATCTGTCATCCCACTAGCATCTCACCACCCTCCATGGGCCTCGGCCTCGACCTCTGCGCAGCTACCTCACCAAGAGCTATCCTCCACAAACCGGTGGCCTTGCCCCCGACCTTGTCTCGAGGCTTATCGGCCCCCCGTACTCTCCACTATGACCATCACCTAGGGGGCATCCCCGAACTTGACAATTACTACTATCTCTGCGGTGGTGCCATCGGTCTCGACCCTATACCTTTACCATGAGACCCTATCCCACCCTTGTCCTGCCACCATGGACCCTATCCCCGAGCCTGTGTGGGTGCTTGTGCTTGTACTTGGGCTCAAGGACCACAATCCGTCTGTGTAGTGGCTAGGCGGCCCTATAAACTTGCAAGTTTTGCCTGTAGGGCAGCCACTTGTACCCCATCCCCATCTATACCCCGTACAGTGCCTATCCTCAGTGCAACATGGGCCTGAAGGGCCACTACTTGTGCTTATAACATGGCCACCTCTGTTTGTGACCTTGTCAACTGCCCCTGTAAACCTATAATCTAGCCATGTAAGGTGGCCACCTATCCATGTAGTGTATCCCTCTGAACTGTGAGGGTGGCCACATCTGGCTAACCTAGCCTAGGTGGCACTACTCGTAGCTGGGTTTCCCACCACCGTCTATATGCATATGTATAGCCTGCATCATCAATTTTAAGATCAATGGGCTGCTCCTCCTGCCTAGTCAACACTGTAGCTCATGGTGGAGACATAGGTCTCTCCATGTCGTCCCTCCTATACTGTGGAAATAGAGGTGGCACGCCCTGGGACAATCCCAACTGTCATCTGACCCTATTAATGGGGATCATCTTGTGCTTGCCATGACGCCCTCTATCCTTCTCAAAAGTTGCATCCCCTCCAGCTCATCTGCCATCCACCTATATGACGGATAGCCAATATACGACCTCCAGATAATATCTACACTAGATAAACTCTCTAGCATGCGCCTGTAGTACGCTACATCATGTGTAGCCTTGGCTATCCCATGCTCCCTCCTAGCGGATACCCATAATTGGTAACCAACTATGATCAAACCCTCCTTAAATGCATCTAGTCGGGCAAGCCTACTGCAAGGTGTACGCATACGATGTGCTTGTACGCCCAACAATGAAGAAGGAAGGTACAACATAAGTGAACCTCCGTAATCACCTATAGGCCCATAACTCTCTGTATAATTACACTAGAAGGTGGTGCCCATGTAAAACACGTCCTCTCCTCCATCATGTCCTAGAGGACCCCCATCAGTGCCCATGGGAATCTCCCACCCTCTGAATCAGGTAGTGCAAAACAACACACCGCCTCCATAATCAACACCACTAGCCTCATCTCCTCTCGATGGGCTGCATACATCTCTCCATAGCTCAAGCTAGTGCTATGGTACCTCAGTTCCCACCATCGCCTCTCCAAATACTACCACTATGGGCTCCTTTGATGCCTTTGAGGTGATCGAATACACCTGCGTCCCCACTATCGGCAAGCGTAGGATCCTGTAAACATCCTCCAGGGTGACCGTGATCTCACTCATCAGCAAATGGAAGGTGTTGGTCACGGAATCCCATTTATCTATGAATACAACCATCATACTATGATGTTGGGCTATACTGCCGATATAGCGTTAGATGCTAATCAACCCTACCTCTGTCATGTGACGCCACTCTGCCACAGTCACGCTCCCTCGTACCTCTAGTAGTAGCGGTGGCACCCTATCACGCATACGCAGCTGGTCAGCAACCTGCATCCAAAAAACCACAAACTTATTAAAACCTCAACCACACCTCTTCCAAAACCCTGTACCTAATATCCCCTCCACAACCAAAACTCTCAATATTACCCCTTTTTCCTATACTAGTCTTACACCTATCAAACCTCTCACCTATATACCTTTTTACCCTACCTATTGTCCATAGACCTACCCTTACCCTTCATGGCCTACCTTTTCCTACCACCTTATCTCTCTTATGGACCCATTTCCTCTTACACCTGACCGACATCGGTCACGGTTGACTAACATCGGTCACATCTTTGCTCAACCGACGCCGGCTGGCCAGGATCGATCGACGTTGACCAAACCTTGACCGACATCGGTCTCTATCGCACCGCCCAAACACAAACCCCTCATTTTTTCAAGCATTGACCAAAACATAACCTAATAACCTACCTTACCATACCCAACCCTCACCTACCCTCATCCCCACTCTCATTTCACTTACCTGGGACCTTCCCCCACCCATTTCATTCATTTTATTTCCAAATGACAATTTAATTCCTACCCAAAACCATTTTTACCCACCCCGATTTCTATAATTTCTTTCAATCCACAAAAGTAAACTCGGATCAGATCCTACCTCATCTCGCTATTGATGACGTGGTGGTATGTCCGGTCACTGTACTGGTGGCCCACCCAAACCTTCTCCTACCTCTGCCATGACCCAAATCACCTCCTCACCTCTAACCAATCAAATCCACCGACCCAATCTCATGGACCCGCCAACCACACACCAATCACCTGCTACGAGATCTACTCACTCAACTCTCGGTCTCACCTTATTATTTTTGTGGCTCTCATGTGCTCTTTGGACTTTTTCTACAAATGGAAAATGAAAAATGATTCCGTAAAAGAGGAATTTTCCTTTTTTATCCCCAAATCGACTTGACCAACGTTGGTCAAGTCGTGCCCTACTATACCGACATTGGTCATCCTTCAACCGGCATCGGTTACCTACCATTCTCATTTTTACCTCATTTTACCCATTTTTGACCCTCACTCCCCATTGCCAAGAACCTTTTTCCCTTACCTACACTTATGACCACCTACCTACAAGCCCACATGCCCTATACTTGTCCTTAATTATGTTTAGGGACTTGTTATTTTACCTATGACTTAGCCTTACCCGTGCAAAGACCTGTTTGCCTGAACTTGACCTACTTGGTATGACCTTTGGCCTTATGTACTCACTATACCTTGTAATCTGTCATACCTATGTTGTTTTAGCCTAATAACCATACCTTGCCTATTGTCGTGTCGTTTATCCCGACCAAACCTTTGGTGTACTAGAGCATACCTAAACATTCTTGCACCTGACCTACATTGTGTTTCTTAACCATATCCTATACCTTGGATACTTGAATCACTTTATCCTTGTTATGATAAACCTATCAACCTTGGACGATGTAGATTTTGCAAGCTCTTCAACTTGGTACCGTGTTGCAATCTATACGTGTGCATGCGTTTGATTGCCATTACCCATGACCTAATTTTTACCATGACCTACTACCCCTTACCCAAGTTGATTGTCACCCTTTCCCTCACTACTCAAACCTTTCCCCACCTATCTTCCCCACCTACACCTTTATCAAACCACTCACCGATTCCGTCTTACACCTCATCAGTGCCCGGTTTGAGGGGGATCACCTTCACCCACACATGGGGCAATCACTTCCTATTTTTGTCAGCGTCACTTACCAATACAAGCTACACAAAAAAAGGGCAAAATGTAGACACCAAAATTGGGTCACACTTCCCTTGGTCCCCTTTTGAATAACCAACTTAAACACATTCACCTAACCATGACCCTTATACCCCCATTAATATTAATTTAGTTATTTACAATTAAATTAATACTCATCCTCACTTCTTCATTCTTTAATTACCTCAATTAAAACCAATTTCCACCTCACCCCACCACCCCACCTAGACACTTCATCATAGACCTATTCATAACATGCTTCCATAACTAACTAAGACTTATCCCTACTCACCTTAATGAACTAAGACTTAGTACAACCCTTAAAGCCCATGCCTATTCTCCCTCTAACCACTTTCCCACGTATCTAAGTGCAACATTCCATTTAGACCTGACACACAAATGAGAAAAAGCTAGAAGAGGATAGCCAAGATATTCTATTTTAGGCAACCTAGGATATCTCACCTTAACCAATGCCACCAACCTGAACCGACACTCGTAACCCTAAACCATCGCCGGTTAGCATATAACCATTTTGGTAACCTATTTGGGACGTTAGACACATTCTCAAGTTTTGGAGCAAAGGAGATTTGCATGCAAGCAAGAACCAGAGCTCTTTTGCACATCTAGGCAGCCATAACTAGCACAACCATTAATAAGAAGGTTTTTGCATTCACAGGAGCACTCCGGGAAGCATTGCCACGACACTGATCACCATTTCACCGATCAACCATCACCACCACCCAACCATTGAACCTACACAGTAGTAAGTGTGTCTCTAACCTACACCACTTCATTTCCATCCATTTATAAGAGTTCTTCACCTTTGTTTATCAACCATCGGTTATATTTTCACCCCACCACTATTGCCTTCCTGTGAACCCGAGCATTCCCATCACTCATAACTCTTTTAATCACCTCTATCTAGTCCTGAGTACCTCTGAATATTCCCAATATCTCTCCGACCTAAACTCGACTCCTCACCATCGCTGATCTAGTCTCAAAAAAAATCCCCAAAGCCACGAACTATTGATTTATTACCAGCCCACAGTAACCATCATCGGTTCTTACTAAACTATCTTGGGTCATACCGGCACCGATGTTGGTCTCTGTATTTGGTTGTCCCGCTAATACCATTCCTAATAACCCCTTTTAAGTGATTCAAGTGACCCAAAATCTGACCCCGACCTATTCCAACATCTTAGTTATTTACATTATTTCCAAATCTGATAATAGCCTAGCCTGTTATGGTACATTTACTTATTGTATTGGGATGAAATACCTAAATCATATCAACTACAGTAGGATTCTATTTACTTACGTTATTTCTTACATTAAATTGTATTAAATAGTGGGTTGACTACCACCGAGGAAGTATCACACTTCCTAGATCTAGCACACGTTAGGCATCCCACTGACATATATTATTTAATCCTTTTTGTGGTCTTGTTGTGTATTTCAGGTAGTTCCTCCTAGCCAAAAAGAAGCTCTCACAGTCAACATTAGATCAAGAATTCGGAAACGCATAATAACCTTTCAAATCGATCGTCATAATAGGTATTCCTCCTTGTCCCACACCCTTATCTGTTTCATCTAATTTTTAAAAAGAAAATGGTTAAACACTAAGTTGTATACCAATATAAGATGATATAATAGAGGTGGTGATCTAGCCTAAAACGTATACCACTACTATATAGAAAGAGTAAGTGATTATCTAGCCTAAAGTGTATGTCACTAGCCTAGGAATTTCATAGGATGAAATGTCGCATATTGAGTCTAAAATTCCATTTGATTTGTAAACCCTCAATAGTCAAGTATGGATCGAGGAACTAAATTGTGTCATAGGGTGGTGAATGTAGTAAGTAGAAAAAACCGTAGATGACACAACCATGTGGTGATGGAATGTATGGTATATTGTATAAGAGTAGTATAACATATGATATGTAATATGTGTGAAGACACAATGTGTAGAATACATATGATGTAATGTATAATGTATGTAAATGGACTGGTAAGGAAATGATTCGAGACTCACATGCATGGTATGAAAACACGTAGGTATGTGATTATGAATAGGATATGCGTAGATAACCTAACAGGTATGTAAATACACACATGGATGAGGTAAATATGATATGTAAGATGAAGACTAACATGATATGTGATGGATAAATGTATAAATCCCAAAATGTATAATATATGGTGTTTGATGCGTAATGTGTAATGCTTATAGTGCAGTGTGGGCTTCAGGTGTAATAGTAATCCCTCAACAGTCAAGTGTGAACCAAAGCACAAGAGTGTGTCATTGGGTAATAGCGAAGAGGCGTCTAATTGAAGATGCAAGGATGATAGATGCTATGAGGAAATAAGAAGGGGGAATTAGGTGTTATGCCCCCCATGCATATATAAATGAGTAAACAAACCTAAGGTGAGGAAGGAGGAAGATCCTTCATGTCGTATATGTAATGATGAAAGTGTATGAAATATGTGTGAATGCTAAAAGTGGGATGTAAGACTATGCAAGATGATGAATGCAATGGTACTTTGGAGATTATAAGGGAGGGGGAAGTATGAATGTGATGCCCCCTTAAAAATGTGCAAACAAGGACTATGTAAACTCATCAAGAAGATCATCATCCTCTGGATCGAAATCAAATGGATAGGAATTAGTAACTTGGTAAGCTATAGTGTGAGGTTGATCATGTAATGAGCCATTAAGATGTAAGTGGTACATGCCCATAACATACTCCTCATCGTGAATGGAGGAAGTGGGAAACCGTGGGCATACCAATGAGAGAGATTCTGTGTATAACCTAAGAAAGAACTATTGCAGATGAGAATACGTCCAAAAGGCATGGGGAAAGATATATCTATATGATTAGGGTCTAGGGTGCCCCCAATATAATCAAGCCAAGATTTCCCTAATGTGAGTGGGGAAGTAGTAGGGGTGCGTGTAAGAAAGACATTGAGATGAAATACATGAAGCCCATAGGTAGTTGTAACACAAAATGACCCATGATATAAATGAGGGTCATATGGTGGTGGATGAATGTCATCAATAGAAAATCCTAATTGAGATAATATCGCGTGCGTACATATGGTTTCGGTGAAGTAGGATCAAATGGGATGTGTTCCCAATAGAAATTATTCATGAAAAGTGTGCAAGTGAATAGTGGGTGTGCTAAGGTACGTGGTGTAGGTGAAGGTGATAGAACAACATCCATAGACTGAACAAGCCGCTGATAAGGAATCATAACAGTAGTAGTAACAAGTGGCATAGAAGAAACTGCATCTATCACACAAATGGTATTGTCAAGTGGTGGTAAGTGAGGTTGTTCATCCATAGGTTGGGGATCAACAATAATATTAGTATGTAGAATAAGAAGATTAGTATTGGAAGCATAATCACGGTAGTTGAGAATGGGTCACAGATCCACGAGGAATAGTATGTTTAATGCCATCATGAAGGAATTTAACACAATGATGTATAGTAGATGCAATAGCTTGCATGGCATGAAGCCATGGTCTACCGAGCAGACAATTATAAGAGACTAGGAAATCAATGACAAAGAAGACAATGTGGATAGTTTTTGGGACAATAGTAATAGGAAGAGTAATGTGACCAAGTCATGGAAAAATAAAACCATCATAAACATGTCATGAGTAGAGAGACCCAAAACTTCAAGGAATGACATAGGACACAAGTTGAGCTTAGATCCGTTATCAATTAAGGTGTGTTTTACACTCGACATTGTGAATATGACAAATGATATGCAATGGTGGGTCATTGTCAAAGGTAGCAAAGCTTAGCTTGAGGAATAGATGGGAAAGCAATATGGTGAGAGAATGCATCCACAAAGGTATTATAGACTATATCGGGATGGGTGTTATCGGAATTGGAGTAGTGAGTAAAAGATTAATGATTTTAGCTCATAATTCAGGATGGAGAAGCAAAAAGTCATGAATGGAGATAGCCATGATGACAAAACCCTAAGAAAAATGAGGATCCTAGGAGTATGTAGGTTGAGTCGGGTTCACCAAAATGATTAACTAAAATTTAGAAATATAAGTGGTAGTTAGTCTAATAGGAGAACATAAACATAATAAATAACTATGCTAACATAATGTGTAGAGTAATTAAATAATTGAACTAATGTAATGAAATCCCTAATATGTAAGAAGGAGGTAAGGAAAAAACTCAGCTAATCACTAGTGACTGTCACAAGGTGTCACATAGGTGACTGGAGAAAATAAGAGCAAGAATGATTGTGTAGAGGTCTCCAAAAGACTAGATATGGAGGATCTGAGTGGACTGGGGTACCTAGAGGATGACTGGGGCACCCACGGGTGCTTTGGTCTGAAATTTGGGTGCCCCGGTCTACGAAAAAGCTTTGGAATTGGTTCTTACAGGGTCAAGGTGGTCCAAAACTCTTCTTTGTGTGTTGCATCAAATTCGTTGTTCTGCGTTGTATGTCACCAAAAATTCAAGCTGATGTCAAGACCTGTAAAAGACCAAAATGAAGTATTAAAACCTTAAAAATAAAGATGCGGAATGAATGGGTCAAATTGACCTCAACTGCCACAACAACGGGCTTACTACTTTGAGCACTACACTACATTTCAAACCAAAATGTATTTCTAGTGAGTGTGTGCATGTTGTGCCCTAGGTGCTCTTGTGCCAGTCATACTTTGTGAAATAACAAACAATAGATAAATGTAGAAAATGTAATAGCATGTGTGGATGGAATAGAATAGAACCCCCCCTATAAAGTGTGATGTGCATGGAATAGAATAGAATCCCTCCCCTATGAAGTGTGATGCATACTCCTAGCTTGTGCCTTGACGATGGAGCTATGTGGGTGCAAATGCAATAGATGGATGCAAATCTAGATAAGTGATAGTAGTAGATGATATTAGGTCCCTCATTATGGTCTTGTAACTTTATATTTATATAGTTCTCTTGATCGATTTCATAATAAACCCAACATAGACGACTAACAAAAATATAAGGATGAAAAATGGCTAGGATGAGCCCAAAAAGTGGCGGGAAAGTAGAAAAATGACCGAAGTGCCCTTGGTGGGACCAGACACCCACAGACGCCTGAAGACTACGTTTGGTGTCCCAACCGAGGCTAAAATGACGAGAAAATGTTGAAATAGAGTAGGTACGTGGATACAAATGTGTGGAAATGACAAAATAAAAGTAGAATAAGATGACCAAAAGATGGGGTTTAATTAGTACTTTCTTCCTTTAAGAACCTTCTAAATAGTAGTATGAGACCAGGATAAGTATTGTCTAAAGTGCATGATTTTGTGACTACAACTAGTATGGTGATTTGATGTGTGAACTAATAGAACAAAGGATGCCTAGTCACTCTCGGCTCCAAGGATGCACTTTTATTAAATTTTTATTTATTATTATTTTAGGAGGAGAGGGAGATTTATCAAAATATCATATACTTGAAATAAATAATGTCTTTTTCTTCAAGTAATTTGAGTTTTGATCTAATACATAACAATCATTTTCATAGTGTCTATTGATGTCATGATCGTTGCAAAATGGTTATCTTGTTTCATGCTCAAACCGATGAAAATAATGATGATCAAGAAAATGTTAAGACCCCCTAAAAAACTTGTAAATATTACTTGGCGAATATGTGAAAATGACTTTCAAAATCATGGAAAAACTAAAGGAAATGGATTTCAATGGTTTGGTAGATTATTTGATAATGGTATCGAATGGTAGCAATTGTCACCGATAGTATATGTTGTTGGCCATCAACATATGTAATTTTCAAAAATCATTTTTTTGATAAGAAGTAGCGATTAAAATGATCGTCTTGACGAAAAAAATTTCCTCACAAAACATGACATAAACAAAACATATTTTTTTGTAAAAAACGTTGATTTCGCTAATTTTGTATGGGGAAAAATGTTTTTTTGATTTTTTTATGTTAGCAGTTAAAATGATTGTCTCAATGAGAAAATTTTCCTCATAAAATATGGTGTAAGCAAAAAATTCCATTCTCTTTTTTTTGCATTACTAAATCACTAAAAAAATGCCATTAATCGATAGCTATGCAAAAAAGCTACAATTTTTTTTTGTTGATACTATACTACCGGCGATAACATAAATATATGTAATCGTCCAGTAGTATACATTATGTTGTCGGTTGGTAGCATAATATATGTTACCGACCGATAGCATAAAATATGCTACATATCGATAAAGCATACATTATGCTACCATCCGACAACATAAATATATGTAACCGACAAGTAACATATATTTATCTTTGTCATCATTCGATATAGCATAATATATGCTTACCCACCACCAACATAAATATATGTTACCTGGCCAAGAACATAATGTATGTTGTCATTGTATCGACAACATAATATATGTTACATGTCGATAAAGATATATTTATGTTGTCGATTGGTAGCATACACTATGCTACTTGACTAATAACATACATGCAAAAAATTATGTGGCATTTTTAATAATAATTTGCTATCGATTGGTAGCGCGCGTTGTATGCAGCCGCATACTACTTTCTGATTGCTTTTTTAACTAAATTTTGCAATATATGCAACTTCAACTCGAATAACACATTAATAGTTAAAATATATTTAATATTGAGGGTCATAATCTGTAATTGACCTTGATTGTCGGTTCCCACGGAGCACGAGCATGGGTAAAGGAATTATAAAGAAAATTTGATGTGTACTTGATATTTGGAATTGTAAATTTGTAATTACTATATATATGAAGGAAAATTTTATAGCTTTCAATTTCACGCTAATGATGATTTTAATTAAAACAATCGATTATTGGTGTAAATGTTAGGTGAATTGGTCCCTAAAAGTAACTTGAACCTAGAAAATTTAGGTAACCCAATGTTAATCCCCGCACCTAAAATTTCATCAAATGTAAATTTCAAAAACTGGAATATTCATGAATTAACAAATATTCACCACTAAAATTTACTCGATGATGATCATTAGGTGGTAACTAAATTATATTCTTATCAATTAGGATGAGAAAAATATCATGCGGATGATCACAAGATTTATGAAAATGAAGTGGTTTCCTCTTAGAAGCAACATGAGGTCTTATGGGGGAATCAAGTCTATCATGAGTATGTTTGAAATTATTACCATGATGTAAGACCTTACCTTGACCATACTTAGAATATCAATAAATCACAATACTAGTGCCGGCTCCTTAACAGGACTAGATCATGAATATATGAAGGCACAAGATTGAGAGGAGGAATAAGTTCTTGCTCTAAAGAAAGAAAAATATTTTAATCTAATTTGAGTTAAATATAATTTCGAGTAATTATCAGAATAAATGATATTTAGGTGATAAAATATAGTAATGTCTAAACAATAAGCATTCAACAATATAAACCCTAAGCAAATGAGAGAGGGATGATGACTTAGTTGATTCCATGCAACTTGGGAGTGATATAGAGTGTGCATATGGTTGAACAGGATAGAACAATGTCACAATGGCTCGATGAAGATTCAAAAGTACAAAAATATGCAGGACAAAAGTGCCCAAATGAAGAAAGGAGCATCCTAGGCGTTAGTGACCATCTGGGTGCTAGTGTTTGCTTAAATGCTTAGGTTCTAAATTTTTCTAGGTTGGAAGGTCTTTGCTCCAATATTCACTTTTCCACTTTAACTTCTCGCTTAGGGTTCTCTTCACACATGTAACATAAAAAAATGGCTAGCTACACATGCTCATAGGCCACATCAAATCTAGTAAAACAAATGCATAATGGGAGTTAGAGTGACCCTTATGGTCACTTAAAGAGTGAACTTACGACCGAGTGCCGCACTACATCTCATAATCCATGTAGTCCTTTATGCTTGTGTGTGTAATGATGCCCTAGGTTTCCCTTGTGCAAGTTACATAATGATTATTGGCTAGATCTAGATTGCTCCAAGTATGCAAGATGTGTGTGATGGAATAGAATGCACTCCCCTCCTATGTTGTGTATGTAGATCAATGCAACCCTTACCCCTTGCATGGAAGTGCTATATGTATGCCTTGTAGTGCTCTTGTTCCTTTATGCAAGCTTAAGTGATGATAAATAATGCTTATGATGCTTGGCCCCTTATTTGAGAGTAATAACTGAATATATATATGATTCCTTTGTTTGAATTTCATAATTGATAACTGAAAGGCTGACCTAAAGTTTCAAAAGGTGACCAAAATGTGAAAAATACCCAAAAAGGGTAGGAGGAAGATGGAGAAGATTAAGAGCTCCCGGAAGGGACAAGAGCGCCTAGTGCTTCGTCCTACTGGGTGCTGTGTCTGAGGTCGTCACAAGATAAATCAATCAAGTTCTAACAGAGTCATAAGATGTGTACTACTAGTAAAGTGTAAGAGATAAAGCAATAAAAATGCCAAAATGAGTTGTCAACCAATAGGTTTTTGGCTTAAGAATCATGTATACATTAGTATTCTTTAGGTCCTAGAAATGTACCCAAGTGCATAGATTTAGTGTCTACAAACACCCAGAAAATATCGTTGAATGAATCACATGTATTATATAGTGATTTCTCCTTAAGTGAATAAGTGAGGCCATACAAAGATATATTTTATTTTTATATTAGTGATATGATAGCATAATCACTTCATGCATACTTAGAAACATAAGATGTAATAAGTTACAAGATCAGATTTTCCTTAATGTAAGGCAATAAAACACTCACATGTGACTGTAAGGCTTTTATTATCAATGAAATGAATAAGGAATGTCTCCTTAAGCTCTAAAAATGTATAGATAGATATACTAGGAGATGGTAAAACCAATGTAAAGCTACAAAAATAGGAATTAGAAAAATCTTTTAGTAAGAATCTATGATTAGCAAAAGAATCCATGAGAAGTTTATGCTCTTGAGGCACAAATAAAGATGACTAGTACCATCAAATAATTAAAACTTAGGCATGAATAAATATCAAGGGAAAGTATAATTATGAATATTTCTCACAATTGGGTTTCCATATATAGTGTTATAATCAATCCAAGTATGACAGGCCTTGATTTCTAAAGATAACATATACACTTTGTGTTGTAAAGCACATATAGCATGCATACAAAATATGGCCTCTTGAGGGGGTTAACATAAGCAATGATAAGATTATTGAGCATTTTTACTTTTTTATTAAGAGTAGCCATAGGAACATTATTCTTCTTAGGGTAAGTAGGAGTAGAAGGCACAATTTCATGACTAGGAACACTATGATTTAACAAAAATAGAATTTTATGTTAAACCCTAATACTACTGAGTAAAATCGAATGTACACTATGATATATAATCGCTAAATGCAATTTGACACAAGCAATAAGATAATACAATATGAAACCCTAAGTGTAAGAGAGAGAGAGAGAGAGAAGGAATTAGCTGATTTGCATTTGATCTCGGACTGGGTGTAGACTGGAAAAATTGTAAAACAAAAGGTAAACGTGTCGTTATTGCACATTATAAAATTTGGAGCTTTCGGATAAATTCGGACTAGGGCACTTGGATTGGGGCAAGGGTTCCCGGGCACCAAAGACCTCTACCGGGTGCCCGTGACTACTCGGATCTCGAGAATATGATTTTTGGAGTGTTACTAATATTGATTGTTGGTCACATGTATGTTGCAATATGATCGCTGAAGTACATGTAAACTACAAAATAAAGATTCACATACAAAACCCATAATACCACATCAAATCCAAAAATAAAGATGCAATATGGGAGTTAGATTGACCCCAAAAGTCACCCGATAAAGTGAAATTACGACTAAGCACCGCACTACATCTCGATTCCATGTAGTTTTGGTGAGTGTGTGAAAAATCATGCCTTAGGATACTTGTTATGCGAGTGCACTTGATAGTGGGATGTAGCTAGATGTAACAATGTAGATAGATGTGTGGATGAAATAATGAACTTCCCCTTCCTATGTTGTGTATGCAGAAAATGTAGTCCCTTGTCCCTTGAATGGATGTTAGATGGATGCCTTTAGTGCTCTTTAGTGCCTTTGGATGCAAGCTTAGGTGATGATAATATATTCTTAGAGATTGGTCCCTTATTTTGATCACATAGCTATGTATTTATATGATTCCCTTATTTGAATTTTGTAATTGACAATTGGAAGGCTGACCCATAAGAAAATAAGATGCCCAAAAGATAAAAGAGGCCCAAAAATAATGAGTAAGGTGGAAAGAGATCAGGGGCACCCGGAGGATGGGGGCACCAACATCCTAGTTGGGTGCTTGGTGTCTGAAGTCATAAAAGATAGGAAAGTAAAGTACCAATTGGGCTGTAGGATGTGTAAGACCAAATAGAAAACAAGAACTAAAGGAAAGAGGCCAAAGAAGTCATCAATTACTAGTTTTCTCGCTTAAGAATCATGTAAATACTAGTATGTTTTTATGACATAGAAATGTACCCAAGTGCGTGATTTTGTGTCTACATTTGCCCCCACTTTATGTTGTTGAGTGAATAATCAATAACATAAATTAGTTAGAAGATGCATACCTTTTTTCTTGTAGAGTGTGATGGTGATAGCATGCCAAAGAGATAAGTGAAAGCATGAAGTGATAAAAATGAAGCGTGGAAACTAGGAAGAGAAAGTGACCCTAGGGGTGAAGCGTATTGTGTTGTACCATGTTGTACTTGTTTTTGTGCTTGATGTTATGCTTGATGTAGGGCTGCTCCTTGTTGCGTATTAAGGAAGACCATGCAAAATAAGAGCAAAAAATTAGTCAAAGTCATGTATTATGAAAACTCTGTATGAAGTATGTAAAAATTAGTAAAAGGAAAGTGTGCACCTGATGTGAAAGAGTGCAAAAGGATAGAAAGATGTCCTGAAATGTTGTGTATAGTGACTTTTTTTGGGTGATCTCATGCCAAACATGAGTTTTTTTGGTAATCTCACACCACGACAGAAGAGTTTTGGGAGAGAGGTCTAGTGTTACTCTCCTTCCATGACTAATTCCTCATAAACACCACTACAAATGGTTTTTCCTTTTTTTGTTGTTGTCAGTTGTACCAAATTTGTTCTCGAGTTATACGATTACAATGGAGATAGAATGCATTCTTTTGTTGGATGATTGTGCACATACTATAAAAACTGCTCGGTGAACTAATGTGAACCACGATGATATGAGAAAGTAATTATATCTTCCCCCAGGACATAGGTGCCTAGGGGAGGTCAAGAGTGCACAGGAACTAGTGTCCAATCTAGGTGCTATTGTTTGTGCTTGAATTGAGGACCCAAGTCAGATTCTGGGCCATTTCTATAATTATATCTTATGTTGATTTTATACTATGCATATTTGAAATATAGCTTTGAGCTGCTATATGGGGTGACTGATTCACCCAATGTATCCCCCTTGTTTAGGGTACATGCGCGATTGTCAGAGGAGTGTGCGGCCTAAAAGAGAGGACTTGATGTTTTGTTGTATTGTATCCTTCTAGGGGGTTTGGGATGTACATGGTAGAAACCAAGGCACATGTAAACAAATTGGCTATTAATATGTGTTAGTAGAAAAAGTAGCTAACATGCAAAAGAATAAAATGTAACAAGCAAGTGTGTATACAAAGTGGACCACAAAAAGTGGGTTATAAACATGACATCACTCACGGTATCACAAGATAATCATAGCCGAAGCGATAAAAAGCATACAATGAGCATACAAGACATAGAACATATCCCACAAACAATGGAAAATAATGTCAAACAAGATGTAATAGATAACCATGGTGGCATATAGGTCATACAAGGAAAATGTTTGCACATGAAGCACCCGTTAGCATGTTAGAAATATAAGAAGTATGTCAAAGCATGTATGTATCAATAGAAAGTAGTGTGATAGTAAGAATATGGAGTAGTAAATAATGAAATAATAACACCTATAATATATGAGAAAGTAAATGCCCCCATGAGCCTCGGTGGAGCTAGTAAGAGGTACAATGCTAAGCATCATTGCAACATGTAAAGATCTGTAGGAAGTTTGCATTCACAACTAAAGACCAAGTGAATGCACATGTGTATATAGAAAAGATAATTACATACAAAATATTTGACTAGCATAGTAAGCAAAGTGCATCATGTAAGTATAAGCAAGCAAGAGTAAGTGTAACCAATATATGCAATACGATGTGTATGCATGATATGTAATGGCATGCAATGTGAATGTGATAGGATTAGCGTGCCCCCAATAGATACGGATGAGTATGAGATGAGGTTCATTTATAAAAGACCCCTCAACAATCAAGAATGAAACATAGAACAAGAGTGTGTCATCATGAGATGGTTTGAAAGTGATATGCTAGAAAGATATATCATGAAACACAGATCATGAAGAGTGAATGAGATGAGGTTAATTTCATATTTAGACCCTCAACAGTCGAGTATGAACTGTGGAACTAGAGTACGTCATAGGGTGGTATGATGTGTGAGAATGAAATGCTAGAAAGATGTATCATGAAGCGTGAAATGTGTAGTGTGTGAGGTTCATGAATGTAGAATGCCCTCAACAATCAAGTGTGAACCTTAACACAAGAGTGCGTCATAGGGTAATGATGATACAAAGTGTATCAAGTTGTGTAAGATTTCCTAGAAAAAGGAAATATGAAGCACAAAGTGTAAGAGTAGAAATAGTAAACAATTGATGATGCTAGGAAGGGGGAAAAACATGGTGCCCCTAAGTGTATGATGTGTATTAGAATCAAGTAAGGTTGTCAGAAGATTTTCATTATCGGGATTATATCCTATTGGATTTGGGTTGGAAACTTGATAAGCAATAGTGTGGGGTTGATCATATAAATATCCATTACGGTGTAAATTGTACATGCCCATAGCATATTATTCATCAGTGAAAGGTGGTTGTGACAACCATGTGCATACTAATGAGTAATAATTTGAGTATATCCAAGAAATAAGTCATCATAAATGGAAATGCAGCTAAAAGGCACGGAAATGTGATACTAGTATGATTAGGATCCAAAGTGCCACCAATGTAATCAATCCAAGACTACCCAAGTGTAAGTGGAGAGGAACGAGGAGTACGTGCAAGGAATACTGATAAATGGAATACGTGGAGGCCGTAAGAAATAATGATGTGGACATATCCATGATAAAGGTGCAAAGAATAAGGTGGAGGGAGGAGATCAACAAGTGTGAATCCGAGCCGGGCCAACCCATTATGTGTGCAAACATTGTCGAGCAAGTGGGATTGAATGAAGTATGAGGCCAACAAGATTTATGTATGGAAATAGTTCATGAAAAAGGAGGTAGTGTCGAAGCATATTGAGATGAGGTAGGTGGTATGATGTCCAATGTATTAATAGATCCTTGGAGAAGAATCATGTTAGTGGTGGAGGTAGGATGTTATGTGAGTTGGTAATCATCCATGAGATATGTAGGAGGAGTATGGGGATTTTGACATCGTGATGTATGTTTGGAGTAGGTAGAGTAGTTAGTGGGTATATGTGACAATATTTGAATGGGTTGTGGCCAGAAAACAATAATATATGCATAGCCATCATGTAGGAATTTAACGCACCAATGAACTGTAGAAGGTACTTCCGATATATCATGAAGCCATGGCCTACTAAGTAAGTAATTGTATTGGAGTTTGGTATCGATAATAAATAATACTATAGGAATGGTTTTAGGACCAATCTGTAAGAGGCATGGTGATAGTTCCCATGCACAAACATACAAAAGAATCATATCTACGGATAGAAAGGGATGATGGACTAATATGAGCTGAGGAAAGACCAAGCTGTTGAATAAATGTGAGATTGCAAATATTGAGCTCGGATCCATTGTCAACTAGTACTCGCCTAATGCCTATGTTATAGATGTGAGCTTGAATATAAAGAGGAGGATATTATGATAAACAGAGATAGAGTGGTAACTACATTAGATGGGAAAGCAATCTTTTCGAGAAAATGTAGCTACAAATAATTGATATACATGGTCCAGAGGAGTATTGGAAGGAATGCAAGTATTAGCTAGAGAGAGTTAATTTTAGCCTTACACTCAAGATTAGCTTGTAAGAAGGCATGGATGGAAATATCCATGGTGAGAGGATCCTAGGATATTGAAATTAGGAAGAAGTGAGGATCCAAGAGTGTTTGAATGTGGGTTCACCAAATGATTTGACAAAAAAAAGAATTTTACACTAAACCATAATAATGCGGAAGTAACCGAATGTATACTATGATATACAATTGCTAGCTACAATTTGACACATGTAATAAAGTAATAAAATATGAAACCTTACGTACAAAAAGGGAGAGAGAAGGACTTAGCTTATTTGCGCTTGATCTGGGACTAGTGTAGACTGAAATACCGTTGAACATAAGGTAAAATTATGTCATTATCGCACACTTTGTAAAATCTAGAGCTTTGAGATAAAACCAAAATAGGTTTCTTGGACTAGGGTGAGGGCGCTGGGTGCCAAAGACCTTTACCTCGGTGCTTGTGACTACACAGAGCTCATAATCTAATTTCTATAATGTCACAAGAGTGATGCTAATATTCCTTGTTGGTTACATGTATGTCGTAATATTATCGTCAAAGTACTAGTAACTCCGCAAAACCCACAATACCACATCAAATCTAAAAAAGAAAGATGCAATATGGGGATTCAGACTAACCCCGATGGTCACCCAACAGAGTGAACTTATGACTGAGAGTTGTCTACATCTTAGACTCCATGTAGTTGTAGTGAGTGTGTGAAAGAATCTTACCCTAGGATTCCATTGTGTGAATGCACTTGATAGCAGGTT
Organism: Taxus wallichiana var. yunnanensis; assembly: GCA_018340775.1. NCBI lineage: Eukaryota > Viridiplantae > Streptophyta > Pinopsida > Cupressales > Taxaceae > Taxus > Taxus wallichiana. The sequence goes on along the minus strand of CM031239.1, from coordinate 773,003,522 downwards.
GTATCTAGATGTAACAATGTAGATAGATGTGTGGATGGAATAATGAACTTCCCCTTCTTATGTTGTACATGCAAAAAGTGCAATCCTTTGTCCCTTGAATGGATGCTAGATGGATGCCTTAAGTGCTCTTTAGTGCCTTTGGATGTAAGCTTAGGTAATGAAAATAGATGCTTAGATCTTGGTCCCTTATTTTGATCACATAGCTATGTATTTATATTATTCCCTTGTTTGAATTTCTTAATTGATAGCTAGAAGGTAGACCCATAAGAAAATAAAATGCCCAAAAGATAGAAGAGGCCCAAAAAGAGCGAGTAAGGTAGAAAGATGTCAGGGGAGCGTAAACTCTTAAAAATTAGGCAAAAATTTTGTTGCCGGACCCCGAAAAAAATTCACCTTCCCGCGAAACCAGTTATGAGGATATTTGCCAGGTATTTTCCACCTCCAATTTCTAAGAGGTCTCTTAAAATGAACCCTAGCCCAGAGCGGATGAGGGAACCTAGGTACTTGGTGTCTTGGGCGGGTGATGGTGTCCAAAGTCATAAAATATAGGCAAGTAAAGTACCCATTGGGTCAGAGGGGGTATGTAAGACCAAATAGAACATAAGAAGCAAAGGAAAGAGGCCAAAGACATGTCAATTACTAGTTTTATTGCTTAGGAATAATGTAAATACTAGTATGCTTTTAGGACATAGAAATGTACCCAAGTTTGTGATTTTGTGTTTACACACTAGTAGTAGGAAAGGGTGTAACATTAGGAATTATAGGTTTAGCATCACTTTGAGAATCTAAATATACATCATTAATAGGCACATGCAAATCAATCTAAGTAAGAATAGTAGAAGAAATGATATAATTTTTAGTAAAAATAGGAGTGGGATGATCTATTGTAACATGTTTAAGTGCCTTAGGAGAGATAGATTCAATACTAGAATTTTCCACATTATCATGTATAAGAGGAGGTGAAGAGACACAAGAAGACATAATTTTCACATTCATTAGGAAGAGGAGGAATACAAGTGGATACATTATTGTTACTTTGAATAGGAATAGAAGGAATAACACTTGTAATTGTATCATTGTCTATAGTAGAAGAGGGAAGAGAACATTTGTGAATTCATTAAAAGTTTCATTTATCATTTTGATATCGAGAAAATGAAAAACGCAATCAAGTATTTCATTGATTGAAGGAATAATATAATCAAATGTATCAATTTCATCATCAGAGGTAGAGGAGCAATCGCTTTCATCATCAGCCATATCAAGAAGAGAAGAAGAGGAAACATTAAACATACAATCAACAAAAGGAAAAACATCCTAATCAAGGTTGTTACTTTCCAAGTCACTAGCAATTTTAGAATTGACATCATTACTTTCATGCATATTATCATGAGAATCATCATTGCATACACAATTATATTATTATCATAATCATCATTAGAAATAGGGTCACCCATAACAAATTTTTGGTCTTAGTGAAATTTTTATCCATTTATGATCTCAATTTTCAAGATAATCATTCACAAATTCATAAGCACTATCATCGATCATAGCTCATCGGTATTGGTAAGACCACGCTCTATACCATGTTCACAAGTAAATGAAGATTTCATGAGAGGAGAGGTATTGGGAACCTCTAATTCAACTTATGGGATTGGCTAATAGATATAGCTTTGAATCATACCCCCAGTGTTCTAGGGAAACCAATGATAACATCTAAAGGGTGGTGAGGAAAGGCGAGGTGTTTCATCAAATCCCTTTATCATTGTGTTTTTGTTTCCAAAATAAGTTTACAACCTCATTTTGATAAGTTGAACTATGATTCCCTATTTTCTCACACTTTTAAAGCTTTCATCGTTCATTTTTGATGTTTTGTGATATGTAATATCTTTTAGCTATTTTCACATACTATCTTAGATAGCTTTTAGGTTTACACGAGTTTCAAAATCAAATTTGGGGACGCTTTGATTTATTTTAATGGTGATACATTGAGGCCTTACAAATCCTTCACGTGCCATCTAGTTCACCACAATCACATTAAAAACTCATCTACATTTAAACATTTTTGAAGACAAGTTGAGTGGTTAGGTGTATACACAAAAAAATTCAATGTTAAGTGGAGAAAAATATCTACTTAAGTTAATCTTTTTTTGATCATAAAAATTGACTAAGGAAAGGGGGAACAACGAAGAAGGCTAGGATTATGTTGTGACACAATCCTTGAAGATCATAAGTCATAGAGTTAACAAAGAGAAGTTGAGAAATCATCTAAGGTAAAGTAACAACTCAATAACCATAACAAATCAAATATTTTTATATATCACCAAGCCAAATTATCCCATAGCCAATCATAAGTTGCCATGTGGTCTAATGTCAAGTGATTGAATTTTAGGAAGTAGTGAAAAATTGGCTAAGGCATGAAAAGGAGTCTAAAGACAAAAAGTCTTGATTGGGCCACGGGGACCAATCATGAAAAGTTGGGTCCCAAAAAAATGAAGATTGAGCAGCTCAATGATCAAATATGCAAGATCCCATATCCAATCATGAGCTACCATGAGTCTCCAATCTATGCAAGCTCACATTCAATCACGAGCTTCCATGTGACACCGATCCACATGAACCTATATCTAATCATGGGCTATCATATGAAAAAAATGGCCCATGTGTATGTAGATGTAATACACTTGAAAATTAACCACTCAACCTTCCTATGAGTCCATAAAAAATACCAAGCCTCCTTTGACTAAATCTTAAGAGATAACCTTTAAGAATAATAATAAGATTGGCAAGAAGTGTGATATTTGTGGTAGATCTAACCATTTAGAGAAAAATGTTGGAATATGATGAAAGCATTAGAGGAAGAATTGAAATAACATAACATATCATTTCCTAAATCTAAGGAAAATTTATTAACACTTGTTGATGAAAAAAATGGAGGATGCCTAAGAATTTTATTAATGTGTAAAGATCTAGTTATAAGGATATGGAATTGTAATGCTTATATGCATTGTACAATGAATACAAACAATCAAGTGGTTGTATGCGGGTTGAACAAACCTTACGTGTTGTAACAACAAAATCACATAAATATATAATATAGAAAATACGCAGTTTAAAAAAATAAAACCATATAACAACTAATTACCAAAGTTACTTACCTAAGTAACAAAAATTACCTAAGGTAAAGTAAATCAAATGTACCTATGGTAAAAGGTAAACAATGTAAAATTACTACCACATAAGGTTGTACCTAACATTCCCCCCCTAAATTTTGTATTGCCTTAAGAGAAGAGGAGAGGAACTCTCTAAACACATCAAATTTATCACATAGAAGTGACTTCATGAAGATATCTGCTCATTGTTCAGATGTTGGGAAAAGTTGAAGCTAAATGTTGTGTTACTGATGCAACCTAGAATTGTTAGTAACACCTAGTTGCGTTGACACATCACTCGGCCTAGGTTGAGCGCTCACTCGGCGCCGCAAAGTCTTTGGGTCCCTCTTTAAAGGTTGCAAATAGAATGGTGGCATTTCAAAGCAGTGAATATATATTTTTAGTAACTAATCCATCTATTCATCATTAGACTTAACCAGATCTATAAGTGCTTAAAGGTAAATTATCATGAAAGTAATAATATGCATTGATAAAACACATCAAACACTATTTTTTGGTCAATTTTCTTTATGTATTCATCGTACCGATAGTACAGAAGCTTCATACAATACTAGGCATGCGCACATGGATTTGTTACAACTATCTAGTCGCATGTACTCGTGTTTTCTCATTCTTCAAAGCATGTGTCTCTATCTATCTATATATCTATCTATCTCTCCCTCTCTTAAGTAATTCATTACATATGTATATATAGGGTGGGGAACTAGCCCTTCACCACTTAACTCTACCAGAAATAGGTCACATGCTAATAACAACCACGTGCCTTTTTACAACTATAGCCATACATGCAAGTATGCTATCTATAGATCGTTGATAGTTAACTACAGTGGTGGATCTATTCTTAGCTTATGCCCATGCAAGAGTGAGTTGTCATGCTCCTCAAAGAATCTCCATGAAGAGTGGTGCGTAAATCTTGGCATCACTTTGTGTGCTCCACATGCCAATCTCTAAGAATAGACCTGATCTCCAAAATCAGCTAAGTCCTTGAGAGTCTGACTCTACACCTCCGTGCGTGACGCCTTCCTATACCTTCGCACTTTTTCTCCTGTGTTGTTCTTCCACACGGACTCTGTGTGCAAGTTCAACTAAGTGTTTTCTCTAATCAACATTACCCCACACTAATCTCATTGTTGCCCCAAAAATGGTGATGTCCAAAACTTATACAAAGAATGGATAAATAAAGAATGGTTGAATAAAGAATTTTGAATAAGGTATACACAACTAACAAAACTGTTTAAGCCTCAGGCCCCTCCATCTCATCCTGAAGTAGCAACTCTGGATATTCTTCTTTGATATTTGCTTCCTGGGGTTTCCCATGCCGTTAGCGCCGCTCCCTCTGTCTCGGGAATGTCTGTAATGATGGACTGCAGCTCTTCTATGGTGAGTTTCCCTTGCTCATTTTGTATCACAAGCATTACACTTGACATAGAGGTTTGCACCCCTTCCAGTACATCCATCTTCTGAGAAATGAGCTTTCCTAGCTCCTCCAACCTCTCCTTATGCGGTGCCTATGCCACAGCTAGTGCCTCACACTTTTTCTTTACCAGGACTAAGCGTTCAACATGGCCTAGGGAAGCATCCTTCATCACCTTGTGTACTTCATTTTCTTCCTCCAAGGTTTTTATCGCGATCAGCGCATCTGGGGCTGTGCATATTGTTAGCACATGATCAGATTTCTTGAGCTCATCATGGGTGGCTTGCAGTAGGCCTTCATAAGTAGCAATCTTCCTGGCTACTGCAGCTTTGTGCCTTTTCTATCTTTTCCCCAGAGTCCTTGGGCTATGAGGATACGCACGCCTTTTCATCTTCCAACACTAATGTTATTATTGTCTTTACATAATGCATTGTAGAAGGAAATTATTTTGGCACTTGGGATTCCAAATGCGGGCATACTTTGAGGACATCATCCCCAATTTCCTCTGCCATACTAACAAAAGTGTCATATTTCCTCTTAATCAAATCCTTTCCTGTCTGTTATCTCCACATCCCTGGCTTTCAATTTCTCCGTCAGCACCTTGATGGTAGCAGATTTATCTATGTTTCTTCTTGCTACTTCGGAGGATACCTTGACCAGAGCATTGCTCACCTACTCATCGACATCACCATTGGTTTGATTATCATGTGGTGTTTATCAGGTGCCTTCTTCAACCACCTTGATGTGCATGATTCTTCACCGACATCAAAGTCGGGCTCATCCATATGCGTGTGCATAGACCATGAAAGCTGCTTCCTTGTGCATAAATTTGCCTTGTCCTCATCCATGAGTGCCCATCCGAATAAATCCTTCGCTCAATGGTGCTATGGAACCAAGTGCAAATAATCAGCTTTGGGTCTTCTGCGTACCCCATGGTATGTGCCTTGGCATCCTCCCCTGTTCGACGGGATCTGGGCCCTCTTGGAATGGTTGCATCAAGGTTAGGAATACCAGATGTATCCCCACCCTTGTCTTGTGTAGCCTCTGATTGATCCCCTTCTTCTCCTTCCATCTTCTCCTCCTCGTGTTGAGGCTCTTCTTCAGTTGGAGAGGAAGGTGCCTTCTCCTCAGATTCTTCTATCTCCTTGCTCAGCTTGAGTTTTCTTCGTTTCTTCTCCTCTGGCTCCTTCACCTGTGGGGTTTCTCCTTGCGCCCTTGTGCACTTAAACACCTTCTTAAATATTTGTGCGCCTTGCTCCTCCCTCGTAACTCCTCCCTAGGGAGTTGTCACACGCTCCCCCTCTTGGCCAGATGGTTTCTTCCTCCTTTGCACTAGGCCGCCACTATATTTGTGTTCTTCATCCTCTGCCTCATCATCTTGCTTGGGTGCAAGAGGGCCTAGGTGCCGAATGTTCTCTATAGTATGCTTTCCCTTCAGTGGCCTTGGAAGCGCGAATTCATTCTCCACGTACTTGTTATTCTCCATTTTAGGCTTCAATTGGAGGTATATTAGCGTGGCCCCGATATCCGCAATGGCCAGTGTTTCTGGCTTAATGCTCAAGATCTCGAGATGTTATTCTCGTTATATGCATTCCTCCCTAGATATCCATATGTCTTCTACGGGTGTGATATTCATAGTCCACCTTGTCTTTTAAACACCAACCTCCGTGTGTTGGTGAACCGATGAACTACAGCTTGGAAGTATTGCGTGGGAAATGTGTATGGCAGCTTGCACCAGGGGCTCCATGACCCATCTATCATTGGAAAGCACATAATACAGAAGTGTTGGTAGACTACAAATTATACCTGTTTCCCTAGGACCGAAGGCAAGTCCTTGGGTATATGCCATTCTTCTCCAAATGCTACGCGAGCCTATCATACCACATCTCTACTCGCTCCTTCACCTCTTCCGTCATCGATCCCTTGCAGAGATACTTGCTGAATCGCTCAGCTGGAGACTTGTTATTTATGGGGTATTCCCATATATTCTCTTTTGGGCCATCTGGTACCCCAATCTCCATGAAGACCAAACTTAGTAGGACGTAGCCAAAACTTATCTTATTCCCTTCGCACACTTCCTCTACTATCCGCTCTGCAATGAAGCTGACAATGTTATAAGTGACTCCTTCTGACATGTGCTTTGCCACATGCAGCCACATAGAGTTAACTTGTGACCATCATTCTTGGTCATTCAATTTTGTGGTTAGATGTGTTGTTGCCTGTACTACTAGACAATTTTTCAATCATCAATGTCCATTCCGTGCGGTCCTTTCTGATATCCCAACACCTTATGTGTCTCCAAGATGGTGCTTTTGTCAGCTAAGTCGGTCTTAATATCTTCACCCGATGCCCATAATCCAATAACTATGGTAATAAGGATGGGTGTCAATCTTACCCTCCATCCTACAAAGTAGAAGAAGTCCTCATGGACTCGACTCATCAGCCATCTATACAAGGGTGCATACTTTCCAAAGTATGGAAGCTCATAAAGTTGGTAGACACCATTTCCTTTTAGTAGCTTTTCCCCGACATCATCATATATCAGCATGCCATCCTCAGTGCACCTGTTTGTTTGAGAAGTGAGCAGGTCATCTAATTTCTTCTAGTTTTCATTGGTCCGGTGATTGTATTCACTTATCTTACTTTGTCTTATGTGGGTATTCCATTCCCCTTTACAATAACTTCCTCGTACTACATTTGAAAAAATTTCTCTCCGGGCCATCTCCTCCTCTTCTTCCACCACCACCTTCTTCTTTTCCTTTACTAAGCTTTGCTTTCTTCTTTGGTGTAATTCTTATTTTAGGATTTTGTTGTCTATATTTGTATCTTTATAAGTTTTTGTGGTTTTCTTCAAACCCTACTTGATCCAACCGTGCCCTAATTTACAATCATGAACTTGCACACCCTAGCTCTGTTTTGTTACTCTGCTTCATCAAACCCTTTTCCTAGGGGATTCAAGCCCTTCTAATAAACAAATCTCTTCTCCACACCTGGTTCGCTTGCTTCGTACCTTGAATCGGTTAGCTTTATGCTCTTCATGTGTAGGCTCTTTGTCAAATTCTCGTAGTCGCAAGGGTAAAAATGAAATCGCATCCTGTCCTTATATAGATTTCTACTTTTCATTGCATTAATTACTCCTCCACCTACCAAATTCTCCTCATTTATGACCCGTTTTTATCATTTCTACGTGGTATACCTTTGCGCCAAATGCTATAGCCTCTAGCGCACCCTTTTACCCTTTGTCACAGACTTCTCTTCAGTACGCACCCTAGCACCCGAATACCTCATCACTGCATCATCTCTAGGTAATTACCATGGCCGCCACTTACCTTGTGTTATACGTTCCTTCATCCATCTTCATCCTTTCTTATCTTGAGAAGCAATCTTTTGTCAGTTACCCTTAGCAACCTTCTTTCTCAACACCCGGCATTAAATCTTTGCAGCATATACCTGAGAGTCACCAACAATCCACCCCACATGAAAAGGATGTGTAGTCCTCTGCGCATCAACATGCTTCATATTGTAGTTAGTTTCATGCATGCAAGCATGCTTATTACACAAACAAGAGCAAAAATTGACAAAGCATAGCGACGAGGAAAGAAATACATTAAGGAAATGCATAAAGGGAAACCTAATTTATCTGCAATACTACCTTATTACAAACACCAAGAAGACTTATTTATAGTAGGGCTTCAACCTACTCCCGTTAAAGTAACCAGGCAACCTTGTGCCATCAATTATTTCCAACTGGCAAGCACCTGACTCAAGTATATGAGTGATAACATACGGCCCCAACCAATGCACCTTGAGCTTTCCTGGATGGCGTAGAAACTTGGAGTCATATAGAAGTACCATTTGTCCCACCACAAGTTTCTTATCCCTGATGTGTCGATCATGCCATGCCTTTTGGCATGCTTTCTCTGTTTCTGACTCCAGCGTGTGATGGCTCAATGCTCATCTAGTTGAACCATCTTCGTAATCTATTCTTCCAAGGCTTGCTCATCAGCTAGACCTCTAGTGCGCGCAATGCGCAAAGAAGGTAACATAAATTCTATAGGAAGAACAACTTCCGCGCCAAACACCAATTGAAAAGGTGTGGCTTTGTTCAATATTTTGTATGTTGTTCTATAAGCCCAAAGAACAACATATACTTTATCATCCCAATCTTTCCTTCCAACATCACAAATCTTGGTCAATGTGTGGCTCAAAATCTTGTTAAAAGCCTCAGCAGTCCCATTTGCCTGAGGGTGATAGGGTGTAGTTTTATGGTGGGCAACCATAAACTCGTCTAAAAGAATTCATATTGTCTCATTTAAAAAATGTGTGCCCCTATCACTTGTTAAACTTAAAGGACAACCATACCTTGTAAGAACATTCTCCCATAAGAACCGTGCTGCTTTGTAGCCATTGTACAGTCCTTTGTAGGTGCTACTTCTACCCATCGGGTAAGATAATCTGTACAAGTGATGATATAACACGATCCAATCTTGCGCGCAGCTGGTGAAATAGGCCCGACAAAGTCAATTTCCCATTTCTCAAAGGGTTCTAGCACTTGTTATTGGTCGTAGGGGCATCTCATCCCTTTGTCCTGGTCGACCAAGACATTGACAATGGTCACATGTCTTACAATACTCTTTACAATCCTTGTACAATGTTTCCCACCACAAACCAACAAGTAGGATCTTGCATGCTATTGCATCACCTGCATAATGGCCACCTTGCAATACCACCATGTGCTTCTTCCATTATGTCCTTTCGTTCATGCTCCAAGACACAACAACGTAACACCTCATCTCTACCTAATTTGTACAAATCACCACTAATTAACATGAATGGTGCTGTGCGAATAGCAAGTTGCTTCTTCTCTAAAGCTTTCATGTCATCTGGCGCCATACCAGTCTTTATAAAGACAACAATATCCTCCAATTCTGATGGTGCGCGCTGTAACCTATACAACTGTGCATCAGCCATGGTCTCTTCTATTGTTTGTGCCTCTTCTCGTGATTGAATTCTAGACAAGTGATCTGGTCCAGTGCTTTTGCTTGGTTTTACCACAATCAAAGTCAAACTCGAAATAAGAGTATCCATCGGCATATGTGCCCTTGTAAAATGGCCTTGTTCACCAAGTACTTTAGTTCCATGTGATCTGTATAAAACACAAATGGTGTAGCCAACAAATATTGATTAAATTTGTGCAAGGCATAGATCATGGACAAGGCCTCGCGCTCTGTGGTGGTATAATTCTATTCCACAGGGGTCAACTTCCTACTAGCAAAAAAAATGGGATGATCCACAATACCTTCTCTTGGTTGAGCTAAGATGACACCAATGATTGTGCTAGAGGCATCCACATGAACATGAAAAGGTTTATCCCATGAAGGAAAACACAAGATAGGTGCGGTAGTACATTTCTTCTTCAATATCTCAAATGCACACTGTTGTGACTCCCCCAAGAGAATGTACCTTTTCCCTAGAGTAATTCTTCCAAGGGCATGACAACTTTTGCATACCCTTTTATAAACTTCTGTAATACCCTGTATGACCCAAAATCCATGCACCTCATGTTGACTGGCTAGCGCTTTCAAGCCTATGATAACTACAACTTTAGCTGGATCAACCAACAACCCTTCCTTGTAGATAATATGTCCTAAAAGTGTGCCAAAGGGAGTAGCAAAGATGCACTTCTTGATGTTCAATGAGATACTCAACTATCGACATCTTTCAAACATTAAGCGCAGATTGTCACAATGATCCTTAATCAGCCCATAAATGGTCCAATCATCAAGATAGACCTGTAAGAAGTTATGAATAAAATCCTTGAAGGCTTGTACCACTATCCTTGAAAATACAACAGGTGCATTCTTCAATCCAAAGGGCATCATAGTATAGGCAAATCTTCCCCATTCAGTAGTGAAGGTGGTCTTCTCTTGATCTTCCGGGGAAATCCTAACCTGATGATACCCTGAAAACCCATCTGTAAATGAATATATTTCATGCCCAGCCACTCCTAATATTTCCTCCATGAATGGCATAGGAAAGGGATCTGTAACACATGCTGCATTCAACTCCCTATAATCAACACAAATTTGAATCCTACCATCCTTTTTGATGCTTATCACCATAGGACTGACCCATTATGATTCATCCAATGGTCGAATGATCCTAGATTTTAACATCTTGTCAATCTCCTCCTTTACTTTCTCATGTAAATTGGGATTCATCCGATATGGTTGCTTCCTAATAGGGTGCACACCTTCCTTGAGATTTATCTTCATTTCCCTGAGTGATATATGCACGCCTTTAAGTTCATGGTATCCTCTTGAGAATAAGTCCTCATAGTCTCGAAGTAACTCTATGATCTTTGCTACCTCTGATTCTAACTAGTAATCCCCAATTATCACCTCCTTAGGTTCAACTTCTGTGCCTATATTGACCTTTGTTGTCTTCATAGGTTTGTGATATGCACACGCATCGACATCCGCACTGGATAATACTTCACGTGTTCCATGTGAATGATCCATGTCCAAGTTCTCAACTTCCTCCTCATCAATTATGTAAACCATCTTCCCCTTATCTTTTTCCAGAGAAGCACGCTCAAGTAATATGATATCATCTTCTTCATCTGCAAAGTGCACCCCTGTCTCTGTCTCACCAAATAATTCTTGAATAAGTTCTTCCACTTTCCCACTATCTCCCATGGTTAAGCACTTGATAAAGCTTAAAGCTGTGTTCACTGGTGGTGTAGATGAAAAGAAGTCAAACGTTTGGATCATCCATGTAGTCAAAGTTTGCCAATTGCCAGTGTCACGATGTAATTCAACATAGACATACCAAGCACACATGTAACCTTGTAGAGTAGAATAAAACCGATGCACCCAAAGTGAGGGTGGTAATACTTCCTGTCCTACTATCTAGAGTCTCTCACACTCTGGATATGATGTTGAGCAGGTTGATCACCATGATAAGGGCTTATTTTTGTAGGTGCATTACTTCTTGAAAACCTGGTTGATAAGGTGGTCCCAATCATTCCCCATTCTAAGAGATTATCCCTGTGGACTACCCACCAGCGCGTGGCCATCCCACCTAAAGTATATGACAACATATCTTGTCATTTAAGCTGGTCAACCCAGTTTGTTTCCATGACCTGTAAAAATCAAGTGAAATCTTCAGACCCAGTATAGCAGGGTACTTGCACGACCTATACATCGAACAGAGTGAAAACCCATTTTGCAAGTAACCATGCACTTAACTTCGCACCCCACCAGTTCATAAGTGCCATGAGCCCAATTATCACAAGAAATACTAGTAGTATTGCTGATTGACTGAGAATCTTCCCAATGAAGGATTCCTTCCTTAGATAGATCATTGACCTCTGGGTCCCGAATAACACATATATAGATTCTGGCTGAAGTCCTCTTCACTTAAAGGTTCCATATATGGCAAAAATTTCCCATCTATCAATGGTATTATGACCCTTTCCTCCTTGTTCTCAAAGCTGATATACCCCTTGTTAAACCTCAAATCAGCATTGTTCGCATAACACCAAGGGCGCCCAAGCAGAGCTGGGAAGCTATCGGCTTCTGCAAGCGCTAGTACTTCGAAGTCTCCTATGAACTTGGCCCCTTGTATAGTGATAGATGCATCCTTCAAAACTCCTATGGGAGTAGCTTTCATTCTGTTTTCCATGAACAATACATTAGATGATGGCTGCAATGGGGGTCTCCCCATTTGTTCCCACACATCTAATGTAAGTACATTTACTTCGCACATGTGTCAATCAAGATATTGCTCAACAAACACTGTCCATAACAACATTCAAAGTGATCTCGCTTGTCATAGTCAATACTATCAGGGGAAGATTACATGAAGTATTTGTCTCTTAGTTTCAGTTCCCGCACGTGGAGTATTCCCTTTCAACCAATTTCCTAATAAAGGAATAATATTCTCTTGGCATAACATTCTACATACCTCTCGCGTCGTCAATATCCGACGAGGCTTGTTACTGTATCCTTGCGCTCCAATTTCTGAGACTTCTCTTTTAAACCTTGTATCTCACCTTGAAGGCTCCTAAGGACCTCCATTGTTTCTGATAGACTTCTTTCTGATGAGCTGGATCTAGATATCTAGCATGTAAAACCTCCTCCCTAGTGATTGTCGACTTCTCTTGCAACACCTCTCTTACGTGTGCCGCCTCAGTTTGTGTGGTTATCTTGATCACTATTCTTGCCTCGGGTTCCAGGTGTTAACTTGGGCATCCAATGATTCTCCATCATGCGGCTGGATTCTAACCATCCTGCGCGCCTTGTTTTCTTGCTTGTGCTACTTACTGAGATGCTCATACAAGTCCGAACACTCTTCATAACCATGCGCCTTTCCAAAAATGAACATGAAATATTCTGTGGGCATTCGCGCCTATAATGGTCAGGTGAACCACATGTATAGCAAGTTCCTCGAGGGAATTCACTCCTTCCTCCACCTCGGCCTTTTCCTCCATATCCACCTTGATATCCTCGTCCCTTTCATAAACCCCTTGAAACCTTCCATTATTCCCGTCATAGCGCATTTTATTATAATCCCTATCCCGATACCACCCAAACCACTAGAACTAGAACTACCCATACTACCCAATCCTCCTCCGGATTTAGAATAGGGCCTATGGATGCACTCCCCTATGCCCCAACAAAGGTACTACTATCTTTGGACCCCTACATTCGGCAAGTAGTCCCTATTCTGCAGAGGTGAATCCCACACTCGGCACACTCATATTCAATGCAGATGATGAGCTTGAAAACGTACCCTAAATAATAACAATTTTTACGTGTTTGCCATTGATGTACTTACTGTCTGACCTATTTCTGTGCTTTCACTTCCTAAATTAAAACTATTTTTACCTGTTGTACTAGATACTGGAAAACCAAGCGCAAGGGCTAGGTCAGCAGGTTGGCTTAGATGCGTGCCCATGGCCCAGGTCATATCTACTGGCGCACTTCCATGTGAGGCCGAAGAGGGTTCTCTGTCATGCTTTCCTAGATGGGGGAGTTCCTAATGCTCTTGCTCTTCTTCCTCCCCATGAGCCTCAAATCCTTCATGAGCCATCTCTCTCCACAACACCATCCATTCTATAATTTCTTTTTTCTTACATAATTCCCTCTTGCATGCCTCATCATACTTAAATTGCCTCTCTTCCCTTTCTTTGTCTTTGCCACTAGGTCTACCATCTTTCACCAATCCTGTTGCTTGCCCCCGCACGTGGATTTTTTTAGCTTTGCATGGGTTTAGCTTCCAAGTTCAACATTATCATTAGTATTTTGATTGCAAAAAAATACCTTGTAAATACATCCTCTAGGATATCGTAGAACCGGAACTCCACTACCTCCGAGGACGAATAAGTTGAAATTGAATACTCCAAAATATAGCTATTTAGGACACCACAAAACCAAGTATCTACCGCGCGAGTCTAGCTCAGGTCAACATCATATAGTGTTTGAAATTCCTCATGTGTCCAAACAAGTGTGCGATACCTCCAATTCCACTTAGATGCATATGCAATCAACCATTCATATAATTCTACTAGAAAGATAACAAAGAAGATTTCGTATAAACTGTCATACAAATTCTGCTCTACCCAAGTGCGTGCGCTAAATCCGGATCTAGTGTCAAACCTCCGTGCGTATTCTTCCTCCAAATCATGAATCCATTCTTCAACACTCACCAAAGTTAGCTGGTATGTCTTCATCATGAACCATTCTAAAACAACTAAAAAGAGGTCCCGACAATGGAACCAATGATGCAGCCTAGAATTGTTAGTAACACCTAGTCGCACTGGCACATCACTCAGCCTAGGCTGAGCACTCACCCGAAGTGCGCAAAGGTACTGGGTCCCTCTTTAAAGGTTACAAACAGAATGGTGGCATGACAAAGTAGTAAACATATATTTTTAGTAACTAATCCATCTATTCATCATTACACTTAACTAGATCTATAAGCGCTTAAAGGTAAATCATCATGAAAGTAATAATATGCATTGATAAAACACATCAAACACTATTTGTTCGGTCAATTTTCTTTATCTATTCATCATACCAACAGTACAAAAGCTTCATACAATACCAGGCATGTGTGCATGGATCTGTTACAACTATCCAGTCGCATGTACTCATGTTTTTCTCATTCTTCAAAGCATGTGTCTCTATCTATCTATCTATCTATCTCTCCCTCTCTTAAGTAATTCACTATATATATATAGGGTGGGGAACTAGCCCTTCACCACTTAACTCTACCAGAAATAGGTCGCATGCTAATAACAACCACGTGCCTTTTACAACTATAGCCATACATGCAAGTATGCTATCTGTAGATCACTGATAGTTAACTACAGTGGTGGATCTATTCTTAGCTTATGCCCATGCAAGAGTGAGTTGTCATGCTCCTCAAAGAATCTCCATGAAGAGTGGCACGCAAATCTCGGCATCGCTTTGTGTGCTCCACATGCCAATCTCTAAGAATAGACCTGATCTCCAAAATCGGCTAAGTCCTTGAGAGTCTGACTCTACACTTCCATTCGTGACGCCTTCCTATACCTTCGCACTTTTTCTCCTGTGTTGTTCTTCCACGCGGACTCTGTGTGTAATTTCAACTAAGTGTTTTCTCTGATTAACATGTTACAAAACATGCTCATGGATGAAATGTACTTATACCTCAATGTTCTTAATTCTCTCATGAAACATTGGATTTCAAACATTTTAGAACACCTTCATTGTCAACATAAAAGGTGGTAGATTTCTCCGTAATAGTCAAATTTCCTCAAGTATACAACGTAGATATATTGCTTCATAGAAAAATCCACTTATGCACATGATATTTGACTTACTATGGAAGATCAAGAAACAAAGTTTTGTTTCTTACTTCCCCACTATATTATACCGATCCCAAAATAAAACAAATCTAGTTAAGTGGATTTCTGTTATCAATATTACTTAAATGATTTGAATCGAATATCTGTCAAGAAAAAACTAACCATTCTTCTTGTACTCTAGACCAAAATCCATAGTGCCCTTATTATATCTCAAGATCCGCCTTATTGCATTCCAATGAAAAACTTTGGGTTCTTACATGAACCATGAAATATAGTTGAACAAAAAGTTGATATCTAGCCTAGTATAGGTTAGATAAATGAGACTCTCAATCAATCATCAATAAAGAGTTACATTTACCGGTGGAGATGGATTTGCAAGACAACAAGAGTCTTGTCTCCATTGGTGTGCATTATATCATCCTAAATTTATCAAGTGTAGTCTTGGCATATTTCAACCAATAAAAAAAATATGATTCTCCTTAAACCATAATTCCAATCCAAGATAAAAGTGCATCATATCAATATTTTTATGTCAAACAATCAATTAAGATCTTTCTTCATTGCATCAATCATCTTCACTATGCTTCCAAAGTGATGACTAGATCATCAACATATACAACAACAATGACAATCTCCCCTCCTTGCTTATTGAGGTATATATTGGGATCATATGGATTCCTCTCAAATCCATGTCGAATAAGACACTCATCAATCTTGATGTAGCATTTATGGCGAGCTTATTTAAGACCATATAATGATTTGATGATTCTACATACCTTTTCTTATTTTCTAGGTACGACAAAAACCTCTGGTTGAGTCATGTAGAATTCTTCATGTAAGTATCCATTTAGAAAGGCATTCTTCACGTCCATATGGTAAACTTTCCATCCAAGTTGTGTAGCTAGAGAAAAGATCATCATGATCATTTTGATCTTAAATGTGGGAGCAAATGTCTCTCATAGTATATGCCTTCCTTATGAGTGCACCCCTTTTCTATTAGTCTTACTTTACACTTGTCAATGGTCCCACCTACTTTGTAATTTATTTTGAAAATCCATTTGCATCCAATGGGATTCTTCCCGTGGAATATTGATAAGTTTGCTAGTTTTTATTCTTCATCATTAATTGATACTCGATTACACTGTGGCATATTTCCTAGATTTAGATTGTAGGGATTACTAAATTGTAGATGAATCAATGAATTCAAAACTCTACTCAATAAGGAAAAAATTACCTCTTCAAAACATTTGTTCTTTAGTTCGTGGTCCAAGAGTGGATATGTTTGGAGGACCATCCAATTTTACTATTTGTGTTGAATTTTGATTCGTTAATTATATGACAAAATACCAAAAACTCAAAAGATGGAAGGGTTTAACGATAGCTACGCCAAAAGTGTAATGTTGGGATGAATGGATGTAAAAGACATGAGAGACTCCTCATTCCAACGGATGAGATAACCTGCATGTAAAGATAGCTAAACAAGGTAGATATTAGATAAAGAGATGATGAGTTTATTAGATAAGGTCGATCCCAGGAACCAATGGGCTTCCTCAAAGGGTGTCAACTTATTTTTATAATTAAATGATTTGATATGAAATTAAGATGATGATGAAGGAATGAATAGAATTATAGAGGGATAGAGAGATCCTATTCGCATAGTAGGTGGCCTAGGCGAGGACTACAATGATCTCAAAATCCTTGAAGTAATCGAACTAGAAGCTGCTCAACAATGTCTGTTATTATATAACTTCAATTCGAGCTTTGATGTCTGCAATGTATGGTGTCAAGGTGATGGCACAAAGGATAAGTTCATGTGCGATGTCAAACTATTCCCAAACGAGGAGTTCTTTGAAGGATTAGAAGATTGTGAATACTAGTAATGGGGTGTGAATCACTAGGCATTGTCATCTATAGAGAGATACATCTTGAAAATAAACAATTAGATAGAAAATAGAATGATAAAATGATTGTAGATATGATAAATATGATTAAAATGAAAAAAATATAGGGATCACTAGCGATTCCGTAAATCTGATTCTTTTGAGTGATTTAAGTAAAATCACTAGTGATTACTTGTGAGAAAACTAATATTTTAATAAAATGTAAATTTGATCTAAAGTGAATGATTTATAACTTAATGTGGTATCTAATAGGATGTATTGACAGATTGAAGGTGAAAACAAAAGATAAAAACTCACCTTTGTTAATAAATGCTATAAAATGATGTTGTGGGATTCTTACAAAATTGTAGAGCTTCCTAGGACTTAAAAGGGGTGTTGGAGATAACAGGATGTGTCGAAAAGATGTTGTTTTGGTCTTGAAAGGAATAAATATTTGTTACTAATGTCATAAGATCCCTCACCAAGTGGTTTGATGTTGCTTTTATAATCATCAATGATTTTTTAGGGTCATTGACGATCCGGAAAATGTGTGGAAAAATCACTTAGAAGTGGGTTTAACAACTTCCAAATAAGGTTTTCAGGATTGGATGGGAGTGGAAATGGTTGAGAAGGTTTTTAGTGAGCTAGGAGGTTGGATGGTTAGGGTTATAATGGGTTATAATAGGTTTTAGGTGGTTAGGGGGTTTAGGATAAGTAATTAAGTTTTACGGGGGTGAGGTTATGACTTAGGATTGGTTTATGATTTAATGATAGGATTAGATTAATATTTGAGATATGAATGTGTAGACACAAAATCATGCACTGGGTACATTTCTAGGTCTAAAAGAATACTAATGTATATATGATTCCTAAGCAAGAAAACTAGTGGTTGATCCTACTTGTGATTAAACACTTGGATCCTCATTTTCCTATTTTACCTGATCTTATTTTATGGATCCTAAAAATCCTCTAATCTCCTTGCAAATATGTTCTTAAAAAATCCCTAGACACTATGTATCTCCCTCGCAATATGCCACCTTCACAAGTTTCAATTCATGTTTTACACATACTTTTCAAGATAAATTTCAAGTTATGGAAACCATAATTACATCTCTTAAAGCTGAAATCCAACATCTCAAGGATGTTTCTCAGGCCAATGCTAGCTATTTTCTTACATCTCATTCTAATCCTATGTCTACTACTTGTGCTCATATAAGTGAACCCTAAGTCTTACCGCTACCAACACCTCTCAATTTTGATCTAAATGCTAAGCAACATGATATTCTTCCTGAGATCCTCAATCACCAATTGATCAACTTGCCAACTACTCATTTCTACCCTCCTTATCATCTTTCCAAATACATAGGTCTCCCATTTTGTAATTATCATAGACTTAATGGACATCATGACAATGATTTTTATGCTTTAAAACAAATAATTAAGCACCTTGAGCATCGGGTTTTATTTCATTTGATTTTCAAAATTCTACTACATATCCAATTGCTAAATCCCAATGGGCTCCCAAATCTAATCCCTCTATGTCTAATGAGCATCATTCCATAGTTACTAATGTTCCTTCTTTGGTCAGTCAAGAGTCACCTATCCAACCCATTTTAACTAAGAAACCACCCTCAAAATCTGTCCTCCATCCCCTCCTCCTATCAAGTCTTCTACAACATTACCAATTCTAGCTAAGCAACCACCTCTCAAAATCCATCCTCCATCCTCTCCTCCTATCAAGTCCTCTACAAAATTACCCATTCTAACTAAAAACCTCCTTAAAAATATGTCATGTCAACCCAAAACCCAACCCTGGTCCTACTCTTGCTTCTATCACTCATTGTGACGACAATATGCTTTCTTATGATGCATTTCAAACTACCATCATCAGAATACATCTCTTTCATCATCACATAGCTCTCCATCATTAGCACACTTGGGGTCATTGCACTTGCCCCCTCTAGCACTATATATTGTTTCTAGCATCTACTATCATACTTCATGCTCCATGCTTCATGTTTAATCTTCCTAAGCACTCCTACACTTTTAATACACCCATTGTACTGTCATTACCCTATGACACACTCTAGTTCAAAGGTTCATGCTCGAATGTTGAGAGCCTAATTTTGAAATTAACTTCACCTTCACTATAATTCATGCTTTGTGCTTCATGATACATATTTCTAGCATCTATTCTCACACAACACATTTCTCGATGACACACTCTTGTTCTATGGTTCATTATTGACTGTTGAGGGGCATTTATAAATGAACCTCCTTTCATGCACATCTGCTGAGGGAAATGTGACCTATTCCACCTTAAATCTTTCATATCATACCATCACACCATCACAACATTTACATATCTTGGTTGTATTTACTCTTGCTTGCTTATTCTACTTACATGTTGCACTTTGCTTACTATGATAGACAAATTATTAGTATGTCAATTTCTATATACACATGCACATTCACTTGGTCTCTAGAAGTGAATGTAGATCTCTTACAACTCCTTACATATTGCATGATGCTCGACACTTTGTATCCCTTGCTAGTCCCATTGAGGATCCTAGGGGCATCTACATTTACTACTCTCATACTACACATATCATAGGTTCTATTGTTACATTCTTTACTAATTTTCATTCTTGTCACTTTAATTTTTGTTGTTACATTCACGCTTTGAAATATTATCTATCTTTATAAAATTTTAGTGGGTGCTTCATGTGTATCATTTGCCTTGCAGGACTATATATAACCATGGTTATCTGATATGATTTGCTTACTATTATTTTCTATTGTATGTTATTATATGCGGGCTATGCCCTATGTCATGATTGATCTTTATCTACTTTTTTTTTTCTTCGGCCCTAATTGTCTTGTGATATTGTGAGTGATGTCCCATATTTGAAACCCAAATTTTACCATCCATCTTATTTACACACTTGATTATTACACTATTTTCTTTTGCAAGCTTGATACTTTTACTAATAACACTTGTTCCTAGTCTACTTTGTTTGTATGTGCCTTAGTTTCTACCATGCACATCCCCTACCCCCTGTAGGTATCCTTTATCGATATGCATATCAATATCCAGTCCTCTCCTTCGGGGCACATTATCCCACTATCTTTGTATGCACCCCAAACGAGGGGGGAATCTATTATGTGAAAAAATCACCAACATATAAACATAGTCACAGAACGGTCTAGAAATAAATTTGGACCCCACACATAGAGTGGACACTAGTGCTTAGTATCGACAATAGTGCACAGTACTTGTGTCCTCCTCCTCGAGTGCTAATGTCCCGGGGGAAAAAAAATCATTTTCTCATATCAACATAATCTTTAACAATTTACAACATAGTTCTCCTATAGCAGGAACTTTCCTCCAGATCCACAGAATGTATTATATCTCCTATAATCGATTCTGATAAAAAACAATAAGAACAAATCGGGACGTACCATTTGCATTGGTGCTTATGGGCGAGAGTCATGGAAGGATATTAAAAGTAAACCTATCCCCCAACACTCGCTCTTGGCATGAAATCACCCAAAAAACTCACTCTTGGCATGAGATCACCAAATTTTTTTCCCTTGGCATGAAATCACCCAAAAACCTCACCTTTAACAACTCTAAGCAATATGACACTTTTCTATCTCATACTCTCTTACATATCAGGTGCACACTTTCCTTTTACACTTTTACATACTTATACATATGTTTCTTTGATCTATCATATACAAATATTTGACTATTTTTTGTTCTTTTGCAGGTCCATCCTTATAATAAGTAGCTTACACAAGTTATAGCTACATGCTAAAATGCATATACTTCATCCCTAGGGTCACTTCCCTTTCCTAGTCTCCATGCTTCACTTTTCAATCACTCCATGCTTCACTTGTCCATTTGGCATGCTATCAACAACAATCTACTCTGCATGATCATTAGGTACACATATTCTATCTACTTTATGTTATCAAGTATTCACTCAACAACATAAAGTGGGGAAAATGTAGACACAAAATCACACACTTGGGTACATTTCTAGGTCCAAAATCATACTAATGTATATATGATTCCTAAGCAAGAAAACTAGTGGTTGAAAACTATCTTTGGCCTCTTTTCTTTGTTTCTTACTTTCTCTTTAGTCTTACACACCCTACATCCCTGACGAAACTTGACTGATTTATCCTTTTATGGCCTCAAACACTTGGCACCTAGTAAGGACACTAGCACTCGGGGCTTATCCATCACTGGGTACTCCTAACCTTTTTTACCTTTACTCACTCTTTTTGGGTCTCTTTTATCTTTTGGGAATATTTTTCACTTATGGGTCAGCCTTCCAGTTGTTAATTACAAAATTCAAATAAGGGAATCATATATATACTTAGTTACTTCTCAAAATAAGGACCAATCACGAAGCTTTACTATTATCACCTAAGCTTGCATCCAAAGGCAATAAAAAGCTTCAAAGGCATCCATCTAGTATCCATATAAGGGACAAGGGTTGCATCACTTCTACATACACTACATAGGAGGGGAATTCTATTCTATTCCATCCACACATTCTATACATTGCTACATTCTAGATCTAGCTCACTATCATTTGTGCAACTTGTACAAGAGCATCCTAGGGCATCATTGTGTACACTTTCACACAAAACTACATGGATTACGAGATGTAGTGCAACGCTCGGATGTAATTTATCTCTTTGGGTGACCCACAGGGTCCATCGACTCCCCATTATGTATTTTCCTTTTTAGGTTTTATGTGGTTTGTGGACACGTGCAAGTGAGCTTCTCTCTTTGCGGGTTACGAGATACCTTCAACGATTAAGGAACAAATATTGAGTGATAGAAAAGAATCAATAGGGAAGCCCTTGTGACAAAAAATAAATCAAATCTTGAGCATTTGCATGGCCATAAATGCTCATGCACCTTTTCCCTCCCTTAGGGTTCCCTTATCTTGTGCCCTTTAAGTTACATAATTTACAATAAACATTAACGATGTTGTTTCTATCATGTTCAACACTTTCACCTACCTATTTCACCTTCAGTTTTCTTCAAAATCAGGTAAGTCTTCATATCTCTCCTTCTTGCTTAGGGTTTTAGATCATTACTTACTAATTTCTTGGGTCTCATTATATATTATCATCTATACATCATTAGGAACAATAGTTACTTTGCAATATAGATTTAATTCAATTTAAATTAAATCATAATGTGAGGGATGTAGGCAGGTCACCTAGGGTGCCAAAATCCCAGTGTCTACATTTCCCCCTTTTTTTCAAGTGGTTTATGATGGAAAATCTACTAGATAAAAATGAGTGGAATGATAAGATTTTATGTTGGGTAGGTGGTCCTCCCTTTGGGGGTTATTGTGATGAAGTGCAATGATGATTGCAGTTTGAATAAGTTCTTGGATGAGATATGCTTCTATGATGTTGTGTTTATATTTAAGATGCCCCAAGATTGGGCATGAAAAAAAATTGCCACAAATATGAACTGTGACAACTAGAGAGGCAAGTAATAGGAGAACCAATGGTTTTGAACCTATAGACATATGACTCATAAGCAATTGAGGAAAAAGGTGTTTGAAGGCGTATATAATCCATAGTGTATCGGGATATGCATGATCGATAAAGGATGTTATCACAAAGGTGGGTTTATATAACCAAGAAGTCAAGTGAAAGTGGAACCAATGGACTCTCAACCTATAGATGTATGAATTAATGACGATAAGGGAAAAGTTTCCCTAATGGTTGCGAAATCGATATGGATTCGATAAAGGTAAACTTTGTATAATTTGATTGATTTTGATTTTTAGAGGGTCTTAGGGCCCAAAAGGAAGCACATACTTGAAAATGTGCAATTTTGTCGAGGAATGATGAAAATGACAATTTAATGAGGCTTAAAGGCTAATCAATGATATTTTGGATAAACGGGAGGTAATCATTGTAATGAAATTACCTATATAAAACTTAATATCAACAACAATAAAACACAAAAGAACACAAGATTGTAGATAAATGATCACAATATGCAAGTAGAATAGCTTATCCATTTTGAGGGGGGAACCTCCAAACTATACAATAAGACTCAAATGCTCAATATGATGATTAAATACTCCTTATTACCACCTATATCACGAATCCTATGTTATGACCAACACCAAGGCTGACCTACTAAACATACGAAAGCATAAATGATTAACATATGACAAGAAGAGAGATTATGTAAGACACAAATCAACACTACATATCTCATATCGATATATGACTAAGGGCATAACATGCCCCTCCCATTCAAAGAAATATTATCCACAATGTTCGTAAGCCATGGATGTTGTTGCGAAATGATTTATCTTCCCATGTTGCATCCTCAATATTCATATTCTTCAACTTGATCATATAATCAATAATGAATCTAGTCCTCAATCTTTTGGTGCTTATCTCAGAATACCTTTAGGTTCCAATATGATCCTTCCTTCTTCATCTAGTTTAGGAAGAATTGACTAGGCTAAAATGTGTTGCCCAATGAATTTCTTCAAGTAAGAAACATGGAAGACTGAATGTATTTTACTTCCTAGAGGGAGCTCCATCTTATATGCCACACTACTAATTTTCTACAACACTCAGTAAGGACCATAGTATTTAGGTGAAATATTATTATCCTTCTTCTATTTTTTTAAAGATAACTACTTATATGGTTGCAACCATACAAAAACAAAGTCACCCTCTTCAAAGTGTCACTCACTATGGTGTTGATCATCCTGTTGCTTCATGTGGTTTTGTTTCATTGCCAAATTCTCTCTAAGACTAGAGAGTACCTCATGTTGGTGTTGAATGCGATCTACGATTTCTCTCTCCTTCGGTTAAACCTTCAAGCTAGAGATGAGTGATGGAGGATGGTACTCGTAAAGTGTCGAAATGGAGACATTTTGGATGAGGTATGAAATGAAGTATTATACCACCATTCTGCAAGTGGCAACCATTGCACCCAACATTCTTATTTATCTAAAGTAAAACATCAAAGATATCCCTCAAAACATTTATTTACCACCTCAATTTTCCCATCTGCTGGGATGATAAGATTAACTCTGGGCCAATTGGGTATGCAAACAAGAGAACAAATTAGTCTAAAAACTACTCATAAATATCAGATATCGATTACTTACTATAATTTTGGGCATGCCATGGAGATTTTGAACTGTGTCCATAAATGAGATGGCAATTGTACTAGTTATGAAAGGATGATCTAGGGAACAAAAAATGAGCATACTTGGTAAGTCTATCCACCATGACCATGATGATGCTTTTCCCTTCTGATTTAGGCAATCTTGTGATGAAATCCATTGATACCTCTTCCCATCTCTCACTAGGAATAGACAAGGGTTGGAGGAGACCTAGTGTCTTAATGGTCTTGCCCTTATTATGTTGACACACTAAAAATATACCACAGCTTTTTGAACATATCCTTTCAACCCCTCCCAAAATAAATCTTTCTTAACTCTATGATAAGTTTTCAAGAACCTAGAATGGCCACCTAGTGGAGAAGAATGGAGATATGAAAGAACATGGTGTTTAAGTGTAGAGTTCTTACACAAATACAACCTATCTTTATACTGCAATGTATCCCCCTTCCATATAAATTGTTTAGATATGGTGGATCTTTCTGGAGATTTCGAATGAGAGTTTGGGTTGCTGCATCTTTCTACCATTCTTCCCTTTCATGATTTACCCATTTTCCTTTTAGTATAGAGATGACACATAAAAATGCTTATGTGGACTCATCCCTCCTAGATAGTGCATCAATGACCACATTTTCCTTCCCTTTCTTATAAATAATCTCAAAGTCATAACCCAACATCTTTGTGACCCATTTTTGTTTCTCTTCTGAAGATATTCATTGCTCTAAGAAGTATTTCAAACTATCATGATCAATTTTTACCTTGAAGTGTCTACCCATAAAGTATGGTTTCCATTGTTTAACTACATGTAATATTTCCATCATTTCCTTCTCATAGGTGGGATTCAACAAATTCTTTCCTTTTAGTTTCAGGATATCAAATGCTATGGGGTGTCCTTCTTGCATGAGTACTACCTTGATCCCATTTCCTAAAGCATTGCATTCAACTATGAAGGTCTTGGAGAAATGCAGGGTTGTCATTCTTTGGAGTGGTGCACATTACAACCTTCAATTTTTTAAATGCCTTTGAAGCTTCCTAATTCCAATGAAAGGAGTCTTTCTTCAAGAACTTTGTGAGTGGTGTTGTTATACTACCATATTTTTTTATAAATTTGTGATAGTACCCTGTAAGACCTAAGAAATCTCATAAATGCTTTAGGGTTCTTAGGACTTCCCATTCCACTATGGCTTAGATCTTGCAAGGGTCCACCTTAACACCTTCATGAGAGACAATATGGCCCAAGTATTCCACTTCTTGTACCCTAAAATAACACTTCGAAGGATTGACATATATTTGATGTTTCTCTAGGGCTTCCAAGACTGTATTTACATGATGTAAATGTTTATCCTATGATTTGTTGTAGATGAAGATATCATCAAAAAATACCAAGAAAAATTTCATAGGAATGGTCGAAATATTGAATTCATCAAACTCTGAAATGTGGATGGTGCATTAGTAAGACCAAAAGGCATCACTAGAAATTCATAATGCCCTTGATGAGTTTTGAAGGTTGTCTTATGAATATCCTCTTTCTTTATTCTAATTTGGTGATACCTAGAACATAGATCTAGTTTTGTAAAATAAATTGCACCATGCAACTCATCTAATAAATCATCAATGATAGGAATAGGAAATTTATCTTTGATAGTGTACTTATTAAGTTCTTTGTAGTTTGGACACATGCGCCACCTTCTATCCTTGTAGTGCACCATCACCACTGGAGCAGAATAAGCATGATGACTATGACGAATAATACCCATTTCCAACATTTTCTCAACCATCTTCTTGATATAACTCTTTTGCACATATGGGTATCTATAAGGCCTGATGTTAGGGGTTGAATTCCTAGAATTAACTTAATGACATGATCATGTTCTATTTTAGGAGGCAATCCTCTAGGATCCTCAAAGACAATGCATCTTTGATAAATAAACTTCTAAATATCAGGATGCACTACCGTAGTTGGTGGTTGAAATTCCTTGGAGAACAATCGTGCTACAAAACCTTCAACCCCGCTTTTAAGAATCTTCTGCATTTGGTGAGAACTAACCACCTAAGGAGTTTTTTCCTATAGTCCACAAATTTCAAACTTTCGCCCTTAGAATTAAATCACATGAACAACTCCTTGAAATCTAGCTCTATGGTGCCCAAAGTTATGAGCCACTTTGAACACTTAAGACTATATCACTCCACCCATGGGAATAACAAACATAGTAGATTACACTTTGTGTATTCACCCATCATAAGTATGATTTTATGACATTTCCCTAAACATTGGATTATGTCATTATCTATTATCATTACTTGAAATTCGGTGTTTGGTAGATGAAAAAATTAGCTCTGGTTGCCAAACTTATTATTGATGAAATTATGTGTGCTCCCCGAATCAATCAATAATGTCACCTTCTTCTTCTTAAGGTAACCCACGACCCAAAGAGTTTTGGAGTGATAATACTTGATAGAGAATGGCATGAAATAGTGGGATAGGGATCTTTAGAGTCTTCCTCTAATTTTTCCACTTCCTCACTTGATGTTTCCTCATATTCTTCCTCCTCACTAGTCCCTTCAATGTAAAACAATTTCTTCTCAACACATTTATGACATGGTCCATATTTGTTGTCACAGTTAAAACATAACCCTTTTGCTCTTTTTTCTTCAATTTTTTGAGGTTTCATTCGAATTGGATGAGGGTATGATGGTGGCAAGGTGTTATGGTCTTTTATGTTAGTGAAGGCATATCTTATGCTAGAAAGAAATGTTTCCTTTGCCTACACAACATGATAATAGAATCAAAAATCTTGAGTGGATTAAAGATGTGCATCTCATGCTTAATGTGGTCCTTAAGACCCCAAAGAAATAAGTAATTCGAGATACTCTTTTGTAATATCCTCCACACGCAAGGAACAATTTTGAAATTGATGAACATACTCCTTTATTGAACCTATTTATCATAACTTTGCTAATTGGCTGAAATAATGCTCTGACACACTAGAACTATAGTGAAATTGAAGCGCTTACCTGAAAATTGTCCATGTAACACTCGAGACCATTCTTTTACCTTTGAGCGCATAACCAACAATATCTAG
This sequence comes from Taxus wallichiana var. yunnanensis, assembly GCA_018340775.1. Classification (NCBI taxonomy): domain Eukaryota; kingdom Viridiplantae; phylum Streptophyta; class Pinopsida; order Cupressales; family Taxaceae; genus Taxus; species Taxus wallichiana. Next base: position 772,975,927 of record CM031239.1, on the reverse strand, counting down.
AACCCGACCATTCGTCTAATATCGTTGGTTAATACACATCAAAGAAATTCCCCATTTGGTTAATACACTTGAATGGATCCTTTACATCAATTTTATGCATTTCCACTTTTGGAATAATGCCACACCATTGGTGAGGAGATCCACCTAAATGTGTAAAGGATCCTCCTTGGTTGGAGTGATTTAGACCTGTATGTGTATTGTTAGAGGAACCCATATGACTGGAATGGGGATTTGTTTTTGAAAGAGTGAGAAACAAATCCTACTTCATTGATTCAAAATCCATTTGCATTTTACCCTAAGGTTACCTTTCGATGAAGAAGCTCATTGTTGAGGTCATCCTTACTCACCATATTATTAACCCTTTCTTGAGGTTGTTTAACTACCTCGATACTCCCAAACTAAAATATTCTAAATCCATATCTTCATTATTTGGGGTCATCCTAGAGTTTCTTGACCTTTCCCTTGGCCTCAAGTTGATCTACCAGTCATGATGTAGGGTTTGGGTCTCGAGATAGAAGGAATAGGGTAAAAATTTAGGGTTTGGGGTTTTGTAAACTTATTAGATAAATAGAGGAAATCATAGAGAAGAAACCCTAGCTAATTTTTAGAAAGCTTTATGAAAATATAAGAAACTTAGAAAATTTACAAAAATTACAACCTAGGTAGTTGATTTATGAAAAAACATAAAACTATTATAAATTTTTCAAAAAAGTCTAAAATGTTTGAAATTTGAAGAGAATATTACTTGACTAATGTTGCCACACAAAAAAAAATTACTAAAAAATTTGCTACCCTTTTAAAAATATGGCCGAACCTTCACAATTAGGGTTTTAACATAGCTCTGGTCAAGATCAAGCTTTAATACCACTTATAATTAAATTACTTGTATAAATTTGAATATCAACAATTATAGATTACTAAAAACAAACTATTGTTGATAAATGATCACAATATGCAAGTAGAATAACTTAGCCACTTGAAGGGGCAACCTCCAAACCATATAATAAGACTCAAATGCTCAATATGATGATTAACTACTCCTTACTACCACCTATTTATACCAATCCTATGTTATGGAAAACACCAAGACCGACCTAATAAAAATACGAAAGCATAAATAAATAAAATGTGATAAGAATAGAGATTATGTAAGCCATAAGTTGGCACTTTATATCCAACATAAGCTATAAAAATGAGGGCATATCAATCAATGGTGATTACTATAGGTTCTTTAGTGATTTGTGAGAATCATTAGTAGTTAGCCAAATCATCAGTGATTGGGTGGCAAAAAAATTAATATATAAGTGGTTTAGAATCTCATTTTCTTCATTTGCGATTTGAGAGCCTAAGAGATCACAAAACCCTAATTTCTGAGTTTTTCATGATTTTAAGTGAGATGGAGGCGGTTGGAGGTGTGCGGGCGATGAAGGCCCACATGTGCCGAGGCACGTGACGATTTTAGATTCTCTTGTTTTAATTATTTTTAATTTTCTATAAATTTGGAATCACCATAGAAAGCTGCTAGTGATTTAGTGGTCCTTGGTGATTTTGATAGGGTCATAAGCGATTGAAGCAGAGTCACCGGAAATTCAACTATTTTTGTAAATAAGTTATGATTTGTATGTTTATTTTATTGTTTTTGGATTAATTATGTTTGATGGCATGTTGTTTTATTTTGGATTCAAAGCTAAAGAGAGGTTAACCATGCATGATAGGATCCTAAAGATACTTGAGTATGTTCGAGTGCTATTGTCGGATGTTGATTGGGCTCATTTAGAGGAGGTTGGATTAGATGAGATGCATCATTACGGATGCATCCATAAAGACATGTGTTTATTGTTGTAATTATTTGAGAGATGGGACCATGTAACAAGCACTTTTTGGTTGCTTTGACAGAGAGATGACGATAACATTAGAGGATGTGCAAAAATACTAAACCTACTAGTACAGGGTGAACATGTTTAAACTATTAATGAGGTAGGTAAGGGAAAAGTGATGAAATGATTATATGGAAATGATGCATATGATGTAGTGTATGATTCTAGGGTATTTTCAGATGGATCCCTATAAAGTGATGATGAGGAGGATCGAGCCTTATTGAGTATGATGATGATGGGCACTAGTTGCTACACCTTACCGTTCACCAAGACCGGTTCTCATGGATGTTGATAGGGGTTGTGGGGGATATGTTGGAGCACATGAAAATGTTTGGTTGGGCCCTTGTTATGTTGGCATAGGTTTATAGGGAGTTACGGTCCTAGAGTCTTGGACACAAGTTTGGAGTAGACATGTCATTTTTATTAGAGTGTTGGGCCTACGAGCACATTATAGTGGCTTGGCCACGAGAAGTGCCTTGGATGAGATAGATAGATATGAGGTATCTAGTGGGGTTGATGAGGTGGAGATTGGATTTTTCAACCACCGGGCCTATCTCGGGGTGAGGATTACTACAAGCAGCTCTAGTCGAAACTTATAGGGTAGGGATGTTATTTAGAGGCCCTATAAATGTTTCGTGGTATGTCCTAGTGTAGAGGGGGAGTTGAGGGAATTGCAACATGATAGGTGAGTGTGGGGTTAGAGGGAGGACCAATGGGAGTTTATTATGTTTGGTCGTGTCATATAATAGTTTGGCTTGATTCAAGATGTGTCTTTGTGAAAGGAATGAAAAGAAGATTGTTCCAAGCCGTGATCTCAGATGATAATAGCACACCACATTAGATTTGTAAAACAGAAGAGCTAAAATACCATATATGGAAATCCATCATAATCCATAATGCTCAATACATTACAATAAAATGATTTGAATTATTCAATAAGAAAGATGCACATATAGGAGGAGGGAAGTGCAACTACTACCTAAATCAGTGGTGAATAAGTCCCACTAATTGATACTAGTAGTTAAGTTAACTCCAAAAGACTAGTAAGCTAACTCAACACAACTAGTAAGCTAACTCAACAAATTTAGTAGTAAGCTAACTCCACACAACTAGTACACCTAAGCAAGTTAACCCGATAAGTGTAGGACTAACACAAGTGCAAGAATTATCCTAATAAATAAATAAATGGATAACTAATAACCTACTCTAACACCCTCCTTTAAGCATAGCTTAGGTGGGTGAAAAAAGGTGGGTCTCGACAACAAGGCCTCGATGAGGTATCCACGTACAACAACCTGGAAAAAATGTACATCACAAAGTACCCAAAACCAAGTAATAACAAAGTAGAGAGAGAAAATCCTCTTTGCAAGATAACCCAAGAAGCTCGGCTCCAAAAACTCGTACAATGCTAAAGAAGTTTGGTGCACATTGTGGTCTAAATCCACTACTCAATCATAGAACTCAAAAACAATTGACACTGGGCTTCACCAAAATATCTCCATGCAAGGAGATTGCCAATGAAGTGATGTCGAAAGTGTAAAAAAAACCAAACATAATTTGATCAACTGCAAAAAATAGGCGTGCCACGATCCAAGAAAAACTAAGGTAACAAGGCAAGGACACGAGATCCAAATAAATAGGAGTGCCACGATCCAAGAAAATCCAAGGTAACAAGGCAAGTACACAAAACTTGAAGAAGCAGTATCAACACGTAACAAGGAAAAGTCACGAAACCCAAAGAATTAGTATCAATACCACACCCTCCCATACTGCTTTGAATGGGTAGAGTGACACCACAGATCTGTATGAGTTGCCAAAATCAACTACTCGAACTCTGAAAAACTAACACTTGGCTTCACTAGAATAGCTCTCCCACAAGAGAGACTACCGACATGCCAAAAAATAAAGTGTCGAAAATACAAATCCTTAATATCTCAACAAAAAGAGAGATATAACTGCATACACCCATAGATATAAGAATGTGATACCCAAAAGTTGAGGACATCGGGCTCAATCAAATTACACCCACAAGTGATTATAACACGCTTCCAAATTTAACACTTTATAATTAAGTGCATGTAAATATTACAACAAGTAACAATACCTTTTACATTTGAAATATGTGTATAAAAATTCACCAATGCGTAAATCTTGAAAAAATACACAATTTCAAAAGAAAATCACCTTAATCCGAGCTATGAATCAAAATTTATGAGCTATAGAAGGTTTTGCTATTAAAATAATAGTTTAATGCTAATATTTTTTAAAGGTACATGTGACACCCAAATGTCTAAAGCGTAAAAGAGTGCATCCACACGATACAGATTGTAACCAAATGATAAAAGTTTGCGCCCAAAACCTAAATTTCCGAGGGTAAATCATTGCATTCGAAGGGTATACATTAATATCCAATGGATAAAAGAATGCACCCAGAGGGTATAGATCTATGTCTAGTGGATTAAAGACTACATCCAAAATAGAAATATCCAGAGGGTAAAAGAATGCATCCAGAAGGTACACACTTATATCTAATAGATAAAAGAATGCACCTAAAGGGTATAGATCTGCATCTAGTGGATAAAAGACTACATCCAAAACAAAAATATCCAGAGGGTAAAAAATGCATCTGGAAGGTACACACTTATATCCAATGGATAAAAGAATGCACCTAGAGGGTACAAATCTGCATCTAGTGGATAAAAGATTACATCCAAAATAGAAATATCCAGAGGGTAAAAGAATGCATCTGGAAGGCACACACTTATGGATAAAAGAATGCACCCGAGGGTACATATATGTGTCAAGTGGATAAAAGATTGCATCCAAAACAGAAATATTCGGAGGGTAAAAGAATGCATTCGGAAGGTACACACTTATATCCAATGGATAAAAGAATGCACCCAGAGGGTACAAATTTACGTCCAGTGGATAAAAGACTACATCCAAAACTGAAATACCCATAGGGTAAAAGAATGCATCTAGAAGGTACACGCTTATATCCAATGGATAAAAGAATGCACCCAAAGGGTACAGATCATCCCTAATGGATAAAAGATCGCATCCAAAACATAAATATCCGTGAGGCTAAAAGAATGCATCTGGAAGGTACATGCTTATATCCAATAGATAAAAGAATGCACCAAGAGGGTACATACCTACATCCAAAGGGATAAAATAATATATCCAAAACAAATATATCCGTAAGGTAAAAGAATACATCTAAAAGGTACACGCTTATATCCATAGATAAAAGAATGCACCGAGAGGGTACAAATCTACGTCCAAACTTGACTATCTCAAAACATGGTCGATTTTACGATCGATTATATCATTTTGGCACCTTCAAAATCCAATGACGCACTTCATTTTGCATAAAAATGCGGAGTTACGAAAAAAGTGCTAACAAATTCTGAATACATAAAAATAATAAACCCTTGTTTGCAAAGAAAAACTTACATATGGATGTCTACATCATCTATTGCTCTGATATCATGAAAGGAATGAAAAGAATATTGTTCCAAGCCGCGATATTAGATGATAATAGCACACCACATTAGATTTGCAAAATAGAAGAGCTAAAATACCATATATGGAAATCCATCATAATCCATAATGGTTAATACATTACAATAAAATGAATTGAAATATTCAATAAGAAAGATGTACATATAGGAGGAGGGAAGTGAAACTAATGCCTAAATCAGGTGGTGAAGAACTCCCACTAACCGATCTTTGTAGTTAACTCCAAAAGACTAGTAAGCTAACTCCACATAACTTGTAAGCTAACTCAACACAACTAATAAGCTAACTCCACACAACTAGTACACCTAAACAAGCTAACCCAATAAGTGTAGGGATAACCCAAGTGCAATAATTATCCTAATAAATAAATAAAAGGATAAATAATAACCTACACTAATATCTTTGGAGGTAGTAGTGGCCTACTAGAGATATGATGAAGAGTCCGATGTAGCGCCGCCGCTTTTCCAAGAGGTAGTTAACATGACCAATGAGGAGGGGGAAAGTGTGAGGGTGGTTTCTCGGGAGAATTGACATGATATTATGATGCGAGAGTGACAGATGCCTACACTGTGTGTGGTGGTATGGAAACTAGATGGGTTTGAGAGGTAGGCGTGGGATCGTGTGGAGGTGGTACCTAAGGATGGTGGTAGTGGTCATGGTGAGGGTGGAGTAAGGAAGAGAGGGTGGTTGTATTGGAAGCCCATGTAGCAAGTTAAGAGGCCAAAACGTCCTTGTGGTTAGATGATCGGGAGACACTTTGGTAGCTAAGAGGGATAGTGTGACTAGTGAATGAGATGGGTTGATCCAGATATTTCTGCTATACATGCAGAGCTCACACAAGACAAAGATTACAAAGATTGATATAGGTGAGACAGAGAGGCCTTGAAAAATTCCTTTGGAGTGATAAGATCATCAATATGAGGGGCTGAGATTTAAGCTATTAGGGCTTAGATTAGTGGACAGATGGGACCACATATTAGTGTGGGTATGGCCAACCACCGGGAATTGTGCGAGAGATGTGATATTATGAGGATATAGTGTGACAAAGGATTCCAAATGAGCCTTGTTATACAATGTTTTAGGGGTAGTGACAGTGGCTCTATCGGGAAGTGCCATGTTCATGGTTTAGCCACCTGCGAGGTTTGGAGGGAGGACAAGATAGAGGGCCGAGATGGGTCTTAGGGAAAAAGTGTAGGAGGGAGTGTTTGTTTAAAAACATTTAATTTACCCAGTAGTTTTGTAGATATGATTTTGATGTATGAGGCTCTTTTTGAGTGCTTACCAATGTTGTATATTTTTGATACATGGGATTTTAGGCCCTTGATGATGTATATACATTTTGTATATATATATATATTATGATTTTGTTGATGAGTTATGATTGCAATGTGATGGATGTAGATGTGATTGATGAGGATTTAATTAATGATTTCTGTTATGATATGATGTGTTATGGAAATATTTGAAATGTATGATTTAGATTATAGATGCATGTGTTATAATATGATTTTGATGATTTTAGACGTTTTTGTGGCAAATGGTAATCTTGTTGTATGATTTACACACTTATACGATGGATAAGAACTTATTGTGAAATGTTTGCTTCTTTACTGTTCTGGACACATATAGTGTATGATGGTAAATTGATTTATACATATGATACTACACATGTGGCCTCATACTAGATGTTAACGTATGACCCATAATGGTTAGTCATACTAGGATCATAGATAAATATGAGATAGTTGGATCTTATCCTTTTCGACATGGGAAAGGTTTTGTGTGTAGCAAGCACAAGGAAATGGGTTCTTCCTGATAGTTCCCATGGTTTTGCACTGCTAAATATTGTATATGATACAAGCTGATCAATGCGAGGAAGCTTGTGTTTTTGGAAAGTTGATCAATGTGGAATCTTTCCTGGGATGGTTTTTTTTTTTTTTTTTGTATGAGGGTTGATCAATGTGGGAAGCCCCTTTTTTAATATGAGGACTGATCAATATGGAAAGTCCTTATTGTGTATTTTATTGAGTAGCCATCCTTCGAGGGAGTGGTCTATGATTTATTGACTTTTGATTTCATGGTATCCATCCTTTGAGGGAGTGGTATGTCATCTCATTTTTACTTTATCGATAAAATGGAGATAACCAATCAAATTTTCATGTTAATAGGCTTGTTAAAATTCATCTTCCATTCAAGAATTATTTTGAAAATGCCTTATCTCTTTGTTTGATTTTAGAGTTTCCTTAGCATTTTTCATATGAAGTGTTATATGCTTCCCACTCCCTAATCCTGAAACACTACGGACTTTTGGGTTTCGGGTTCCGAGTGCATTGGAACGTCTTACCCTAAAAACACATGTGAAGTGTCATGTGTTTTATGAACCCAAACTTGAAACACAATAACATGTCGAGTTTTAGGTTTTTGGAAATCAAAACATGGCAAGCGAATTACATGTCATATGCTGTTCATTTTCCAAACCCGAATCCAAACTCCCTTTCGGGATCCTTTGTGTTGGGTTTTCGAACCCGATTACACCCTTTCCTAAGGTGTCTCATGCAATCGATTTCCACCCCCGAGTCAATGTAATAAATGCTAGGGTGGAGTTGGTGGCCCACACGTGTTGGCTTACATGTAATTAATATAGGTTCATTTATAAATAGGTGGGATTTCCACATCATTTGTACCATTGTACTTCCTCTGCCATTCAGATTTCCCTCTTTCTTTCACATTTCAAAATCCCGATTAGCATTTTCTTGGTGTTTTTGATTGATTTTCATGGGTTTGAAGTTCTGGTTCATCTTTTGGTGAGTAATTCTCCTTTTGATTGAGTCACATTTTGCATTTTGGGGTTTTATCTTGATTTTCACTAGATTGAGGAGTTGTTTTCAATTTTTCAAAAGTTTCTTACTCCTCACTTGTCTTTTTCAAGGTTGTTATTTTTTTCCTTGGGAAGTGTGAACCTTTTTAGGTTTTTAACTTGCTTATTTTTGGTAAGGGTTTTTGATGGAACAAGTTGAAAAAGGACACTTAATGATTTTTAACCTAAAATTACATTTCGGGTTTTGTAGACACCCATAATTACGCCCGAGTAATTTAAATACTTAAATTGCGCTAATTTTCTCCCTTCTCGCAAATTGACAACATATCATCAAAAGCACTCATCTTCTCTCTTATCGTTGTTAATTAATTACAATATGCTAATTAGCTAAGTCACCTATCCAACCAACATCCCGGTTAACAATCTTTCTTTAATTAATCACCCCTTCTATCTAGACTAATTAATAATTAATAATTAATTAGCTTTCCCCTTCATTTAACCAATAAATCAAAGCACCCTCCAACTCCCATAACTTGCTAAGTATAAATTAAACCCTTCTAAAGTAAGGTTACCTTTTATAAATCAACCTTATCCATTCCTACTCTTGTTTTACCTTTATCCCACATGCAAGGGATGAAGTGTTTCCTTTATCCATTGGGCTATATAAGGAGCCCTCCTTCTACCTTTATACCTACACCTAAACTTCTTGAGAAGACAAATGCAAAGCATATAGCAAAATAGACTAAAATTTTTCCTTTGTTTTCTTGAGAGTTCACCACTTGGAGAGTTAAGCCTCTTTTCTAGCCTAAAGTGCTTAGGTCATATGGGAGGTGTCAAAAGGGTCTTGTAGCCCAACTTTGATAAGCCCCCATTCCTAGGTTCTTGGAATATCAAGAGCAACCTATTTGATTATCATGGAGCTTACATAGGTTCAATTCATTTATTTGTTGTTAATTAGGAGAATAGAGGATTTAGACACTTAGCATGTTAATTGTCAAAGTTTTATTTAGTGTCTAACCTTGCTTAATTCTCATCTTGATGGTGCTTTGTATTTTGTTTAATTTTGCTAATTAAGGCTACTAGGTGTTAGTCTTTACTTGCATTAGCATTAATTTAAACAAATCATGCACACAGTTTTTCCCATGTTGAAGAAAGTTACTTTCCCAATAGTGTATTGGAAATTTTTCATTGCCAAAGAAGGTTGGGTCTCCGCCAATGTTTCGGTTTTATTTCTATCATGCAAGACTAAATTCTCGCTAGTGTTTCAAATTTACATAGTTCCGAACAAGTTATTTTTCTCAATAATGTGTCGGGTATCTCAAGGTGTTGATAAAGTATCAAACTTTGAAAATGTATCGGTCTCTTATGTTACTCGACAAGGTCTCTTTTTCGACTAGTTTATCATACCATGTAGTGTGTATTCCAGGGGTTAAAACCTGATTTTATCCTAGGAGTTTTCAGAAGACTTTACTGAGATATTTTTCTTTAGTACCTCATGTCTAATTCAGTAACGACAAAGGGAAAAAGGACTCATCCAAATAAATGAAGTACAAGTATTAGGGGGTCATACCTCCCTCCAATATCGATTCCAATGTTGATATTAGGGACACAAAGTTAGGACATATTGACATGGAGGAATTTTTGAATAGAGTGCAAAGTTCCTCTCATAATGCTTAGATGCAATGCATTTGCAATAGTGGATTGCCCTCGCTAAAGCCTTCCTAATTTCGCTCAATGTCTAGAGTTCATTCTTGCATGTGCTAATCATTATGAATAAGACACAAGGACTTTTTGAAATCAATATGGGGAAGCTGTGATCAAGATGGAAACTGATTATTTCGATGATCTCCTTAATATTCCTAATTTCACCTTGTATGCCAAGATAGATCCTAAAAAATCTCAACAAGCTTGGGATGCAAGTATGGATGATTGTATCAAACATGTTAACAAAAGTACTTGTTGAAACCTAAGCCTTATTTTTCCAAATTTACAAAGATCATACCTAGAAGTGACTTCATTTTGGAAATCAATGATATTATCACACTTCTTAGTAGAGTGTTCAGACTCCTAGAGGCTAATGAGTTCCAAGGATGGATGTACTAATTCCTCACCATCATATGAAAAAATGAGCAATTATTTAACCGGGATGTTCATCGGTGACACTATTTACATCTAGATGAGAGAGGTTTTGACTACAAGAAAATTCTACATGATGTCATATGTCACTTATGCCACAAATGGGATGATATTTTATCCTAGATTTAAGACTGTGGGTTATATGCCCTCGGATCATATGTATAAGTATTACCCCGATTATCCCTTAAAGGAAGTGAGGCACATTTACGGAGAGTTAATGACGCTTTATTCTACAACGTCATATGTAGATTGGAAGAAAAAATCTCCAAGTAAAGGGTTTCTGATGCCACATAGAACACAATATCAAAATGGGGTTGTATCTTGTTGAAAATTCATAAATTCACCTATTTACGGGTTGTAGTGTTCTTGGGATCTCTAGTTCATCTTCCCAGGTTTTGAGTGATAAATGGATTCTCATGGAGTTAGGTAACTTTTGGAATTTCAAAAGTTCCAGAGAGTAAGGATAAGGCGGGGTTCATTTCATTATCTCCATTAGAAGATACAATTGTACCTTTGCGAGAGGAGATTAAGAGGAATATCTTTGCCAAGGTCGGGTTTTAATTATCGAGGTATTCTAAAGGCTCATGGAATAATGTAACTCATGTTCTAGACCTTAAAGAAATTTGGGTTGACTATATAGATGAAGTAGTAATTCGAAGGAAGAATAACATTAAGCTAACTTTAGATGAGATAATAACTCTCAATCTTGTTAATGTTTCGAGGGTCATTTGATGATGGAAATATCCTAGAACTAATGTACGATCAAATGAATGGAGAAAATTTGGGATTTCCTTCGGTTCAGTGGTATGTTAAAGAATCTATATTAATTTAGGATAGGGATGCTAAAATTCTCCTTCGGACCAACACATGTCCGTATTTTTGGAATGTTAAAAAAAGGATCCCCAGTGTCCAAAGTTGCTAGTCACTTCCGTGTTAGGGCGGGCCCCTCTCACGAGGAAAAAGAGAAAAGTGAGGATTCTGCCAAGAAGTTTAAGTTTAAGTTTTATAGCGGTGGAACTAAGCCTCCCCCTCCTTCATCTGCTATCCAATCGATCCAAACATACAAATTAACAGGGCCAGGTCAGATCTTCTTATTGATTGAAGTTTTATTTGCTTTGAAGCCTTTCTCTAATGGGCAAATCCTATTACTACAATCTGTGAACAACATAAGACTCCAACGAACATGTAATCAAACAAAATCCAAAACAAAACAAGATTCATGAGTAAAGCACTCGCACCATTAAACCAACACAATGGAGACCCAAACAAAAAATGATGTGAATATAAAACAAAGTAGAGAAAACATAATCAGAGGTGGCCAAAAGTAATTTGTAATCAAAAGTGAAGTTGGATCCATTTCCATAGGAATACTTAAACCACCATCCACCCAAGCTTGTAGCCACGTGGATCCACCTCAGTCAAGACCACGTTTCCTTTTACGAGTTAGTGATCTTGTTTCTAGTTTAAATATAATTTACTTCGCTTCATATCCTAATGCCATTAGAGTGTTAAGGTGGATAGTGGCAAAACACTAGGGGTGTGAAGTTCGGGGTTTGACCCACCTCTCAAACCCATTTTTACAATATTGAATTTAGTGGTGAAAATAACATAGGCGCCAATGATAGAGGCGGAAAAACCTTCCAAACTACCTAGTCATAGCTAAACATGAAACTAAACTTAGTGGAGAAAACCCTAAAAAAGGGTCAATTTTTTTCTCCCACTTAGCATATTTTGTGATTCTCGAGAAACATTACTCGAGTAGTTTTTTTGCTTAGAGATCTGTATTGAGATCCGGAGGCCACCAGGGCCCCACAAAACAATTTTTTTGCCTGTCATTCAATTTTTCAGAATTTTAGATGTAATTATATTTTTAGTGCATTGTACTAATTTGTAGGTTGCCATATTCAACCGAAACCATTATAACTGTTTAAAAATTGGCGAGTTTTGTAATAGAAAACAATTAAATTTGGCTCGGTATCACTAATGAGATCTTCAGATCTCTTTCACAACATTCGGTATAAACAATGCCTCTGGGAAGCACTTATAGGTAAAGTCTCCGCGTCTACTACTACTACACTTAACGCCTAATATAGTTGAAAAAATGTCATCTGGGCATCGACCCTTTAAATTGATGGGGAGTAATAAGGACATAGTGCACACACTTTGAGCCCTCCCATCCATCTGTGAATGATTGCATGATGTAAATTTAGACATTGAAATTATCCAAGTATATAACAAAGTTACGCGCGTGTATGAGGATATTTATTTGAGCCGGTGTCAATAATCATACAGACCCCTTTCAATATTGTCTTGGTACCACATATCAAATTATTTCATGTCTATTAACACCTCTTTCATGTTTGGCAAAGAGTTTTGAAAATTTTGAAATCAAACATACCTACCGTGAAGGCAATAGTGTGGTGATGGTTTGGAAAATTTTGGGGTTAATAATACTTTTCAAACTTGGTTAAGGGGTGACATTCTTCCTACTAAAGTTAATGAAGACATCATCAAAGATTTGCATGACTTGGAACGTAATCACTAATGGTTGTAGTGTTGATGCTAAGGAGTGGCTTTTTAAGTGCAGAATGATGACATCATCAAAGATTTGCACGACTTGGAGTGTCATCATTAATAGTTATAGGGCGGATGCTAAGGAGTGATTAATTAATTACAAAGTGAGGACTAATAATTACATCTCTTCACACGATTGGGAGGGATTCAAAAGTAGAGTTGAGGATGATTCGTATAGTTTTCAAATTTTTACCGTTGCGGGAAGAGGTAATATCACAGGAAAAATGGGGGGACCACCTTGCAAGATAGAGCCCACTCATAATCTAGCTTGGAAAGATGATACAGTTCTTTGGAACTATCTACAAAAAGGGGGTCTAACAAACTTTATTGAAAAAATCCAAGGTTTTGATCAGGATCTCTCAATTAAATTTGCTCAGGGATGGAGGAATCACGTGGTTAAGTACAATAATATCAAGGTTGAGATATCAGAGGAGCTTATTGCCCAAGTCACCAGGCTCAGTCTAGATGGAACCAAATTCTTCAACAAGTGGGTGGACAGAGAGGTGGAGGCTAAGAAGTTTCTTGATGAGGGGGAAAATCTAGAATTTGTGACGGCTGGCATCAAACTTGCTTCTGTTCCAGAGCCTTTTGCTGAGATCACAAGGATGGTAGTAAGGTATGTTACTCTAGAGGGGAGATTTGTCACTATTCCCCAAAAGCACTTGATCTTCCTTAATCACTTCCATAGAAACCTCACCATCAAATTTCCTCATTACTTGTTGAATTCTCTGGAGAAATCTATTCTGGAAGTACAAAATCACACTAGGGTTATTCCCCTTCATCAAGGGTTAATACTTCTTATTCACCACCACTGCTCACTGTCCCCGCTCGGATTCTTGCTCCTCCCCCTGCCTCCATCCCTCCCCTTCCCGATAGGAAACTTGACATTGCTTCAACTAGCAGGAAAAGGAAAGAGATGAAAACTAAGGTCCCTGCTTCTCAGAGGGTTCTTAGAAGTCATAAAGACCTAGAGCTTACTGCAAATTTACTGCACATTAGTAATTTTGCGGAGGAGCCTAAAGATGAGGACTTATTGGTTAGAGTTGGAAAGATGGAAAAGGAAATTCAGGAACTAAAGAGTGTTATTAGGGATATGGATAAAGCTAAGGGAAAAAGGAAACTGCAAAACGATGAAGATGATGATATCACTGCTGAAGTTTTCAAGAAGCTTCAATCTCTGGATGCCAGGCTTGGCAATGCAAAAGGGCATAATGACTGTATCCTCTCAGCCCTTAAAAGTATCTACAATTTTATCGAGCAACATGTTCGTAGTATTTGCAGTCTCAGTGGTATTACCGAGGATATTTGGGGCTCCAAGGAGAACAAAGATCTTGTAATTACCCAGCAGATTTGAAAGACCCTTCCCAGGCCACCGCCATTACATTCTTCATCTCACTCCAAATGATTAAAGCCAAGATTGACCAGGCTATCAAGTGATGCGGAGCTCTGTTGCTATTTACTGGCGGTGAAGTTGTTGTTGACTGGCATTTTTGGTGTATTTTTTGGCTGGGAAGACCAGTGATGGTTATCTCTTGTTCGGATCACTGTCATCTTGATCCTGTTTTGTTACTATATTGTATTATCTGGCTGTTGAGCCCCCTGATGTTGGATGTTTTGCTCTTTTAGAGTCAGTTTTTCCTCTTTTGGTATCTGGCTTTTGAGCCTTTTTGTACACAGGGTATAGTCCCTTCAAAACTATTTACCCATAATAATAATAAAAACACCTCTTTCATGTATTACCGAGTATATAGAAAGGGTGAGCTTCTTCCACGTACCGAATGGTATATCGGAAGGGCGCGTATATAGAAATGTTCATTATATCAGATTGACGGTATATAGATTGGGAGACCATATACCTAGAGTGATAAGAGCCTTACCCTTGCTCAATTGATTCTACAAAATGGGCACTAATGCCCCTAATTTATTTCTTCCAGATTCACAAATTCTAAGAGGAAATAACTATGCATCCTGGAAGACAAAGATCAAAATGCAGCTTGAGTTTGAAGAGATTTGGAATGTTGTGGATGGTTCTTTAACCATGATCAACAATTGATACAACTCAACAATGATAGTTTGATAGATCTAATCAGAAGGCCAAGATGATAATCTTGTTTGTAGTTTCGACGACGTGTAACCCCACATTCATGATGCCAAATCAGCCAAAGAAGTGTGGGATAAGTTGAGCATAATGTACGAGGCCAAGAACAAGAATGTAATACTGAATTTGCAGAGTCAATTACACACACTGAAGTTCAAACAAAATGAGAAAATAGAATATTTCTTGTGAAGAGTTACAAAATTAAGGGCTTCACTTCTAGCCCTAGGAGAGGAGGTCATTGATACAACTCTCATTCCCATTGTTCTGAGAGCACTCCCTCCTTCATACCAATTTTTGTGACAACACTCAACTTGTTAGATCAGACAATGAGTTTTGACAAGTTGGTAAACCTACTGTAACAAGAGGAAGTAATGTACAATAAAGATGATGAAGAGGAACATATACTATCTTCTCATTAGAAATGGAAAGGAAAAGGAAAAGGAAAATCTCATTCCTCTCAAAATTCCCAAACACAACATCAACATGGGGACAAACAAAATAAGAATAAGAATCAATGTCCTATCTGCAAGAGAGGACATGAGTTAAAATATTGTTGGTTCAATACCTATAAGAAAGGTTCATCAAGAAATTATGGACCTCAAAATTAAAAATCTTATAAGGGACATTCTAACTACAATCAAGGGCGAAAAGGGGAATTGGTAAATAAAACCTCATCGAAGGAAATATTGCTTGAGCAAGAAGAACATTCGGATAATGAAGACTTCTTGTACACTACTCGATCAAGTGAACCCTCCATGTCATCTAATAATGTTTGGTATGTTGATTTGGGAGCCACTTGACACATGACCGACCACAAAGACTGGTTTACCATAATGAGGAAGCACCTTCAAAAAATCATGTTTCGTTAGGTGATGATTCTTCATATACAATACAGGGGATTGGGAACATTTCTCTTCCTCTTGGTTCACGCAATTATAGATTGTCAGATGTACTATATGTCCCTAGGTTGAAAAAGAATATTCTATCAGTTAGTCAACTCCTAGATCACAATCTGAAAATTGACTTTGATAGTCATTTTGGAAATAAAATGTGTTTAATTCGAGACAAATCATGAGCTTCAAAAATTGTTGCAAAATCATCCAATGTGGGACACATGTTCCAGCTTGATTTTATCCACAGAGATGATCAAGCACTTGTGGCTAATAATTCTACCTCTACACAATTGTGGCATCAAATACTTGGTCACATTAGTTTCAAGTATCTCGAAACACTTCATCGGTACAATATGGTAAAAGGATTTCCATCTCTCTAGAAGGATACAAATAAGTGTCCTCACTACCTAACAGGAAAACAACACAAAGCTTCATTCTAGAAGAGTACTTATCGAGCTCATGGTAAGATTGATCTGGTTCATATCAATCTTTATAGTCCAATGCAACCGAGTCATTCTGGATTTCAATACTTCATGCTTTGTGTTGATGACTATTTGAGAAAAATGTGGATATACTATCTTTATAAGACAAGTAAAGATTTTAAAACTTTCAAGAAGTTCAAAGTGGTACATTGAGAAGAGAATGGTCGTCACATCAGAATTCTCTACTCAAATTGAGCGGGGAATTCACTAGTAATGAGTTCAAATCCTACCTACAAGCTCATGAGATTTGTCAAAAATGCCTCCTCCACACACACCGCAATAGAATGGTATTGTTGAGAGAAGAAATCATACTATCATGAAAATGGTGTGATGCATGATCAATGATTGTGGGCTAGCTAGCGAGGACATTTTGGGTAGAAGCAATAAAGACAATAGTTTATTTGTTAAACACAGTGCCCATAGTTACTCTTGATGGAGTGACACCATATGAAGCATGGTCAAAGTGGAAACCATCTATTGCACACCTCAGAGTATTCAGTGCAAAGCAAGTATGCACATACCCAAGAAGAATATAAATAAGTTGGATATGAAATCACAAAAACTCATCTTCATTGGCTACAATGAAGAGAATCTTGGGTACAAATTGATGGATCTAAAGACCAGGAAAGTCTACACCAGCAGAGATGTTGAGTTTTTTGAGAAGGAAGCAGAAAATCCTCCTCTAGACTCACCTGATGTATATTTTTCACCTATTGTAAAAATAGAAGTTGATGTTCCCGATGATGATAGTGATGATGGGGATGATGGTGATGATTATATAGAACCATGACCCATGGGAGCAGTTCAACGTATGCCCAAGTGGTATACTAACATGTTATGAGATGCAAAATTGGATGGTCCTCCAAATACATCCACCACTGGACCAAGGAATCACAGTAAAACATGAGAACAAGTAAAATTTTCTTTGATGAGTAGAGTTATTGAATTTGATGAGCCCTTTACAGTCCATGAATCCCTATACTCAAAAGCTTGGAAATATGCCATCGACTTTGAGTATCAATCAGTGATGAAAAACAACACTTGGCAGCTTGTCAATATTCCACCAGGGAAGAAACCCATTGGTTACAGATGGATATTCAAAACAAATTACAAAGTGTATGGGACCATAAAAAGTATAAAGCAAGTCTAGTAGCAAAGGGCTACACACAAAAGAAGAAATTGACTATGAGGAGACATTTGATCCCACAAATAAGATCAAAATGATCAGGATGATCTTTTCTCTAGCTACACAATTTGGTTGGAAATTCCATCAGATGGATGTAAAAAGTGCCTTTCTAAATGGAGATCTACAAGAAGAAGTCTACATGACTCAACCTGAGGGATATGTTGTACCTAGTCAAGAAACAAAGGTATGTAGACTCAGGAAATCTCTGTATGGCCTTAAACAGGCACCCTGGGCATGGTACATCAAAATTGATGAGCATCTCGTACAACATGGATTTGTTAGAAATCCATACGATCCCAATCTCTACCTAAAAATCAAGTGAGGGAGATTGTGATTGTTGTTGTCTATATCGATGATCTAGTCATCACTAACAGTTCAGTGAGGATGATTGATGCAACAAAGAAAGATCTTAAATAATCGTTCAACATGATAGATCTTAGGCTGATGCATTATTGTCTTAGATTAGAAGTATGACAAAAGGAGAATCACTTATTTGTTTATTAGTTGAAGTATATCAAGACAACGCTCGAGAAATTTAGGATGATGGATTGCACACCTATTGCTATACCTATGGAGACGAGACTGCAGTTATCTTGTTCAGATCCATCTCCTGTGATAAATGCAACTCTTTATTGATGGTGATTAATTGGGAGTCTCATTTACCTCACATACACTAGACAAAATATCAAATTTGAAGTGAGCTATCTATCTAGGTTCATACAGGAACCTAGAGTTTTCATTGGAAGGCAACAAGGTGAATCTTGAGATATCTCAAGGGAACAAGTGGATCTTGGTCTAGAATACAAGAAGAACGATAATTTCTTCTTGTCTGGATATTAGAATTTAGATCATGCAGAAACATTGATGACAAAAATCCACTTTAGGATTTGTGTTCTTTTTGGGATATGGACCAATATCATGGGGAAGCAAGAAACAACACTTTGTTTCTCGTTCTTCTATAGAAGTCAAGTATCATTCTGCAGGTGAAGCTTTCTGTGAAGTGATATGGCTACGTCGCATACTTGAAGGACTTGGAATACCACAGGAAAAACCTACCACCATTTATATAGAAAATGAAGGTGTTCTCAAACTTGTTTGTAATCTAGTTTTTCATGAAAGAATAAAGCACATTGAGGTACACATACATTTTAGATGTGAGCATATATTGAAACACAATATATAGCTTTAGTTTCACCCAATGTAGACGAACAATGAGAAGATATCTTCACAAATTCACTTGCATGTGACAAGTTTGAGTTGTTCAGAGAGTTCCTCTCTTCATCCCTTGAGGCAATGCAAAATTAAGGGGGAATGTTAGGGTAAACATATTAATTATGCATTGTAATTAGGTAGTTTATTATTATTTTTGTATGGTTATGATTATATAACCGTTATATTGTTTTATTGCATACGTGAAGGTTTATTGTTGCATTGTTGCAACAACATATTTGTTTGTACCTACTTCCTGGATGTATTTTGGAAGCTTATGTAATTATGTTGCACCTGTGCAACATATTGTTTGTCTGTACATTGGCTGTCCAATATCTATAAGTATTGTAACCTACACCATTGTATTTGATTTTCCTGAACATTAATAAAATTGTCAAGCTTCCACCCCTATTCTACAATTTCATCTCCTCATCCAGAGGTGCCCTCTTCTTCAGATTCTTCTTAGTTGGCTATCCAAACTCTAAGGAAAATGAAGACAATTGTTCCTCCCAAGGATTTTGAATTTAGTTCTTTGAAATTTGTACCTTCACACTCATCCAAGAAACCAAACACCATTTCCCATATCGGTGTTGATGCATCTCGTCAAAGGTTTGTAGAGATAGCTATACCTACTACCGACAAAACCAATGAGGACATTATAGCCTTAGATTATTAGATCACGATGGTAGCACTTGGGAAGGTTACCACCGAAGGCACTCAATAAGTTACCAGGTTTCCATGGAAAATATTCTCAATAAGCTCGGGGAAACCAAAGATTCAAAGGAATAATTGAAGGAAAAGGTTGAACAATTTAAAGTTGTTCTACTTAACCTCTCCCATCCCACGTAGATCTAGATCTCATCTCCTACTCCACTTAATTTTGATTTCTTCTCTGTGCCCAAGATGGAGAAGACTAGTCAAAAAGGTAGAGTAGTGGATGCCTAGATTCAACGTCTCCTTACTCAGGAAAAAGGATAATCAAATACATTGTAGAGACACCTACAATGACATAAAGAAAGGACATACTTGATGTTGATAAATTGAAAAGTGAACTCTTGGAAGAAAGTGGCAATTGGGAGTTGACATTGGAAGATCTTAGTGATCTTAAAAGGTTAGGTCCAACATCTTTCTTGGAGAGGGGATCATGGATGACAGGGATAAACATTTTGAATTTTACAAGGCTATTGACTTCGAGTTAAGATTCTTCAAGAAGCCTTTGTGATTAGCTTCACAAAGTATAGGAGGAAGTAGTTGATGCCACTAATGAAATTGACAAGGAATTGGAAAAGATCCTTAAAAATGTTTTAGATGAAGGATTGAATATTTTGGATGCGAGATGATTTGTTCAAAAAATTTAAGGATTTAGTTGAAAAGGAATCCTCAATAGGGGAAGATTTCAGTTTGAGGGCCATTGTCAAGTTAATCTTATGTGAAAATGTCCTGAGTAACTTGTCTAAATTTATCACAAAATATCGAAGCTCCTTAGAAGTATGGTAAATGTGTTCAAGATTTGTGACGTCCGAATCATTACTCCCGTATATTGGATGAGAAGGATACATAGGAGATGATCTAGAATTTCCATGAATTTTGTCAAAACCAAATTTGGTCTTGAGGAAGCAAGAGACAATCTGATTGACAAGTTTGATCATGTTATTTTATTTTTTTAAATGTATTTTTCTAAAACGTTGAAACATCTTTTGAATTTGCAAGGTTGACTTGGTCTTTTCATGAAAACCAATCAAATGAACTCTTAATGTGTATTTACCATTTTTAGCATATAATTCAAACTATTTCCTCATTTCTCTCCTTCCCTTCTCTATAAATGTAAAATGTTGTGGCATTATTAAGGGTTGGAGATTTTATCACAACATAATATAGATCTTGGAGTTAGAAAGATAGAAAATATTTGTGTTTTCTATTTTGATATTGAAGAATACAAGAGATATTTGTTACAAACTTTGTGTTGTGGTTATATATTCTTCATTTAAGGTATTGTTCCTATGTTCAATGCATTACATGGTTCTTTAATTCCAATATCTAGTTAATTGTATCTTCAAAGTTATTACTATTAATCTCATGTTATTATCTTTCGATCTGCATTTTCCTAAGAGAAAGCACATTCCCACTTATTCTCTTCTCACACTTCTAACTTCCTATTGTCACATTTCTTCCTCTATTCTTATCTACATTCTTCTTTATAAAGAATAAATCCACTAGGGTGAGACCCCAACCACAAATGTTTAAAGCAGAGTGTGAACATTATAAATATTATTTGGTGTGGTTAGATTAGTAATAAACAAGGTGCCTCCCTAAATTTGAGGAAGAAATATTTCCCACATACTATGGTTGAACCTCATATTTTGTTTTTGACAAAATATCCAGCCAATATGGTCTACAACCGTCGTATTTGACATAATTGATTTTTGATATTCTTCCTTCAAGGGATTGGTCTATATTTTGATTATATCCATCCCATAGATATTTTAATTTTGGAGCTAAGGGTGACCTTGGGTAACCACGCAGAAGGGGATAAGTAGAGGTACAAGCTACACACATATCCTTATCATGTCGTGGAATAGGATAAGATAGGAGGATGGTGTGAGTAATGATTACGGGGTTACCTAATTGTGAGCAGAGAACATGTCCATAAGGAATATTCTACGAGCAGAGCCTTGGTGCTCGTATTGAAGGTATTGATAGGTATGATCATGGAAAATACCACATGATTCCAAATCATTATGAGAGTGATAAGTTGTTTGGGTGATGGAAAAATATCATAGCTTGAATAAATTCTCATGAGTTGATAAGTTAACAATAGAAAAAATACAAGGGTTGGGTGTTAAGAGGCTCATTTTCAAGTTTACTATCA
The DNA here is from genome assembly GCA_018340775.1 of Taxus wallichiana var. yunnanensis. Lineage (NCBI taxonomy): Eukaryota > Viridiplantae > Streptophyta > Pinopsida > Cupressales > Taxaceae > Taxus > Taxus wallichiana. The sequence goes on along the minus strand of CM031239.1, from coordinate 772,954,263 downwards.
AGAGAGGCTAGATGATAATCCTTGGACCCATATTTATGAGTGATAATATATGGTCTAAGCTAGTTTGGAGAAAACTTTCCATGTTTTCTCTTTTCCATGTTAGTGACATGATGATTTTCTTTGAGAACAAGATCACTAATATTAAAGTCATGTTGTTTGAGATGTTTGTTATAGGATCATTTGATTCATTCTTGATACATTTTAATGTGTTCAAGAGAATTTAAATGAAGTTCATCTAACAATTCAAGTTGTGATAGGAGTTCTTGACGATAGTCCTCATCGGAGATGAAATATATGAGAGAAATGCATAATGATGGAATTTAAACTTCAAGGGGAAGAACAAATTCAACTAAAGAGAAAGGTGTATCCACCTATAGGGGTACAAATGCTAGTCTGATAGGCCCACAAGGTGAAGGGAATTTGAATATGCCAATCCCTCCCAACTTGATCAATAATTTTCATGAGGATTTTTTTGAGTGTTTTGTTAGAGGCCTCTACTTGATCATTTTCTTGTGGATAGTAAGGTGTAAAAATATAAGTTTGATGTTATATGCGTTGCAATTTTTTTGAATGATTTGTTGTTATCTATGATTAAGTTATGAAGGATATCGAAATAACATATAATGCGATCTTTGGATGAATTCGATGATTTTATCTGCTTTAGTAGAAATGAGGGGGATTGCTTCCACCCATTTTGTAAAATATTCGGTTGATGTGATGATGGAATTGTGTCATTGTGGTGATTGAGGGTTGATAAGGTCAATGAGGTCAAGTCCCCATTGTGAGAAGGGAAAAATATACTCAGTTGGATGAAGAGCACGACTAGGAACATGTGTGAGGTTGGCATGTTGTTAAAATTTAACATAGTCACAAAAATCTTGATTAAGTGCAAGCAAATAATAGCCCATGCATAAGATGCATTTAGAGATAGCCAAAATATTAAAGTGTCCATTATATATGTTGTCATGGACCTCTTTGATAGATAAACAAGACTCCAAAATTTTAAGGCACTTTGGAGGAGGAGGATGTCAAACCCTCTTCTAAAGGATACATCATAATATGACATAACAAAATGAGAGTTTTTGATAGTATATTTTTTCATTTCTAGATAATTCCAGGGGTATTTTTTGATGGAAATATAGTTGTATGTTTGATTATAACAAATATCGATGATTTATCTTCTATATGGTTGATGATTGGGAGATCGGTCTTGGTGTGAGACGGTTGATCAAGTTTATGTACGATGATGAAGAGTTTGGAATCGCTCTAGTGATAAAGGGATGAGAGAGGAAAGTGAAGCCATAATATCTATGAATTTATTGGATGAGAGAGGGGTTGTTTGGATCTTGTAAAGAGTTATAGGAGATCTTCAACGATGGTTTTGTATTTTTGAAGGACCTCATTTTTACATTGATAGATTCCTTTGATTTGGTTGATGATAAGTTGTGAGTCTCCATAGATGTTAAGGATTTATACGCTAAGAAAGGAAGTGTTTTAAAGTTCCTTGATGAGAACCTCGTATTACACCATGTTATTAGTACATTCAAATTTAAGATTGAAAGGTAACAGAATAAAAGTGTCCCAAGGTGATATTATGACTATTTTGGAACCTCCCATGCCTACATTTAGAATCATTAAAGAACAAGGTCATTTTGAGAGGGGAATTTAATTGATTAAGAGTGTTGATTGATTCGTCAGGGAATTGTTCACAGGGTAATTGATTAGATGGAAGGGGAGATTCTATAAGTTGATCAACGGTGACATGCTCCTTGATGGATTTTGAGAGATGAACTCCAGGTCAAATTCAGTCATGAGCATGAGCCATCTAGTGATGCAATTATTGTGATATGGTTTGGAATGTATAGATTTTAGTGGATTGAAATTTGTGACTACATATGTTTTGTGATTAAGTAAATAATGATGAAGTTTAGAAGTTATGAAGAAAAAACACAACATAACTTTTTGAATTCTAAATAGCAAGTTTCATACTCATGAAGGGTGTGACTTATGTAATAGACATCATTTTCCTTACATTGTTCATCTTGATGCGTAAGTATGGCCCCCAAGGCATGGTTGGTTACAAATATATATAGATAGAAAGGCTTCCCCATGCATGGAGGTGTAAGCACTAGTGGTGATAAAAGATATTATTTGAGGGTGTCAAAATATCGATGATTTATCTTCTATATGGTTGATGATTGGGAGATCAGTGCTGGTGTGAGACGGTTGATCAAGTTTATGTACGATGATGAAGAGTTTGGAATCGTCTAGTGATAAAGGGATGAGAGAGGAAAGTGAAGCCATAATATCTATGAATTTATTGGATGAGAGAGGGGTTGTTTGGATCTTGTAAAGAGTTATAGGAGATCTTCAACGATGGTTTTGTATTTATGAAGGACCTCATTTTTACATTGATAGATTCCTTTGATTTGGTTGATGATAAGTTGTGAGTCTCCGTAGATGTTAAGGATTTGTACGCTAAGAAAGGAAGTGTTTTAAAGTTCCTTGATGAGAACCTCGTATTACACCATGTTATTAGTACATTCAAATTTAAGATTGAAAGATAATGGAATAGGAGTGTCCCAAGGTGATATTATGACTATTTTGGTACCTCCCATGCCTACATTTAGTTTCATTAAAGAACAAGGTCATTTTGAGAGGGGAATTTAATTGATTAAGAGTGTTGATTGATTCTTTAGGGAATTGTTCACAAGGTAAATTGATTAGATGGAAGGGGGAGATTCTATAAGCTGATCAACGGTGACATGCTCCTTGATGGATTTTGAGAGATGAACTCCAAGTCAAATTCAGTCATGAACATGAGCCATCTAGTGATGCAATTATTGTGATAAGGTTTGGAATGTATAGATTTTAGTGGATCAAGTTTGTGACTACATATGTTTTGTGATTAAGTAAATAATGATGAAGTTTAGAAGTTATGAAGAAAAAACACAACATAACTTTTTGAATTCTAAATAGCAAGTTTCATACTCATGAAGGGTGTGACTTATGTAATAGACATCATTTTCCTTACATTGTTCATCTTGATGCGTAAGTATGGCCCCCAAGGCATGGTTGGTTACAAATATATATAGATAGAAAGGCTTCCTTGCATGGAGGTGTAAGCACTAGTGGTGATAAAAGATATTATTTGAGGGTGTCAAAATATCGATGATTTATCTTCTATATGGTTGATGATTGGGAGATCGGTCTTTGGTGTGAGACGGTTGATCAAGTTTATGTACGATGATGAAGAGTTTGGAATCGTCTAGTGATAAAGGGATGAGAGAGGAAAGTGAAGCCATAATATCTATGAATTTATTAGATGAGAGAGGAGTTGTTTGGATCTTGTAAAGAGTTATAGGAGATCTTCAACGATGGTTCTGTATTTATGAAGGACCTCATTTTTACATTGATAGATTCCTTTGATTTGGTTGATGATAAGTTGCGAGTCTTCGTAGATGTTAAGGATTTGTACGCTAAGAAAGGAAGTGGTTTAAAGTCCCATGATGAGAGCCTCATATTACACCATGTTATTAGTACATTCAAATTTAAGATTGAAAGGTAACGGAATAAAAGTGTCCCAAGGCGATATTATGACTATTCGGAACCTCCCATGCCTACATTTAGAAACATTAAAGAACAAGGTCATTTTGAGAGGGGAATTTTATTGATTAAGAGTGTTGATTGATTCTTCAGGGAATTGTTCACAAGGTAATTGATTAGATGGAAGGGGGAGATTCTATAAGGCGATCAACGGTGACATGCTCCTTGATGGATTTTGAGAGATGCACTCCAAGTCAAATTCAGTCATGAACATGAGCCATTTAGTGATGCAATTATTGTGATAAGGTTTGGAATGTATAGATTTTAGTGGATCAAATTTTGTGACTACATATGTTTTTTGATTAAGTAAATAATGATGAAGTTTAGAAGTTATGAAGAAAAAACACAACATAACTTTTTGAATTCTAAATAGCAAGTTTCATACTCATGAAGGGTGCAACTTATGTAATAGACATCATTTTCCTTACATTGTTCATCTTGATGTGTAAGTATGGCCCCTAAGGCATGGTTGGTTACAAATATATATAGATAGAAATGCTTCCCCTCGCATGGAGGTGTAAGCACTAGTGGTGATAAAAGATATTATTTGAGGGTGTCAAAATATCGATGATTTATCTTCTATATGGTTGATGATTTTGAGATCAGTGTTGGTGTGAGACGGTTGATCAAGTTTATGTACGATGATGAAGAGTTTGGAATCGTCTAGTGATAAAGGGATGAGAGAGGCAAGTGAAGCCATAATATCTATGAATTTATTGGATGAGAGAGGAGTTTTTTGGATCTTGTAAAGAGTTATAGGAGATCTTCAACAATGGTTTTGTATTTATGAAGGACCTCATTTTTACATTGATAGATTCCTTTGATTTGGTTGATGATAAGTTGTGAGTCTTCGTAGATGTTAAGGATTTGTACGCTAAGAAAGGAAGTGGTTTAAAGTCCCATGATGAGAGCTTCCTATTACACCATGTTATTAGTACATTCAAATTTAAGATTGAAAGGTAAAGGAATAAAAGTGTCCCAAGGTGATATTATGACTATTCGGAACCTCCCATGCCTAGATTTAGAATCATTAAAGAACAAGGTCATTTTGAGGGAATTTAATTGATTAAGAGTGTTGATTGATTCTTTAGGGAATTGTTCACAAGGTAAATTGATTAGATGGAAGGGGGAGCTTCTATAAGGCTGATCAACGGTGACATGCTCCTTGATGGATTTTGAGAGATGAACTCCAAGTCAAATTCAGTCATGAACATGAGCCATTTAGTGATGCAATTATTGTGATAAGGTTTGGAATGTATAGATTTTAGTGGATCAAAGTTTGTGACTACATATGTTTTGTGATTAAGTAAATAATGACGAAGTTTAGAAGTTATGAAGAAAAAAGCACAACATAACTTTTTGAATTCTAAATAGCAAGTTTCATACTCATGAAGGGTGCGACTTATGTAATAGACATCATTTTCCTTACATTGTTCATCTTGATGCGTAAGTATGGCCCCCAAGGCATGGTTCGTTACAAATATATATAGATAGAAAGGCTTCCCCTCGTGTGGAGGTGTAAGCACTAGTGGTGATAAAAGATATTATTTGAGGGTGTCAAAGGACTGTTGACAATTATCATCCCACTTGAAGTGGATGATGGAAAGGTTGAAAATGGTCCGAAATAGAGAACTGAAATGAAGAATGGAGCTTTCCTTGAAGACTATGAAGATGATTAAGATTAGATGGTGGACGATTTTCTATGATGGATTTGACTTTAACAAGGTCAACTCCAATTCCCCTAATAGACATAATGAACCCTAGGAGTTTTCTTGTGAGAAATATGACAACATAATTAACAAGATTAAGATGGATAAAGAACCATAAAATATGTGTAATGACCACGTCAAGGAAATCTAGGTAGTCTCTTCAGTGTTAGGATTTACCTAAGATATTTTTGACTTATTCCTCTATGGTTTTGTGGATGAGGTCATGAAAGATGTAGGTCATGACACATTGATAAGTAGCTCCTACATTTTTCAATCCAAAAGGCATTACTCTATAACATAATGTTCCCCATGGGGTAATAAAAGAGGTCTTATGCTAATCTTCTGGTGTGATTAAGATTTTATTATAACTAGAAAAATCATCCATGAGAGATATCATCTCATGGCCTACTTGTTAAATTGGTGATTTGATCGATGTTGGGTAGAGGAAAATCATCTTTAGGGTACGCGAGGTTAAATTTTTAGAAGTCAGTGTAGATATATAATTTTTTGAGAGGCTTTTGTGATGGGTACAATGTTGGAAACCCATTGTGGATAGTCAATAGGTAGTATGAAGTTGGATGAAATAATACGTTGAAGTTCCTCTTTGAATAGTAGAGCGATGTGAGGATGCATCCTATGAAGTTTTTTCTTCACATGCTTAACACCCGTGATGGTAACGATGTTGTAGATTATGATGGTATGGTCTATACCTATCATGTCACTATACAACCATGTGAAGGCTTGCTTGTGTTTGGTTAAGAAAACAATGAATTGCTAGAGTTCACGTGAGTGATAGGCTTAGCTGATTTTGAAAATGTACGACTCTTGTAGTGTGCCAATATTAATATCGGTGGTTTTTTCATTGAGAAATGTAGGTGTGTTAGGAGGAAGGGTTTTCTAAAGATATTTTTCCTCAACACCCATGTAGGCCAATAGAATGTTGTCATCATGACAATGGATAATGTTGATGGTAGGAGAATCTTGTTCTATCATGTGAGATAAGATTAAGAGGAAAAATTCATCTTTCCGTTAACTTGATAGCTTAGTGGTCTAAGTGTGAGGGTGTTGATTAAAATTTTTTTAAGAGGGATAGACATGGTATCATCATTATCTAAAGAGGAGTCTAACATGGTTGAAAATGGAGATAATTGGGATGTTGAAGTTTATGGGGATGAGTCGGAAGAGGATGATTTGAATATAATACCATATTTTTCATAAGGTTTGCAAAATTCCTCGAGAGGAGAATTTGTGATGACATTATTCATAAAAACCAAGGCCAAATCCTTTCCAAGCACTATAGTGAAGATAAGTCCAGGTGAACCGAGCCTTATCCAGAATGAGAAATCTGAGGTGAAAGTTTTTTCATACAGTTGATTATTGAGATGGGATGAAGGGTGGTTGATGTCTCTGTACACTATGTTCAAAGGAATGGAGGGCCAAAAGAGATGATGTTTCCTATGTTATGCTCGTAAAGTGGTTATTTTTTAGGCCTCCCATATGTTCTAGGTGTGGGAAGTGTGTCAAGGGCTAGGAGGCGGTACTCCCAAGTGAAAGGTGTTACATGACATCATCAAAAGAGTCATTGTTTGGTAGTTTAGATGAGGGGATGGAAGAGCTTATGGAAGCTTCATTTGTAGATGTATGATATAGTAAAGGAATCAGGATATCATTAGGTCTGTATGTCATGTGGCAAGATTTAAATGGGTTTAGATTACTAGATACCATGATGGTCTTACCTTCATGTTCATATTTTAGACATCGGTGTAGAGTGGATGGGACACAATGCATTACATGTATCCAAGGATGACCAAGCAACATGTTATATTGGAACTCTCCTTCTACAAGATAAAAGAGTTTGTGGAGGTGTTTTGGACCAATTTTGATGTGTAAGATGAGTGTACCTAGTGTGGGGTGATAATATATCATTGAAAACACATAAGACGATGGGTAATTGAGAATCAATGGTATCAAGTAGTTGTATTAGTTTGAATACATGAGATGATATGATGTTTATACTAGCATCATTATCAATCATAACTCTTTTAACAAGGGTATTATTGATTTGGGAGGTGAAAAAAGAGGAATATCGTGGTCTTTAGGTTGGAGTGACAGAATCTTAGAGTCATCAAATGCAATGGCAGCCGACATCTTCATGGAACCGACAAGGTTGGTAAAAGGAAAAGTTTTGTCGAAAGGAACTAATATTTATTATAGGGCTTTGATCATAACTTGACAATGTTGGGGAGAGTTCTAAACAAGCTTGTAGAGGGATAACTTATCGGGAGCTTGATGTAGTTGTTTGAGAACAATACTTTTAATAGATGTTGTTGACTAATTTTGAGGGGATGTATGTAAAATTTAGCCTTATATGGTGTAATATTATGTTACTTAAGAGGATATAAAGAGATAGAGACCTTGGGATTTTCTTGACTTTAGGCCTTCAAGTCAGGTGTGTAGGATCTTGTGGTTATGCAGACAACATCAATCTAAAAATGCGGTGGCTTACTGGAGGAGGCCACAATTTTTCAAAGGGACTTTCGATGATTTATTTGGAATAATTGATTTAGGAACCTTGGGAGAAGGCATGATATTATGTTTTGATTTTGTTGATTTCACGGATGGACCGATATGGTCTTTATTAATTATGAGGAGTCTTTTATTAGAAAGTTTTTAGATAACAATGTGAAGGGATTTATAATCTTCAATGTAATGTCCTAATATTCGATGGTAAGCACAAAATTCTTGGTAATTATACCAAGAAGGTTTCCATCCCTGAGGGTTGGAGAGTTTAATAGGTGGTAATATGATAGTTGATGATCAAACGAGTTGTTCAAGGGTTTCAGTATAATACCTTATAGGATCTTAGTTGAGATGATGTCGAGGGTGTAGGATTATGAGTTTCATGGATGGTTCAGGGGTATGAGGCACATGACATGTGTCTGAGGTGGTATGTCTAGATTTTGTTTTAGAGACATGTTTACATTCCGTGATAAGAATTTTAAGCTTAGAAGATGGATGTGGCCCCAAGATGGAGGGAAATTCAATTGTGTTGGTTTGGCGATGGTCCCGCGAGAGTTATACTTTGCTAGATGATCGTGTGGTTGGTTTTGGCATGATATTGTTCAAATTTTTTTGATTCAAAGGCACAAAGATGTGGTTGTTGAAGGAGCTATTCAAAATCTCAATGACAAGCTTATTTTCTTGTGATGTCAAAAGGGCAAGTATCAGATATTTCTGTGGAAGTGGACGTGATGGATTTTTAAGGTTCAGACTGGATGGACTTGAGATTTGTCTAATGATGCCATTTGAAGAGTTTTATTGTTTATTTATGGTGTTAGTCGTAGAGATTGATGATGTGTTGGGTGTGGGTGAGAGTTCATTGACAACATTGATGATGTGATGAGATCTTATGATGTTGGTTTGAGGTTGGTTTGCTAGTTGGGGGATGATTTGGAAAGGTTGTTTAAACACATCCAAATTTTGATTAGGAGGTGCATTCGGGTTATCAAGTTGTAATTCACCTCGGTCAATGATATCTTGAAGGAAATTTCTAAATGATAGACACCTTTCGATCTCATTTCTTCATGCTTCATGATATTTACAATAATCATTTTCTCTATACCATGATGGTTTGAATTGGATATGTCGATAGGTGGGATGGGAAGGAACGCAATCATACAAGTGATAATAAGTTTGTCAAAGATAGTGCTACAGGACTCCCCTAAAGGTGTGTATTTACGTTAAGGCTTGGATCGCTCGAGTTTGAATGAACTTAAGACACAATTTTCAAAATAACCGTGCTTTTACGGACCCTTTTTATTTGTCGTTGTTAGAAGAAGTTTTAAAAGAGGACTCAAGTTTTGGTTTCTTAGATCATATTTTGACCTTATCATCCTTGAGGGAATGAAGTTCTAGTTTTCAAAGCCATGGTAAAGGATTCATCAAACATTTGGAAAGATTGAATCTGAGGGTTGATGATATGTGTTTGGCACATGATCGAGAAAACAAATTGACAAATTAGTTTGCGAAAGTGAGAAGGATAGCTGGTTGATAATCCCTTACCACTTGATGAAGAAATAAGCAATGGACTCATCCTCAAATTTTTTGATGGTGTAGATATTAGTGATGTATATTTTATGAGAGATGTTCATGGAGAAGTGCTCTAGGAAGAATTGTGTGAGTTATGTAAAAGAGAACATAGAATATTGTGAGATATTGTTGTATCAATCAAGGGAAGGACCAACTAAGGACATGGAGAATGTCCTTAACATGAGATCCTAGTCATGGGCGATAAGATAACACACATGAAGGAAATCCTTGATGTGTTGTTGTGGGTCCTCCTTACTATAAAACTTGATGAATTTAGGGAGTTCCCAGTGTAGATGATAGGCCTTGAAAGGCACAGATGGGTAGATAAGCTCATTACAGATTTGTTTGTATGAGAGGTTGTTCTTAGGTCCTATGGTGGAAAATTTAAGGCTATCTATTCTTATCAATAATGCATGCATGGGATCATTATGAGGTGGTTGTGTGTTTGAAGAGGAAGGAATGACTTGATTATAAGTGTGGGGGTTTGATTGCTGATACAAGTGATATGGTAATGAAATATTTTGAGAGGTAGGTATACTTGTAAAATATTGTAAGTATACTAGGAGACTAAAGGTTGCGAGGGTTAGATGTATTGATAAGGGAGATGAATAGAATTGTGGACAAGAGGTTGTGATGGTTGTGGGATATATTGAGAGGATATCTAACTATATTTTGAGATAGGAATGATAGATGTTTTTATGAGAAAATGAGAGTACTAGAAATGACACTCATGTTGATAGGTGGTGTAGATGTAGGGATGGATAGGATATATTTTGAATCAAAGATGTAGGTTGTTATGATGACATAGGTTTATAAATAATAAACATATTTGTAGAGAGAGGGAAACCAACTAAGTTTTAGGAGGAGGAGAAGAGGGCGAGGCCACGTGACTAGATGTGGATGGTGATGTGATAGTATGAGTTTGTGTACCTTGTGGGCTAGATGAAGAAGTCAATGAGGTAGATGCTTATTGGTTGGCCGTGTTCTATGATGATATGGCTTTAAGGAAAAAAATAGAAATAAGAGTGGAAGATGCAGGTGTAGACTTCCTTTATCACTACTAGAAGGGTAAGGAGATATTTTCTCAATGACAGGTTAATAGTCGAGGTCGTAAATTTTGGAGTAATCATAAGTGTTAACTTAAGTAGATGGAAAATGTATTGGGTAAGGAGTGGTGCAAATGACACAAACACCTTTAGTAGTAAGGTAGTCATTAAGGGAAATGGGATTGGTGTCTAAGAGTTCTTTAGAGACTCGCTCACCACTTTAGATGAACTAAGGAGGGTTGAGGAAAGGAGCCTGTGACATTTTGGATTGAGTGTTGGGGGAATGCGGGGGTTGTGGGTTCTCTTCTAAAGATATTTATAATGGATCAGATGTGTTTGGGATGTTTTTCATATGAGATTGAGTTGATTCTAAGGATTTATGAAGTGAATCTACCATATTTGAGAGGTTTTAAAGGCAATATTCTAGTCTCGTCAAAACCATGAACTAATCAAATAATCCACGAATAAAAAAGGAAAGATGGTCATTTAAAACAAATGAAAATAACACACATAAAAATAATTTTTTTAGAGAAAAGCGTGAAATGAAAAATGGCTGAAATGGAATTAGGAAAAAGGATAGCTAAGGTTAGTTTCAGGTAAGTTAAGGCTAGAGTCCTTGATATACCAAAAGGTACATGAGGCCCAAGTATATGTTAGTGTCGGTACGAGGTGTGGTATTGGGGCCTACCCCCTCACTTCACGGTCCCGCATCAATAAGGGTGTCGGGTTCTTAGCTGATATACCACAAACCAGTTATTTATGCTCATCTAGAAAAATGAGTCACCTTCCCTCTTGGTGATCAAATCCAAGTAGGTAGACCTGGAAGGAAGTGTTTAGATGTAAGATTGTTTTATTACGTGGTTTGGTTGTGTGAGGTAAATCTTGTGAATGTAATTGTTTACCCCTAATTATAACGTATGACAAGGCAAGATGAAGTTTCATTTTAAGATCCAAAAGGAAACGTCAATTTCAATGAAGGAAAATCAAATAAAAATGTGATGCTTTGAAAGAAAATGAAAGAAAAGAGATGTACCCATGTTCAATTTTCCTTTTTGATTTTTCCTATTTGGTGCCTTTTTTTTCAAGAAGTGATAACAAAGTAATATAAGCTAAAAATTTAGATAATTTGAAAAAGATGAAGAAGATATAAAATCTAAATCAAGGAAAAGGGACCGAGGGTCCCATCGGGCATGCCAAAATGTTTGTGGTGAATTTTTGTTTGTTAATTATATGAAAACACCAAAAATCAAAGACAACAGGTCTAACGATACATGCGATGATAGTGCAATGTTGGGATGAATGGATGCAATAAATATAAGAGACTCCTCCTTCCAACAAATGAGAGAACCTACATGCAAAGATAGCCAAACAAGGTAGATATTAGATAAAGAGATGATGAGTTTCTTGAAAAGGATGATCCTAAGAACCAATGGGATTCCTCAAAGGGTGTCAACTCATTTTTACAATCAAATGATATGATATGCAAGTAATTTAACAATGAAGGAATGACTAGAATTCTAGAGGGATAGAGAGATCATGTTTCATGTGGTAGGTGGCCCATTAGAGGGCTATGACAATCTATAAATCCTCAAAATAATCAAACCAAAACTATTCAATAGTGTCCCATTCTTCTTGTATAAATTTGAGTTGATATTTGATGTCTGCAATGTCTGGTGTCAATGCAATGGCACATAGGATAAGTTCGTGTGTGATGTTAAATTGTTCCCTGATGAGGGGTTGCAAAAACAATTGGAAGATCGTGAATGTTGGTAATGGGGTGTTACTCACCATGCACTATCATCTATAGATAGACACATCTTGAAAACAAGTAGATTAAAAAGAAAACAAAATGATGAAATAATTTTAGATATGATAAATATGATTAACATGAAAAAAAGAACATGATAGCTAGAAATTTTGTACGATCGATTTATTCATGTAAAATCGTTGGCCATTACTGTGAGAAAATTAGTCTTTTGATGGAATGTAAATGTGATCTAAAGTGAACGATTTATAACTTGATGTGGTCTCTAATGGGATGTAATAACAAAATGAAGGTGAAAATAGAAGATAAAAACTCACCTTTGTTGATAAATGCTATAAAATGATGTTGTGGGATTATTATGAAATTTTTAGAGCTTACGAGGACTTAACATAGGTGTAAGAGATATCAAGATGTCTAAAATGATGTAATTTTGGTCTTGAAAGGATTAGAGCTTTTGCTATAAATGTCGAAGATCCCTCACCGGTGGTTTGATGTTGCTTTTATAATCACCGGTGATTCTGTTAGGGTTGTTTGACGATCTAGAAAATGTGGGGAAAACCCACTTGGAAGTGGTTTTAACCACTTCCAAATAAGGTTTTCGGGCTTCGATGCAGTGGAAATGGTTAAGAAGGTTTTTAGGGAGTTGGGAGGTTGGATGGTTAGGGTTATAATGGGTTAGAATAGGTTTTAGGTGGTTATGGGGTTTAAGATAGGTAATTAAGTTTTACGGGGTAGAAATGTGTTTTTACGAGGGTGAGGGTATGAATTAGGATAGGTTTATGATTAAATGATAGGATTAGATTAATATTTGAGATATGAATGTGAGGGATGTAGGTAGGTCACCTAGGGTGCCAAAAACCTAGTATCTACTTTTACATCTCGAATCATATTTACATACCATTTAGGCATACATTAAACCGTTTATGTGGGTTGTGGTCTTGAAAAATAATCACCATCATCCCCATCATCAATGTCATCATTAGTGGGAGAATTGGATTCCATTTTCACAAAAAGGGTGCTTTGTACAACTATTGAGTTTGTGGAATGAACCTCAACTTATTTCTTCTAAAAAACTCCACATCCCTACTAGATTATACTTTCTTGGTGTTCATATCTATCACTCACCCAAGAAATTCTTCACTATATCCAATGAAGATATATTTCTCTACCATCATATCTAGCTTCTTTATTTTATATTTGGGAATGTGCATGATAAATTTGTACCCAAATACTTTGAGGTGTGCAATGGATGGTTTCCATTTTGACCATGCCTCATGTGATGTTACTCCATCAAGAGAAACTGTGGGCACTCTATTCAATAGATATACTCAGTAATCTTTATCGCTTTCTACCCAAAATTTCTTCACAAGTCCCGAATCATCGATCATACAACACACCATTTCCAAGATAGTAAAATTCCTTTCATCAAAAACACCATTTTTCCACGGTGTATGTGGATGAGGCATTTGTTCACGAATCCCATGAGATTCCAGAAAGTATTTGAACACATTACTAGTGAATCCCCCTTAATCTGAGTGAAGAGATATGATTTTATGACCACTCTCATTTTCCAAGAGCACTTTGAACTTTTTGCAATTATTGAAAGCTTCATATTTAATACAAAGACATTAAATCCATATTTTTTTACAATAATAATCAACACAAAGAATGCAATACTAAAATCTAGAATGATTAGGTTGAACTAGTCCACAAAGATCATTGTGCACCAAATCAAGTTTACTGATTAACTAAAATCTAAATTTTTAGAAGTTAATCTAAACTAGGAACAACAATGAACTAACTGGTATAAACTGAAATATGAATGTTAGATAACTTAGTTGATTTTTAAATCAAATGAAATAAATGAAATAGGAGGATAAAGGTATTAACCTATGAATGACTTACCTCGTAAGTATCTAGGACTCGAACAAGATGATGAGTGAATAGAGCAGAATATGATGGCTCACCTCAAGAAATTGCAGGTAGATGAATATTTAGCTAGACTAGGGCACTTGGAGGAGGATTAGGGTGCATGCAGCACCACCGGTCTATAATATGGGTGCCCTAGTCTTCATAACAATTAAGAACATGAGTCCGGAAGGGTTGCTAGATATTTGTAATATCTCAATCTTTGTCACATGAGTGTCGCACTAGCTTCCTTGATGACACCGTAAACCTGTAATGAAGATTCACCTGCAAAACCCCACACAAAACATCAAACCCCTAAAAATAAATATGCATAGTAAGGGTCGAACTGTCCCAAGAGCTACAATGATGGACTTATAACTAAGCATTGCAATACATTCAAGACCTAATGTAGTTTTGTGTGCTTGTGTGTGTAATAGTGTGCCTAGGGTGCCTTAGTTCCAATGACACAAAGATAGGAGCAATAGCTAAATAAAATGCAAAATGGTGGATGTAATAGAATAGGATTCCCTTTCCTATGCAGTGTGTGTGATGTAATGATGCCCAAATGCAGTCCATTGCCTTAGTAGATAGCTATCCCTTAGTAGTAGATAGTTTTCCCATAAGATAGTGTGTATGTTGTGTTTATATAGGGATCTCTTGCTCAAATTTTGATACTAATTTCCGACATGCCGACTAGTACCTAAGGGAATGGGAAGGAAAATTGTAAGACCAACCTTGAAACTCTAAATGAGACCCAAATGCAACCAAGACCGGGTGCCTAACAATAAGGACTGGGATGCCCATAGAGCCCTAATCCATCCTTAGGAGGCCTAGTCAAAGACTAGAGATGACAACTAAGTAATAGAATAGGATTCCCTTTCCTATGGAGTGTGTGTGATGCAATGATGCCCAAATGTAGTCCATTGCCTTAGTAGATAGCTAGCCTTTAGTAGTAGATAGTTTTCCCCTAAGATAGTGTGTATGTTGTGTTTATATAGGAATCTCTTGCTCAAATTTTGATACTAATTTTCGACATGCTGACTAGTACCTAGGGAAATGGGAAGGAAAATCAGAAGGACCGACCTTGAAACTCTAAATGAGACCCAAATGCAACCAAGACCGGGGTGCCCAACAATAAGGACTCGGGATGCCCATGGGTGCCCTAATCCATCCCTAGGCGCCCTAGTCAAAGACTAGAGACGACAACTAAGTAATTAACGACATCTGAGACTCCCTGAGAGACGACCAGAATTGTGTAAACAACTAATGAATATGTGAGAAAATTAATGATAACAACTAACTAATTGGCAATATGAATAGGGGATGGACCATTAGTGAATACTTTTCTTACGTGAGATCCATATATAAAACAACATACTTGGCAGTTGTTGGATAGATTTTCTGCACAACTAAAAACCTAGGCAATCATGAGATAAATCTCCCTCATTTAACGGTGAGGCTCCCGTGTAAGATGTTTATCAATCTGGTAAGTATGAATCCTAATAACTATTTGCAGGGGTTTTTACTTTAATTACAAAGCTCATGAACCATAGCTTAGCAATTTTGTAGCAAGTAAATAGTTGTTTAGGAATTATTTTTAGAAACAGCAAATAATGGAATTTGGGAAAGAAGAAATGAAGATATGTAATTCAACCAATAGTTTACAGAGTTGGTTTCATACACATGGATTAAATAAACAAGTAGATCTCACAATATTTAGAAGTAAAGGAAAAGAAAAGCTTCTAATCTAAATCTCAGATAACACAAAGTTTATCTAAAGATCCACATAGAAGTAAGAAGCAAATGCACCATGGACAAAAATTTCTCCAAAAATCTGCCTTTATTCAATTCCCCAACTTTCACAAAAATGAAATCAAGGGCTGTAACACAAAGTTTGGAACTCAAGAATGCTAATTAACAAATTATGATTATGATCCTTTAACCCGTAGGCTCTTGCTCTATTTATAGTGCATAGGGGGAAATTACAAATAGGAAACTATTAATGAATTTCCACACGTGAAGCTATGAAAAGGGAAGTAGCTGGTAATATTCCTCCTGGAATTCATCTTTGCATGACATGCATGATTTATAACTGAAAAATAGAACCTTCTATTTTACACGTCTACCACCTATTTCCAAGTAATTGAATTCTTCTAGTAACTTGAAGTAACTAATTTTAAAAGCCAATTACCTAAGTTTTACAATTTAATTGATTACTCAATTAATTTTTCAGAGAAAATAAGAGAAAGAAAAATAAGTTATTCTAGCTGCAACACTCTCCATTTTTTCCTTCCTCCATACTCTACATGTTGATCTAATATACATTGTACTTTTGCTTCACCTATTTTAGCAATGAATGATCTGAATGATATCTCTGCCTTGAATCTAAGATGTTTTTTTCTCCCATATGTTATTGAATATTTTCCTTTGATTCTCACCAAACTAGATTTGGAAGTGGCTAACTGAGATTTGCTTGCGGGTGCTGATTCTTACCTATCTTCTCCTCTTATCCTTGAAGCTTTTGTAGTTCTTCTCTAATACGTGCACTAATAGGATGCTTGCCATAAACAATTCAGACAAAACTCATCACCTTTTATTTTTAATTGCATTTGAGTAATTTTAAATTCTAGAAAGCACTTCGGGTAAAGGAAAATATAAGTAAATTCAACGAAGGCTTCAACTGGAAGATTGGGAGTGCAGAAACAAGCTCCTAAAATGAATTTTCCATGCAATAAATTCCACATGAGCTGCGTTAGAAAAAAGAGGATGAATTGTTTCTAGAAGCCTTTGTAATTATGAGAGTTGAATCTATTTCTTCCTCTGATTCTAAAGATATATTCAATGTATCAGACATTGACTTCTGCTTTCTTCACCAATATGGGCATAAATGAAGTATTCTTGCAAATAATTCAAACAAGTGTGCGATCCATAGCGTGGATATCTAATTTCTTCACCGATATCTTATTATAAAGCCTCGGTGCCATCTATTTTTAGAATTTTCTTGCATGCCAAGAAAGCTAAAAATATTATTTTATTCACCCATGCACTCACATCAACATGCAGATAGCAAAAATAATAAAAAAGAAGCCTTTCCAACCCTAAATACCAAAACTGGATGCTTCCCAACAATTAAAATAAGTAAGAAGCAAATGCACCATGGACACAAAGTTCTCCAAATATGCCTTTATTCAATTCCTCAGCTTTCACAAAAATGACATCAAGGGTTGTAACACAAAGTTTGGAACTCAAGAATGTTGATTAACAAATTGTGATTATGATCCTTTAACTCGTAGGCTCTTCCTCTATTTATAGTGCATAGAGGGAAATTACAAATAGGAAACTTTTAATGAATTTCCACACGTGGAAGCTATGAAAAAGGGAAGTAGCTGGCAATATTCCTCCTGGAATTCATCTTTGCATGACATGCATGATTTATAACTGAAAAATAGAACCTTCTATTTTGCATGTTCCGCCACCTATTTATGAGTAATTGAATTCTTCTAGTAACTTTAAGTAACTACTTTTAAAAGCCAATTACCTAAGTTTTACAATTTAATTGATTACTCAATTAATTTTTCAGAGAAAATAAGGGAAAGAAAAAGAAGTTATTCCAAATTAACACTATCCATTTTGTCCTTCCTCCATACTCTACATGTTGATCTAATATGCATTGTACTTATGCTTCATCTATTTTAACAATGAATGATCTAAATGATATCTCTACCTTGAATCTGAGATGTTTTTTCTCCCATATGTTGTTGAATCTTTTCCTTTGATTCTCACCAAACTAGACATGGAAGTGGTTGATTGAGATTTTCTTGCAGTGCTGATTCCGACCTGTCTTCTCCTCTTATCCTTGAAGATTTTGTAGTTCTTCTCTAGTACGTGCACTAATAGGATGCTTTCCATAAACAATTTAGACAAAACTCGTCACCTTTTATTTTTAATTGCATATGAGTAATTTTAAATTCTGGAAAGCACTCTGGGTGAAGGAAAATATAAGTAAATTCAACGAAGGCTTCAATCAAAGATTGGGAGCACAAAAACAAGCTCCTAAAATGAATTTTCCATGCAATAACTTCCACATGAGATGCGTTAGAAACAAGAGGATGATTTTTTCTAGAAGCCTTTGCAATTATGAGAGCTGGATCTATTTCTTCCTCTGATTTTGAAGATATATTCAATGTATTAGACATTGACTTCTACTTTCTTCACCAATATGGGCATAAATGAAGTATTCTTGCAAATAATTTAGACAAGTATGCAGTCCATAGCATGAATATCTAATTTCTTCACCGAGATCTAATTATAAAGCCTGTTGCCCTCTATTTTTAGACTTTTTTTGCATGCCAAGCAAGCTAAAAATATTATTTTATTCACCCGTGCACTCACATCAACATGCAGATAGACAAAATAATAAAAAGGAAGCCTTTCCAACCCTAGGTGCCAAAACTGGATGCTTCCTGACAATTAAAAGAAGTCAGCTTTTAGGCATTTAATAATGCAAGGATGGGTCACACTTTTTGGCTATAAGCCAAGGGAAAAATACAAGGGGGTAGGTAGGTAAATGTTACCTTGCCTGCTAGGGTCCATTCTTTGCTTTTCATTTAAGTTACTTTTGATAGAAAAACATAAGCAACATGCATGTAAAATTTTACCCTTCCTGCTAGGGTCTAATTCTCCACTTTTCACGTAAGTTGATTTTGAGGGAAAAACATAAGCAATAAGAAGGTAAAATTATACCCGCTTGCTAGGGTCTAGTTCTTCACTTTTCACTTATGTTGCTTTTGAGGGAAAAACATAAACAGCAGGAAGGTAAAACTTTACCCTACCTGTTAGGGTCTAATTCTTCACTTTTCACTTAACTTTCTTTTCGTTAAACGCCCGACCCAACAGCAGGCAAAAGTGTTGGATTTGACTTCCCTATTTGGCATGGACATTCAAGCTGAAGGGAAACTTTGATAATTGTGATTGACATGAAGACTAAATTTCTTTCCATTTTTGGATTTTCGGTGAAGAAAACAAAGGAAAAGAATAAAATTTTCCATTTGTGGAAAGGGTCCGAGAAGATGTAGCAGCAAAAAATCTTGCAAATTCCATAAATTTCACTCCGTGGCTCCGTTTTAGGTATCATTTTTTTTTCTAAAAGTGCATATTTTCTTGAGCTCTACACATTGGTGGTATTATTTTTCTTATTTTCATAAAATACATTATTACACCTTTTTGGACCAAACAACCTCATGCAATCTCTAAAGGAATCCCAAGCTCTTGTAATTAAAAACACTCGATAGCTTTTCAAAACCCTAGGCTCAGGAAAAGTTCTGGACATGAAGAATGAATAGGCTACGGAATCATCGATGAAAAAATGGAGAAAAACCAAAACACAGAAGAAATAAAAATAAAAACCCCACGAAGTTGTAGACAATTGCTTTGAAAATAACCTGTCAATTAGTTGGTCATGAAAAACTCTTCCCTGGTGAACACTCCATTGAGAGGCGTAAGAAATTATGGTGTGAAAATCCTCAGTAGGGTTCAACTACAACATAATTTATTTTTAAACAAAACTTTATTTATTTAATAAATAAATAAATAAAATTCTCTTAGACAAAACTTGGCAAAGGGATAGAGTGAGTTTTAACATGTGGGTATTTGTCAAATTTGGCTTTTATGACTCTTTGGGGATACCTTAGAGCAATGCAAACAACTGCAGTAGAAAAAAAACACAAAACAACCCATTACTTTGAAAAGAACATTTTTTTTAAAAGGGGTAGTCCTAGATTTTAGGGTGAAATCTTGGGGACACCAGTTGGCTCTGTCTATGGACATCTTTACCTCTGTCAAAATGAAAGGAGTGAAGATGAGATCCCAACATCTCTGGTTTCGTGTCTTTTCTATTGGGTTAGGGTCAGGCCACAAAAAAAAAACAAAAGAAAAGAAAAGAAAACAACAAATTTTTTATTTATATACAAACAGGTTTTACCCTATATCTCAGTTTCTGAATAGCCTCAAATGCTACCCGTTGAAAGGAAATGGTAACTCAATTCCATCTTGGTAGGCAAGGAAGAAAGTATCAATTCTACATTACGCTAGTTAATTAACCCTTCTATCCAACAAATACACCAATTAATTATCCTCTTTCCCACAAATTGATGACATATTGTCAATATAACACACTTTCACTTCTAATTAATCCCCTTTCTATCTAATTAATTAATCTTTCTATCTAGACTTAATTATTATTAATTAATTAGCTTCCTCTTCCATTAAATCAATAAATCATCATTTATTTGATTAAATCCTCTCATAGTCTAAATCATGCTAATTATTCCTCTAAAAATCTTCTATAAGCTTGCACACCTATTAATTAATCACTTTGGTTAATTAATAAAGCCCCTCAAACCCCATGGGTCACTAAAGGACAAACTAAACTCTCCTAAGGTTGACTCAACCCTTTCTAAACCTCCCTTATCCACAACTAACCCAACCTCTCCATTTATCCCACATGAAGAGGGATGTAGAGATTCTTCTATCCATTGGGCTATATAAGGAGCCCTCCTCCTACCTTTCTATTTACACCTACATTCCTAAATGAGCATAGAGCATACACTATAGCCATTTTATCATCTTTGAGCATTCTTCCATTAGAAGAGCTAGCCTTCTCCATTTCTTGCATTCATCCACCCAAGTTTTGAAGTCATATGGAGATATGTCAAATGGTCTTGTAGCCATGATTTGACAAGACTCCATTCTTAGAAACCTTGGGATTTCAAGCACATAATCAACTCTTTGATTGCTAGAGATCTACATAGGTTCAATCTCATCTCATTTAGCATTCAATAAGAGATAGAAGTTAATTTGTTTAGCATATTAGCTTGAAATGTTCATTTCATGTTTAATGTAGAAATGTTGATAGGTTAGCTTTGTTTAAGCTCTTAGCATGATGATGCATAGGTTTAGTTTAGCATTGTATTGAAGCTACTAGGTGTTAGTTTCAATTCTACTTACATAGCTAACTAATTCATGCATACATTTGGCACGCCCGGTGGGACTTAAACCTTAGTCCCTTAACATTCTAGTTCAAATTTTATTGTTATTTCAAGTTTTTGGCTAACCCTTGATATACACATATGGGAAATAATGTTAAATTTCTTAGGATTTTGCTAATATTACATGTGTAGGATCTCATTTAGAGCTTTAATTCTAATGGGTTGTTGTCAATTTTGAGCTAACATACTAAAATTTGGAGTATTTTGAGCTTTTTGGTGTCATTGGCCATATTTTGACTACAAAATATGGCACAGTACACAAACCTTAGCGTAGCAGACACTAAACCAGCACAAGCACACATCCCGAGCACACACTTCTCCTCATACTATACCTTTTCTACTGTTGTCAAACCTGTAACCTCAGATAGGCACATACCTAACCTCTGGCATACACCCTAACCTCTCCACACACACTATACACACACACCCATATCTCTAGACAATCTCTTGGTGGCATGATTTATTCTCGAATTTCCATACTACCTTTGTAACATGCCCATATCCTAGCACATGCATCATCCATATCTCAAACTCTCGGGTGATGTAGAGTGCACTTCTCTAGTTTCCATACTACCTTTTTGCTAACCTTGGCACACACCTATACCCTATTTCACACACATATCCCCATATCCTAGCAGGCATCTCTCGGGTGGCACAAGTGCACACTATGGATCTAGATTTACACAGAGGGGCACAAACCGCCCTAACCCACACGCACACATGCCCTAACCCACACGTAGGTGCTTCTTCAGTCCGAGTTGGCATATTAATTTCAGGTTTCCAAAAATTTTTGTTCCTAAAGTGCTAACATCATTGCAGGTTTTATTTTTGCATGGATATGCTAGACTAGACATTGGATAAACCTTGCATGTTTAATTATAAGAGTAAGGTCACGTATGCTCTTCCCTCACGTCTTTTGGGGTGATCTTGGGAATCAGAAATGATTCTTATGTCTTTTATTGCTTTGAGAATGTGTTGAAATGTCCAAATTGAGAAAATATATTTTTCATTTTGAATTAAGTGTTTCCATTTGTTGATTTCTTGGATTTTGTCATGTATGCTCTTCTCTTGCATCTTAGGGTGATCTTGAGAATCAAAATGACGTTTATTATTTTCATGGAAAATTACTAATCCATTGTGCAGAACCAAAAATGCTTGTCAAAGAAAAGGTGGCATTTGAAACAAAATTAAACTACTAATACAGTTTCCATGTAGGTTTCCAAAAGGTGTTCAAGAAAACCACATCCAATTTAAAAAGATAAAAAAACACACCACAATCATCACACTATATTTAGGTTCGATAAGGGTACGTCCCCATCCGCTTAAAACTAGGACATAACCCCTTTGGCATAAGCCTTAAGCTACAACAATGGGGGTGGTCCTAGGAACCCCAAAGTAGTCCATCAAGAAGAGGGAACCTTGTGGATGAAATGGGAAGTGCTCCACACAACCTACTTGACTAGTATTACCATTTGTGAGATTTAGCATCACAAGTCATCCGTATCGTGACCCCAGTGAGAGTACACGATGGACACATTTATTTCCCACTATGCTTGAAGGGGGTAAAGTAAAGCCGAGATACTCCAAGAATTAGTCAGTGTGACTTTTCTTGGTAAATCGAGCTCACTCTTAGATGACTTGTGACACCTAGTTGAGTGAACCACCTAGGAAGCTATCTTTGACCAGGAGCCAACTTGGACCACATCAAAGCCAATTTGAGTTGAGAGCTATTGTTCATCACGAAACATGTGAAGCATTACTTTTTCTTAGTTTTTCACTTTCCTAAGGTGAGGTGAAACTCTACCAAAGTGAGGCCAACATTTTTCAACCCCAATTGATCTACTTCCTTCACTTTCTTTTGACACTTTGTTGATCAAAAGAAGAGTGACTACCTTTGTGTTATCAATTGATTGTTTCACCACTTTTTTCCATTTACACCCATCCATGTTTTGCATGGCTGGGTTGTTAAACATCTAAAGTGTGTGGAGACATTTTTATATCATTGGTAGCCTTTTTTATCTTGATACCCAAGTCAAGATCATCATCGTAGTTAGGCTTGGTTCATCACTTTGATTCTCCTTTGAATGGTTATCTTGTTTATATCATGTCACTACAATTTTGGTATTTACGTCTTGTTTCTTGTAAACTTGACCTAAATATCTATATTGTAAGGTTACACTATATACACTTTAACAATTCCTAGGTATACTATCAGCTTTAGTTTGATTTCAATTATTACCTCGATTCTAAAGAGTGTTAAGTGTTACCACTTGTGTGTGTTATATCAATATCATCTTGATATCAATACCTTACTTTCTCACAAATTTTGGTTAACATATCTTGGTGAAATTGTTGTGTCACTCACAATCATAACTGACACCCTTTTTGGAATATAGGTCTTGATTGAATTTGGGCTTGCTTCTAGTATACTTTGTTTGGAGGTCACGTTAACTTCTTGTTATTACTTACTACCTTGTTCATTTATTTGAACTCGACATAAGTAGGGACATTTTGTTAATCATCATACGACACCAACTACCTTTTCAAAAAAAATTTAGGAAGTACTTCATTTGATTATTTGGTTTGAAACTCAACATTGTGTGATTGATTCTTGCTTGGCTCATTCATTTAAGAGAAAATTATTATGTCACATTGGTTCTTTGACATTCATAACATACCTTAATTTCTTGACATTCTTTTTTTCACTTAGGTTTGATAAAAAAATTTGAACACATTCACAGATACCTTAGTGAACTATTACACATCATGGCTCCTAAAACAAGATTAGGACTCAAAAAGTAGGCTTTGGAAGCAAGACAAATGCAAACTTGGGAAGCCTCAAACAAACAAGGGTCAAACCCTTTTATTGGCCATGATCTTGGGCCTTTATTCTCCATGGAGAAAGAAGTAGAAGAAATGATAGATCATAGTAGTGACGATGAGTTGGAATCACCACATGCATAATTTTTGATTTCACCCCACCTTGTTAGATGAATTCCTTTTTAGAAACAAGGATCGGTACTAGCACAAGTTGTGGAGTTAGGAGCCAGAATGCCTATCGAACAAGAGGAAATCCCACCTACAAATGATGCTAATGAAGAGGAGAAACCTCTTATTAACATGGATGATATCTTAACACATGGACATGCTTCTACTTCTAATGTGGAAATGATAATGTAGTGGGATATAGAATACCTTTCCTTAAAGTACCACGTAAAGTCAGAATAGAACACAAAAATGTTGAACAACCTCCACAACATGAAGAAGAAGAGGAACCTCTCAAGAAGAAGTCACTATTCAACAACAAATTAGCAACCTTAGTCAACAATTAGCTTTGTTAACATCTCATGTACAAAAAGAAACAAACAAGAATGTACAAAAGACAAAACCTAAGGTCAAAATTAGTGAACTTCAAATGGACAATCAAGGAGAAGACAATATGGAACATAATCATATATATATCCCTTGCTTCTCCTACCAAAGAACAATTACTCACTCAAGAAATGCAATCTATGAAAGTGACACTTACAAGCCTCCAAGAGAGTACTATGGGGAATAACAGAAAATATCAATATGAAGAGCTATGTCCCCATCCATTTGATAAAACTATGACACTTCAACCCTTCCCTAAAAATTTTGACATGCCAAAATTTGACAAATATAGAGGGAAAGGTGACCTACGAGACCATGTAAAATATTTTTACATGGCATGCCAAGAAGTGGCCTACAATGACAATTACCTCATATGACTCTTTCCAAAGAGTCTAGGGGGCCAAGCCTTGGAATGGTTCACTCGCTTACCTCGTGGGTCTATTTTCACATGGCCTAACTAGAAAAAGGTTTGTATGACACTTCTCATACAACATAGAAAGTGACATAACCATGGTGGACTTGTGTGGCACTAAACAACATCCTAATGAGACATTCACTAGCTTCCTACAAAGATGGAGAGGGATAGCCAGTCACTTCCCTTGTGCATTCCCTAAAAATAGCTAGTGAGTATCTTTGTGCCCAATCTCAACCCAAACATCACTTTTCATCTACAAATGCATTGTGTTCACACTTTCAAGAGGTTATTGAAAAGGGCATTCAAATAGAGAAATCCCTTATTGCCAAAGGAACCATTAAACCACACTCTAAGGATAACCAAAACAAAAACCTACGGAAAAGCTGAAAATATTTAACAAAAACAAGAATGTGGTGGGAGACGGAATCACAGATTCCAAACGCATACAAATGGTTCAAACTGGTCAACCTTTTAAACTAACCAAAGGACCTATTCAACCACCACCTAAATGTAGAATGTTCACTCCTCTCAATGAGCCTTTGTTCAGCCATATTGAAGCAATTGATGCAGCTCACATGGTGACTTATCCCACGACACAACCCTTTGATGACAAATGCTCCAAAACCATCATGGTACAAAGAGCATGACTATTGTGAATTACATCATGTCAAGGGACACAAAATAGAAAAATGTCTATGACTTCATCACTACATCCAAGATCCTCATCGAAAATGGGGAGATAGAAGTGGATACCCTAGAGAAAACTCAGATGCCAAATGAAAAGATGGGAATATTCAAAGAACCATTCCCTAAACATGGTAAGTCAGATGAGAAAAATCTGATCGAGGAGAGTCATCCCAGAGTTACAAAGTGGTGAATTATCTATATACCAAGAAGGACAATAATCATTATGATTCACTCATTGGATGTATCCACTCTCCTAATGACCATGTGAACACCATTCAATCAAGGGAAAGGATTACATTGCATGGTAACAAGGCACACCCACCTCATGATTCCTACCCTCTCCATCGACCCCACAAGATGGTAGGTACAACCTCTTAAAAAACTTGAGAAGACATCTCAAGATTTCAATCTTGGATCTTCTCAAAATATCAAATGTACATAAGGACATCTTGTACAAAAATCTTCAGGGGTCAGGAGTGCCACTAGAAGTAGACCATTCACATCTTCAAGCTATGGTGGCTAACATTATACCAACTAAGTACATCTCTTTTAATCATAGGAGATCCCTATTGAAGATCCAACACATAATCTCCCCTTATATATTGAGGTATTCATTACCCACCAAAAGATAAAATGGGTGCTTGTGGACAATGGATCAGGGATGAATATATGCACATTGAAATTAATTAAGAAATTGGGACATACAAAGAAGATCTAGAGTCCCACATCATTACCATAACCACTTACGAAAAAACATGGAAAGGGAATCAACTAGCACAATCACATTACCCATGGAAGTAGGACCCACTTGTCATCAGACAAAGTTTCATGTCTTGGACTTGGAACTTCCATACAATATGCTTCTTGGCCGACCATGGATTCATGCCATGCAGGCCATGCCATCAACATTCCATCAATGCATCAAATTGAAACACGAGGGACACACTTGTCACATACAAGGAGATCCAGAGCCCTTCGCTCACTCACTATAGAGCTCTCAATAGTTTTGTGTGTAAGGGTGCCTATACATGTCCCTCTACTGATATAGTTGTTCCTCTTCAATCTAAAGCCATGGAGTCATGGGTAGATTCAGATTCCCTAAGTTCTTGCCCATGAGGCTTCTACATCAACTTCTCCTTTTGATTCATGGGAGATGAAGGTTCTGGAATATGGTTGTGGAGAATATAATGTGCAACAAGCTCTTTTGGTTTCAAACCTATCATTGTCACCTAAAACTAGAGGCCGACCCAACTATCATTTCAGATGGCCTAGAGATGAGTGAACTATTGGGTCATTTTTACCTGGGGGTTACTCTCAAGAGAAATTGTTGGACCCACCTACAACTTGGGTCCCAAAGATACTCAACCAACTTGCTACCAAATCCTTGAGTATGAGAAGTCTAGCCGAATGATGTATTCCATGGGCTACAAGGGTCTAGGATGTGAAAGAATGAGCAAGGACCGAGAGAACCAGTTCCTCTTCCACATTTCAAGATAAAAGATACATGACATCAAAATTCAACCCTATGGATCACACCCCAATGATCAAGATGCCACCTATTTTCTAGCACGAAGATAGCTCTGATTATTTAGATAATGACATATTCCCACTATAGCCAATACGAGGATCTTGCCTCCACGAACCTATTCATGGATACCACTTGTCCTTACCATAACCCCTACTAAACCTAAAATTGACCTTGTTTACCCTTTCCTTGTCGAATGGGACCAACAACATGTCACGTGTACCACTGATCTCTTTGAAAATGATGAAGCCATTGCAAAATTCATGGGCATTCAGATACAATTCCAATTGGAGACCATAAGAAAGGTTTCTACATTGACTTAGATACCTATGCGTACTTTTTGAGAGAAGCTGAGCTTCATGGTCAACAAAAACTTAAGAAAAAGTGAGGGAAAAAGTTCCAATGAAAAGCCTCAAAAAAACAAAAGTCCAAGTCACACAGTGAAAACCTCTTTGAGGCGTTGGCTGAAAAACAAGTGAAAAAATCAATGGACAAGAAAAGTGACCACACCAAGGGTGAAAATATCATAGAGACACCCTTGGAAGAAGATCTCAACCTTCCTCCCAATCCTACACATATGGAGGATTTGTCAAAAATGCTAGTGGAAGAAACCATTGATGTGAATATTGGAACAAAAGATGATCCAAAGATAGTCAAACTAGGAGCTTCACTCTCGGCATGGAACAAAAAACATTCACCATGCTTCTATGGGAATTTGTAGATGTATTCGCATGGTCCTATAAGGATATGTCCAAGGCTTGGATCCAACTTTGGTAGTGCATAACCTAGTAGTGCACGCAGACACCAAGCCCATCAAACAAAATCTCAAAAATGCATCCATGGGTGGCTCTTCTAGTTAAAGAAGAGCTAGAAATATTTCTAGCAAGGAGTTTCATTCGACCTATTGATTACTCAAAATGGATATCAAACATAGTCCCCATACAAAAGAAACTTGTCGGGATCAAGAATCATATGGATTTTAGAGACATTAATAAGGCATGTCCAAAAGATGATTTCCCATTGCCCAATATTGATATGATTGTTGATTCAACTCAGGATATGAAATGTTATCTCTTATGGATGGATTTTTCAGGCTACAATCAGATCAAAATCACAGATGAGGATCAACACAAGATGACCTTCACAACCCCTGGGGGAATTTTTTTTATTATCAGGTAATGCCCTTTGGCCTTAAAAATGCAGGAGAAACTTATCAAAGGGAAATGACCATGATTTTCCATGATATGATTCATGACATCATGGAAGACTATGTGGATGATATCCTCAGGAAATCCAAGACAAGAGTAGATCACCCTTGATATTTTGTGGCATATCTTTGAATGCCTATGGGAATACAAAGTCAGATTGAATCCAAAGAAATGTGTGTTTGGTGTACTATCAGGAAAGTTTCTTGATTCATTGTATCACGAAGAGGGATTGAGGTAGACCCAACTAAAGTTACCACCATTACTAAAATGCCTCCTCCCAAAAACATCAAACAACTATGCAAAACTTGCAAGGAAAGATACAAGCCATCCACCACTTCATTTCCCAACTTGCGAAAAGTGTCATTCATTCACCCATCTACTTAAAAAGGATGTTGCCTTTATTTGGGGACCAGAGAAACAACAAGCCTTCACCTTGCTTAAGAAATACTTAGCCAATCCACCTATCCTCATGCCTCCAACTCCCGGTGAGCCACTCCTGTTGTATATTTTTCTACTACTCAATTTTCTATTGGTGCATTGCTCACCCAATATGACCTCGGCCATAAAGAAAAATTGTGTACTATCTCAATCATACTCTCATTGCTTATGAGCTCAACTACCCTCAGATTGAAAAATCTTGTTTGGCTGTAGTTTTTACCTTCCAAAAACTTCACCATTACCTATTAAATACTAAAACCAAGCTTATATCCAAAGTTGACCCGCTTAAGTACCTATTGTCAAAACCCACCCTTACAGGTAGAATGGCTAATTGGATCATTCTACTAAGTGAATTTGACATTGAGTATGTACATCAAAAGTTGGTAAAAGGACAAGTACTCACCGATCAGTTAGTAGAAGCACCATTACTAGGAACAAAGCCTATAAGTCTGGATCTTCCTAGATGCTTCATTAATGTATATTGAGGAATCTGTCATGTGGCAAGTGCACTTTGATGGATCTTTTACTTTTCATGGTTCAGGGGGTGTGGTATTAATTACTCCTTCAGGTGACCCTATACCTCAAGCTTTTCACCTTGGTTTTCCTTGTACAAATAATATTGTGGAATATGAGGCACTCATCATTGGGATGAAGCTAGAAATCAAATGGGATATCCATCATGTTAAGATCATTGGTGATTCACAATTGATCATCAAAAAGTTAACGATGAATATAAAGTCAAGGATGAGAAACTCATCCCCTACAAAAACTGGTGGAAACTTTGAAAGAGTATTTTGTGTGTATCACATTCAATAGATTCCAAGAGCACAAAATAGATCTACAGATGCTATGGAAACCATAGGTTCTATGCTATGAATTCCACCAGAGAAATGATATGCCTTTTTTGTTGAGAATCTATGCCACCTACGCGTATGACATGCCAAATCATGTTTGGCTTGTGAAGTTGTTGGTCCCTATTCCCCATGGTATGTGCACATCTATTCACCTATCTTAAACACAACACCTTCCCTCCTGACATCTCCCATTCTGAAAAACAAATCCTTATCCACCAGATAGCCCATTACACCCTCTTAGGAGATACACTCTATCATCATGGCTATGATGGGAATCTGTTGCATTGTCTAGATGTAGCAGAGTCAGTCCAAGTGATTAAAGAGGTACATGAAGGGGTGTGTGGGCCCATACAAATGGAATGGTTCTAGCTAAGAAATTGTTGAGAGTAGGCTACTATTGGCCTACTATGGAAACAAACTCTACTGCAACTATGTAAGGAAATGCGTACTATGTCAAAAGTATGGAAATTTCATCCATGCGCCATCACAACCATTGCAACCAATCACAACCCCATGGCCATTCTCCAAATGGGGACTGATTTAATAGGAAAGCTCACCCCTACCTCATCTAATGGTCATACTCACATCATCATAACTATAAAATATTTCACTAAGTGGGTGGAGGTTGTTCCTTTGACTTATGTTACAGAGCTCAGATTTCAAAGTTTATCATGAATCACCTTATCTACCGGTATGGCATTCCTATGGCCATAGTTACTGACAATGGAAAATCATTCAAGAACAAGATAGTGAAGGACCTTTGTCATCAATTTCAAATAAAATTGAAGTGGTCTACGCCATATTATCCACAAGGTAATGGGCAAGCTGAAGCCACTAACAAAACATTGGTTCAAATCATGGAAAAGATGGTGAGTAAGACAGTCACAATTGGCATTTGTAAATTCACCCAACCCTTTGGGCTTATAGGACCTCCATTCACACTCCTACTAGTGTGACACCCTATTCCCTAGTATTTGGAACCAAATCCATCATCCCATTGGAAATCAAGCTTCCTTCCTTGAGAATATCTCTTAGGGATTATCTAGACAAGGATGAGGATTACAGAGTGGCCAGGCTGGTAGAATTAGAACTCCTGATGAAAAGCACATCCATGCACCTTAACCATCTCAAAGTGTATCAAAAAGTCTCCAGAAATTACAACAAAAGGATCATACCTCATCAGTTTGAGGTCGAGATTTGGTCATGAAAGAAAATCAGTTCAACACAAGGGCGGAAAGAGAGAAGAAAGGCAAAAGTTCAAACCGCATTGTTAGACCTTACGTCATTATGGCCAAATATGGTATGGGAGCATACAAACTTTCCCATCCCAATGGTGATGAGCTCCATGAACCTATGAATGCCATGCACCTTAAGTGGTTCTATGCTTAAACATGGTGCAAAAATCAAAAAAAGCAAACAAAAAAAAGAGTAAAATGATCAAAATACAAAAAAAAAAATAAGAGAAAAAGAAAAAGAGAAAATAGGTCATCCATATGTGAAAACCACACAATTGTGGCACTTTGGATAGGTCCCTTGGTGAAAACTTAGTTTCTCGGCACCTTGGGAGGATTCGTTGTTCACAAGCATCTTGCATCTGAGGGTACTTTTACTTAGCCTAGGGCTAGTTCCACACCGCATCTCGAGATTCCCTATGAACCTATCCTGTCAAGCCTTGATCCATATTTTTCTCCTCTTATTAATCTGTGAAGGATGGTTTTTATATTCCCCATCTAACGTTGGGGGCACTTCTACGACTTCACCTTCCTATTTATAAACACGTGGCACCTACCTTGTATATTCTCCATCTAATGCTGGGGGCATCCACATTTCTCGGTTACCTATGCATAGCTTCAAAAATGTTAGAAAATCACAAAAACATTCAAAAATGTTAGAAAATCACAAAAATTCAAAAATGTTAAAAATCACAATTCAAAAATGTTTCAAAAATCACAAAAACATTCAAAATGTTTCAAAAATCACAAAAACATTCAAAAATGTTAAAAATAAAAATTGTTTCAATGTTAAAATCACAAAAACAATAAAAATTTGTTTCACAAAAGCACAAAAAATAATAGAAAATTGTTTCAAAAAGCACAAAAAAAAATAAAAAGTGTTTCACAAAAAATCTTACAAAAAACATAACTTTAGTTTACTTACTTTATCTTGTTTCTTGCTTTGTTTGTGTACATTGTTTGCTTGTATAGTTGTTTTTGTTTTTGTACATTTGTATAGTTTATTGCTTAGACATACTTTGATAAGATTCATCTTTTCTTTCTTAGATTAGATTCATTCTTACTTGTACATATGAAGTGTGTTTTTGCATGCTTGTAAATAATTGTACATAGTTGTGTTAATTCATGTTGGTTAGCACTATATATTTGGTTAGTTTTGTTAACATTTGATTGTGTTTTTTGTTTTGCATGTACATAGTTTTTGTTATCACATCATCATATCTCCATCAATATCATCACATCTAACATCATCTATACATCATATAAATAAAAATGCTAAGTATACATCATACATGAATGCTAAGCTAATCATCACATATCGTATCATCAAATGGGGGCAAGAGGGATCACAAATATCAAAATCTATCCCCCACACCAATATCATCATGTCATCCCATCCACTAATCTAGAGCATCACATGTACAATACAATTGATATCATCTATGGATCTATCATATCAAAATCAAACACATGTGGTACAAACATCTCAACTATCATCATGATACATACAAAAGTGTGAAATCAAATCATATAACATCATGACACATCCATAATCCATGTAATCAATCATCAAAACAATAAATTCCATCATCTCATAACAACTGTGCCACATCAAAATGTCCATATATACAAGTATAAAATGTCTGTCTCAAAAGATATACATCATCGATACAAAATGGGCCATCAAAGGGCACAACTCATAAATGCCTTCATCAAAGGCATACATCAAAAATGCTATACATCGATCAAAAAATAAAGCCTTCATCAGAGGCATGCATCAAAAAATGGTACATCATATACAACTATCAAGAATGATAAACACCTTCATAAGAGGTTTGTATATCATGATACAAGTACAATCAATGAATACATAATGAGGTCATGGCTGACTAGAACCCTCAGATGGACTGGCTGGTCTCGCGTAATGGAGGAGGACCCATAACCTGTGTCCCATGTGGTCCTATAGGCTTCCCTCATGGCTGCTCCACTGATGCCTGTGGCCTCTCTGATCTCATCGATCCACTCAACTGCTGGCTATAGGTAGGTGCCCGCTGACCAGCTGGAACTACCTCATAATATAGTGACCGATAATAGAGGCTCTTCCCTCCACTGTAGCCAAGTCTCGATGAGTGTGGGTTGTCACCATTGTCCCATCTATGTGTCAAAATGACGCTACCTCTCCTCGATATAGCATGTAACCTCACTCGACCCACTACTCACTCTCTCACAAAAGCATCTCTCTCGCTATCATTGGTCATAATTAGGTCTCGGTCTCATTGTAGGAGGCTCATCACCTGAGCCATCTGAGTGGCCATCTGGCATATCTACTGAAAGTGTGTGAAACCATCTCCCCCTGACCGGCCTAAGCTCTAGGCTTGGTCCTGCTCTCTCTCATCACATGACCAGAATGTGAGATCGGGCTTGATCTCTCTCATTGCTCATCACCCTCCGCACCTATCATAAGGCAGCTAGCTATGCCTGACATCTCCACCCTAAGCTCGGGCTAACCTCAAAAGCACCACCAGAGCCTATCCTCCTCTACTCGGCCTATACTTGTCCATGGGCCTATCTCCTCTATCCCATAATCTAGGCCTCGACCCTTGTCCATGACCTCCTGTGCCTATGCCTATGTGCCTCCCTCTCCTGTCCTCTCTACCTCTATCTAGGATCCTGTACTTAGACCCTTCCCATCATGTCACTTCCCATCAAAAGGATCATCAACATGACCTACACCTACATCATCATCATCATCACTATGTAGGGGACCTCGGAAATGGTGCTCAAATACCTACTCTCCCCATGCCTCATCTAATATAGTCAAGTGCCAGTGGAAAAATGGTCGCATACCAGGCCATATACTCTGTGGTGCCTGGGTCTCTAACCTATCAAGCAAGGGTCCCAAACCTACGGTACCACCTGTAAGAAGCTAGCCCTAGCTCGGCTACCTATATACATGGCCCCATGGTCCACCTCTCTACATCATGATGAGCATACCACATATCATCGGGCCGAGGATGCCTAACCCTACCCAGCTGTCACTGACATCGGTCTACCCTATATATCTCAGTAATATAGTTGTGGCTACCAAGAAGAAAGTGCTCTACCACACAGACACTAAGCTAAGCTCTACTCCATCCTCGGGCCACTGTATGTGTCTAGTAGGGCCTCCAGATGATGTCTCTCTCCAACATAGCTCATCAAACTCTCGATGATAGTAGTAAATGCTTGCCTAAGTGCCCTCGTACATCGTCTCCCACAGAGACCCATGCCATGAATGTCGGCCCTCCAGTGCTCGGTGTGCAATGCACCTACATGGGGCACCCGATCACTATATGGTCCCAAGGACCAGATCTAGCAGAAACCAGCCCCACCATCTTCTTGACTGGTGGTAGGTAATCAAGTGTAGATCCCAAGTATAAATGTGTCAGTATGCACTGGCCCTAGCAGTATCACTCACCACTAAACACTCCATGTACTAATGTGATCAACCCCATCGAAATGATGTCCCTATCTTATCAGTGAGTAAGAACCCACTGATAAGAGCCATCAAGTAAAGTGGTCCCCGGTGAAGAGTCGATCAGCTATATAATCATGTAAGACATTTGTCATACCCTCATGGGGTATCTCATCACAACCAAATAGGTCACTAATCACTGCAGTAATCCAACCAAAATCACTCATATACTCAATCATCGAGCCTACAATGGGAACACATAAAATCCACCACACATCCTCCAGTGTGATGGTCATCTCTCCTGTGGGGAGCCTAAAACACTGGCTCTCACTTGTGCCACCACTCAATCAAAGCGGTCAATAGGCCATGGTCTAGGTAATCGATGGCATCCACGCTACATAGCCTAAGCCAACCACCTCTAGTAGTATCACCATCATGCACGATGGTCTCATCGCGCATGCTCCCTCCATCTCGGCTATGTGAGTGTGTCACTCTCACATCTCAATAATGCTTGTGAAACCATCTCTAAAAAACATGGCATGTGTTAGACACTAACAATTCTTCTAAGTACTTCTATTGTTCTTCTATCCTCCGCTAAAATTTTTTTTTTCTTCTAAGTGTCATTTTTTTGGCATTTTTCCTCTTATTCATCTCTTTTAGGTGCCTACGTGCCCCTTTTGGGCATGTGTGCACCTTATGGCATGTGTGCCCCCTTTTTGGCGCACACGTGTGCACGCATGCATCCCTCAAGGGTGCTTGTGTCATGTTTATCCTACTTGCACATGTGCACAGGAGTGTTGATGTGTGTGTGCGCTAGGGTTTTGGTGCATGTGCATGTGCACATGTGTATTGTGCATGCATGTGTGCATGCATATGCATACATTTATGTGCATGTGTGTGCACACATGTTACACATTTTTTAGGGCATATGCACATGTGCACACATGCATTTCTAGTACTTGCGCCACCATACCAGGGGCACCTGCCTGCCCCATGCATGCGCACTACTATACCCTACTTCTAGACTCCTAATTAAAGCATTAATTACAACATTAAATGTAAAATTGATGAAAGTAGGTCAAGCTACTCACAAAGAAGCCATCATCTACATGTCGGGCATACTCCCAACTCGGTCGACGTGTCTCCTATGGGCTCATCCTCTCACCATCATCCTCATCACTATCGGGGGTCTCATGGTAAAATTTTGGCAATGGTCGGTAACAAATGAATTGGTCACGATGATTTACCCCCCGGTGGGGTATATTAAACCATTCTCACCCGTGATGCTGGAAGACTGTTTTGACCACCGTTGTTGCTCTAACTCTTCTTCTACTCACCGTGAATAATTATTTTATTTAAATAATTATTTTTCTTTCATTTTTCATCATGTTGGGGAATTCTTTTCCATCCGTACCCCTTTCTTCTCACTAGGACAATTTTATTTCTCCTAGGCAATATCCTTTCTTCTACACACTCCATCGAATAATTATTTTTTATTAAATAATTATTTTATTAATTTTTCCATTATGTTGGGGCATTATTTGCCACTTTTGCTTCTTTCTTCTCCCTAGGGCATTTCTTTTGCATCTAGGAGATTCTTGTTGATTCTTCTAATTTCTTCTACACATCCAACCCATCCAAAAATAAAAAAAAAAAAAAAATATATATCCAAAAAAATCCAAAAATTTCAAAAATTCTTCAAAAATCCTAAAAATTGTAAAACTCACAAAACTAGGTAAACCAACTCATAAAGAATTGAAACTCATGTGTCTTTGCATGGTATTCTTTCCATATCTTGCTGGAAATTTCACATCTTCACAGATCAAATGACTCGGATCATCAGATTTACAACCATTTACAAAGCTAGCCTGCTTGCTTCATTAGTACTCGGGGCACATATAGTTTCCTGGTACTATTTTTTGTAGCGCACTACGCTTTTCATTGGACCCAGTGTCCTTCATCATCTTCCCTTGCATGTATCCTTTCTCGGGCATCATTTTTAACCCTTTTCATCAATCATGAACATTTGGGGATCTTCACTTGATAACAAAACATTTGTACAACCATCTTGACCATTGTTGGTTGGAATATGTGTGTTTGTACTTGTTTTCCCTATTAAATGAGCTTGTTTCCTTCTCATATTGCATTGCTTTTTGTATGTTGCATTGAGTGGGTGTTTTAACAAATGGAAAAATTGTTCATAGTATGGATTTTCATGTCATCCTACTTTTTTCGTATGCTTATATTTTTAATAAGGACCGATGACGTAGATCTTTGGCAATATGATGACAATAAAGTTGTTTCAATACACTAGATGAAAGCTTGCTCTTTTCTTTCCATCTTCATTCCTCCTCTACATCATTCTCCTATCAACACTATTCTTCTTATTCACCTAGGGGCATCCTACTCCTACCCATTCTTCTATTTCCTTTCTCTCACCTTTTTTTTTGATCGCCTTCTCTCATCACCCCATCGACACTCGAGGGGGCATCTCTCACTTCTACTAATTTTTCTTCTACCGCTTTCAAAATTTATCTGTCTACTATCTTTGAAGTGGCATCACTTACACCACCCCAAAGAGGGGAAAATGTAGACACCTATAATTTAACCCAGTAATTTAAATACTTAAATTGTGCTAATTATCCTTTTCCACAAATTGATGACATATCGTCAATATAATGCTCACTTCTCTTCTATCACCATTAATTAGCTACATTACACTAGTTAATTAACCCTTCTATCCAACAAATACACCAATTAACAACCTTCCATTAATTAATCCCCCTTTCTATCTAGACTAATTAATTATTATTAATTAATTAGCTTCCTCTTCCATTAAATCAATAAATCATCATTTATTTGATTAAATCCCTCTCATAGTCTAAATCATGCTAATTATTCCTCTAAAAAGCTTCTATAAGCTTGCACACCTATTAATTAATCACTTTGGTTAATTAATAAAGCCCCTCAAACCCATGGGTCACTAAAGGACAAACTAAACTCTCCTAAGGTTGACTCAACCCTTTCTAAACCTCCCTTATCCACAACTAACCCAACCTCTCCATTTATCCCACATGAAGAGGGATGTAGAGATTCTTCTATCCATTGGGCTATATAAGGATCCCTCCTCCTACCTTTCTATTTACACCTTACATGTTTATAGCTAATCTATAGGCATTTCATCTTAGAGCATCTTTCATTTGAGCTAATAGCCTCATTCTTGCATTTCATCCATCCAAGATTTTGGGTCATATGGAGATAATCAAAATGGTCTTGTAGCCATACTTTGATGAGCTTCCATTCCCAAACCCTTGAAGATCAAACAATCAACTTTGATTTTCATGGATCTATCTAGGTTCATTTAGTATTTGGTGATCTAGAGATATTTTAATACTTAGCACATTAGTTTGATTTCTATTTCAAAATTTTAATTGTTTTTTTCATCATTAAAAATCTGCCACTGTTCAACATTATCAAGTAAATTGGGGTGGTAGACCATCTCCACTTTATAGTTTCCTTATCTAAATATGGATGGTGGTCTATCTAGATTCAATAGTGCAGTTGTGATCGCCAAAGAATCTTCCTTGGAATTCTAATTTGTTGGAATGAAGTCGATAGAGAAGGCTACAAAATCGAGTGTGGCATAAAGCACTCTATCTCTGTAGTGCCGCAACTTATCTTTTTGACTTGATTTTTCCCTCGAAATTTCTTTACTATAAGTTCAACATCTCATTGGGATTTGAGGAGTCTTACTCATTTCTTTCTAGTTTGTTCCATTCCTAGCAAGCAAAGATTCATACTCTGTCGTATTTTTGGTGTTCTCGAACATCAACTTGTGGGGGTATGGGAATATCTCATGATCTAGAGATATTAATAGAACACCGGCTCCTAATCCAAAAGAACAATAATTACCTTTAAAATCCACATCCAAACCTTTTCTTCTTCTTCTGGTTCTAATTCTGGTTGAATTTTTATCTCTGGAATGTCTTTATCCATTTCCAAGAAGTATACATCGTGGTTAGACCATTGAAAAAGAATATGATATCTACGATCTTCAGATTTTGTAACAGTGTACTTGGAATTCTTTTTAGGTGCTAGATTCTGACTTATTCCTTTGATAGGAATATGGGCATAGGACCAATCCATCTTTACTTCCCTTCATAGCTCTTTAGAGAAGTTTCTGCTTAGAAACATCCCATACGAGACAAGAATATCTGCAACTAAGATTGTCATCTTTAATCTTTTGTCAGGAAAATCTGCTAGAACAACTTGTGCATCTTTGATTTTTCCAATTAAAGGGACTTGTCTCTCCATGGAATAACACCTTTTATGGTCTTTATCAAGGTAAGCCCAAGAGAATCTACAAATTTAGTTGGCATGACATTGTCAGAAGCACCCGAATCTAGAATGCAGTTGCTTAACTTGAAACCATTAAACAATAAAGAGACATAAAAAGGTTCTTCTCTTTCAGAAACTAATGAGGGTTTAAAAACTGCAATGTAATTATGGGGAGGTGTATCTTTGGGCTTAGGAAAAAGGCCTTTTGATGCAATGAATTGTCCTGGTGATTGTACATATTTGACTAGCCTATTTAATTGCACAGAAACGATCTCAAGTATTCAACTTCTGACATTTGAATCCTAGTTTTCTTGGCATGATCAATAATGTTAAAGGAAGGAATAGATTTAGATACATGAGCTGATTTTTGTGATTGAGATGAAGAAATCAAATTCTTATCTCTGGGAGCTAAGGAAGAAAGTAAAGGGTTTCCCCTTCTTTGTTCATTAGTTAATGCCTCAGTTTGGAAAATTTGTGATTGTGTAAATACTGCATATGCATGACCATGATCGTCTTCAAGAAGCTCCTCATATTCATATTTAGATTTGTAGTTTAGGTAATTAATGTTGGAGTCACCAACAGGACCTACAAAATCATCATTCTCGAGTTGATCAGTGACAACTTCCTAATCTTCTTCATTCATCTCCACATTGTTTCTGGGAGTAACTTCAATTGCTAATCTTTGGGAACCAACAATGAGATTCTGGTTATTGTTGTTGAAATTTCGAGTAGGGGAAATGTTATTTCCTGGAGCCATTTGAGCCATTTCTTTCTTCATCTCCAACATCTCATTTGCTAAGTTTTGTAATAGTGAATCGGAAGTAGTAGAAGAGGATGAACTTTTAGCTCTAGAAGTGTTTCTCTTTATCTTTGCATCCATGATGAGTTCATCTTTAATTTCAATCACCATGTTTTGGCTACTAACAAATCAAAGAGGACATGCTCTTTACGATTGATAGCTTAGTCTAAGAAGTAAAGCATTGATGAATAATACCTTTTGATTCTCATCATTCAGAGAACGAGAAGCTAAAATTTTGTAAAGTAATCTTTGGAATTTTGCAATAAAATCCCACATGTGCTCTTGTGGCTCCTTCTTCAGCTGAGTCAGTTGAGTTATTAATGTAATGGACTCTTCAGATGGCTTGAATATTTTTAGGAATGCATCTCACATAGTAGCCCATGTTGTTATGGTACCAGGAGCTAACCGATAGAACCATTCTCCAGCCAAGTCATGCAGAGTCTAACAGATACGTCTTCATGTTCGACTGCAAGCACTCCACAAGATATAAAGAATGCAGCCAAGTGATCATCTAGATTTTTCTTGTTATCTCCAAAGAATTTTGAAAAATTATTTCTCGTCCCTTTAGGTAGACCATGCATACCAGAGTAAAATTCGAGGTCTAAAGGTTGCACCCCATGGAACAGGTGTTGTATGGGATTCGCCATCATGAAAGGATCACTTCTTCTTTGAGAATAAACTTGGTGAATAATACCAAAAACTAGATTGTGTTATAAATGATCTAGATTTGGAGGATTTTACACTCTTCTTCCTAGTGAAATACTGGATCTGCGGCTCTTAACTTGAGGAGGATGATTGAAATTAAATTACTCCTACAATTTATAGAAATGACAAGTCCTTCCTTGAGCCTTGCTATACTGCGTGTGAATGGAAGTTTAGCTTGATTGAACTTATAATATAAAAGGGAATCAACAAAAAAAAATCTTTGGTCTACTAATTTGTATTGTTCCCAAAGAGAGTCGCCAAAATTGTTGGCTATATTTTCTCGCAATTCTAAAAACCTAGGAAGTCATGAGATAAATCTCCCTCATTTAACGGTGAGGCTCCCGTGTAAGATGTTTATCAATCTGGTAAGTATGAATCCTAATAACTATTTGCAAGGGGTTTTACTTTAATTACAAAGCTCATGAACCATAGCTTAGTAATTCTGTAGCAAGTAAGTAGTTGTTTATGAAGTATTTTCAGAAGGGGGAAATAATGAAATTTGGGAAAGAAGAAAGGAAGATATGTAATTCAACCAATAGTTTACAGAGTTGGTTTCATACACATGGATTAAATAAACAAGTAGATCTCACAATATTTAGAAGTAAAGGAAAAGAAAAGCTTCTAATCTAAATATCGAAAAATGTAAAGTTTATATAAAGATCCACACATAAGTAAGAAGAAACTGCACTATGGACACAAAGTTCTTGAAAATATTCCTTTATTCAATTCCTCGATTTCACAAAAATGACATCAAGGGCTACAACACAAAGTTTGGAACTCAAGAATGTTGCTTAATAACTTGTGACGATGATCATTTAACTGCAGGCTCTTCCTCTATTTATAGTGCATAGAGGGCAATTACAAATAGGAAGCTTTCAATGAATTTCCACATGTGAAGCTATGAAAAGGGGAAGCAGCTGGAAATCTTCTTCCTGAAATTCCTCTTTGCATGACATGCATGATTTATAACTTAAAATAAAACCTTCTATTTTACATGTCCACACCTATTTCCAAGTAATTTATTTCTTCCAAAGAACTTGAAGTAACAAATTTTTAAAGCCAATTACCTAAGTTTTACAATTTAATTGATTACTCAATTTCTTTATCGGAGAAAATAAGAGAAAGAAAAAGAAGTTATTCCAATCGTAAAGCTCTTTGTTTTGTCCTTCCTCCATACTCTACATGCTGATCTAATATGCATGGTACTTCTGTTTCACCTATTTTAGAAATGGATGATTTGAATGATATCTTTATCTTGAATCTGAGATACTTTTTTCTCCCATATGTTGTTGAATCTTTTCCTTTGATTCTCACCAAACTGGATCTAGAAGTGGCTGACTGATATTTTCTTGTGGGTGTTGCCTCTAACATGTCTTCTCCTCTTATCCTTGAATATTTTTTAGTTCTTCTCTAAAAGGAACAATAACTAGATCGTGCCAAGCCAAGAACACAGATGCTAATCAAACATCACAATCAATAAGATGAAAGTAATTCACCAGAATAACTTTACATAAACCTTTGCAAAAAAATGAGCAACAATATCATATATTATTATGGAACTCAATGAAATACAATGAGAATGGTTCTTGCTTATATAGGCAAGGAATAACAATCTAAGAACCAGTCAAGGTCATAGATCAAGCCATAAATCATTGAAAGAACTAGTCATCAAAGAACTAGTCAAGACCATAGATTTATGAGAGAACTAGACATCAAGGATCTAGTCAATACCATAGATCAAGGAAAGAACTATACCTAACAACTAGATAATATCTCATAATATCTAAACAAATAAAAAGAAATATCCACACACATAAGTGGGTGAGGATAAATACAATAATGTACATAGGTGAACATGAGCTAAGGTAAATACCTACTCTAACACCCCCTCAAGTGAAGCTAGGGGCCAAAATAGAAGTGGCATGTCCATAGTATGAGTCCCGAAAACTAGGCCTAGATGAGGTACTCATGTACAATATATCCATGAAGAAATATTGAACCAAAAGAAGGAAAGAATCTTGCTATAAGGAAAGAGAAAGAAGAAGGAATATGTTCTCACGAACACCCCCAAGAACAACTTTTGAAACCCCAAGCATTCCACGCAACTCAAGGTAGTGAGGTGATGCAAAAGGCTTTGTAAAGATGTCTGCAACCTACTACTAAGTTGGAAGGTACTCCAAGAAAAGAACTCCATCTTGAATGTGTTGATGAATGAAGTGGATGTGTATCTCGATATGCTTGGTCCACTGGTGCTCAACTAGGTTGCAAGAAATGTGAATTGCACTTTGGTTGTCACACCAAAGTACAGTGATGAATCCTATGGGAATCCAAACTCTATCAATAACTAGTGAAGCCAAAGAATCTACTGACTTGTTGTAACTACTACCATGTACTCTACCTCTGAAGATGAAAGTGCAATAGCTTATTGCTTTTTGCATGCCCAAGAAACTGGAGAAGAACCAAGATAGAAAAGATAGCTAGAAGTAGAACACCTATCATCAATAGAACCTGCCCAATCTGAATTTGTATACCCAACCAACTGAGTAGAACCCCTAGTGTAGTGTAGGCCAAAGTGGGAAGTGCCCTGTAAATAGCGCAAAATCCTTTTAGCAGCTTGTCAGTGACTACTATGAGGAGAATGTGCAAACCAAGATACAAGCCCTACTGCAAATGAAATATCAGGGTGAGTATGGGTCAAGTACATGAGACTCCCAACCAATTGCCTATACAATGTAGGATCATAAAGTGGTGTGGTATATGTGGATGTAAGAGTAACTCCATACTAAAAGGAGATGGACTTGGCTTGCAATCAACCATATCAAAGTGCCTAAGAATATCATGGGTGTAATTTTGCTTTGACTCAAATGAATCCTTGAATCTGTCTGAGAAATATGCAAACCAAGG
Source organism: Taxus wallichiana var. yunnanensis (assembly GCA_018340775.1). Classification (NCBI taxonomy): domain Eukaryota; kingdom Viridiplantae; phylum Streptophyta; class Pinopsida; order Cupressales; family Taxaceae; genus Taxus; species Taxus wallichiana. The sequence continues at coordinate 772,911,163 of CM031239.1, read as the reverse complement.
AAATAATGCAATAGCCCAAGATCTGTCATGTCAAACTATGTAGAAAGAGCCCTCTGAATACTCTGAATGTGGGAAGAAGAGCTGCCAATAAGTAACAAATCATCAACATACAAGATAAGTATCACAATATCCTCACCGACATGCTAGAGATACACTGTATGATTGGAGTGGCAATGAACAAAACTAGTAGATAGAAGAAAAGAATCCATCTTCTCATACCAAGCCCGAGGGGCTTGTTTGAGACCATAGAGAGACCTTTGGAGCCGACAAACAAGAGAAGAATCCGAAAAATCCAGCCAACTGCTCCATATATATTTCCTCTTGTAGATCTCCATGTAAGAAGGAACTCTTCACGTCCATCTGGTATACAGGCCACCCCTGTGATGCAGCAATAGCAAGTACAAGGTGTATAGAATCCATCTTGGAAATGGGTGTAAAAGTCTCAGAGTAATCAATACCTTCGACTTGTGAAAAACCCTTTACAACAAGACAATCCTTATACTTGTCAATGGACCCATCAGCTGTGTATTTGGTTCGGTATACCCACTTACACCTAACCATCTTTCTTCCTTTAGGAATAGATACCAAATCCCAAGTATGATTCTTCATCAAAGAAGAATACTTAGTTGTCATCGCATCATCCCACTCCGATATCCCATGAGCCTTTGAAAAAGAATGTGGATCCTCGATCGCCTACACAAAAATTCTAGAACTTATAGAATGTGTGTGATGATGCCTAGTGGGTGGAAGATCCTCTATGAAAGGTGCTGCCTCAGAAACTATAGTACGAGCCCACTTAGGCATAGTGACAACATCAATGGGAATAGGATCCTCAATGGCATCTATAACCTCCTCATCAATATCCTCAAAGAAAGGATCCTCAAGATGAGATGAAGAAGAAGGAATGAAAGAAGATGAAGAATCATGAGGAGTGAAACACTCATCAAACTGAACATGTGTTTGAAAAAGAACATCATGTGTATCAAGATCTAAAAGATGATAAGCTCTCATGTCCTCACAATACCCTATAAAGATCAAGGGTTTACTCTTCTTATCCAAAGCTTTCATTTTCTTCTTTGGCATAAAGGCCCAAGCATGGCTCCCAAATACTTGAAAAAATGAGACATCTGGCTTAGTGTTGGACCAAGATTCCTCTAGAGTCAAATGCTCAAGTGCTCTGTGTGGTGTGCGATTATGAATATAGTTAGCACAATTAACTACTTCGCCCAATAGATAGGAGGTATATCTCTAGAATGCATCATACAGTTAGCCATTTCCTTCAAAGTTCTATTCTTCCTTTCTGGTAATCTATTCTATTGTGGAGTATGAGGAACAAAATGTTGGTGAATAATGCCTTGAGTTGCCAAAAATTCAGAAAACTCATTGTTGAAGTACTACCCCCATTATTAGTGCGAAGGTTAATTATGCTACTAGAAGATTGTTTCTCGACCAAAGCCTTAAAGACTTTAAAGTGTGAAAAACATCACTTTTGTACTTGAGAAAATAAACCCAAGTACGCCTCAAGAAATTATCAATAAATGTAAGTGCATACTTAGCTCCATTAAAAGATGGGGTAGGAAAAACCATCAAGTCACTATGCACAAGCTCAAGTGGTGAAGAAGCTCTCTTAGACAAATTCTTAGGAAAAGGATCTTGGTGTTGTTTCCCTAATGCACAACCATGAAAAACTCCCTCAAGATAAGAAACTCTAGGAATACCATCTACCATACCATGAGTGCTCAACTCCTTCAAATATCTATAATTGAGATGTCCAAATCTTTCATGCCAAAGCTTACTCTCTAAATTTGAATGAGAAACCAATCTTGTCCCTATAGAAGAAGTGTCATCAAAACCCTCAAAGTGATATAGTCTTGAACTATGATCAACAATACCCTGAGCAACAAGTGAATAAGGCTCCAACAAAGTTCTTACTTTTTCCCCATGTGGTGTAAAAGTCACTGTTTTCCCTTGACTAGAATGACAAATTTAATATAGAAAAAAATTTGTAGTGATGTTAGGAACATATAGTGCATCTTGGATATTGCCACCATCAAGTCAGTATATCACCTTTTCCCTCAACAAAAGAAAGGAATAATCTCCAACTTCAATTTTGGAAGTAGAACTCAAACCTAGAGAAACAAAAGACTCCTTGGAAGAAGTCATGTGATGAGAAGCACCGAATCTATAACCCAATTGTCTCGCAAGTGGTGATTGAGATCTTCCAACAACATTAAGTTCTTTTCCATGTTGATTAGAAGTAGGTGGAGTGGAGATAGAAATTTTTTTGTTTCTTGACGGCATCCTCTAAGGCTTACATTCACTTATAACACCTATTTTCTTCATGATTACTACCCCCACAAAAGGAGCATGAACGGCTAGAATTATTCTTGGATTTAGAAGAATCCTTGGGTTTTGAGTTTTTTTCTTTAGGTTTATGAGCATTTTGAGATGGAGAAGGTGTGGATTTGGTTTTACTATTTGGTTTTCCCTTGCCCTTAGGATTAGATGCAACTAATGCCTTTTGAGAGGTGGAAGACTCAAGGTGAGATAATTTGGATTCTTCCCTAGTACGTCTTTCACAAAATGTTTCTAAGTTAGGAATTTTGAAGGTGTCACCTAAGGCATCCATGCTAGAGAAAAAGGTAGAAGCAAAAATTTGGAATGGTCCTCTCAACTTGGAGAGAATCAAGTAAACACACTCTTCATCTTTCTTATCTTTTCCACTCCCCTTCAACTGTGTCAACAAATGCTTGAACTTGGTAAGATAGTCTATAATTGTTGGAAAATCTTCGTGGATTAAGAGAGGTGATCTCAATTTCAAGTTGCATGGCTCTCATATGATCAAACTTACTAAATAAATCCTCCAATTTCTCCCATATTTTGAAAGGAGAGTCACACTTTTCCAAATGAAATAAAATACTGTCACTTACATAAGTTCCTATCAAACCCATACACTCATCAAATTTACACTGGTACTAAAAATTCTCATATTCTTTAGTGAACACTGGTTGTTCTGAAGAAGTTAAAGCCCATAATCCTTTCCGCTTAATTATTTTTTCCATTCTTGGTTTCCATGTGTGGTGATTATGTGTTATTAATGGCTCAACATGATCCAATGTAGAAGTAGTTAAAGATGCCATCCTCAAAAAATCCGTAAAATAAATGCAAGAACCAAGCAATGCAACAAGACCCCCAAACAATGCAACAAGACCCCAAAACAATGCAACAAGAGCCCCCCAGATTTTGGCACTTTATAATTATAGTGCTATTCTCAAAATAAATATTTCCAATGGAAAGAGCATAAACAATTACGCACTTTTGTAAAAATGGCACTCAAAACGAGTTACCAATCAAAAGATTCAAGTTTTTCAATATTATGCTCTACTATTTATTTTAGTTTCCACTAAAATAGAATAAAATACTCTTGCCTTCACCACACAAATAAAATGAAAGGGGGCTGGAGTTAAGCACCTAATAGTAGGAATCACAAGCTGTAAACCCTCATATGACCATACCATATGACCAGGGGCTAAGGATTCCAATGGGTGTGTGCAACTTACTATTCTTGGGTGTGTCGGCAAGTCATGCAAATATGATACTAGGTAGTTAAGTGTGCCATCCCCATAGTAGTTCGGGATGGGTGACCTCTCGAAAAATTCCTAGTGTCACTTCCTCCTAATTTTGTTGGGCCCTGATTGGGTGTATACCTGGCTCCATCATGTGGGAGGGTATTGACATAGCAAGAATCGATTAACATGATGAGATCCCTCTCGACCATAATTTCAAGCTTTTGGTGTGACGACAAGTCGTGTAGCTCTGATACCATAAAAGGAACGATAACCAAATCATGTCAAGCTAAGAACACGACGTTAATCAAACATCACAATCAATAAGATGAAAGTAATTCACCATAATAACTTTACATAAACCTTTGCAAACAAATGAGCAGCAATATCATATATTATTATGGAACTCAATGAAATACAATGAGAATGGGCCTTGCTTATATAGGCAAGGAATAAAAATCTAAGAACCAGTCAAGGTCATAGATCAAGCCATAAATCATGGAAAGAACTAGTCAAGTCCATAGATTTATGAGAGAACTAGACATCAAGGATCTAGTCAATACCATAGATCTAGGAAAGAACTAGTCAATACCATAGATCTAGGAAAGAACTAGTCAATACCATAGATCAAGGAAAGAACTATACCTAACAACTAGATAATATCTCCTAATATCTAAATAAATAAAAAGAAATATCCACACACATAAGTGGGTGAGGATAAATACAATAATGTACCTAGGTGAACATGAGCTAAGGTAAATACCTACTCTAACATTCTCTTGCACATGCACTAATAGGATGCTTGCCCTAAACAATTCAGAAAAAAGTCATCACCTCTTATTTTTAATTGCATATGAGTAATTTTAAATTCTTGAAAGCAATCTGGTGAAGGAAAATATAAGTAAATTCAATGATGGATTCAAATTGAAGATTGGGAGCACATACACAAGCTCCTAAAAGGAATTTTCCATGCAATGAATTCTACATGAGCTGCATTAGAAACAAGAGGATGAATTTTTTCGAAGCCTTTGCAATTATGAGAGATGGATCTATTTCTTCCTCTGATTCTAAAGATATATTCAATGTATCAGACATTGACTTCTGCTTTCTTCACCAATATGGGCATAAATGAAGTATTCCTACAAATAATTCAGACAAGTATGTAGTCCATAACATGAATATCTAATTTCTTCACCGAGATTTGATTATAAATCCTGTTGCCCCATATTTTAAGATTTTTCTTGCATGCCAAGCAAGCTAAAAATATTATTTTATTCACCTATGCACTCACATCAACATGCAGATAGCTAGAATAATAAAAAGGAATCCTTTCCAACCCTAGGCACCAAAACTGGATGCTTCCCAACAATTAAAAGAAGTCAGCTTTTAGGCATTTAATAATGCAAGGATGGGTCACACTTTTTGGCTATAAGCCAAGGGAAAAATATAAGGGGTAGGCAGGTAAAATTTACCCTGCCTGCTAGGGTCCAATTCTCCACTTTTCACTTAAGTTGCTTTTGAGGGAAAAACATAAGCAACAGGTAGGTAAAATTTTACCCTGCCTACTAGGGTCTAATTCTCCACTTTTCACTTAAGTTGCTTTTGAGGAAAAAACATAAGCAATAGGCGGAGTAAAATTATAGGGTCTAATTCTTCACTTCTCACTTAAGTTGTTTTTCATTAAAAGCTGACCCAACAGCAGGAAAAAAGTGTCACTTGCTTTGGATTTGACATCCCATATTTGTTGTGGACATTAAAGTTATAGGAGGCTTTAAATATTTGGTGTGGACATTCAAGCTATAGGAAGCTTTAAATATTTGGCATGGACATTCAAGTCGTAGGGAAGATTCAAAGCAGTAAAATCTTGCAAGTGGCATAACTTTCACTCTATGGTTCCGTTGTAGGTGTCATTTTTTTTTCTAAAAGTTCATATTTTCTCAAGCTCTACACATTGGTGGCAGTATTTTCTTATTTTCATAAAATCCATTATTCCACCTTTTGGACCAAGAAACCTCTTGTAATCTCCTTAAGGAATCCTAGGATCTTGCAATTAAAAACACTGGATAACTTTTCAAAACCCTAGGCCCGGGAAAAGGTTTGGCAGGGAGAAGAATGAATAGGCCATGGGAATTTCCAGATGGAAAAATTGAGAAAAACCAAAACATAGAATAAATAAAAATGAAAAACCCCACCGAAAGTTGCAGACAATTGCTTTAAAAATAACCTGCCAATTAGTTAGTCAGTAAAAACTCTTCCCTGGTGAACACTCCATTGAGAAGCGGAAGCAATAATGGCGTGAAAATCCTTAGTAGGGTTCAATTGTAGCACAATTTATTTTTAAAAAGAACTTTATTTATTTAATAAATAAAATACTCTTAGAAAAAATTAGCGAAGGGATAGAGTGATTTTTAACATGTGGGTATTTGTCGAATTTGGATTTTATGACTCTCTGGGGATACCTTAGAGAAATGCAAATAATTGCAAGAAAAACAAACACAAAATGACCCATTACTTTGAAAAGAACAATTTTTTTAATAGGGGTAGTCTCAAATTTTAGGGTGAAATCTCGGGGACACCAACAAAGATAAATGTAATAGTAAGTGTGTGATTTTGTGACTACATTTGCCCCCACTTTAGGTTGGTGAGCGGAAAACTCGATGAACATAAAGTAGATAGAGATGAAACTTGAGAGAAATTTAGATAATCCCTTGTTATAGTAGAACACGCATATGTGGTAGTAAAAGTGTGCCAAATGAACCATATAGCATGCCAAACCATGTATCGGTGTGTTGATCCATGCAACGTAGCAAAAAAACATAATGTCATGATGAAATGTACTAAACACAAGTGATGATTGTAATTTTTAATGATTTATGATTTTGAATGTTTTATGATGATGATGGAATGGGGTAGGGAGAGATAAGTTCCCAACCCGATCGTGTATATGAATAGTTGACGGTGTGATTTGGGCATCCTACCACCGGAGGAAGAGTGTAGGGAGAAAATTCTCATTATCCAACCTCTAACTACACCCTCAAGATCTGACACTACAGACAAACTCAAATCAAACATCTTGTGGTTTTGGATCCAAATAATTTTGATCAAATAGTAGACCCATATAGGAATGGTATAGGAAAGGCATTCTTGCCCCCAATCCATGGGTGTTGCCATAATGTGATGGCTTCCAAGTTAAGTCATTTGGAAGAAAACACAAAATGTATGATGGCTTCCAAGTTAGGTCATCTGGAAGGAAATGTGAAATGTAGAATATCTTCCTAAGTTAGGTCATCTGGGAATGCAACGCTTGTAACTCCCAAGTTAGGTCATCTGGGAGGCCGATTGTGTTGTATCATAATGATTAGTGGATATGATTTTGATTATTAGAAATCAATGAATTAATTGATTAATTGGTTTGATTGGTTACTCGTAGAGGAATTTTTACGCTATTTTCCCCATATTAGGTCATCGGGGGGAATTCGATAGAAATTGGTGAAAAAACGAATGGAAATATTATAACACTTGTTGCCCCAAAGTTAGGTCATTGGGGAAGTAGTGAAATGTCGTATCGAAAAATTGTTTGTTTGTTGCCTCTAAGTTAGGTTGTTAAGGGAATCGATGGTGAAATGTTGCGTAGTTGATTAGTAAATGTTTGAAATTTTTGAATCAATAGTGTTTGTTTGAATGCATGGTGATATAAGGGGAATTGTAAGATGACCCCAATAGTATGCCCCCCTTTTGGAAAAAGGGAAGTGATGATAGGAATGAATGCATTGAGGCGAAAGTAAGCACAAAAATAGATAGAATGTGATAGAAAATGCCAAAATGTGTATATATTGGGTGAAAAATACATCAAGGAGAAATGTAACATGTGTGTCATGTGTATGGTACAATAGTAGGTGGAGTTCTGAAAAGAATGCTGTAAACAAGGTGTAAATCAGAGTAGAAATGCTCGAGATATGATGAAAATCATGTGGTGTGTATTAGTTGTGAGAATAAACGTAAAATAATGACCATAGTAAAGTGAGTGATGAAAATTAACTATAAATAGGAAGATGAAGAAGTGATTAGTCACTTCATTTGTCTTTTGTACGAATGTGATAGTGAGTTTGAAGTAAGGATTCCACAAGTGAGAACAACACGTCCTAGCTGGTTAGAGATGGTGGCAACTTTTGTAGCATCACATATGAAAATGGAGTTGGTAAATGTGGTGTTTTTTGAAAAATGTATGGTGTAGCAGTCATTTTTGTTGGATTTTTTCAAATTTTAGATTTATGTGGCCTAAAATGGTGTAAATGTGATTTGTAATGTATACTAATGGGATGAGTGAGTGTTTTTGGTTTTTTATAGTGCGTAGGTATATTCACTCGAGGGAATTCCATAGTGGTCTTCATATGAGTACTTTGTTTAGGTTGGGTCTGTCAGATAATGATTAGGATGTTATTGACCGTGCCGGCTTGCGGAAAATAGCACAGATGGGGGATGTGCCCCACAATACACCTATGTTGATTGAACTATGTCGAGGTGGTGTGTGGATACTTCCACATTTTTGTTGCCTATGGGTGAGATGGCGCTTAATTTGGAGGATGTGTATTGCATATTGCACTTGCCATTGTTAGAGAGAGAATATGTTATGTCATTGGAGGATATGAAGAGGTAGATGTGATTTTCTAGATGATTTTTGTGGGGACTTGAGTACCCGCCAAGGCCCATATCAGTTTGGATGTTATCATGAGGTCTAGGGTTACTGCATTTATGGGTGTTCATTTCCATGGTTATTGCTTCTTCTATCATAGTGGAGGGGGAATTGTAGGCATCTTATATAAGATGCATGAGATATGTCACCGAGATAGAGGAAGAGAGCACTATATATGCATGGTCACGGTGTGTGTTGGCCCACCTATATAGAGACCTATATTGGTTTACTCATGATGAACATGGTGGTGGGATATGAGCTAATAATATTTTGCATGTGTGGGCGTATGAGCACATAACAGTGTTGAGGCCTTTCGCAGGTCTATAAGGAGAGTAGGCCAGGCCATATATATATGCGAGGAGGTGGATTAATATTTTTGGGCATAAGATGGACATATATACCTATAAGGAACTAATAGATAAGGTGGGGCCCAAGAAGACAGTTACATAGAGGCCATACCGTGATTATGGAGTATGGCTAGAGGATGTTGTAGAGTTTTGGTGTATACATAGGACTATGTGGTTGGAGGACCAATTTCCAGGAGTGGCTAAGCTATTCTAGGTGGAGAGAGTATTGCAATATCTTGGCATGACTTAAGACGTGCCCCAAATCCATTTATATGGTTGAGAGCTATTAGAGCACCTAGGAGAGTTGGAGTGAGACTAGGTCTAACAATGGAGTAGCTAGTACCTCCGGGCCGAGATGAGGTAGACACAAGAATAGAGACAATAGAATCGATGACGTGGGGTGCATGAGAGGAGTACCATGCATGGTGGGTGACACATTGATGGGTATTCTTGTTTCGTTGTTTGAAAATGTAGAAGGATTACCAAAAGGATGAGGGGGGAGGGGGAAGCACATGCCCTCAAAAATGTGGTAATGGCTACAGGTGGAGCGTGAGTATCTACATATAGCTATATTTTGTATATATTTTTTGGCCTATGTGATATTGATGGTTATCGAATGTGTTGTTCTATTTGTTTTGTAGGGGATGCATATTAGTCTTGGATAGTGGACACATTCATCCACACAACGATGTAGAATGTGTACACCGATGTACCGGTGGAGGTATACTTGAGCGATTGGATGATATAATAGGTGAACATGCCCATTTATTTGAGCTAGTAGCCATAACAATGATGACGTGTACTATGTTGCTAAGTATGAGGGATGAGGCACACAAGGAGAATCGACAAGCCAAAGAAGTAGTAGGTGGTGGTACCTTAACACAAGATGTGTTCGCATGATACATGGATTTACAACGATGGTTTATAGAACAATCTACAAAAAATAGGCTATTATGGAGACATGTTGAGAGGTATTGAGCTCACAATTAATGGCATAGGGTTAGTGGTGAGGCATCGAGTTCTAGGGCTCTCGCATGCCTAGAGTGATAGTGATGATGAAATTTGATTTGTATAATTTTTAATGATGGAGGGGAGGCACCTCCAACGATGAAAACATTTATATAATGATGATTGTATTTTCTATATATGTATGGACACATGTGATTTATATATGGTGATTTTATTTTTGGTGTATTAATGTCGCAATGTGATCGATGATGTATGTGATGTTTTTGTATATTGTTAGTGTTTATTGATGTAATATTCGCATGATGATGACAAAAAAATTGTGCAATAGATAACATATGTAATGTGATCAATGAGCTAAGTGAAATGTTTATTAAATGGAATTTGTAACACGTAGTTAGTGTGATGATGATAGTAGAATGAATGTAAAAATAGATAATGTATGATTATCAAACTAATGTGTTGTGATGAATGTGTATCATGATAATGTAATGTAATTGTAATATGTTAGTGTGATGAATGGGGGAATTAACGATGCCCCCAGTGTATGGATGATTAGGTTCATTTAATTAAGACCCCTCAAAGAATCAAGAATGAACCAGAAAGCAAGAGTGTGTCATCGGAAATGATTGGATGTGCTAGATGAACAATGGAGCACGTGATGAAAGGTTCTTAGAGAAAAACCTCAACAATCATGTAAGAACCGTAAGAACACAAGTGCATCATCGGGGGTAAGGTGATAGTAATATCCTATTATAGACCAATACAAAAGGTGTGAAGCGGTGGAAGCATGTGGTATGGAAGCAGTGTGAGCATATGAACCAAACTAAATATCATATGGAGTAGTGGTGGGATGTATGAATGTAGAGGGCCATGAAGCCAATTGTGAAGTGGCGGATAAGATGGATGAAGTGAATACAATGGATGTGATGATGTAGCATTATATGGATGTGGTAGAGAGTTTGCATGAGTAATGAACTGTGGTGGTGGACATACCATGGCCTAAGAATTAGATGTAGTAGATGACTCAATTGTAGTAGAAAATATTTGAAGAGATAGAAGATAAATGGATTGCTCATGTGAGCAAGATCCAAAGGAGATGATTCCCTTATCCTATAATTTTTGTAATCTATCATGAAGGGAAAAACAATCATTGTCCCTATGGTCATTGATGTGATGATAATTACAATAAGGTTGGTCATGTTGATGTTGTAGTCTATGTTGTGGATGATGTTGGTTGCATGATAAGTGAATTAGATGCTTGTCAAGTAGGGTAAGTATCACATCATTAGGTCTAGCATGATAGGATAAGTGCAATGATTCACACGACATAGATGGAGTGGAAGGAGAAGTATCCTATCATAGAGGAGAAGGAGAAGTATGATTTTGCAATGGAGTAGGTTGAGCTTACTTTCTAAGAAAAGGTGGAGACCGTGTAGGATGCTCAATCGATGTCAATGGATGAGAACTAGATGATACAACAATAGTAGATACACATGTAGGATCAATGATATGTGTCGAAATAATATCTTGTTCTAGGTCTATAAATTTATAGCATAGAAGAATGAATGAATCACATGTATCATACTACAATCTTTTCTTAAATGCAGGAATCAAACCAAGACAGAAAATGAATTGATTCTCAAGTTCGATAGATTGGAATACTAGTTGATGCATACAAACATTAAACCTTAATATATAATCCTTGATAGATTCTGATGATCCCTAATGTAAAGTAGGTAAGCGGTCATAAGTAACTCAAGGGCCATTATTGATGATAAAATGATGGAGGAAAGTGTCCTCCATGTCATAGAAAGTACTAATGGACCCAAATGGAAGATGAGTGTACCATTGTAAAGCCTCATCAATAAGGCTATGTCGAAAGGCCTTAAGTAATAATCTATCATTAGAATAAGAGGTCATAGTCATGCAAAGAATGGAGGAGATGAGCATGAGGGTCACTAGTACCATCAAAACATGTGAATGTAGGCATGATAAAGTCCTTAGGAAATGTAGAATTGTGAATATTCTTGGGAATAGGCTTACCATGTAATGAGTTATTGTGAATAAAAGCATAATAATCCCTAGTTTCTAAAGCAAGAGATTGGACCTAAGATTGCAATTGAATTGTGACACATGCATGAGAGATTTGATATCTTGTGAAGGAATAATAGAAGATGGTAATAATATATTGAGTAGTTGTAACTTGCCATTGTGAGTGATCATAGGAATATCAAGAGAAGATAAAGGAGATTCCAATACTAAGGGAACACTAGGAGTAGGTTCCAAAGAATATATAGTAGATGATATAGATGGAATGCCCATAAAGAATAGTAGGAGTAGTATCGAAACATCCCTAGGAGGTGAAGTGACCGATGGAGACACATCTATAGGAGAGGATGGACTAATAGGCGTAGATGATGTAATAAGAGGAGGTGAAATGGTAGGAGAAGAAGAATCAATGGATGGAGATGACTCATGCACTATGCTAGATGCAACCTCAAGAGAAGGTGGTGATGGAGATTCACATTCAGTAGAATAAAA